>CM069862.1:6802412-8019912 GCA_036172795.1 Pelodytes ibericus | reverse complement strand
ATAGTACTGGTGTTTAAGGATTCGGCTCAGGTAGCTGGTAATGATACAGCTTTTATTACATTGTGTAGGGTTAATGGCTAAGGGCAGAGATTACAGAATGACTGTCCCAGGATCCATCTGTCACTGTCCATACAGACTCTATTAAGTGATGTGCGACACACTTGGAAATCGATGCTGTCAGCACATTGTGCACAGCGATTCACTCACTGAATGACAGGGAGATATTTAAATCCCCTGCTTGATCTCTGGTTTTATGACGGAGCCTCTCATCCCACTTGGGTTTAGTTTATGGCGAATTGATATTGTATCCTTGGGTGAGGAGCCAGTCGCACAGCCCCCGACCTTGGCTTTAATACAGGTCACACCGCATCCCGGCATTAATACTGACTATGTACAGTATGCTCAGCACTGCGCACAGGCAGCACTGTGTCTGTCCTGGTATTAATACTGACTATGTATAGTATGCTCAGCACTGCGCGCAGGCAGCATTGTGTCTGTCCCGGCATTAATACCGTCTATGTACATTATGCTCAGCACTGCGCGCAGGCAGCATTGTGTCTGTCCCGGCATTAATACTGTCTATGTATGGTATGCTCAGCACTGTGCGCAAGCAGCATTGTGTCTGTCCCGGAATTAATACTGTCTATGTACAGTATGCTCAGCACTGTGCGCAGGCAGCATTGTGTCTGTCCCGGCATTAATACTGTCTATGTATGGTATGCTCAGCACTGTGCGCAAGCAGCATTGTGTCTGTCCCGGAATTAATACTGTCTATGTACAGTATGCTCAGCACTGTGCGCAGGCAGCATTGTGTCTGTCCCGGCATTAATACTGTCTATGTATGGTATGCTCAGCACTGTGCGCAAGCAGCATTGTGTCTGTCCCGGAATTAATACTGTCTATGTACAGTATGCTCAGCACTGTGCGCAGGCAGCATTGTGTCTGTCCCGGCATTAATACTGTATATGTACAGTATGCTCAGCACTGCGCACAGGCAGCATTGTGTCTGTCCTGGCATTAATACTGTCTATGTACAGTATGCTCAGCACTGTGCGCAGGCAGCATTGTGTCTGTCCTGGCATTAATACTGTCTATGTACAGTATGCTCAGCACTGCGCGCAGGCAGCATTGTGTCTGTCCTGGCATTAATACTGTCTATGTACAGTATGCTCAGCACTGCGCGCAGGCAGCATTGTGTCTGTCCCAGCATTGATACTGTCTATGTACAGTATGCTCAGCACTGTGCGCAAGCAGCATTGTGTCTGTCCTGGCATTAATACCGTCTGTGTACATTATGCTCAGCACTGCGCGCAGGCAGCATTGTGTCTGTCCCGGCATTAATCCAGTCTATGTACAGTATGCTCAGCACTGTGCGCAGGCAGCATTGTGTCTGTCCCAGCATTAATAATGTCTATGTACAGTATGCTCAGCACTGTCCACAGGAAGCATTGTGTCTGTCCCGGTATTAATACTGTCTATGTACAGTATGCTCAGCACTGCGCGCAGGCAGCATTGTGTCTGTCCCGGTATTAATTCTGTCTATGTACAGTATGCTCAACACTGCGCAGGCAGCATTGTGTCTGTCCCGGCATTAATACTGTCTATGTACAGTATGCTCAGCACTGTGCACAGGCAGCATTGTGTCTGTCCCAACATTAATACTGTCTATGTACAGTATGCTCAGCACTGTACGCAGGCAGCATTGTGTCAGTCCAGGCATTAATACTGTCTATGTATGGTATGCTCAGCACTGTGCGCAAGCAGCATTGTGTCTGTCCCGGAATTAATACTGTCTATGTACAGTATGCTCAGCACTGTGCGCAGGCAGCATTGTGTCTGTCCCGGCATTAATACTGTCTATGTACAGTATGCTCAGCACTGCGCACAGGCAGCATTGTGTCTGTCCTGGCATTAATACTGTCTATGTACAGTATGCTCAGCACTGTGCGCAGGCAGCATTGTGTCTGTCCTGGCATTAATACTGTCTATGTACAGTATGCTCAGCACTGTGCGCAGGCAGCATTGTGTCTGTCCTGGCATTAATACTGTCTATGTACAGTATGCTCAGCACTGCGCGCAGGCAGCATTGTGTCTGTCCTGGCATTAATACTGTCTATGTACAGTATGCTCAGCACTGCGCGCAGGCAGCATTGTGTCTGTCCCAGCATTGATACTGTCTATGTACAGTATGCTCAGCACTGTGCGCAAGCAGCATTGTGTCTGTCCTGGCATTAATACCGTCTGTGTACATTATGCTCAGCACTGCACGCAGGCAGCATTGTGTCTGTCCCGGCATTAATCCAGTCTATGTACAGTATGCTCAGCACTGTGCGCAGGCAGCATTGTGTCTGTCCCAGTATTAATAATGTCTATGTACAGTATGCTCAGTACTGTCCACAGGAAGCATTGTGTCTGTCCCGGTATTAATACTGTCTATGTACAGTATGCTCAGCACTGCGCGCAGGCAGCATTGTGTCTGTCCCGGTATTAATTCTGTCTATGTACAGTATGCTCAACACTGCGCAGGCAGCATTGTGTCTGTCCCGGCATTAATACTGTCTATGTACAGTATGCTCAGCACTGTGCGCAGGCAGCATTGTGTCTGTCCCAACATTAATACTGTCTATGTACAGTATGCTCAGCACTGTACGCAGGCAGCATTGTGTCAGTCCAGGCATTAATACTGTCTATGTACAGTATGCTCAGCACTGTGCGCAGGCAGCATTGTGTCTGTCCCAGCATTAATACTGTCTATGTACAGTATGCTCAGCACTGTGCGCAGGCAGCATTGTGTCTGTCCCGGTATTAATACTGTCTATGTACAGTATGCTCAGCACTGTACGCAGGGAGCATTGTGTCTGTCCCGGCATTAATACTGTCTATGTACAGTATGCTCAGCACTGCGCGCAGGCAGCATTGTGTCTGTCCCGGCATTAATACCGTCTGTGTGCAGTATGCTCAGCACTGTGCGCAGGCAGCATTGTGTCTGTCCCGGTATTAATACTGTCTACGTACAGTATGCTCAGCACTGCGCGCAGGCAGCATTGTGTCTGTCCCGGTATTAATTCTGTCTATGTACAGTATGCTCAACACTGCGCAGGCAGCATTGTGTCTGTCCCGGCATTAATACTGTCTATGTACAGTATGCTCAGCACTGTGCGCAGGCAGCATTGTGTCTGTCCCAACATTAATACTGTCTATGTACAGTATGCTCAGCACTGTACGCAGGCAGCATTGTGTCAGTCCAGGCATTAATACTGTCTATGTACAGTATGCTCAGCACTGTACGCAGGGAGCATTGTGTCTGTCCCGGCATTAATACTGTCTATGTACAGTATGCTCAGCACTGCGCGCAGGCAGCATTGTGTCTGTCCCGGCATTAATACCGTCTGTGTGCAGTATGCTCAGCACTGCGCGCAGGCAGCATCGTGTCTGTCCCAGCATTAATACTGTCTATGTACAGTATGCTCAGCACTGCGCGCAGGCAGCATTGTGTCTGTCCCAGCATTAATACTGTCTATGTACAGTATGCTCAGCACTGTGCGCAGGCAGCATTGTGTCTGTCCCGGTATTAATACTGTCTATGTACAGTATGCTCAGCACTGTACGTAGGCAGCATTGTGTCTGTCCCGGCATTAATACTGTCTATGTACAGTATGCTCAGCACTGCGCGCAGGCAGCATTGTGTCTGTCTCAGCATTAATACTGTCTATGTACAGTATGCTCAGCACTGCGCGCAGGCAGCATCGTGTCTGTCCCAGCATTAATACTGTCTATGTACAGTATGCTCAGCACTGCGCGCAGGCAGCATTGTGTCTGTCCTGGCATTAATACTGTCTATGTACAGTATGCTCAGCACTGTGCGCAGGCAGCATTGTGTCTGTCCCGGCATTAATACTGTCTATGTACAGTATGCTCAGCACTGCACGCAGGCAGCATTGTGTCTGTCTCAGCATTAATACTGTCTATGTACAGTATGCTCAGCACTGCGCGCAGGCAGCATTGTGTCTGTCTCAGCATTAATACCGTCTATGTACAGTATGCTCAGCACTGTGCGCAGGCAGCATTGTGTATGTCCCAGCATTAATACTGTCTATGTACAGTATGCTCAGCACTGCGCACAGGCAGCATTGTGTCTGTCCCGGCATTAATACTGTCTAGGTACAGTATGCTCAGCACTGTGCGCAGGCAGCATTGTGTCTGTCCAGGCATTAATACTGTCTATGTACAGTATGCTCAGCACTGCGCACAGGCAGCATTGTGTCTGTCCCGGCATTAATACTGTCTATGTACAGTATGCTCAGCACTGCGCGCAGGCAGCATTGTGTCTGTCCCGGCATTAATACTGTCTATGTACAGTATGCTCAGCACTGTGCGCAGGCAGCATTGTGTCTGTTCCGGCATTAATACTGTCTATGTACAGTATGCTCAGCACTGCACGCAGGCAGCATTGTGTCTGTCCCGGCATTAATACTGTCTATGTACAGTATGCTCAGCACTGCGCGCAGGCAGCATTGTGTCTGTCCCGGCATTAATACTGTCTATGTACAGTATGCTCAGCACTGTGCGCAGGCAGCATTGTGTCTGTCCCGGTATTAATACTGTGTATGTACAGTATGCTCAGCACTGTGTGCAGGCAGCATTGTGTCTGTCCCGGTATTAATACTGTGTATGTACAGTATGCTCAGCACTGTGCGCAGGCAGCATTGTGTCTGTCTCAGCATTAATACTGTCTATGTACAGTATGCTCAGCACTGCGCACAGGCAGCATTGTGTCTGTCCCAGTATTAATACTGTCTATGTACAGTATGCTCAGCACTGTGCGCAGGCAGCATTGTGTCTGTCCCTGCATTAATACTGTCTATGTACAGTATGCTCAGCACTGTGCGCAGGCAGCATTGTGTCTGTCCCGGCATTAATACCGTCTATGTACAGTATGCTCAGCGCTGCGCACAGGCAGCATTGTGTCTGTCCCGGTATTAATACTGTCTATGTACAGTATGCTCAGCACTGTGCGCAGGCAGCATTGTGTCTGTCCCTGCATTAATACTGTCTATGTACAGTATGCTCAGCACTGTGCGCAGGCAGCATTGTGTCTGTCTCAGCATTAATACTGTCTATGTACAGTGTGCTCAGCACTGTGCGCAGGCAGCATTGTGTCTGTCTCAGCATTAATACTGTCTATGTACAGTATGCTCAGCACTGCACTCATTTCGGCTTCGTCCATTCAATATTCAGTCTTGGCTGGCGTGAATGCCAAGTCTATGGAGGAGATAGCATGGTGGCCAGTCTTCCGCCATATACGGCTGGTCCAATCCTACCAAGCAGACAGACACTAACACCGGCTAACGCATAATGCAGAGAGAGGTTTTTATTTTCTATTTTTTCCCCATGTCATGGCCTGCTGAGAATATAACCGATATAAATGCAGATATTATTATTGTTCTCTGTCTTTGTTGTTTTCTTGTATTTCTTTCTGCAGACTGCTTTTGAATGCTCTGTACCTTTATCTCTGTGGCTGCCTGAGGGTACTGAGCACACAGAAGATCCCAGTGACAATAACCCCAGGCCTCAGACAGTAATGATCACTCGTCTTTCTCTGCGTCTCTGTTAACCTGTCATCCTTCTGTCGCCCAGCAGGGGGCACTGTGTACATGTCTTACAAAGGTAGAAACTAGTGATGGTATTCTCAGATCAGATGTGGCAGATGTCTGTGCTGCTGAATCACTACACAGAGGACGTATATAACTATACGTCTGCAATGGACAATACGTCAGTGGAGGTGGTTACGCCAAAGAACTTGCAGTCTAACCGGTGAGCGACTAGTGGGTGTGCCAGTGTATAATGGCAGAAATCCGAGCACCGGCGAAGCCTGTGTATAAATAGACAGAAATTCACCCAATGAGTGGAAAACTACCTAGTGGAGGTGCAATTTCATAGTTACCAACAGACCCAAATTTGTTGGCACAGTCTTATTTTTTCCAGTATTACTGCCTATATACAGTGTGCACAGGCAGCATTGGGTTTAAACTGTGTATGTGTAAGGAGAATCGAGCTCCAGATCACGGACCATGTTATACTCCCCACCATGACCATGTTATACTCCCCACCATGACCATGTGATACTCTCCACCATGACCATGTGATACTCTCCACCATGACCATGTGATACTCTCCACCATGACCATGTTATACTCCCCACCATGACCATGTTATACTCTCCACCATGACCATGTTATACTCTCCACCATGACCATGTTATACTCCCCACCATGACCATGTTATACTCCCCACCATGACCATGTTATACTCCCCACAATGACCATGTTATACTCCCCACCATGACCATGTTATACTCTCCTCCATGACCATGTGATACTCCCCTCCATGACCATGTGATACTCTCCACCATGACCATGTGATACTCTCCACCATGACCATGTTATACTCTCCTCCATGACCATGTTATACTCCCCTCCATGACCATGTGATACTCTCCACCATGACCATGTGATACTCTCCACCATGACCATGTTATACTCCCCACCATGACCATGTGATACTCTCCACCATGACCATGTTATACTCCCCACCATGACCATGTGATACTCTCCACCATGACCATGTGATACTCTCCACCATGACCATGTTATACTCCCCACCATGACCACGTTATACTTCCCTCCATGACCATGTGATACTCTCCACCATGACCATGTGATACTCTCCACCATGACCATGTTATACTCCCCTCCATGACCATGTGATACTCTCCACCATGACCATGTGATACTCTCCACCATGACCATGTTATACTCTCCTCCATGACCATGTTATACTCCCCACCATGACCATGTTATACTCCCCACCATGACCATGTTATACTCCCCACCATGACCATGTGATACTCTCCACCATGACCATGTTATACTCCCCACCATGACCATGTTATACTCTCCACCATGACCATGTTATACTCCCCACCATGACCATGTTATACTCTCCACCATGACCATGTTATACTCCCCACCATGACCATGTTATACTCTCCACCATGACCATGTTATACTCCCCACCATGACCATGTTATACTCTCCACCATGACCATGTTATACTCCCCACCATGACCATGTGATACTCTCCATGACCATGTTATACTCCCCACCATGACCATGTTATACTCTCCACCATGACTATGTTATACTCCCCACCATGACCATGTGATACTCTCCACCATGACCACGTTATACTTCCCTCCATGACCATGTGATACTCTCCACCATGACCATGTTATACTCCCCACCATGACCATGTTATACTCTCCTCCATGACCACGTTATACTTCCCTCCATGACCATGTGATACTCTCCACCATGACCATGTGATACTCTCCACCATGACCATGTGATACTCTCCACCATGACCATGTTATACTCTCCACCATGACCATGTGATACTCTCCACCATGACCATGTTATACTCCCCACCATGACCATGTTATACTCTCCACCATGACCATGTTATACTCTCCACCATGACCATGTTATACTCTCCACCATGACCATGTTATACTCCCCACCATGACCATGTTATACTCTCCACCATGACCATGTTATACTCTCCACCATGACCATGTGATACTCTCCACCATGACCATGTTATACTCCCCACCATGACCATGTGATACTCTCCACCATGACCATGTTATACTCCCCACCATGACCATGTTATACTCTCCACCATGACCATGTTATACTCCCCACCATGACCATGTTATACTCCCCACCATGACCATGTTATACTCTCCACCATGACCATGTTATACTCCCCACCATGACCATGTTATACTCCCCACCATGACCACGTTATACTTCCCTCCATGACCATGTGATACTCTCCACCATGACCATGTTATACTCCCCACCATGACCATGTTATACTCCCCACCATGACCACGTTATACTCCCCACCATGACCATGTGATACTCTCCACCATGACCATGTTATACTCCCCACCATGACCATGTTATACTCCCCACCATGACCATGTGATACTCTCCACCATGACCATGTGATACTCTCCACCATGACCATGTGATACTCTCCACCATGACCATGTGATACTCTCCACCATGACCATGTTATACTCTCCACCATGACCATGTTATACTCCCCACCATGACCATGTGATACTCCCCACCATGACCATGTGATACTCCCCACCATGACCATGTGATACTCTCCACCATGACCATGTTATACTCTCCACCATGACCATGTTATACTCCCCACCATGACCATGTTATACTCCCCACCATGACCATGTGATACTCTCCACCATGACCATGTGATACTCTCCACCATGACCATGTGATACTCTCCACCATGACCATGTGATACTCTCCACCATGACCATGTTATACTCTCCACCATGACCATGTTATACTCCCCACCATGACCATGTGATACTCCCCACCATGACCATGTGATACTCCCCACCATGACCATGTGATACTCTCCACCATGACCATGTTATACTCTCCACCATGACCATGTTATACTCTCCACCATGACCATGTGATACTCTCCACCATGACCATGTGATACTCCCCACCATGACCATGTGATACTCTCCACCATGACCATTTTATATTCTCCACCATGACCATGTTATACTCTCCACCATAACCATGTTATACTCTCCACCATAACCATGTTATACTCTCCACCATGACCATGTTGTGCTCTCCACCATGATTTAGGTTTAGTCCCGCTTTAAATGAAATCCTTTAGAGCGAAAAAAAGATTAACATAGTACAGAATATTACATTGTGCATACAATAATAAAATAATATTACATTGAGCGTATAATATTAATATAACATGATATCAGGTTTAAAATAAAATATAATATTATATCAAGCATATAATAATAATATAAACGTACATCAAGCATATAATAATAATAATATAATATTAAATCAAGCATAAAATAATAATGATATTACATCAATAATATAATAATATACTATTTCATCAAGCATACAATAATAATATATTACATCTAGCAAATAATAATAATAATAATAATATAATATCAAGCATACAATAATAACAATAATATTACATCAAGAATACAACAATAATGATAATATTGCATCAAGATTACAACAACAATAATACAAATAATATAACATCAAGCATACAATACTAGCATAATATTACATCAAACATATAATAATAATATAATATTATATCAAGTGTACAATAATAATATAATATTACATCAAGCATATAATAATAATATAATATTATATCAAGTGTACAATAATAATATAATATTACATCAAGCATATAATAATAATATAATATTATATCAAGTGTACAATAATAATATAATATTACATCAAGCATATAATAATAATATGAAATTACATCATGCATATAATAATTATAAAATAATATTACATCAAGAATATATAATATTACATCAAGCATATAATAATAATAATAATAATAATAATAATAATAATAATAATAATAATAATATAATGTAATATCAAGTATACAATAACAATAATAATAAATAATAATAAAATTGCATCAAGAATACAACAATAACATTAAAAATAATATAATATGACATCAAACTTAAATTAATAATAATGTAATAGTACATTGAGAGTACAATAAAGTTTAAATCCCCTAAACTCTCAGGCTGTAATATAAATGTCTGTTAGTAAAATCTTTGTGCTGATATTTTTTTATTAGAAACGATAAAAATTACAGCATTGCAGCTCTGTTTTGTAAAACAAATATCTGCTGTGAGCGCTCCTTCATCTGCTACAAGCTGAGAAAGTCCTTCTGAAAATCCTCTGAGAGGCGAGAATAATGTTTTAATACAAAAAGAAAAAAGCCAGATTGGCAGGAGGGAGCAGAGTATCCAGCAGGGGGGGAGCAGAGATCCCTGCAGAGTACAGGCGACAAAATCCTCAATGTGACTATTATCTGTTAGGACATAGCCAAGGTAATATGAGAGGGCCTGCCAGATACATACATGATAGAATCAGAGCGCGCAATGGATAGGTCCCATAGAAAAGCAGTTTTGCTGAAATGAATTGCTGGGGAGGTCGATTTAAGATGTATTTTTATTCCACAGTAAATAGATTTTGCTACAAGATGTTGGTGCTGAGCTAATACTGGAAATCAAACACTGGATGAGATTGTATACTGTTTTTATGGATGTAACTAATAAACAGTGCTTGCAACAAACCATATATAATGTGTTTTTCTGCTTGACAAATATATATCATGCAAGCTGTGAGCACTCCTTAAAGGCACAACCCAGGCAAAATCAAATAATACACATAAGGACACTCCAAGCATCAAATTAAGTTTGATGCATCTAATAGTGCCTAATCGGTACTTTGTACAAGTTTTTTAATTGATGCCATTAATGCCACACTCACCCCTGCTGTTGTTCGATTGGGCAGCATTACAGCTATGTTCACACTGAACAGAGGAGATCTACCTACTGTCTTAAAGCAGATAATAAATCTCTTTATAATTTGTTGGCAAAAACGTTGTGTTTAATTGAAAAATTGCATCAATTTGTTTCGAATCTTGGGCAGAGGCGTCACTAGGGTTGGTGTCACCCCCCTTGATCTCCTTTAGTACCATGCCATACAGAATCAGTAGCGATGTTTTTTCTACTAATGTTACTTGTACATTATAATTCCCATATATAACTGAATGTAAGGGCAATATAAGTGTCATAAATAACTAGCTAAATTACAATGACACCATTTACATTACAATAAATAAACAAAGCCCAAATAGATTTACATAGTTTAACCCCTTAGTGACAAGACATTTTCACCTTGACTTTCCCTTGGTGACAATGGCTGTTTTGACATTTCTAGGGTGTTTGTGTTTAGCTGTAATTTTTTTCTTTCTCACATACAGTACCCACACAAATTATATGTTGTTTTTATCGTCATAAGAAGGGCTTTCATTAGATACCATTATGTTCATCATATCTTATCATTTACTACAAAAAAATCATAAAATATGATGAAAAATTTAAAAAAACTCACTTTTTCTAACTTTGACCTAAAATATAATTTACACAAATAAAATCATTAAAAAAGACCCCGTCTAAATAGTTTCTAAATGTTCTTCCGAGTTCAAAAATATGCATGTTTCCATATTTTTCGGTATTTTTTTGCGAGTTATGGGGCAAAAACCAAAAATAGTGTTTTTTGGTTTTTTCCTATATTGATCTTTTGACCCCAACCCGAACCCAAAATGTAACCCTAACACTAAATGTAACCCCAACTCTAATCCTTATTATATCCATTAATATTTTTTAACTTTAATTTTAACCCTATCCTTTATGCTAAAAAATATTTAATTTTAACCCTATAGGCTAATATAGCTAAATAACCTGTTTTTAATTAATTAAATATGTATTTTAAATATTTTCCATTGCAATGCTACTTAACTACCACTAGGGGCAGTCAAGTAGCATATTCAGAGCGACGGAAGTGAAGTTACTTTCACTTCTGAAGCTCAGACCGGCAGAGGGCTTAGCCATATTGACGGAGCAGCATGCTCCGTCAATATGGCTCGCCACAATCGCTCCGTGGGGCGATCGTGGGGGTCCCGAAATAGAAATTTCGGTGCTGGCTATTGCCTCGATATCGTTGATCGCAAAAACCGCTTCATTCACTGCAGGACGTGCCTGGCACGTCCTTTGTCGTCAAGGGGTTAATGTTAAGTGCAACTTTGGTAACAAAACAATAGAATTCAAACACTTGTAATAACTGCTCCGTGTGATGACACAAAATGAAGCCACATGTAATAGTATGACTTTTGGGTATAATAACAAAAATGCAACATTTAGTTTAAATGGTTGTAGACAATAGTGCACAGTGCCATCTGACTGTTGCAAAGGCCAATAAGATATTGACATGTATTAAAGGGAACTGACTCACTGGGAGGAAGATACTTTAATGGATTATGATTGCATAACCAATAACGGTTTAACTAATGTAGAAGAGGTAGACAATTGTAAATGGAAATTTACTCAGTAATAAAACACCAAAAAGTTAACAGCAACAAATTCACAAGTATTACATCATTTACTGAACGTCTCAAATAAATCAGAACTTTCCTTTCCTGGCCGCCAAAGCGGCGAACTTCCGAATAACATCATCAAAATCAATACCTTCCCCCCACTCGCTTTCAACTGATAATATTGCAAGATCAGAACATCTTGATTGTCCCATGGTAGATCTCAAATCATTTTTTATAAGTTTCATTAATTTCATTAATTTTTTTCAAGTTTCACAACATGTCTGCCCCCTGATAGAGCTATACAGAGCAAAGATTCTAAACATGTCCGCCCCCTGATAGAGCTATACAGAGCAAAGATTCTAAACATGTCCGCCCCTGATAGAGCTATACAGAGCAAAGATTATAAACATGTCTCCCCCTGATAGAGCTATACAGAGCAAAGATTCTAAACATGTCCGCCCCCTGATAGAGCTATACAGAGCAAAGATTATAAACATGTCTGCCCCTGATAGAGCTATACAGAGCAAAGATTCTAAACAACATGTCCGCCGCACGATAGAGCTATACAGAGCAAAGATTCTAAACATATCCGCCCCCTGATAGAGCTATACAGAGCAAAGATTCTAACAAACATGTCCTCCCCCTGATAGAGCTATACGGAGCAAAGATTCTAACCAACATGTCCACCCCCTGATAGAGCTATACAGAGCAAAGATTCTAAACAACATGTCCGCCCCTGATAGAGCTATGCAGAGCAAAGATTCTAAACAACATGTCTGCCGCCTGATAGAGCTATACAGAGCAAAGATTCTAAACAACATGTCCGTCCCCTGATAGAGCTATACAGAGCAAAAATTCTAAACAACATGTCCTCCCCCTGATAGAGCTATACAGAGCAAAGATTCTAAACAACATGTGCGCCCCCTTATAGAGCTATACAGAGCAAAGATTCTAACCAACATGTCCTCCCCCTGATAGAGCTATACAGAGCAAAGATTCTAAACAACATGTCCTCCCCCTGATAGAGCTATACAGAGCAAAGATTCTAAACAACATGTCCTCCCCCTGATAGAGCTATACAGAGCAAAGATTCTAAACAACATGTGCGCCCCCTTATAGAGCTATACAGAGCAAAGATTCTAACCAACATGTCCTCCCCCTGATAGAGCTATACAGAGCAAAGATTCTAACCAACATGTCCTCCCCCTGATAGAGCTATACAGAGCAAAGATTCTAAACATGTCCGCCCCATGATAGAGCTATACAGAGCAAAGATTCTAAACAACATGTCCACCCCCTGATAGAGCTATACAGAGCAACGATTCTAAACAACATGTCCACCTCCTGATAGAGCTATACAGAGCAATGATTCTAAACAACATGTCCGCCCCCTGATAGAGCTATACAGAGCAAAGATTCCAAACAACATGTCCTCCCCCTGATAGAGCTATACAGAGCAAAGATTCCAAACAACATGTCCTCCCCCTGATAGAGCTATACAGAGCAAAGATTCTAACCAACATGTCCTCCCCCTGATAGAGCTATACAGAGCAAAGATTCTAACCAACATGTCCTACCCTGATAGAGCTATACAGAGCAAAGATTCTAACCAACATGTCCTACCCTGATAGAGCTATACAGAGCAAAGATTCTAACCAACATGTCCGCCCCCTGATAGAGCTATACAGAGCAAAGATTCTAACCAACATGTCCGCCCCCTGATAGAGCTATACAGAGCAATGATCTAAACATTGTGTATACTGTGCATGTAGACAATAAAAAATGATGAAGCATTATCTATACATTGTGTTGACAGAACTGCTGCAAATACAATACAATAAATATATGTTTTAAACGTGTCTGCAGAGTCTCCTGCTTATCACCATGCTGCTTGGTATGTACATGACTAATTTCCCATTGAATATTAGTTTATTTGCATATCAGGCCACAAAGCAGATTTGTGCAGGAGATTAATACATTTAACACATATATTTATTGTGTTTCATGCTGCAGTTCTGGCGACACAATCACAGATCATTTTTCATCCTTTGTTGTTCTCAGCATTCATAGTACCAGCATTATATAATGCTCTAATAGAGATCTACAGTGGGAATGGATCACATTGATATACATCCCCTTTCCTGGAGAAATATAACTGTTTTATCACATTTATTTGTAATCGTTGTTTAACCGATAATTACATCACTTTTTAATTTTGGACGCAACTGGCTCACTCTTGCTTCTTTGTAGGGGTAAAGATTTTATTAACCATAATCCCCCTCCCTGGAGACACAAGACTTTATCCATGAAAGAGAACGGTGCAGGGAATTGAGAAAGAATTTCAGCTGATTTGGGGAATCGGCTACTTTGGCCTTGTGTTTGAAATTCCTTTTCTCAATTCCCTGCTGTTTTTTCGTTCCTGAATGAAGCCCTTTGGTTTCGTGGTAGAGATATTTATTTCACATGTATGATAAGGTTATAATTTCCCGTGAAGGTGACAGGAAGACGGTGAATCGCTGCAGCTTTCTGTGTGTGCATCTGGCAAACAAAGATGCTAAAATTCCTCGTCCAACCTCGGCCGGTCAGATGGCCTCACACCCAGAGCTTTCATCTCATCGGGAAGGATAGTAAAGGAGAGACATTAATCACGGAAAGAGAGCAGCCACTTAGACACCTGTGCTTATCATCTGTTAGTACATCTCCCCAGACCTGCTGATCACGTGCTAACATCAGCATGATAATAGCAGGAGCAGAGTGAGACAATGTGCCCGCTTTGCAGGTGGAAGCCATGTATCATTTCACAACCCATGCCTGGATCTCTCTATTATAAGGGTCTGACGGAGGTGGGGACTGTCTTAATAAAAAGACAATTAAAGAATAGACCCTTGGAGAAGACCAGGCCAGGTAACATAAAGGCAAGGAGGGTGGGTGGTTAAGACACTGTTAACAGATTGTAGGTTTGAATCATGTAAGGGGCTGGCGGGTCAGGTAGGTGGGAGCTCGGCATGCTGTAGAGATGGAGTCAGCAATAGGGAATTTCCAGAAATCTGAAGTCAGCTCCGTGTGTTGGTGGTCCAGGATACATTGCTGAAAGAAGTCCAGCTGGGCAGGATGGCTAGTCTCTCCCCTCCCTTCGACAAGCTCAGAGTTTTGCCCTTTGGTGTAGTTCCCCCCCCAAAAAAACCTGTGAAACTACTGCTTGATCCATCACTTAATTTACCCAGAAGGTAGTTTGGTTAATTATGGTATTGACAAGGGTTTCTTACACAGGGTTTGATAGGGTCGTTCATTGTGTTCCTCATTATGGGGTGAGAGGCACTCGTGGCAAAGATGGACTCTGAGGCTAGTTTTTGGTTACCTGTTTATCTCTCTTGTTCCCCCCTTGCTCGGTTGTTCTTGGGACGGCCAATTTTTTGTTGATCACTTTTTTAACCATGAGGTGCTCAATTCAGTATGAGTTGTTTGAAGCCGTTAGCACCTTTCTGGAATGGGTCATGAAGGAAGAACCAGGTTCCCTTTCTTTGAGGCTCTATTTGGATGACTATAGATGCATTGGGACAGCTAATTTCCTAGCGTGCTCCTTCCAGCTTTGGGCGGTTGAGGTAGTAATGGCACATTTTGCTGTTTCACTCACCCCCAAAAAAGGAGGCCGAGGACATGTCTATTTTTGGAATACTAAGATTATTATAAAGGATAATGGAGTGTGGGTTCATGGGTAGCATTGGGTCTCACCCTAATGGTATTCCTCAAGCTTTTTCCCATTATAGTTTCACTTTGGGGGGCTGATTCATCTTCTGTGTGACATGGGGGTAGTTCATGCAATCAATAACATTTCTGCTTCAAATAAACATGTGGGTTAGGGCAGTACATGTCCCAGGATTCTCACATGACATCCATGATGGCAGATTCAAAGGGGTTGGTCTGCCCAGGCTGGATGTCATCTCTGGGGAAGGAGCAGAAATGGGGTTACTCGAGCTATTGTAGGCACCAGGACTTCTTACGGGAAGATATGGGATGGATGGGCTGCGCTATTTGTGCTTTATGGGCTCTCTTTTTTTGCTTCAAACGTTTCAAACAATTGTCAGCCTTTGCTTTTCTGTATATTTTAACAGCTCTCAGGGACCTCACTATGGAATTCATGTTATGGAACGCATTGAGAGATTATCGACAAGGAGTCGCGTCACTTTACCTCTACTGATCCAGATGAGTCAAAGTCTGGAGGAGGTTTGTCAGTCCTCTTTGGAGTCTTTAACCTTAGTGACATGACCCTTGGTGACAATGGCTTAACATTTCTGAGGTGTTTGTGTGTAGCTCTATTTTCTCATTTACTGAAGCACAACTTGTGGATTGGTTTTAGTGGCATAAGAAGGGCTTTCTTTAGATACAATTATTTTCATCATATCATCTAATTTACTGTAACTTAATAAGAAAATATAATAAAAAATGCTAAAAAGCTTTTTCTAGGTTTTATGTGACCTTTTGACTCCGATAATAATCCTAACCCTAATGTAACTCAAACCCTAAACATGCGAACCCTAACCCTAATGCTAACACTAACCTTAACCCTAACCCTATATCTAAGGTTCATTTGGTTACACTGTAATATTGCTGACTGCCTCTAGGGGCAGTCTTGAGCCATCAAAGTGAAAACTGCTAATTTCCGAAGCTCTTGCCCAAGGGCGGCCCCATTTTGGAGGAGCATGCTACTATCCAGTATGATGCCCGCGTTCAGTCTGTGCAGTTATCACAGGAGAATTGGATAGTCTAGGTGTTAATTAATGCCTTCGACATTGAGGCATTACAGCAACACTGCCTGAGCAGTGTTAGCAAACATTGTTAGGTCTGTCCTATGTCGGCAACGGAGTCCCTGGCACATCCAATGGCACGAAAGTTGGCATTTGTGCATGCTTTTTGCGGAAAACTGCACGTCGGTGAAATAGTGTCTTTAAATCCCGTGTCGTATGGTGGTTTGCAGTGTATAGATGTGCACTCATAAGGAAGGACGTTGTTTTTCTGTCCGAATATGTGGCCATTACGCCCCTCCATCGCAGGCACGCTCATCATTCACACAGATGGCTCTTGCATCTCACATTTTAAAAAAATCTTTACGCCTGAGCTTCCCCCGGCAGATTACCGATCACTCAGTTTTCGCATAGAGGTTACTACAGAGGTGGCTAGATGAGGTTTGGACTAAGGAATCATCCAACAGATTAGCAGATGGGAATCATAGGAATCATTAAGGTACAAAAGTTACACACACCCAGAATTGATTATCTCCTGCTTCGTATGCCCGAGGGTGGGGTGTTCTTACATAATATAACCTTAAAATAAAAAAGGTGTATTGGTAATAGTGGAAGGCCGATGTCAGAGAAGGTAGACCCTGGAAAACAGAGCAGTGGGTTTGATAATCCAACTCAGGATAGTTAAAAACGTAACCTTTATTAGATTCAGTGTTAAAATTGTGAAAGGTATAAAATTCGTTCTATACAGATAAGAGATGAAAAAACAACAAAAAAACAAAGTGTCAGCAAGGTGAAAAATGAAACATTAAAAAAATGACTAAAATGCAAATATCATGGAACCATTGCTTCCAAAGATGTATAGACCGGTAGGGGTGCAGCATAAGATAATTCAGCAGCAGGATTTATCTTTATGTGTAAAACTATTTAATTAGGAACACTTATTAGGGTGTACATCACTTTAAATACATATTTATAATATGAGCACATTAGATTTGGCTTCACTAGTCACTGTAGTTACATGTGTTATGATTTTTGTTACTTTATCACTAATTTATATTTTATCTAAGATGCCATGTTGTGATGTTGTTGTATTATTATGTGTAGATTATATTACCTGTCATGATGACTTGAATAAATTTATAGAGATATTTATAAATAAACATGTGTTCACTAGAGTTGAGCGGACACCTGGATGTTCGGGTTCGGCCGAACTTCGGAAAAAAGTCCGGGTTCGGGGTCGAACTTGACCCCGAACTTGACCCCGGGACCCGAACTTTTGGCCACTAAAATGCCTCTAAAAAAAGTCCTGGAAAGGGCTAGAGGGCTGCAAAATGAAGTAAAATTTGGGTGAGTGTCCCCATTCATATGAATAGGTCAATTGACCTAGTCGTATGAATGGGGACTCTATTTCAGTTTATAGAATAGCAATAGCATTACATGTATTCCATAAGCCGAAAGTCTATAAATCGAACGACATTTGGTTTATAGACTTTCGGTTTATAGAATACATGTAATGCTTTTGCTATTCTATAAAAAGAAAGTCTATAAACCGAATGTCGTTCGGTTTATAGACTTTCAGCTTATGGAATACATGTAATACTATTAGCTTTCTATAAACCGAACTAGAGTCCCCATTCATAAGAATTTCTTATATGGGGACTCTATTTCGGTTTATAGAAAGCCAATAGCATTATATACAATGTAATCGCCGAACCCCGAACTCCAACACGAACATACCGTGAAATGTCCATGTTCGGGTCCGGGATCCAAAAACCGTAAAGTTCGGTACGAACCGGAACACTGCGGTTCAGGTTCGCTCAACACTAGTGTTCACACATTGGTGTGTATAGAAAGTTAGTTTTGACTAGTCTTGAAAAAGACCCCGTGAGGGTCGGACCATCGCCTTAGGTGCAGTATATGCGTCTCTTTCAGGGAGTGCTGTGCACCCGTCTATTCTTCCTATGTTTTGGGAGCTGTGAGTGGAATTCCTGCTGTGTCCCCTGAGCAAAATTGAGGGCTTCCCTGCTGTATCTATTTGTATGATGCACTGGTGGTCCCTGTTCAACAGATTACTCATAGTTCGGTAAGACCCCATGAATGTTCTTGAAGGGCGTCAGATATTTAAGGTGCTCATCGGTCGCACACAGGAATGCATGAGCAGATGGAGTCTGGTCGGTAACCATCTCATGGATGTTGGGTTTGACATGGGGGGCTGGGCAAGAAGGTCTGGCCTTGTAATAGTTTTTGAGGTGTGGGGTGGTCAATCTGCCCTTTGTGGGTCTCTTTCAAGCGAGTTGTGTGCGGAGGTTAATATTCATGATTTTTTTTTGTTACAATGGGCGTAGTCGTCTTGGTAAACTACCTGGTAATCAAAAATGGATAATATTGGTTATTTTAGGCCTCAGGGGCTGGGTCTTATGGTTCAGTAGGTTTACACGGTGCTGGTGTAAGTGGCAGGGTCCTGGTGTTAACTTCCAATATGAGGTTTTACGGTTAGCAGCACACAGGTCGGTTGTCAGCAGGCGCACAGCCAATCAGAGCGGGGGCTCGTCCCCACTCTTCTGAGTAAGAAGCGAGAGTCCTCTCCATTGGAATACAAAGTCAGCGGTTCTTACTTCCCTGGCTACTAATAGACTGCCAATTACCAAAATAATCCCTTTAACATTAGAAGAGAATGTCTTGGACATTTTGGTGGCTAATTAAATAGTAAGTTTATTTAATGGGAAAGAATGACCGAATGATGCTAATTATCTTCTGTATTTATGGTGCATCCTGGACAATCAGCAGATCACTAACAAGAGGAAAAAAGGTTTAAAGAGTTTATTTCCCTTCTGTGCAAATCCAGAGACCATTTATCTCATCCTTTGTTGTGCCCTGTCTGGAAAATACTCAACTCTATTCACTGAAAGGTAAGTTCAGGTGAACACTGCATATTACTATACATTGTGCATGGCCAGCTGAGCTCCTCTATATATTACTATACATTATCCATGGCCAGCTCAGCTCTCTATATATTACTATACATTATCCATGGCCAGCTGAGCTCTTCTATATATTCTATGCATTATCCATGGCCAGCTGAGCTCTTCTATATATTACTATACATTATCCATGGCCAGCTGAGCTCTCTATATATTACTATACATTATCCATGGCCAGCTGAGCTCTCTATATATTACTATACATTATCCATGGCCAGCTGAGCTCTTCTATATATTCTATGCATTATCCATGGCCAGCTGAACTCTTCTATATATTACTATACATTATCCATGGCCAGCTGAGCTCTTCTATACATTCAATACATTATCCATGGCCAGCTGAGCTCTTCTATATATTACTATACATTATCCATGGCCAGCTGAGCTCTTCTATATATTCTTCTATACATTGTGCAGGGTCTGGTGAGTTTCGCCTGCTAGAAGAACAGAGTTGGTCCTGTATAATGTATTGTTATAAAGTGACAGTGTGTAAAGATGTAACTCTGCATTATCCATGGCCAGCTGAGCTCCTCTATATATTCTTCTATACATTGTGCAGGGTCTGGTGAGTTTCTCCTGCTAGAAGAACAGAGTTGGCCCTGTATAATGCATTGTTATAAAGTGACAGTGTGTAAAGATGTAACTCTGCATTATCCATGGCCAGCTGAGCTCTTCTATATATTCTTCTATACATTGTGCAGGGCCTGGTGAGTTTCTCCTGCTAGAAGACAGAGTTGGTCCTGTATAATGCATTGTTATAAAGTGACAGTGTGTAAAGATGTAACTCTGCATTATCCATGGCCAGCTGAGCTCTTCTATATATTCTTCTATACATTGTGCAGGGTCGGGTGAGTTTCTCCTGCTAGAAGAACAGAGTTGGCCCTGTATAATGCATTGTTATAAAGTGACAGTGTGTAAAGATGTAACTCTGCATTATCCATGGCCAGCTGAGCTCTTCTATATATTCTTCTATACATTGTGCAGGGCCTGGTGAGTTTCTCCTGCTAGAAGAACAGAGTTGGCCCTGTATAATGCATTGTTATAAAGTGACAGTGTGTAAAGATGTAACTCTGCATTATCCATGGCCAGCTGAGCTCTTCTATATATTCTTCTATACATTGTGCAGGGTCTGGTGAGTTTCTCCTGCTAGAAGAACAAAGTTGGTCCTGTATAATGCATTGTTATAAAGTGACAGTGTGTAAAGATGTAACACTGTATTATCCATGGCCAGCTGAGCTCTTCTATATATTACTATACATTATCCATGGCCAGCTGAGCTCTTCCATATATTCTTCTATACATTGTGCAGGGTCTGGTGAGTTTCTCCTGCTAGAAGAACAGAGTTGGCCCTGTATAATGCATTGTTATAGTGACAGTGTTTAAAAATGTAACTCTGCAGTACCCATGGCCAGCTGAGCTCTTCTATATTTTCTTCTATACATTGTGCAGGGTCTGGTGAGTTTCTCCTGCTGGAAGAACAGAGTTGGCCCTGTATAATGTATTGTTATAAAGTGACAGTGTGTAAAGATGTAACTCTGCATTATCCATGGCCAGCTGAGCTCTTCTATATATTCTATACATTGTGCAGGGCTTGGTGAGTTTCTCCTGCTAGAAGAACAGAGTTGGCCCTGTATAATGCATTGTTATAAAGTGACAGTGTGTAAAGATGTAACTCTGCATTATCCATGGCCAGCTGAGCTCTTCTATATATTCTTCTATACATTGTGCAGGGCCTGGTGAGTTTCTCCTGCTAGAAGAACAGAGTTGGTCCTGTATAATGCATTGTTAGAAAGTGACAGTGTGTAAAGATGTAACTCTGCATTATCCATGGCCAGCTGAGCTCTTCTATATATTCTATACATTGTGCAGGGTCTGGTGAGTTTCTCCTGCTAGAAGAACAGAGTTGGCCCTGTATAATGCATTGTTATAAAGTGACAGTGTGTAAAGATGTAACTCTGCATTATCCATGACCAGCTGAGCTCTTCTATATATTCTATATACATTGTGCAGGGTCTGGTGAGTTTCTCCTGCTAGAAGAACAGAGTTGGCCCTGTATAATGCATTGTTATATAGTGACAGTGTGTAAAGATGTAACTCTGCATTATCCATGGCCAGCTGAGCTCTTCTATATATTCTATACATTGTGCAGGGTCTGGTGAGTTTCTCCTGCTAGAAGAACAGAGTTGGTCCTGTATAATGCATTGTTATAAAGTGACAGTGTGTAAAGATGTAACTCTGCATTATCCATGGCCAGCTGAGCTCTTCTATATATTCTATACATTGTGCAGGGTCTGGTGAGTTTCTCCTGCTAGAAGAACAGAGTTGGCCCTGTATAATGCATTGTTATAAAGTGACAGTGTGTAAAGATGTAACTCTGCATTACCCATGGCCAGCTGAGCTCTTCTATATATTCCTCTATACATGGTGCAGGGTCTGGTGATTTTCTCCTGCTAGAAGAACAGAGTTGGCCCTGTATAATGCATTGTTATATAGTGACAGTGTGTAAAGATGTAACTCTGCATTATCCATGGCCAGCTGAGCTCTTCTATATATTCTATACATTGTGCAGGGTCTGGTGAGTTTCTCTTGCTAGAAGAACAGAGTTGGTCCTGTATAATTCATTGTTATAAAGTGACAGTGTGTAAAGATGTAACTCTGCAGTATCCATGGCCAGCTGAGCTCTTCTATATATTCTATACATTGTGCAGGGTCTGGTGAGTTTCTCCTGCTAGAAGAACAGAGTTGGCCCTGTATAATGCATTGTTATAAAGTGACAGTGTGTAAAGATGTAACTCTGCATTATCCATGGCCAGCTGAGCTCTTCTATATATTCTATACATTGTGCAGGGTCTGGTGAGTTTCTCCTGCTAGAAGAACATAGTTGGTCCTGTATAATGCATTGTTATAAAGTGACAGTGTGTAAAGATGTAACTCTGCATCATCCATGGCCAGCTGAGCTCTTCTATATATTCTTCTATACATTGTGCAGGGCCTGGTGAGTTTCTCCTGCTAGAAGAACAGAGTTGGCCCTGTATAATGCATTGTTATAAAGTGACAGTGTGTAAAGATGTAACTCTGTATCATCCATGGCCAGCTGAGGTCTTCTATATATTCTTCTATACATTGTTCAGGGTCTGGTGAGTTTCTCCTGCTAGAAGAACAGAGTTGGTCCTGTATAATGCATTGTTATAAAGTGACAGTGTGTAAAGATGTAACTCTGCATTATCCATGGCCAGCTGAGCTCTGCTATATATTCTTCTATACATTGTGCAGGGTCTGGTGAGTTTCTCCTGCTAGAAGAACAGAGTTGGTCCTGTATAATGCATTGTTATAAAGTGACAGTGTGTAAAGATGTAACTCTGCATTATCCATGGCCAGCTGAGCTCTTCTATATATTCTTCTATACATTGTGCAGGGTCTGGTGAGTTTCTCCTGCTAGAAGAACAGAGTTGGTCCTGTATAATGCATTGTTATAAAGTGACAGTGTGTAAAGATGTAACTCTGCATTATCCATGGCCAGCTGAGCTCTTCTATATATTCTTCTATACATTGTGCAGGGTCTGGTGAGTTTCTTCTGCTAGAAGAACAGAGTTGGCCCTGTATAATGCATTATTATAAAGTGACAGTGTGTAAAGATGTAACTCTGCATTATCCATGGCCAGCTGAGCTCTTCTAGATATTCTTCTATACATTGTGCAGGGTCTGTGAGTTTCTCCTGCTAGAAGAACAGAGTTGGTCCTGTATAATGCATTGTTATAAAGTGACAGTGTGTAAAGATGTAACTCTCCATTATCCATGGCCAGCTGAGCTCTTCTATATATTCTTCTATACATTGGGCAGGGTCTGGTGAGTTTCTCCTGCTAGAAGAACAGAGTTGGCACTGTATAATGCATTGTTATAAAGTGACAGTGTGTAAAGATGTAAGTCTGCATTATCCATGGCCAGCTGAGCTCTTCTATATATTCTTCTATACATTGTGCAGGGTCTGGTGAGTTTCTCCTGCTAGAAGAACAGAGTTGGTCCTGTATAATGCATTGTTATAAAGTGACAGTGTGTAAAGATGTAACTCTGCATTATCCATGGCCAGCTGAGCTCTTCTATATATTCTATACATTGTGCAAGGTCTGGTGAGTTTCTCCTGCTAGAAGAACAGAGTTGGTTCTGTATAATGCATTGTTATAAAGTGACAGTGTGTAAAGATGTAACTCTGTATTATCCATGGCCAGCTGAGCTCTTCTATATATTCTATACATTGTGCAGGGTCTGGTGAGTTTCTCCTGCTAGAAGAACAGAGTTGGTCCTGTATAATGCATTGTTATATAGTGACAGTGTGTAAAGATGTAACTCTGCATTATCCATGGCCAGCTGTGCTCTTCTATATATTCTATACATTGTGCAGGGTCTGGTGAGTTTCTTCTGCTAGAAGAACAGAGTTGGCCCTGTATAATGCATTGTTATAAAGTGACAGTGTGTAATGATGTAACTCTGCATTATCCATGGCCAGCTGAGCTCTTCTATATATTCTATACATTGTGCAGGGTCTGGTGAGTTTCTCCTGCTAGAAGAACAGAGTTGGCCCTGTATAATGCATTGTTATAAAATGACAGTGTGTAAAGATGTAACTCTGCATTATCCATGGCCAGCTGAGCTCTTCTATATATTCTTCTATACATTGTGCAGGGCCTGGTGAGTTTCTCCTTCTAGAAGAACAGAGTTGGCTCTGTATGATGCATTGTTATAAAGTGACAGTGTTTAAAGAAGTAACTCTGCATTATCCATGGCCAGCTGAGCTCTTCTATATATTCCTCTATACATTGTGCAGGGCCTGGTGAGTTTCTCCTGCTAGAAGAACAGAGTTGGTCCTGTATAATGCTTTGTTATAAAGTGACAGTGTGTAAAGATGTAACTCTGCAGTACCCATGGCCAGCTGATCTCTTCTATATATTCTTCTATACATTGTGCAGAGCCTGGTGAGTTTCTCCTGCTAGAAGAACAGAGTTGGTCCTGTGTAATGCATTGTTATAAAATGACAGTGTGTAAAGATGTAACTCTGCATTATCCATGGCCAGCTGAGCTCTTCTATATATTCTTCTATACATTGTTCAGGGTCTGGTGAGTTTCTCCTGCTAGAAGAACAGAGTTGGTCCTGTATAATGCATTGTTATAAAGTGACAGTGTGTAAAGATGTAACTCTGCATTATCCATGGCCAGCTGAGCTCTGCTATATATTCTTCTATACATTGTGCAGGGTCTGGTGAGTTTCTCCTGCTAGAAGAACAGAGTTGGTCCTGTATAATGCATTGTTATAAAGTGACAGTGTGTAAAGATGTAACTCTGCATTATCCATGGCCAGCTGAGCTCTTCTATATATTCTTCTATACATTGTGCAGGGTCTGGTGAGTTTCTCCTGCTAGAAGAACAGAGTTGGTCCTGTATAATGCATTGTTATAAAGTGACAGTGTGTAAAGATGTAACTCTGCATTATCCATGGCCAGCTGAGCTCTTCTATATATTCTTCTATACATTGTGCAGGGTCTGGTGAGTTTCTTCTGCTAGAAGAACAGAGTTGGCCCTGTATAATGCATTATTATAAAGTGACAGTGTGTAAAGATGTAACTCTGCATTATCCATGGCCAGCTGAGCTCTTCTAGATATTCTTCTATACATTGTGCAGGGTCTGTGAGTTTCTCCTGCTAGAAGAACAGAGTTGGTCCTGTATAATGCATTGTTATAAAGTGACAGTGTGTAAAGATGTAACTCTCCATTATCCATGGCCAGCTGAGCTCTTCTATATATTCTTCTATACATTGGGCAGGGTCTGGTGAGTTTCTCCTGCTAGAAGAACAGAGTTGGCACTGTATAATGCATTGTTATAAAGTGACAGTGTGTAAAGATGTAAGTCTGCATTATCCATGGCCAGCTGAGCTCTTCTATATATTCTTCTATACATTGTGCAGGGTCTGGTGAGTTTCTCCTGCTAGAAGAACAGAGTTGGTCCTGTATAATGCATTGTTATAAAGTGACAGTGTGTAAAGATGTAACTCTGCATTATCCATGGCCAGCTGAGCTCTTCTATATATTCTATACATTGTGCAAGGTCTGGTGAGTTTCTCCTGCTAGAAGAACAGAGTTGGTTCTGTATAATGCATTGTTATAAAGTGACAGTGTGTAAAGATGTAACTCTGTATTATCCATGGCCAGCTGAGCTCTTCTATATATTCTATACATTGTGCAGGGTCTGGTGAGTTTCTCCTGCTAGAAGAACAGAGTTGGTCCTGTATAATGCATTGTTATATAGTGACAGTGTGTAAAGATGTAACTCTGCATTATCCATGGCCAGCTGTGCTCTTCTATATATTCTATACATTGTGCAGGGTCTGGTGAGTTTCTTCTGCTAGAAGAACAGAGTTGGCCCTGTATAATGCATTGTTATAAAGTGACAGTGTGTAATGATGTAACTCTGCATTATCCATGGCCAGCTGAGCTCTTCTATATATTCTATACATTGTGCAGGGTCTGGTGAGTTTCTCCTGCTAGAAGAACAGAGTTGGCCCTGTATAATGCATTGTTATAAAATGACAGTGTGTAAAGATGTAACTCTGCATTATCCATGGCCAGCTGAGCTCTTCTATATATTCTTCTATACATTGTGCAGGGCCTGGTGAGTTTCTCCTTCTAGAAGAACAGAGTTGGCTCTGTATGATGCATTGTTATAAAGTGACAGTGTGTAAAGATGTAACTCTGCATTATCCATGGCCATCTGAGCTCTTCTATATATTCTATACATTGTGCAGGGTCTGGTGAGTTTCTCCTGTTAGAAGAACATAGTTGGCTCTGTATAATGCATTGTTATAAAGTGACAGTGTGTAATGATGTAACTCTGCATTATCCATGGCCAGCTGAGCTCTTCTATATATTCTTCTATACATTGTGCAGAGCCTGGTGAGTTTCTCCTGCTAGAAGAACAGAGTTGGTCCTGTGTAATGCATTGTTATAAAATGACAGTGTGTAAAGATGTAACTCTGCATTATCCATGGCCAGCTGAGCTCTTCTATATATTCTTCTATACATTGTGCAGGGCCTGGTGAGTTTCTCCTGCTAGAAGAACAGAGTTGGCTCTGTGTAATGCATTGTTATACAGTGACAGTGTGTAAAGATGTAACTCTGCATTATCCATGGCCAGCTGAGCTCTTCTATATATTCCTCTATACATTGTGCAGGGTCTGGTGAGTTTCTCCTGCTAGAAGAACAGAGTTGGTCCTGTATAATGCATTGTTATAAAGTGACAGTGTGTAATGATGTAACTCTGCATTATCCATGGCCAGCTGAGCTCTTCTATATATTCTTCTATACATTGTGCAGGGCCTGGTGAGTTTCTCCTGCTAGAAGAACAGAGTTGGTCCTGTGTAATGCATTGTTATAAAATGACAGTGTGTAAAGATGTAACTCTGCATTATCCATGGCCAGCTGAGCTCTTCTATATATTCTATACATTGTGCAGGGTCTAGTGAGTTTCTCCTGTTAGAAGAACAGGGTTGGCTCTGTATAATGCATTGTTATAAAGTGACAGTGTGTAAAGATGTAACTCTGCATTATCCATGGCCAGCTGAGCTCTTCTATATATTCCTCTATACATTGTGCAGGGTCTGGTGAGTTTCTCCTGCTAGAAGAACAGAGTTGGCTCTGTATAATGCATTGTTATAAAGTGACAGTGTGTAAAGAAGTAACTCTGCATTATCCATGGCCAGCTGAGCTCTTCTATATATTCCTCTATACATTGTGCAGGGCCTGGTGAGTTTCTCCTGCTAGAAGAACAGAGTTGGTCCTGTATAATGCTTTGTTATAAAGTGACAGTGTGTAAAGATGTAACTCTGCAGTACCCATGGCCAGCTGATCTCTTCTATATATTCTTCTATACATTGTGCAGGGTCTGGTGAGTTTCTCCTGCTAGAAGAACAGAGTTGGTCCTGTATAATGCATTGTTATAAGGTGACAGTGTGTAAAGATGTAACTCTGCATTATCCAAGGCCAGCTGAGCTCTCTATATATTCTTCTATACATTGTGCAGAGCCTGGTGAGTTTCTCCTGCTAGAAGAACAGAGTTGGTCCTGTGTAATGCATTGTTATAAAATGACAGTGTGTAAAGATGTAACTCTGCATTATCCATGGCCAGCTGAGCTCTTCTATATATTCTTCTATACATTGTTCAGGGTCTGGTGAGTTTCTCCTGCTAGAAGAACAGAGTTGGTCCTGTATAATGCATTGTTATAAAGTGACAGTGTGTAAAGATGTAACTCTGCATTATCCATGGCCAGCTGAGCTCTGCTATATATTCTTCTATACATTGTGCAGGGTCTGGTGAGTTTCTCCTGCTAGAAGAACAGAGTTGGTCCTGTATAATGCATTGTTATAAAGTGACAGTGTGTAAAGATGTAACTCTGCATTATCCATGGCCAGCTGAGCTCTTCTATATATTCTTCTATACATTGTGCAGGGTCTGGTGAGTTTCTCCTGCTAGAAGAACAGAGTTGGTCCTGTATAATGCATTGTTATAAAGTGACAGTGTGTAAAGATGTAACTCTGCATTATCCATGGCCAGCTGAGCTCTTCTATATATTCTTCTATACATTGTGCAGGGTCTGGTGAGTTTCTTCTGCTAGAAGAACAGAGTTGGCCCTGTATAATGCATTATTATAAAGTGACAGTGTGTAAAGATGTAACTCTGCATTATCCATGGCCAGCTGAGCTCTTCTAGATATTCTTCTATACATTGTGCAGGGTCTGTGAGTTTCTCCTGCTAGAAGAACAGAGTTGGTCCTGTATAATGCATTGTTATAAAGTGACAGTGTGTAAAGATGTAACTCTCCATTATCCATGGCCAGCTGAGCTCTTCTATATATTCTTCTATACATTGGGCAGGGTCTGGTGAGTTTCTCCTGCTAGAAGAACAGAGTTGGCACTGTATAATGCATTGTTATAAAGTGACAGTGTGTAAAGATGTAAGTCTGCATTATCCATGGCCAGCTGAGCTCTTCTATATATTCTTCTATACATTGTGCAGGGTCTGGTGAGTTTCTCCTGCTAGAAGAACAGAGTTGGTCCTGTATAATGCATTGTTATAAAGTGACAGTGTGTAAAGATGTAACTCTGCATTATCCATGGCCAGCTGAGCTCTTCTATATATTCTATACATTGTGCAAGGTCTGGTGAGTTTCTCCTGCTAGAAGAACAGAGTTGGTTCTGTATAATGCATTGTTATAAAGTGACAGTGTGTAAAGATGTAACTCTGTATTATCCATGGCCAGCTGAGCTCTTCTATATATTCTATACATTGTGCAGGGTCTGGTGAGTTTCTCCTGCTAGAAGAACAGAGTTGGTCCTGTATAATGCATTGTTATATAGTGACAGTGTGTAAAGATGTAACTCTGCATTATCCATGGCCAGCTGTGCTCTTCTATATATTCTATACATTGTGCAGGGTCTGGTGAGTTTCTTCTGCTAGAAGAACAGAGTTGGCCCTGTATAATGCATTGTTATAAAGTGACAGTGTGTAATGATGTAACTCTGCATTATCCATGGCCAGCTGAGCTCTTCTATATATTCTATACATTGTGCAGGGTCTGGTGAGTTTCTCCTGCTAGAAGAACAGAGTTGGCCCTGTATAATGCATTGTTATAAAATGACAGTGTGTAAAGATGTAACTCTGCATTATCCATGGCCAGCTGAGCTCTTCTATATATTCTTCTATACATTGTGCAGGGCCTGGTGAGTTTCTCCTTCTAGAAGAACAGAGTTGGCTCTGTATGATGCATTGTTATAAAGTGACAGTGTGTAAAGATGTAACTCTGCATTATCCATGGCCATCTGAGCTCTTCTATATATTCTATACATTGTGCAGGGTCTGGTGAGTTTCTCCTGTTAGAAGAACATAGTTGGCTCTGTATAATGCATTGTTATAAAGTGACAGTGTGTAATGATGTAACTCTGCATTATCCATGGCCAGCTGAGCTCTTCTATATATTCTTCTATACATTGTGCAGAGCCTGGTGAGTTTCTCCTGCTAGAAGAACAGAGTTGGTCCTGTGTAATGCATTGTTATAAAATGACAGTGTGTAAAGATGTAACTCTGCATTATCCATGGCCAGCTGAGCTCTTCTATATATTCTTCTATACATTGTGCAGGGCCTGGTGAGTTTCTCCTGCTAGAAGAACAGAGTTGGCTCTGTGTAATGCATTGTTATACAGTGACAGTGTGTAAAGATGTAACTCTGCATTATCCATGGCCAGCTGAGCTCTTCTATATATTCCTCTATACATTGTGCAGGGTCTGGTGAGTTTCTCCTGCTAGAAGAACAGAGTTGGTCCTGTATAATGCATTGTTATAAAGTGACAGTGTGTAATGATGTAACTCTGCATTATCCATGGCCAGCTGAGCTCTTCTATATATTCTTCTATACATTGTGCAGGGCCTGGTGAGTTTCTCCTGCTAGAAGAACAGAGTTGGTCCTGTGTAATGCATTGTTATAAAATGACAGTGTGTAAAGATGTAACTCTGCATTATCCATGGCCAGCTGAGCTCTTCTATATATTCTATACATTGTGCAGGGTCTAGTGAGTTTCTCCTGTTAGAAGAACAGGGTTGGCTCTGTATAATGCATTGTTATAAAGTGACAGTGTGTAAAGATGTAACTCTGCATTATCCATGGCCAGCTGAGCTCTTCTATATATTCCTCTATACATTGTGCAGGGTCTGGTGAGTTTCTCCTGCTAGAAGAACAGAGTTGGCTCTGTATAATGCATTGTTATAAAGTGACAGTGTGTAAAGAAGTAACTCTGCATTATCCATGGCCAGCTGAGCTCTTCTATATATTCCTCTATACATTGTGCAGGGCCTGGTGAGTTTCTCCTGCTAGAAGAACAGAGTTGGTCCTGTATAATGCTTTGTTATAAAGTGACAGTGTGTAAAGATGTAACTCTGCAGTACCCATGGCCAGCTGATCTCTTCTATATATTCTTCTATACATTGTGCAGGGTCTGGTGAGTTTCTCCTGCTAGAAGAACAGAGTTGGTCCTGTATAATGCATTGTTATAAGGTGACAGTGTGTAAAGATGTAACTCTGCATTATCCATGGCCAGCTGAGCTCTCTATATATTCTTCTATACATTGTGCAGGGTCTGGTGAGTTTCTCCTGCTAGAAGAACAGAATTGGTCCTGTATAATGCATTGTTATAAAGTGACAGTGTGTAAAGTTGTAACTCTGCATTATCCATGGCCAGCTGAGCTCTCTATATATTCTTCTATACATTGTGCAGGGTCTGGTGAGTTTCTCCTGCTAGAAGAACATAGTTGGTCCTGTATAATGCATTGTTATAAAGTGACAGTGTGTAAAGATGTAACTCTGCATCATCCATGGCCAGCTGAGCTCTTCTATATATTCTTCTATACATTGTGCAGGGCCTGGTGAGTTTCTCCTGCTAGAAGAACAGAGTTGGCCCTGTATAATGCATTGTTATAAAGTGACAGTGTGTAAAGATGTAACTCTGTATCATCCATGGCCAGCTGAGGTCTTCTATATATTCTTCTATACATTGTTCAGGGTCTGGTGAGTTTCTCCTGCTAGAAGAACAGAGTTGGTCCTGTATAATGCATTGTTATAAAGTGACAGTGTGTAAAGATGTAACTCTGCATTATCCATGGCCAGCTGAGCTCTGCTATATATTCTTCTATACATTGTGCAGGGTCTGGTGAGTTTCTCCTGCTAGAAGAACAGAGTTGGTCCTGTATAATGCATTGTTATAAAGTGACAGTGTGTAAAGATGTAACTCTGCATTATCCATGGCCAGCTGAGCTCTTCTATATATTCTTCTATACATTGTGCAGGGTCTGGTGAGTTTCTCCTGCTAGAAGAACAGAGTTGGTCCTGTATAATGCATTGTTATAAAGTGACAGTGTGTAAAGATGTAACTCTGCATTATCCATGGCCAGCTGAGCTCTTCTATATATTCTTCTATACATTGTGCAGGGTCTGGTGAGTTTCTTCTGCTAGAAGAACAGAGTTGGCCCTGTATAATGCATTATTATAAAGTGACAGTGTGTAAAGATGTAACTCTGCATTATCCATGGCCAGCTGAGCTCTTCTAGATATTCTTCTATACATTGTGCAGGGTCTGTGAGTTTCTCCTGCTAGAAGAACAGAGTTGGTCCTGTATAATGCATTGTTATAAAGTGACAGTGTGTAAAGATGTAACTCTCCATTATCCATGGCCAGCTGAGCTCTTCTATATATTCTTCTATACATTGGGCAGGGTCTGGTGAGTTTCTCCTGCTAGAAGAACAGAGTTGGCACTGTATAATGCATTGTTATAAAGTGACAGTGTGTAAAGATGTAAGTCTGCATTATCCATGGCCAGCTGAGCTCTTCTATATATTCTTCTATACATTGTGCAGGGTCTGGTGAGTTTCTCCTGCTAGAAGAACAGAGTTGGTCCTGTATAATGCATTGTTATAAAGTGACAGTGTGTAAAGATGTAACTCTGCATTATCCATGGCCAGCTGAGCTCTTCTATATATTCTATACATTGTGCAAGGTCTGGTGAGTTTCTCCTGCTAGAAGAACAGAGTTGGTTCTGTATAATGCATTGTTATAAAGTGACAGTGTGTAAAGATGTAACTCAGTATTATCCATGGCCAGCTGAGCTCTTCTATATATTCTATACATTGTGCAGGGTCTGGTGAGTTTCTCCTGCTAGAAGAACAGAGTTGGTCCTGTATAATGCATTGTTATATAGTGACAGTGTGTAAAGATGTAACTCTGCATTATCCATGGCCAGCTGTGCTCTTCTATATATTCTATACATTGTGCAGGGTCTGGTGAGTTTCTTCTGCTAGAAGAACAGAGTTGGCCCTGTATAATGCATTGTTATAAAGTGACAGTGTGTAATGATGTAACTCTGCATTATCCATGGCCAGCTGAGCTCTTCTATATATTCTATACATTGTGCAGGGTCTGGTGAGTTTCTCCTGCTAGAAGAACAGAGTTGGCCCTGTATAATGCATTGTTATAAAATGACAGTGTGTAAAGATGTAACTCTGCATTATCCATGGCCAGCTGAGCTCTTCTATATATTCTATACATTGTGCAGGGTCTGGTGAGTTTCTCCTGTTAGAAGAACATAGTTGGCTCTGTATAATGCATTGTTATAAAGTGACAGTGTGTAATGATGTAACTCTGCATTATCCATGGCCAGCTGAGCTCTTCTATATATTCTTCTATACATTGTGCAGAGCCTGGTGAGTTTCTCCTGCTAGAAGAACAGAGTTGGTCCTGTGTAATGCATTGTTATAAAATGACAGTGTGTAAAGATGTAACTCTGCATTATCCATGGCCAGCTGAGCTCTTCTATATATTCTTCTATACATTGTGCAGGGCCTGGTGAGTTTCTCCTGCTAGAAGAACAGAGTTGGCTCTGTGTAATGCATTGTTATACAGTGACAGTGTGTAAAGATGTAACTCTGCATTATCCATGGCCAGCTGAGCTCTTCTATATATTCCTCTATACATTGTGCAGGGTCTGGTGAGTTTCTCCTGCTAGAAGAGCAGAGTTGGTCCTGTATAATGCATTGTTATAAAGTGACAGTGTGTAATGATGTAACTCTGCATTATCCATGGCCAGCTGAGCTCTTCTATATATTCTTCTATACATTGTGCAGGGCCTGGTGAGTTTCTCCTGCTAGAAGAACAGAGTTGGTCCTGTGTAATGCATTGTTATAAAATGACAGTGTGTAAAGATGTAACTCTGCATTATCCATGGCCAGCTGAGCTCTTCTATATATTCTATACATTGTGCAGGGTCTAGTGAGTTTCTCCTGTTAGAAGAACAGGGTTGGCTCTGTATAATGCATTGTTATAAAGTGACAGTGTGTAAAGATGTAACTCTGCATTATCCATGGCCAGCTGAGCTCTTCTATATATTCCTCTATACATTGTGCAGGGTCTGGTGAGTTTCTCCTGCTAGAAGAACAGAGTTGGCTCTGTATAATGCATTGTTATAAAGTGACAGTGTGTAAAGAAGTAACTCTGCATTATCCATGGCCAGCTGAGCTCTTCTATATATTCCTCTATACATTGTGCAGGGCCTGGTGAGTTTCTCCTGCTAGAAGAACAGAGTTGGTCCTGTATAATGCTTTGTTATAAAGTGACAGTGTGTAAAGATGTAACTCTGCAGTACCCATGGCCAGCTGATCTCTTCTATATATTCTTCTATACATTGTGCAGGGTCTGGTGAGTTTCTCCTGCTAGAAGAACAGAGTTGGTCCTGTATAATGCATTGTTATAAGGTGACAGTGTGTAAAGATGTAACTCTGCATTATCCATGGCCAGCTGAGCTCTCTATATATTCTTCTATACATTGTGCAGGGTCTGGTGAGTTTCTCCTGCTAGAAGAACAGAATTGGTCCTGTATAATGCATTGTTATAAAGTGACAGTGTGTAAAGTTGTAACTCTGCATTATCCATGGCCAGCTGAGCTCTCTATATATTCTTCTATACATTGTGCAGGGTCTGGTGAGTTTCTCCTGCTAGAAGAACATAGTTGGTCCTGTATAATGCATTGTTATAAAGTGACAGTGTGTAAAGATGTAACTCTGCATCATCCATGGCCAGCTGAGCTCTTCTATATATTCTTCTATACATTGTGCAGGGCCTGGTGAGTTTCTCCTGCTAGAAGAACAGAGTTGGCCCTGTATAATGCATTGTTATAAAGTGACAGTGTGTAAAGATGTAACTCTGTATCATCCATGGCCAGCTGAGGTCTTCTATATATTCTTCTATACATTGTTCAGGGTCTGGTGAGTTTCTCCTGCTAGAAGAACAGAGTTGGTCCTGTATAATGCATTGTTATAAAGTGACAGTGTGTAAAGATGTAACTCTGCATTATCCATGGCCAGCTGAGCTCTGCTATATATTCTTCTATACATTGTGCAGGGTCTGGTGAGTTTCTCCTGCTAGAAGAACAGAGTTGGTCCTGTATAATGCATTGTTATAAAGTGACAGTGTGTAAAGATGTAACTCTGCATTATCCATGGCCAGCTGAGCTCTTCTATATATTCTTCTATACATTGTGCAGGGTCTGGTGAGTTTCTCCTGCTAGAAGAACAGAGTTGGTCCTGTATAATGCATTGTTATAAAGTGACAGTGTGTAAAGATGTAACTCTGCATTATCCATGGCCAGCTGAGCTCTTCTATATATTCTTCTATACATTGTGCAGGGTCTGGTGAGTTTCTTCTGCTAGAAGAACAGAGTTGGCCCTGTATAATGCATTATTATAAAGTGACAGTGTGTAAAGATGTAACTCTGCATTATCCATGGCCAGCTGAGCTCTTCTAGATATTCTTCTATACATTGTGCAGGGTCTGTGAGTTTCTCCTGCTAGAAGAACAGAGTTGGTCCTGTATAATGCATTGTTATAAAGTGACAGTGTGTAAAGATGTAACTCTCCATTATCCATGGCCAGCTGAGCTCTTCTATATATTCTTCTATACATTGGGCAGGGTCTGGTGAGTTTCTCCTGCTAGAAGAACAGAGTTGGCACTGTATAATGCATTGTTATAAAGTGACAGTGTGTAAAGATGTAAGTCTGCATTATCCATGGCCAGCTGAGCTCTTCTATATATTCTTCTATACATTGTGCAGGGTCTGGTGAGTTTCTCCTGCTAGAAGAACAGAGTTGGTCCTGTATAATGCATTGTTATAAAGTGACAGTGTGTAAAGATGTAACTCTGCATTATCCATGGCCAGCTGAGCTCTTCTATATATTCTATACATTGTGCAAGGTCTGGTGAGTTTCTCCTGCTAGAAGAACAGAGTTGGTTCTGTATAATGCATTGTTATAAAGTGACAGTGTGTAAAGATGTAACTCTGTATTATCCATGGCCAGCTGAGCTCTTCTATATATTCTATACATTGTGCAGGGTCTGGTGAGTTTCTCCTGCTAGAAGAACAGAGTTGGTCCTGTATAATGCATTGTTATATAGTGACAGTGTGTAAAGATGTAACTCTGCATTATCCATGGCCAGCTGTGCTCTTCTATATATTCTATACATTGTGCAGGGTCTGGTGAGTTTCTTCTGCTAGAAGAACAGAGTTGGCCCTGTATAATGCATTGTTATAAAGTGACAGTGTGTAATGATGTAACTCTGCATTATCCATGGCCAGCTGAGCTCTTCTATATATTCTATACATTGTGCAGGGTCTGGTGAGTTTCTCCTGCTAGAAGAACAGAGTTGGCCCTGTATAATGCATTGTTATAAAATGACAGTGTGTAAAGATGTAACTCTGCATTATCCATGGCCAGCTGAGCTCTTCTATATATTCTATACATTGTGCAGGGTCTGGTGAGTTTCTCCTGTTAGAAGAACATAGTTGGCTCTGTATAATGCATTGTTATAAAGTGACAGTGTGTAATGATGTAACTCTGCATTATCCATGGCCAGCTGAGCTCTTCTATATATTCTTCTATACATTGTGCAGAGCCTGGTGAGTTTCTCCTGCTAGAAGAACAGAGTTGGTCCTGTGTAATGCATTGTTATAAAATGACAGTGTGTAAAGATGTAACTCTGCATTATCCATGGCCAGCTGAGCTCTTCTATATATTCTTCTATACATTGTGCAGGGCCTGGTGAGTTTCTCCTGCTAGAAGAACAGAGTTGGCTCTGTGTAATGCATTGTTATACAGTGACAGTGTGTAAAGATGTAACTCTGCATTATCCATGGCCAGCTGAGCTCTTCTATATATTCCTCTATACATTGTGCAGGGTCTGGTGAGTTTCTCCTGCTAGAAGAACAGAGTTGGTCCTGTATAATGCATTGTTATAAAGTGACAGTGTGTAATGATGTAACTCTGCATTATCCATGGCCAGCTGAGCTCTTCTATATATTCTTCTATACATTGTGCAGGGCCTGGTGAGTTTCTCCTGCTAGAAGAACAGAGTTGGTCCTGTGTAATGCATTGTTATAAAATGACAGTGTGTAAAGATGTAACTCTGCATTATCCATGGCCAGCTGAGCTCTTCTATATATTCTATACATTGTGCAGGGTCTAGTGAGTTTCTCCTGTTAGAAGAACAGGGTTGGCTCTGTATAATGCATTGTTATAAAGTGACAGTGTGTAAAGATGTAACTCTGCATTATCCATGGCCAGCTGAGCTCTTCTATATATTCCTCTATACATTGTGCAGGGTCTGGTGAGTTTCTCCTGCTAGAAGAACAGAGTTGGCTCTGTATAATGCATTGTTATAAAGTGACAGTGTGTAAAGAAGTAACTCTGCATTATCCATGGCCAGCTGAGCTCTTCTATATATTCCTCTATACATTGTGCAGGGCCTGGTGAGTTTCTCCTGCTAGAAGAACAGAGTTGGTCCTGTATAATGCTTTGTTATAAAGTGACAGTGTGTAAAGATGTAACTCTGCAGTACCCATGGCCAGCTGATCTCTTCTATATATTCTTCTATACATTGTGCAGGGTCTGGTGAGTTTCTCCTGCTAGAAGAACAGAGTTGGTCCTGTATAATGCATTGTTATAAGGTGACAGTGTGTAAAGATGTAACTCTGCATTATCCATGGCCAGCTGAGCTCTCTATATATTCTTCTATACATTGTGCAGGGTCTGGTGAGTTTCTCCTGCTAGAAGAACAGAATTGGTCCTGTATAATGCATTGTTATAAAGTGACAGTGTGTAAAGTTGTAACTCTGCATTATCCATGGCCAGCTGAGCTCTCTATATATTCTTCTATACATTGTGCAGGGTCTGGTGAGTTTCTCCTGCTAGAAGAACAGAGTTGGTCCTGTATAATGCATTGTTATAAAGTGACAGTGTGTAAAGATGTAACTCTGCATTATCCATGGCCAGCCAAGCTCTTCTATATATTCTTCTATACATTGTGCAGGGTCTGGTGAGTTTCTCCTGCTAGAAGAACAGAGTTGGCCCTGGATAATGCATTGTTATAAAGTGACAGTGTGTAAAGATGTAATTTTGCATTATCCATGGCCGGCTGAGCTCTTCTATATATTCTTCTATACATTGTGCTGGTGAGTTTCTCCTTTTAACAGAAAAATACAGAACAATACATTAACAAAATTGCAAGCTAATGTAAATTAAGAGAACATGTGTTTTCAATGTGTCTGTTTTGTCAAATGAAAAGTCAAAAGGTAACGACCGGCTCCAGCCTTCAAAGGGTTAATGAGAGGTGAGTACAAGGTATTCCCAGGTGCTGAAGCACAGAAAGGAGCCTACTCAAAGCTCAAATGAACATAAACAAAAATCCAGGGTATGTGCCAGCAGGAAAGACATCCAGGAATCCAATAATATAATTGAGAGAAAGTTCCAAGTAAAAGAATATTTATTAGAATCCAAAATAAAATCAGTAATAGGAGCGTGGAGACAAGCAAACAAAACAAACACACGCTTGACGCGTTTCGCACCTGCTGGTGCTTTGTCTCCTGCTTATGACATCACCTCGGGCTTGATATGCAAATTAAAATCTTGGGGGCCCCCGCCAACACTATTCTTATAAAGGGATGGGAGGGAGGGAACTTGCCATAATTTTTATTTCAAAGAGGAAGTGCTTGTCTGGAGTTCTGCAATATATAGACTAAGTCCAACCCCTTCTCTGATACTAGCCACCCCTTAGCCATGCCCTCATTGGGCACTTACACAAACTGACAGGGTGAGGGCAATGACTGACAACCTCTGTCATGATGGCCTTCTATATATTGTATTATTCCAGGCCAGAACCTTTTCAATATTTTTTTATTCTCCACAGACACAGTGTACAATGCACAGTAAGCACTGTTTAGGTGACAGAGTCCCTTTAATACATGCATTTGCTTGCATTGTACTTTTTAATCCATTATTTATTCTCTGCATTCACTGCAGAAACAAAGCTTAGGTGAAGGAGATTCTTTAAGACATCCTTGTACAGGCCTTTGTAGGTTGAACGTTTATCCCGAACATGTATCAGCAAACTCAGATTAATGAGCATCCTTTACGAGCCCAGTTCTGCAATGTATTATTCTGCCTTTTCCAAATGGCTCCGAATTATACCACTGATGGTCCACAAGATGTGTTGGCAAAGATATTGTTAAAAGCTGTTTCAATTCCACAGAATACATCTCTCTTTACATCCCTCCGACTCACTCTGGCTTATTTAAAGCCCCCTCTCCTTCTCAGGATTTGAAGTTTTCCAATAAATTAAATCTCCAGAGTTAATCCTTATTACATCTGAAATGCTTCTCTTCATTATATCTCTGCTTCTCTATATTATATATAGGAAAATGTACTTTGTTTGACTAAGAGGGAAGAACAATTGAACTGGTGATATTTAATTCCAATTTTACATGTCCCAAGGCAGCCAATCAACATGAAAAATGGCCCTCCGAACAAAACAAACAGGAGAGGAGTACAGCGAATAAAGCCCAGGGGTCAGATAAATTGCAATAATTAGGGGGTGATTCAGTCGAGAAGCCATAGGATCTTACATGCTTCTTGGAAGCTCTTCTGCTGTCTGCTGGAATCTCAAGCCACTTAGTGGGATTCTGAGCAGTTTGGGGGTTGTGAAGTTGGGATGTATGTTCTCCATAAAACAGTACTTCATTCTGCTGGGTTCCCAGTTTTAAAAAAAAGTCACAAGAGACCTTGGTGGAACTGTGGTGCGTGACTATTACCAGGAAAGGGTGAACTTGCTGAACTTGGCTTGCAAACTGTTATCTACTGCTACAGTAGAGTTTGGACTTGGAGTAAAGAAAACAGGACTATTATGCAGAGAAAGTCTTTCAAAGACTTCATTGTCTACTACTAGGTCATGAACAGTTGTGTGTGGAGGATCTCTTGATCTCTGTCCATCACAGAATGAGCAGGAAAGACTTAGATTAGATGAAAAACAACAACACGTTATCATTCACCTGGTATTATTATATGTCTGCTCTGTACAGACTCCTGTGTAATATATGTATGCACACATTGCAAGTATAGTTATGATTCACCTGGTATTATTATATATGTGCTCTGTACAGATTCCTGTGTAATATATGTATGCACACATTGCAAGTGTAGTTATCATTCACCTGGTATTATTATATGTGTGCTCTGTACAGACTCCTGTGTAATATATGTATTCACACACTCTAAGTATAGTTATCATTCACCTGGTATTATTATCTGTCTGCTCTGTACATACTCCTGTGTAATATATGTATGCACACACTGCAAGTATAGTTATCATTCACCTGGTATTATTATATGTCTGCTCTGTACAGACTCCTGTGTAATATATGTATGCATACACTGCAAGTATAGTTATCATTCACCTGGTATTATTATATGTAACGGACCGTCTACCGGACGAAGTAGACCCTCTGTCCGTTGTGGGAAATCACCTCCTTAGCCCCCACTTACAGCTCAGCATTCGCCCAGCAACTCTTTATACACATAACATCACAGACATTAGTATACAATGGGGGGGGGCTGGAACTAAACATAGTTCTCCAACTAACTGGGGCTAGGAAAACATTAGACATTCAGACTGCAAACCAAATAGGAATTAACATAGAGTGAGTAGACCTAATTACAATACACACAGTAATGTACACAACCTAATCAGTTTACCAGTTAATCCAGTAAAAACAGAACAATGGATGTTGGAGTAAACTATTGGAGTCACTGTCACATTATAAACCTTCAGAGTGGTCTACTCACAGAATTAAACATTACACATAAACCAATATACTAACAGAATATAACTAACTAACAATATTAACGTATAGTGCTATGGCACATCCCTTGCCCAGGTAGTCCATTCATTCGTGAGTTGGTTCGGTAGATTCAATCTACCGAACACTCAGGCAGAAAGGCACGAACAAGCCTTTCTGCAGTGGAAAATACAAGCTTTTACCATGGGGCCATAGTCCAGAGGCAGCAGGCGAGCAAGCAGGCTTCTCCAGAACATAGTGGCGAGGTTGGTTCCGCCACATTATATGTGTGCTGTTGTACTTTTATGGGCCACAGAACAATGCTATAAACTGGGTGGGAGGATCATTAGAAGCTGCAAAGCATATTCAGAATACAGATGTTCACTTATTAATGAATTCCTTTTTATAATTATTCTACTTTAATATGCATGGATAAGTCATGTTCTGGTTTCTGTGGTCCTTTTAAGCTCGATCGCTAAAATGTCTGTCTCCCTTTAACTCCCGTCCCCCATCTGTTTTTAATGACAAAGAATGAACTCACCGCTTGTAATGCTAAGCCAAAAATAACCTGAAATAAATGATTAAACAGCGTGATGTGCATCATCTTCTCCCAGGAAAGATGTCTCTTCAGAGACAGACATCTTACTTCCTTTCCATTTAAAACCAAATCAACCCTGTGACCCTTTACCTCTGCCTCACCTGGGGGGTATACAATATACTTACCCGATTATTATATCGCATTTCTATAATCCATTCCCCAATGTGTGATAAGTGTACAGTGACCGGTACGACCCAAGGTCAGACTCATTATTATATATTGTCCTTCATGATTGAGAAGGCGTGATGTCGGATATATCCTCCTCTGATTCCATCGTAAGGTCTTATATTTCCGCATACTGGGAGAGCCCTACAGAAATCGTAAAGGATCATTTATTGATGTGATGCTTTCTATCCCTGTGTATTAAATCTCACGCACAGCTAAGAGTGTTGGCTCCGAATAACTTTTACATATTACAGAATAAAGTAAAATACATAAATGGAAATGTTACTTCCATGTTATTACTATGGTGCCAGAAGGGGTATTTAGGCAAATTCAATTCATTGCAATTAAATTATTACTCCCTACTCCCCCATAGGAACTAGATAGAAATATCTAGCTGATGCCTCAGCAAGTAATGCATTTTACTAAATTATTAAACAGCTGGAAGGGAATCTGGTGGAGAAGTAGGATGTCCACGTAAGCAATTTAATTTCACAGAAAGGATGCTCTCCCCATAGTGGTAGTCCACAGTTTTACTGCCTATTAAATTATCTTCTCCCCACGTTCGTCACACTTTCTCTGCTAGTGTGGACCCATAGCACTGGATTAACTCCCTCTTTAATAAAACCTTCCATAGGTCATCTCGTGAAAGAAGAGGTAACCAGAACTCTTACACATACAATAAAAACGGTATATGTTCTGGATTCCCGCGGTACGGGCTTCATGTGTTCGAAGAAGCTGGTAGGTTGAAATGGGTCAGATGAGGAGCACCCAATACTTTCCCTTACAAAAGGAGGTATCCAGCATCCCAGGTGAAAGTATCATGTCACTGATATAACTATTGTAGTATATAGTTACATAGTATATAGTTACATAGTATATAGTTACATAGTATATAGTTACATAGTATATAGTTATATAGTTACATAGTATATAGTTACATAGTATATAGTTACATAGTTACATAGTATATAGTTACATAGTATATAGTTACATAGTATATAGTTACATAGTATATAGTTATATAGTTACATAGTATATAGTTACATAGTATATAGTTATATAGTTACATAGTATATAGTTACATAGTATATAGTTACATAGTATATAGTTACACAGTATATAGTTACATAGTATATAGTTACATAGTATATTGTTACATAGTTACATAGTATATAGTTACATAGTATATAGTTACATAGTATATTGTTACATTGTTACATAGTATATAGTTACATAGTATATAGTTACATAGTATATAGTTACATAGTTACATAGTATATAGTTACATAGCATATAGTTACATAGTTACATAGTATATAGTTATAGTATATTGTTACATAGTTACATAGTATATAGTTACATAGTATATAGTTACATAGTACCTAGTTACATTGTATATAGTTACATTGTATATAGTTACATAGTTACATTGTATATAGTTACATAGTATATAGTTACATAGTTATATAGTATATAGTTACATAGTTACATAGTATATAGTTACATAGTATATAGTTACATAGTATATAGTTACATAGCTACATAGTATATAGTTACATAGTTACATAGTATATAGTTACATAGTTACATAGTATATAGTTACATAGTATATAGTTACATAGCTACATAGTATATAGTTATATAGTTACATTGTACCGTATTTGCTCGATTATAAGACGAGGTTTTTTTCAGAGCAAATGCTCTGAAAAATCCCCCTCGTCTTATAATCGAGGTCTCTTATAATCTGACCTCAAATTGAGGTCAGATTATAAGACATGGATCCAGGTCCCCAGCAGAGCTGCAGGGGACCTGGATCCCCCTCTCTAGCAGCAGGGGATGTCTGCGCAACGAGCGCAGACTCCCCTGCTTCCGCCCGGCACGACCGCCGGGGCTTCTGTGAAGAAGCCGGGTACTTCCGCTTTCGTCACAGAAGTCCCGGCGAGAGTGCCGGGCGGCAGCATGGGAGGTCTGCGCTCATCGCGCAGACTTCCTCTGCTGCCCCACTAGGCACCAGGGACAATCGGGCAGCTGGGGGATGTCTGCACTATACGTGCAGACATCCTCCATGCTGCCCGACACGGCAGACTATTATGATGGACAGCTGTCCGTCATCATAGACTGCCGTGTCGGGCAGCATGGAGGATGTCTGCAAGTATCGTGCAGACATCCCCCGGCTGCCCCTACTAGCCACCAGGAATTGAAGTACAGGTAAGGGGGGGGGGGGGTGGCAGAGAGACAGGGGGAGGGAGGGGGGCAACAGAGAGACAGGGGAGGGGGCAGAGAGACAGGGGGGAGAGACAGAGGAAGGGGGGCAGAGAGAAACATGTGGGGGGAAGAGACAGGTGAGTGGGGAGTGAGACAAAGCTGGGGGCAAGGGAAAGAGAGAGGCAGCATTGGCACATAAAAAGAAATAAACACAAGAAATGCATTTTTTTTTATATAATATTTTATTAAAAAAGCAATTTACATGTGAATATATACAAGTTTAACTTTTTTCTTATAGGGTAGTCTTATATTCAGGCTTTTAGTATTTTCCTAAAGGAATATCCAAAGTTTGGGGGGTCGTGTTATAATCAGGGTCGTCTTATAATCGAGCAAATATGGTGTATAGTTACATAGCTACATAGTATATAGTTACATAGTTACATAGTTACATAGTATATAGTTACATAGTTACATAGTTATATAGTTACATAGTATATAGTTACATAGTTACATAGTATATAGTTACATAGTTACATAGTATATGGTTACATAGTTGAGGTTGAAAAAAGACTTGCATCCATTAAGTTAAACCCTTTTCCTATCCCATGTTTACCGCTGTTGATCCAAAAGAAAGCAAATTAAAAAAAACACACCATTGTTTTGGCAATTTCGATTTTGATTTCGGTACTCAGACGCCTTTTTAAGACATTTAATGTATTTGCTAGCACTACCTCTTAAGGCAAGGGCCACTTTAACCAATGGGCAAAGTGGGCACTTGCCCAGGGACCTCTGGTTAAAGGGGACACAAAGAAGTTACCCTGTTGTAAAGTCACAGTAATGTGCAGTGTGTGAGTGTATCACAGATTCCACAGCAATAAAACTCACAGTAATGTGCAGTGTGTGAGTGTATCACAGACTCCTCAGCAATAAAACTCACAGTAATGTGCAGTGTGTGAGTGTATCACAGACTCCACAGCAATAAAACTCACAGTAATGTGCAGTGTGTGAGTGTATCACAGACTCCACAGCAAAAAAACTCCCAGTAATGTGCAGTGTGTGAGTGTATCACAGGCTCCACAGCAATAAAACTCCCAGTAATGTGCAATGTGTGAGTGTATCACAGACTCTACAGCAATAAAACTCACAGTAATGTGCTGTGTGTGAGTGTATTACAGACTTCACAGCAGTACAACTCGCAGTAATGTGCAGCGTGTGAGTGTATCACAGACTCCACATCAATAAAACTCACAGTAATGTGCGGTGTGTGAGTGTATCACAGACTCCACAACAATAAAACTCATAGTAATGTGCAGTGTGTGAGTGTATCACAGACCCCATAGCAATAAAACTCACAGTAATGTGCAACGTGTGAGTGTATCACAGACTCCACAGCAATAAATCTCACAGTAATGTGCAGTGTGTGAGTGTATCACAGTAATGTGCAGCGTGTGAGTGTATCACAGTAAGGTGCAGCGTGTGAGTGTATCACAGTAATGTGCAGCGTGTGAGTGTATCACAGTAATGTGCAGTGTGTGAGTGTATCACAGTAAGGTGCAGCGTGTGAGTGTATCACAGTAATGTGCAGCGTGTGAGTGTATCACAGTAATGTGCAGCGTGTGAGTGTATCACAGTAATGTGCAGCGTGTGAGTGTATCACAGTAATGTGCAGTGTGTGAGTGTATCACAGTAATGTGCAGTGTGTGAGTGTATCACAGTAATGTGCAGTGTGTGAGTGTATCACAGTAATGTGCAGCGTGTGAGTGTATCACAGTAATGTGCAGTGTGTGAGTGTATCACAGTAATGTGCAGTGTATGAGTGTATCACAGTAATGTGCAGTGTGTGTGTGTATCACATTGATGTGCAGTGTGTGAGTGTATCACAGTAATGTGCAGTGTGTGAGTGTATCACAGTAATGTGCAGTGTGAGTGTATCACAGTAATGTGCAGTGTGTGAGTGTATCACAGTAATGTGCAGCGTGTGAGTGTATCACAGTAATGTGCAGCGTGTGAGTGTATCACAGTAATGTGCAGTGTGTGAGCGTATCACAGTAATGTGCAGTGTGTGAGCGTCTCACAGTAATGTGCAGCGTGTGAGTGTATCACAGTAATGTGCAGCGTGTGAGTGTATCACAGTAATGTGCAGTGTGTGAGTGTATCACAGTAATGTGCAGCGTGTGAGTGTATCACAGTAATGTGCAGTGTGTGAGTGTCTCACAGTAATGTGCAGTGTGTGAGTGTATCACAGTAATGTGCAGCGTGTGAGTGTATCACAGTAAGGTGCAGCGTGTGAGTGTATCACAGTAATGTGCAGCGTGTGAGTGTATCACAGTAATGTGCAGTGTGTGAGTGTATCACAGTAATGTGCAGTGTGTGAGTGTATCACAGTAATGTGCAGTGTGTGAGTGTATCACAGTAATGGGCAGCGTGTGAGTGTATCACAGTAATGTGCAGTGTGTGTGTGTATCACATTGATGTGCAGTGTGTGAGTGTATCACAGTAATGTGCAGTGTGTGAGTGTATCACAGTAATGTGCAGTGTGCGAGTGTATCACAGTAATGTGCAGCGTGTGAGTGTATCACAGTAATGTGCAGTGTGTGAGTGTATCACAGTAATGTGCAGCGTGTGAGTGTATCACAGTAATGTGCAGTGTGTGAGTGTATCACAGTAATGTGCAGCGTGTGAGTGTGTCACAGTAATGTGCAGTGTGTGAGTGTATCACAGTAATGTGCAGCGTGTGAGTGTATCACAGTAATGTGCAGCGTGTGAGTGTATCACAGTAATGTGCAGCGTGTGAGTGTATCACAGTAAAGTAATGTCCTGTAATAATGCAATATATGAAAGGGCAGCATGACAACAGGTTGGTGATGCAGCCTCATCACAAGTCTGTCAGTCATAGGCCCTCGGCCAGTAATTGCCCTTCATTGGCGGCCGTCCCTCCCCCCTTGGGGGCTGGGCAAAACCTATATAAACCCTTGCGGTGGTTTTGCCCAGCCTCTTTCCTGGATTATAGAAATCAGTTTGCACCTTACCAGTTCTGATGGACGCTCTGATGTCACAGTTGAGGGATGCTGCTGTCCTGCACGGAGGAGATTGGCTGCAAAACAGTATAAACACTATATTAGGTATAAACACTATATTAGGTATATTGCCATCTCCCATCCCCCCCACTGCACCATCTCTTTCCCCCTCTCCTGCCCCAGGTCCATCCAGGCCTACCCCTAGGAGGTCCAGAGCCCCTTCTAGATTTACCCCTGAGCCCCTCACTGTGCCTCAGCCCCTGCCCCAGCCCCCTGTTCCAAAAAGGAGGAAGAGGGCAGCTGCTAAAAAACATCAGTCTGCCCCTCTGTCCTCACCTGCCCCTCTGTCCTCCCCTGCCCCCCTGCCATCTGGGGGCCGTGTTACTAGGTCATCGGTGGCCAGTGGATCCCTCCTGCAGGATCCCCCTACCCCTGCCATGCTCGTTTTGTCCCCCCCCTCCGCGTTACCCCCCCTCCCCCCTGCTCACCGGAGGGCCAGGAGCATCAGGAGGCCCTCCGTGTCCGGAACCCCCCCCTCCCTTCCCCTGGCGTCGGATCCACTGGTGGCTAGGGGTGGGAGGTGCACTGATGTGCTACCTCCTCCCCGCTTACCTGATCCGGCGGCCGCACGTGGGTCCCTGCTTTCTTCAGCTTCTCGCATGTCCGTCCACACGGCTGCGAGAAGCGCTTCTGCGCGCCACGTGGTTTCCCGACATCAATCTGACAGGGAACCACGTGGTCGCGTGCACAGGTCGCGTATACCGCGATCTGTGCACATTAAACCCCGCAGTGCCAAATTAGCAGTATCCCCCATAACCCCAGAGCCTCACCTGTCACTCATGGTAGTGACAGGGGTGACTCTGTGGGCTCCCCTCCCAGATTAGGTAGGGAATCCAGGAGCAGCCAGTATATCACTGGCAGATCTCTGGCCCCCAGGTCCCCTTCTTTACAGAGGAGTCTGGTGGGTCAGTGTTGTGGCCCCCGCTGCCACCACTCCTCCAGGTCCCCTTCTTTACAGAGGGGTCTGGATGTTCATCATAGTGGCTGCCGCCACCACTCCTCCAGTTCCCCTTCTTTACAGAAGGGTCGGGACGCTCATCATAGTGGCCCCCACCGCCACCACTCCTCCAGGTCCCCTTCCTACCGCCTTCCCCCCCCTGCACCTGGCGGACGTGCCAGGCGGTACCCGAGGTCCAGGTCCCCTTCTTTACAGAGGGGCCACCGAGTGTCGCCAAGGACCAGGGAGCCCGTGCGTCACGGATCTTCGTCTCGGACTGGACCGGCAAGGGATTCAGATCGGAATCACAGACATCTCATCAGGTCGGACAGCCGGAGCTCCAGGTCAGCTTCCCCGAGAGTCTTCACTGCTGGCAGGCAAGAATCGTCAACTGGAGTGCAGCATCCTTCCGGGGAGAGATCCCGCGCCAGGAATGCCCGGCTCCTCACATCAGACGGCACCCCTAGTCTTCCTCCGGCGGACAATCGGATGGGCGGTTCGGTGTTTGGCAGTCCTCTGCTCTTCTCGCAGTCTCCACGAGGATCTCCGGTTCCTGAGCCCACGGCGGTCCCTCCTGCAGGGCACCTGTCCAGGGGTGAGTCCGATTTTATCTCTCCTTCTATCCCTAACTCACACTTACACATCCACAGTGCTGTTTCACACATTGCGGGGAATTCTCAGGGTTCCACGGGGACGGTGGGTGGCCTATCGCAGTTAGTGGCGAGCCTTGCTAGCGTTCTAAAATCATTTGAGTCTGGGACGCTGTCTGCAGCGGATAACCCTTCCCCGTCGCAGGTTTGGGGGGCATATACAGCTTCAGTGCCGACACCGCCGGTATCTACTTTAGTTGCTTCGCCCGGAGTTCTCCCAGTTAGTATAGCTTCCCCTGCTGTAGTTCCTGACCCGGTGGTATCCCCGGCAACTGAGCCTGCGATCCCTGAGGTCAAGTCGAAGGACGTAGACCCGGTCCGGCTAGCGAATTCTTCACGGGGAGACATTTACTTGTGTTTTGAGGGGCCTATGGGCGCCCATCTCAAGCAAGAGGTGCGAGACAAAATTGGCCGGGGGGAGTATGTTGAATTGTTCACCCTCCTCCCCTTAGAAAAATTTAATTTGGACGCTGTATCCAAACCGGATGATCATAAAAAGGAGGACGAGGAGAGGAGGAGGTATCGCCTCATTCCTCGGACCTTCTCCAACTGGCTCCAGGCCTTTTCCACCTTAGCTAGTATAATTGCGACTAAGAACCCGGAACACTGTGCCGGACTCTTTTGTTACCAGTAGTCCATCCATGAAGCCTATAGGGTTTATGGGGGCCAGGCTTGGCTTCGCTACGACGAGGAGTTTAGGCAGCGCTTGGCAGTCAGGCAAGGCGTGAGGTGGGACCATAGGGACATAGCGTTGTGGTTACGGATCATGGCCCCTGGTCGCAGCGCAATCCAACCCTTTCTGTCAGTGCCCGCTGGTCCCTCTGCCTCAGGGTCTTCAGCCTCGGCAAAAAAGGGCACGTGTTGGCAGTTTAATGATTCGAGCTGCAAACGGGGGAGTCAGTGTAGATTCAGACACGAGTGCTCCGGCTGTGGGGGCAGTCACCCCCAGTTTAAATGTTTTAAGCGGAATAAGCAGGACAAATCCGGCAATTCCAACAATTCTGGGGGAAAAGGGGAGGACGCCGGTGGCCGTAGGAGCAATGCTCCCCTGGCTTAATCAGTATCCGGATCAGTCTGCTGCCATGCTCTTGAGGGATGGCTTCCAGTTTGGTTTTCGGATCCCCTCGAAGCGGTTGTCGACCCCCCTTTTCCCCAAGAACTTAAAGTCTACTGTTCAGTTCCCTGCCGTGGTGTCGGACAAGCTGCATAAGGAGGTGTTACTCGGTAGAATGGCTGGTCCATTCAGCTCCCCACCTTTGGTTATTCTGAGGATCTCTCCGCTGGGGGTGGTTCCTAAAAAAGAGGTGGGCAAGTTCCGTTTAATACATCACCTGTCCTTTCCCAAGGGCGAGTCTGTTAATGACGGTATTGATCCCGAATTGTGCAGAGTGTCCTACACCTCGTTTGATCAGGCGGTAAGGTGGGTCCAAACTATGGGGAAGGGGGCCCTTCTTGCTAAAACTGACGTTGAGGCGGCTTTCCGGCTACTGCCGGTGCACCCTGAGTGTTTTCACCTCCTCGGGTGCCATTGGGAGGGGGACATTTATGTCGATCTCTGCCTCCCCATGGGGTGCTCCATCTCATGTTTCTATTTCGAGACATTCAGTACCTTTTTGGAATGGGTAATCAGAGAGGAAGCTGGTGCAAAATCAGTTCTCCATTATCTTGATGATTTTTTTATGTGTTGGTCCTCCGGACTCTCCTCTCTGTTTATCCATCCTATGTACCATTGAGCAGTTGATGGCCCGGTTTGGTGTCCCATTGTCACTTGAGAAAACCGAGGGGCCTTCCACCACCATAAAATTTTTGGGAATCGAGATAGATTCTGTGAAGATGGAGTGTCGCCTCCCCATGGATAAGGTCGATGATCTTCGGTCTCTGGTGTCGCAAATGTGCACATTACGCAAGGTTCAGTTGCGCCAATTGCAGTCGCTGCTTGGCAAACTGAATTTTGCATGCAAAATCATCCCCATGGGTCGGATATTCTGCAGGCGTCTGTCTTTAGCTACAGCTGGCGCCCGCTCTCCGCACCACTTTATCCGTCTCACAAGGGAACTTAAGGCGGACTTGGCTGTGTGGGATTCGTTTTTGCAGTCGTTTAATGGGCGGACGTTGTTTTTGGAGCCAGCAGTTTCCAATGCGGATTTGAGTCTGTGGACCGATGCGGCTGGCTCAGTCGGTTTTGGGGGGTTCTTTCACGGGAGGTGGTTTTCTGGCCTGTGGCCTGAGGCCTGGCGTTGCTCTGGCCTTACTCAGAACCTGGCCTTCTTGGAGTTGTTTCCAATAGTGGTTTCCATCATCGTCTGGGGCCCGTTGCTGGAAAACAGGAAGGTCCGGTTCTGGTGCGACAACATGGGGGTGGTCCAAGCCATCAACAATATCTCCGCATCGTCCCCCCCAGTGATCAATCTGCTACGACAGCTAGTTCTCCGGGGTTTGAGGCGCAATTTGTGGGTCCGAGCTGTACACGTCCCAGGTGTGCACAACGAGGTGGCCGACTCTTTGTCTCGCCAACAGTGGGATCGATTCAGGCTGCTGGCGCCAGACGCCGACAGAGCGGCCACGCCATTTCCCAGCTGGATATGGACGTTAGCAGACGGAACGCCTTGACACTCCTGCACCGGTCCATGGTGCCAGCCACGTGGACCGCGTATTCTAAGGTCTGGGTTGAATGGCGCTGCTTTCTTCGGATGGCGGGCGAGCCCGAAACACATGAGGGTGTGCTCTCCGCTTTGCTATGGTTTATTGGGCATCTGTTCACGGAGAAGGTGACAGTCCCATCCCTGAACCGGAAAATGTCGGCAGTAGCAGCTTACTTTAAATTCTCTGGAGGTCCTGACTTGACGAAGGAATTTCTGGTGAGGCAAGCTTTGAGGGGCTACCGCCGGGGTTTCAAGCAGCTGGATAGCCGACGTCCTGTGACCTTCTCTATCCTGCTGCGCATTCTGGAAGTGTTGCCATTGGTGTGCTCGTCCCCCTTTGAGAATGTTCTTTTTGCTTTGGCATTTTCATGGGCCTTTTTTGGAGCATTTCGGGTAGGCGAGCTTGTCAGCCCCACCCGTCTTAAGCATGGGGGGGTGCTATTGGAGGACGTACGGCGTCAGGGTGACTCCATCTGCGTCCTCATCAGGAGATCAAAAACGGATCAGGTTGGAAAAGGTTTGACTGTATCCCTGCTGGCCCTCCCGGACTCTCCCGCATGCCCGGTGCACTGTCTCCAGCGATTTTTACATCTCCGTCCTGATGGCGGCTCTCCCCTGTTGGTACACAGGGATGGCTCTGCAATGTCCCGGTTCCAGTTTTTCTCGGTTTTTAGGAAATGTTTGGCGTGTCTTGATCTGGACCCGGCTGCCTTTGGGACCCACTCCTTTAGGATAGGGGCGGCCACGGAAGCAGCTAGGTGGGGTTTGGGTGATTCTGTAGTAAAACTGATTGGTAGATGGGAGTCTGCCCGTTTTAAATCCTATATCCGACCCCACCTCGTCTAGTGTCCGTCCTTGGTATACCAGGGCATATGTTTAAAAAAAAAAAAAAAATGGTGTTGCAATTTCACACTTTTTCTTCCATGTTGATGTTTTTGTTCGTTTATGGTGTTGCAAAAAAAAAAAAAAAAAAAAAAAAAAAAAAATAAATATATTATGTGTACTTGAGTATGTCGTCTGCGTGCTGCAGAACGTGGATTTTGGGACATTCTTTTGTCTACTGGGCAGCAAGGCGGGCTGCAGTTCGTCCCAATGGGGCTTCCTTGGGTCTCTGTCGGGACCAGGTAGATCTGCAGTGGATAGGCTGTCGAGGCATGCGCTGGAACGCCATGCCTGGATACGTGGCACGGTCAGTTGATCGCCTTGGGTCACCCCATGTGCTGGTCCTGCACCTCGGAGGAAACGACTTGTGTTTTACACCGCTGAGGGAGTTGACCTATGGCATTAAGGCAGACATCCTGCGCCTGTGGCTGCAATTTCCGGGTCTGGTTCTGGTGTGGTCCGACATCATTTCAAGGCTACGCTGGCGGGGCGCCCGGTCTCCTTCGGGGGTGGAGCGGGCCAGGAAAAAACTGAACAGTGCCATCTCACGGTTCATGTTGTACAACGGTGGCCTGGTGGTGCGTCATCCAGTGCTGGACGGTTCCGATGCCTCCCTGTATCGGAGAGACGGGGTCCATCTGACGGATGTTGGCTGTGATCTGTGGAATTTGGCGATCCAGTCCGGTCTCGAAAAAGCGGTAGCGGTGTGGAGGAGCCAATAGAGTGTAAGGTTTCACACTCAGTGGCATTGGCAGGGGGTACTAGAGGTATGACGTCAGTGCAGGGGGTTGGCTGTCTTGGGTATGGCCAACCCGGGAGGCAGTAGCTCTGGGAGCTAGCTGCACGGGCTCCTCATGGGCTGGTCCCTGGGGAGTGAATATCAGGTGGCTACCGTGCAGGGGCATTGACGCCGGTAGACTGATATTTTTGGTTACGCCTACGTCCGATCCTCGGGTACCCAATCCTAGATATGCTACCGCTTAGTGGCTTATACATGTGGTACTCCACAAGATGGTATCCTTTGTATATGGTATGTATATGTTATATATGTTATATGTGTTTTTCATGGTTGTATACGTTTTTAGTATACGTTTAAGTTGATTCGTTACTGATAATAATACAAAATCTTTGTTACAGTATTTCTTAATAAATACTGTGACCTTCATATCCAGTTGGTTGTCCGTGTATTTTCTTGGGGGGAGGTTGCGTTAATTCGCCATACCTTGGTCAAGTAATGTCCTGTAATAATGCAATATATGAAAGGGCAGCATGACAACAGGTTGGTGATGCAGCCTCATCACAAGTCTGTCAGTCATAGGCCCTCGGCCAGTAATTGCCCTTCATGGGCGGCCGTTCCTCCCCCCTTGGGGGCTGGGCAAAACCTATATAAACCCTTGCGGTGGTTTTGCCCAGCCTCTTTCCTGGATTATAGAAATCAGTTCCCTCCCACCCATCCCTCTTTGTCTTGTCTTTGTCGTTGTTGTGATGGCAGGGGGTACTCGAGGTATGACGTCAGTGCAGGGGGTTGGCTGTCTTGGGTATGGCCAACCCGGGAGGCAGTAGCTCTGGGAGCTAGCTGCATGGACTCCCCACGGGCTGGTCCCTGGGGAGTGAATATCAGGTGGCTACCGTGCAGGGGCATTGACGCCGGTAGACTGATATTTTTGGTTACGCCTACGTCCGATCCTCGGGTACCCAATCCTAGATATGCTACCGCTTAGTGGCTTGGTATGTATATGTTATATATGTTATATGTGTTTTTCATGGTTGTATACGTTTTTAGTATACGTTTAAGTTGATTCGTTACTGATAATAATACAAAATCTTTGTTACAGTATTTCTTAATAAATACTGTGACCTTCATATCCAGTTGGTTGTCCGTGTATTTTTTTGGGGTTAGGTTGCGTTAATTCGCCATACCTTGGTCATGTGCAGTGTGTGAGTGTATCACAGTAATGAGCAGCGTGTGAGTGTATCACAGACTCCACAGCAATAAAACTCACGCTAATGTGCCTTCAAACTGCTGTACATATGTTTATATATCACCTTGTATAAAGAAAGTATGTTACTTTTATTCTAAATTACTTTCCAATTGGGACAGATAATCCTGTTGACAAGGATTTTTAAGAAATGAGTAAAGATCTCTGCTCGATCCCCTGTTGTTGTGTAATTGTTTTATTTGACTCAGAGTGGTGTGTTACGCAGCGGCCATCACATGGTAATTGAAGTTTTATTATAAATAAAGTGTTATATTTTCATGTGTTGTAAAATTTTACTGCAAACAGACAGCGTCAGGAAACAGATAAATATGAATATTGTTATCAGTACAATGTGTTCACGAGATAACCCAGCTTCTGTCTCACCTGGAACCAAGCCCAGAATTATACAGAACAAATCATCCGATTAGACCGAAGATCCGCAAATAAAAACACTCACGGACAGAAAGCAGGATAAGGACATCACTGGAGCGTCTGCTCCTTTATTAACCCTTGGTTTCCAGCCTTAAGGAGTCCTTCCTGGCTGTCTGCGATCTCTCACTTATTTGAGGTGCAGTACCATCCTTTATTACACGTGAAACACACTTTTGAAACATTTTTTGAATCACTACACCCTCATTTTTTTTTAAAATATTGGAGTGAATGTGAATCCTCATATAAAAAGCTAGGAAGTATGAAACTGTTGCAGGAGGGAGCAGGCGGACAGTGAGACAGACACAAGATGTCGGCACTGTAGTAGAAGAAGGAGTACATAACACGCTGAAGATGTATAGGTAAGTTGTTTGTTCTGGCACATTAGACCAGGATAAAAGATAAGGATTAGGGAAAGCTGTTATTTTTAGGGCTTAATTCCTCTTTAAATTAAAAATAAAACAAAATTCATCTGGGCTTCTAAATTCAGTGACATTCATGAGAGGGGGTACACAGGGAGGACTATTTCCCTCTGCAGCAGTTTTCCTTCTCCCTTCTGAGACAGTGCTGACATTGGCGATTACTGTGGCATTAGTCTCTCTCTCTGTTGAACTCAGCAGTTTCAAGTGCTCGGAAATGCAGGGGGCGTGGTTTTAGCCAGCTCGGTGTTCCGTACTGTAATACTAGAAGCTGGGGCTTTGGGAAATAGGCACCAATGATAAGAAGTGTTGGGGAGACATGCCAAGTGTCAGGAGAGGTGTATAAAGGCACTATTGATGCATTTTCACCTTTCTATATATCTTGACACTTGTCAGTGTGGCACCTGTGTAGCAATCTCAAAGGGGTGGGTTACCACAAACGTATATACATTCCCATTGGTTTACTGTCCACACTGTAGAACATCAGGCACCATGATGTCCATCTAATAATCATCTGTAGAATATGAGCAGACCGTGCTGACTGGTACAAGGCACAGGGTGACTTAGACATGAGAGAGGACTGGCAACCTGAGAAAGAAGCTTCCCTTATAAACGGGGCCCTTAATCTATAGGAAGAAGGTTGGCCCCCAGGTCCTTCCAAGAGCCCACCTACTTACAGCTCATTTATTTTATACCCTGCCCAAACCAACACAGGGATGTAGCCACCACCCACGTGTAAAGGGGGGGCAGGGATAGGCAAAATATCTGTACGAGGTCCCCAGTGTCCGTGGCATAGACCATCGTTAATACCGGACCCCAATAAATGTCTCCCATGACCAGTGTTGATAACTACTCATGGGGGTTACATCTGTTGTCTTTCTCTGTTTGTTACAATACTGTCGGAGACACAGTAAGTAAATCGAGAATGTGAGTAAACAGACATTTAAACATACTTAGTTTGTCAAATGTTCTTCAAGAGGTTGAATGCAACTCCCCGGAATTCACCCCAGATTCACCGGTCATCTCAGCACCTTCTCTGGCGGTTTGTTTTTTCTTTCAATACGTTTGAAACGGTTTAAACCCTGTGGGATTTATTGATAAACGAGGGGATTTGCAGGGCATTGCAAAGGGAGTTTCAAACTAAAGGCCAGAGTAGCCGAGCTGGGGAAATTCTCCCATTTATCTGAATACAGCCCTGTATCTGTTGCAGCACTGGGTGGGGTTACTTAGTAACAGGGGATTGAGTTGCAGTCTCTGGATCTGTTCCAGGTGAGGAGATATCTTATTAATTAGGAAGGAGGATGCTGCTTGTGTCCTGATCATCTCCAGCCCTTATACCATGGATGATACTCCCTCGCAGCCTTTCCCGATCTTACAATATATCTTTGTGGGCAGAACATGTCAGAAGTCGTTTTGGGCATCTGCAAGGATGAAGGATGGATGAGGGGGCTGGTTAATTTAAAAGTCATGATTGTGACTGTGAGAAGTTCAGGATGATGAGATATGAAAGTAAATAATCGGCACTCAATCTTTAAACGGTGCTGGGTTTAGGACTCCACCGGTTCCCATGTAACTACAGAAAAAACACTCAATCAAGTAGGGTGTTTATTTTCACCAAACCTATCAGGTTTAGTCAAGCCATCTTTGGGTGCTGGGGCATGTCCTGGGTGGGCACAGATACATTTCAAACACATTTTTCTCTTAAATGATGAGTGTAGAAAAACATATACTTCTGTTTAATTGAAAGATTGTATCAAGTGTAGATGATTTATAAAGTAATTCTCAAAGAAAAGAATACAAATTAAGTTCCTTATTGAGCCTTCTTTACTCCATATAGCTCTCTCAGGGGTCAGACATGTTGGTTAGCATCTTTACTCCATATAATTCTCTCAGGGGGCAGACATGTTGGTTAGAATCTTTACTCCATATAGTTGTCTCAGGGGGCAGACATGTTGGTTAGAATCTTTACTCCATATCATTCTCTCAGGGGGCAGACATGATGGTTAGAATCTTTACTCCATATCGTTCTCTCAGGGGGCAGACATGTTATTTAGAATCTTTACTCCATATAGTTCTCTCAGGGGGCAGACATGTTGGTTAGAATCTTTACTCCATATTGCTCTCTCAGGGGGCAGACATGTTGGTTAGAATGTTTACTCCATATCGTTCTCTCAGGGGGCAGACATGTTGGTTAGAATCTTTACTCCATATTGCTCTCTCAGGGGGCAGACATGTTGGTTAGAATGTTTACTCCATATAGTTCTCTCAGGGGGCAGACATGTTGGTTAGAATCTTTACTCCATATAGCTCTCTCAGGGGGCAGACATGTTGGTTAGAATCTTTACTCCATATAGTTCTCTCAGGTGGCAGACATGTTGGTTAGAATCTTTACTCCATATCGTTCTCTCAGGGGACAGACATGTTGGTTAGAATCTTTACTTCATATAGCTCTCTCAGGGGCAGACATGTTGGTTAGAATCTTTACTCCATATAGTTCTCTCAGGTGGCAGACATGTTGGTTAGAATCTTTACTCCATATCGTTCTCTCAGGGGACAGACATGTTGGTTAGAATCTTTACTCCATATCGTTCTCTTAGGGGGCAGACATGTTATTTAGAATCTTTACTCCATATAGTTCTCTCAGGGGGCAGACATGTTGGTTAGAATCTTTACTCCATATTGTTCTCTCAGGGGGCAGACATGTTGGTTAGAATCTTTACTGCATATAGTTCTCTCAGGGGGCAGACATGTTGGTTAGAAGCTTTACTCCATATAGTTCTCTCTGGGGGCAGACATGTTGGTTCGAATCTTTACTCCATATCGTTCTCTCAGGGGGCAGACATGTTGGTTAGAATCTTTACTCCATATCGTTCTCTCAGGGGGCAGACATGTTATTTAGAATCTTTACTCCATATAGTTCTCTCAGGGGGCAGACATGTTGGTTAGAATCTTTACTCCATATCGTTCTCTCAGGGGGCAGACATGTTGGTTAGAAGCTTTACTCCATATCGTTCTCTCAGGGGGCAGACATGTTGGTTAGAATCTTTACTCCCTACAGTTCTCTCAGGGGGCAGATATGTTGGTTAGAATCATTACCCCATATAGCTCTCTCAGGGGTCAGACATGTTGGTTAGAATCTTTACTCCATACTATTCTCTCAGGGGGCCGACATGTTGGTTAGAATCTTTACTCCATATAGTTCTCTCAGGGGGCAGACATGTTGGTTAAAATATTTACTCCATATAGTTCTCTCAGGGGGCAGACATTTTGGTTAGAATCTTTACTCCATATCGTCCTCTCAGGAGTCAGACATGTTGGTTAGAAACTTTACTCCATATAGTTCTCTCAGGGAGCAGACATGTTGGTTAGAATCTTTACTCCATATAGTTCTCTCAGGGGGCAGACATCTTGGTTAGAGTCTTTACTCCATATCGTTCTCTCAGGGGCAGACATCTTGGTTAGAGTCTTTACTCCATATCGTTCTCTCAGGGGGCAGACATGTTGGTTAGAATCTTTACTCCATATAGTTCTCTCAGGGGGCAGACATGTTGGTTAGAATCTTTACTTCATATAGTTATCTCAGGGGGCAGACATGTTGGTTAGAATCTTTACTCCATATAGTTCTCTCAGGGGGCAGACATGTTGGTTAGAATCTTTACTCCATATCGTTCTCTCAGGGGGCAGACATGTTGCTTAGAATCTTTATTCCATATAGTTCTCTCAGGGGGCGGACATGTTGGTTAGAGTCTTTACTCCATATCGTTCTCTCAGGGGGCAAACATTTTGGTTAGAATCTTTACTCCATATCGTTCTCTCAGGGGGCAGACATGTTGGTTAGAGTCTTTACTCCATATCGTTCTCTCAGGGGGCAGACATGTTGGTTAGAGTCTTTACTCCATATAGTTCTCTCAGGGGGCAGACATGTTGGTTAGAATCTTTACTCCATATAGTTCTCTCAGGGGGCAGACATGTTGGTTAGAATCTTTACTTCATATAGTTATCTCAGGGGGCAGACATGTTGGTTAGAATCTTTACTCCATATAGTTCTCTCAGGGGGCAGACATGTTGGTTAGAATCTTTACTCCATATCGTTCTCTCAGGGGGCAGACATGTTGGTTAGAATCTTTACTCCATATCGTTCTCTCAGGGGGCAGACATGTTGCTTAGAATCTTTATTCCATATAGTTCTCTCAGGGGGAGGACATGTTGGTTAGAGTCTTTACTCCATATCGTTCTCTCAGGGGGCAGACATGTTGGTTAGAATCTTTACTCCATATCGTTCTCTCAGGGGGCAGACATGTTGGTTAGAATCCTTACTCCATATCGTTCTCTCAGGGGGCAGACATGTTGGTTAGAATCTTTACTCCATATAGTTCTCTCAGGGGGCAGACATGTTGGTTAGAATCTTTACTTCATATAGTTATCTCAGGGGGCAGACATGTTGGTTAGAATCTTTACTCCATATAGTTCTCTCAGAGGGCAGACATGTTGGTTAGAATCTTTACTCCATATCGTTCTCTCAGGGGGCAGACATGTTGGTTAGAGTCTTTACTCCATATCGTTCTCTCAGGGGGCAGACATGTTGGTTAGAATCTTTACTCCATATAGTTCTCTCAGGGGGCAGACATGTTGGTTAGAATCTTTACTTCATATAGTTATCTCAGGGGGCAGACATGTTGGTTAGAATCTTTACTACATATAGTTCTCTCAGAGGGCAGACATGTTGGTTAGAATCTTTACTTCATATAGTTATCTCAGGGGGCAGACATGTTGGTTAGAATCTTTACTCCATATAGCTCTCTCAGGGGGCAGACATGTTGGTTAGAATCTTTACTCCATATCGTTCTCTCAGGGGGCAGACATGTTGGTTAGAATCTTTACTCCATATAGTTCTCTCAGGAGGCAGACATGTTGGTTAGAATCTTTGCTCCATATAGTTCTCTCAGGGGGGATGGGACTCTTCATCGCGGCTGCTTCCGCGCAGCCGCTTCACCGCCGACTCTACACAGCAAGACAGATCGTCGCTGGAGATTTCATCGCGGGACATTTCATCGCTAAAGGTAAGTATTTCAGCTATTTTAGTTTGGTTAGAATTAGGGTTTAGGGGGGTTAGAATTAGGGTTTAGGGGGTTAATTTTAGTATTAGGGCTCGGGGGTTAGTATTACGGTTTAGTGGGTTAATATTAGTATTAGGGCTCGGGGGTTAGTATTAGGGTTAGTATTAGGGTTTAGGGGGTTAGAATTAGGGTTTAGGGTGTTAATTTTAGTATTAGGGCTCGGGGGTTAGTATTAGGGGTTTAGTGTTTAGTGTTAGTATTGGGGTTTAGTGTTTAGTGTTAGTATTGGGGTTTGGGGGGGAATCATTTATTAGGGGGGGGTATTTTCTTTTTACTTGTACATTTGTAAGAGCTGACAGTTCAGCGCTGAACGGTCAGCTCTTACATAGCCGCGATGTAACGGCCGCGTTAATCTTCATTGCTGACAGTTCAGCGTTCTAACTGCCGCGCTGAACTGTCAGCGATGAAGATGCGGCGAACAAGTGTCCTAGACCCCTCTCAGGGGGCAGACATGTTGGTTAGAATCTTTACTCCATATCGTTCTCTCAGGGGGCAGACATGTTGGTTAGAATCTTTACTCCATATCGTTCTCTCAGGGGGCAGACATGTTGGTTAGAATCTTTACTCCATATCGTTCTCTCAGGGGGCAGACATGTTGGTTAGAATCTTTACTCCATATAGTTCACTCAGGGGGCAGACATGTTGGTTAGAATCTTTACTCCATATCGTTCTCTCAGGGGGCAGACATGTTGGTTAGAATCTTTACTCTATATCGTTCTCTCAGGGGGCAGACATGTTGGTTAGAATCTTTACTCCATATCGTTCTCTCAGGGAGCAGACATGTTGGTTAGAATCTTTACTCCATATAGTTCTCTCAGGGGGCAGACGTGTTGGTTAGAATCTTTTCTCCATATCGTTCTCTCAGGGAGAAGACATGTTGGTTAGAGTCTTTACTCCATATCGTTCTCTCGGGGCAGACATGTTGTTTAGAATCTTTTCTCCATATCGTTCTCTCAGGGGGCAGACATGTTGTTTAGAATCTTTTCTCCATATCGTTCTCTCAGGAGGCGGACATGTTGGTTAGAATCTTTACTCCATATAGTTCTCTCAGGGGGCAGACATGTTGGTTAGAATCTTTACTCCATATCGTTCTCTCAGGAGGCAGACATATTGGTTAGAATCTTCTACATTTATAGTTTAAACAATATTTAGGTGAAGGAATTCTTTTAACCATCCATGGGTTACTAAAATAAGATATTGAGTAATTTAAAGAACAGAGTAAATCTGAGTAAATGTGGTGCCTGGGCATCTGTCAGGGTTGTGAGACTGCATTGCACATGGTTGGGGTATCACTAAGAGTATTAGACTGCATTGCACATGGTTGGGGTATCACTAAGGGTATTAGACTGCATTGCACATGTTTGGGGTATCACTAAGAGTATTAGACTGCATTGCACATAGTTGGGGTAGCACTAAGGGTATCACTAAGAGTATTAGACTGCATTGCACAGGGTTGGGGTATCACTAAGGGTATTAGACTGCATTGCACAGGGTTTGGGTATCACTAAGGGTATTAGACTGCATTGCACATGGCTGGGGTATCACTAAGAGTATTATACTGCATTGCACAGGGTTGGAGTATCACTAAGATTATTAGACTGCATTGCACATGGCTGGGGTATCACTAAGAGTATTAGACTGTATTGCACAGGGTTTGGGTATCACTAAGGGTATTAGACTGCATTGCACATGGCTGGGGTATCACTAAGAGTATTAGACTGCATTGCACAGGGTTGGGGTATCACTAAGAGTATTAGACTGCATTGCACATGACTGGGGTATCACTAAAAGTATTAGACTGCATTGCACATGGCTGGGGTATCACTAAGAGTATTAGACTGCATTGCACAGGGTTGGAGTATCACTAAGAGTATTAGACTGCATTGCACATGGCTGGGGTATCACTAAGAGTATTAGACTGCATTGCACAGGGTTGGGGTATCACTAAGGGTATTAGACTGCATTGCACATGGTTGGGGTATCACTAAGAGTATTAGACTGCATTGCACAGGGTTGGAGTATCACTAAGAGTATTAGACTGCATTGCACATGTTTGGGGTATCACTAAGAGTATTAGACTGCATTGCACACGGCTGGGGTATCACTAAGAGTATTAGACTGCATTGCACATGACTGGGGTATCACTAAAAGTATTAGACTGCATTGCACAGGGTTGGGGTATCACTAAGGGTATTAGACTGCATTGCACAGGGTTGGAGTATCACTAAGAGTATTAGACTGCATTGCACATGGCTGGGGTATCACTAAGAGTATTAGACTGCATTGCACAGGGTTGGGGTATCACTAAGAGTATTAGACTGCATTGCACATGACTGGGGTATCACTAAAAGTATTAGACTGCATTGCACATGGCTGGGGTATCACTAAGAGTATTAGACTGCATTGCACAGGGTTGGAGTATCACTAAGAGTATTAGACTGCATTGCACATGGCTGGGGTATCACTAAGAGTATTAGACTGCATTGCACAGGGTTGGGGTATCACTAAGGGTATTAGACTGCATTACACATGGTTGGGGTATCACTAAGAGTATTAGACTGCATTGCACAGGGTTGGAGTATCACTAAGAGTATTAGACTGCATTGCACATGTTTGGGGTATCAATAAGAGTATTAGACTGCATTGCACACGGCTGGGGTATCACTAAGAGTATTAGACTGCATTGCACATGACTGGGGTATCACTAAAAGTATTAGACTGCATTGCACAGGGTTGGGGTATCACTAAGGGTATTAGACTGCATTGCACAGGGTTGGAGTATCACTAAGAGTATTAGACTGCATTGCACATGGCTGGGGTATCACTAAGAGTATTAGACTGCATTGCACAGGGTTGGGGTATCACTAAGAGTATTAGACTGCATTGCACATGACTGGGGTATCACTAAAAGTATTAGACTGCATTGCACATGGCTGGGGTATCACTAAGAGTATTAGACTGCATTGCACATGGCTGGGGTATCACTAAGGGTATTAGACTGCATTGCACATGGCTGGGGTATCACTAAGAGTATTAGACTGCATTGCACATGACTGGGGTATCACTAAGAGTATTAGACTGCATTGCACATGACTGGGGTATCACTAAGAGTATTAGACTGCATTGCACACGGCTGGGGTATCACTAAGAGTATTAGACTGCATTGCACATGACTGGGGTATCACTAAAAGTATTAGACTGCATTGCACAGGGTTGGGGTATCACTAAGGGTATTAGACTGCATTTCACAGGGTTGGAGTATCACTAAGAGTATTAGACTGCATTGCACATGGCTGGGGTATCACTAAGAGTATTAGACTGCATTGCACAGGGTTGGGGTATCACTAAGAGTATTAGACTGCATTGCACATGACTGGGGTATCACTAAAAGTATTAGACTGCATTGCACATGGCTGGGGTATCACTAAGAGTATTAGACTGCATTGCACAGGGTTGGAGTATCACTAAGAGTATTAGACTGCATTGCACATGGCTGGGGTATCACTAAGAGTATTAGACTGCATTGCACAGGGTTGGGGTATCACTAAGAGTATTAGACTGCATTGCACATGGCTGGGGTATCACTAAGAGTATTAGACTGCATTGCACATGACTGGGGTATCACTAAGAGTATTAGACTGCATTGCACACGGCTGGGGTATCACTAAGAGTATTAATGCACATTTCCATTTGTTTTTCATGCTGATAGTTTTGATACAGAACTTATTGATATCAGAATACGTGGTAAGGGCTTGGATAATACAGAATAAATATTGGTTCATTTTTCTTAGCGCTTTCATGTATTATTAAAGTACATGGGGGTATAATATCTCCAAATACCTGAATCCTGCTTGAGGAGACCGGCAGGTAATGGATGACCCCTCCCCTGTTAAGAGAAAGTCTCTCCCTCGGGGGCGCTCTACAGAGAGCAAATGATGTCTCTTTCTCTGTCATAAGTGTGATCCCATCACCATGAGCGCATTTCTTAGCACACACCAGGGTGATTTATACAGTGTAGATTTTATGTGCAAAGCTATTTCTGTTCTTTGCTCCTATTGCAATGTACTAAACATTTAACTCATATAGTAATTATGAGCACATTGCGAATGAAGCCAGGCACATTTGCGAATATTTTCCTGCCATTTTGTTATTAGCACTTTGGTGCAATCTTCACAGGCAGAATCAGAATTATTTTTCACAAAATATTCACAAAAGTCTTTAGCGAGCGCAAATATAATCACAATATATTAGTGCAAGCGGAAACATGCACGCTGAATACGAATAAACGGAAAAAAAGGGGAAAAAAAGCGCAAAAAAGTTCTAAATAGTCGCAAACTGCTCCACACTCATGTTCTAACTACTTTCCCCCCTTGTTTAGTACATGACCACCTTAGGATACTAAAACAAAAACTACCTTATAATCCAGAATATACCCCCTGTTCCATGGAAAATGAATCAGTGAACCGTTGTTACCCGGATGGGACACTTCATCGCGGCAGCTTCCGCGCAGCCGCTTCACCGCTGACTCTGCAGCACAAGACAGCTCGTCGCGGGAGATTTCATCGCGGGACATTTCATCGCTAAAGGTAAGTTTATTTCAGTATTTTAGCTATTTTAGTTTATTTTAGTAAGGGTGGTTAGAATTAGGGTTTAGGGGGTTAATTTTAGTATTAGGGTTCGGGGGTTAGAATTAGGGTTTAGGGGGTTAATTTTAGTATTAGGGTTTAGGGGGTTAATTGTAGTATTAGGGTTCGGGGTTAGTATTAGGGGTCGGGGGTTAGTATTAGGGTTTAGGGGGTTAGTATTAGGGTTTGGGGTTAGTATTAGAGTTTATGGGGTTGGTATTAGGGTTTAGGGGGTTAGTATTAGGGGTCGGGGGTTAGTATTAGAATTTAGGGGGTTATTATTAGGGTTTAGGGGGTTAGTATTAGGGTTTAGGGGGTTCGTATTATGGTTTAGGGGGTTAGTATTAGGGTGCGGGGGTTAGTATTAGGGTTTGGGGGTTAGTATTAGGGTTCGGGGGTTAGTATTAGGGTTTATGGGGTTAGTATTAGGGTTCGGGGGTTAGTATTAGGGTTTAGGGGGTTAGTATTAGGGTTCGGGGGTTCATTTTAGTATTGGGGTTTGGGGGGCACTTTGGGGGGGAGGAATCATTTATTAGGGGGGGTGTTTTCTTTTTACTTTTACATTTGTAAGAGCTGACAGTTCAGCGCTGAACTGTCAGCTCTTACATAGCTGCAGCCGTGGTGAAATGGCCGCGTTATTCTTCATTGCCGACAGTTCAGCGTTCTAACTGCCGCGCTGAACTGTCAGCGATGAAGATGCGGCAAAGAAGAGTCCTAGACCCATTGTTACTTATTCATGAAAGAGAGAATTGCAGAATATTGAGAAAGGACTTTGATAAAAGGGAGAAGTTTCCCAACTCCACTACATTGGCCTTAAAGGGACATTGTAACTGTGAATGTAGAGAATGATCAATACATTTTATTAGCAAAACTGCAAGTAAATGTGTCTGTGTCTCCTGCTTATGACATCACCAGTGGCACGGGATGCAAATGACACATTTCCCATGGAAAAGCAAATCATTTGCATACCGTGCCACGGGTGATGTCAGAAGCTGGAGACACAGACACCTTTGTTCTCCAAATGTAGGCATTTATTTGCAGTTTTGCTAACACAATACATAGATTCTTTTCAATAATTGTGTATGCTTTACATGCACAGTAAAAACAATGTTCAGATGATACAACTGATGTTTGGAATTCCCTCTCTCAGGAATACAGATATCAGATTTGTTTACACCAGTAAAGGTGTAGGGAGTGTGTAAAGTATCTTTTGAGATACTCACATGAAGAGGAGCATAGCCCTGCTCCTAGGATAAGCAATGTTAGCAAGGGAAAAAAAAGGAACCTGTAGGACAGTGATACATATAAAGAAATGTGAAGGGACCATTTTGTACAAGGTCAGTTTTTATTCTCAGGATGCAAATCTCTCAGAGAGCAATACTGTGACTGGGCGCAGCTGCTAATACAGAATAAGTCAAAGTCTCTTTATTATTTTTAATGTGCCTTTGCCAAAGGCATTTCCTTCTGCAAATTAATTAAATCATTAATGCAAGAAATGTGAATTGAAAAAAAAAAAATGATTTTCATTAACTTACTTTCTCAAAGCAGAATATATTGAATTATTTTAAAAAGGACCATCTGTTATCGGTCCCCTTAACCACATTAAAAAGTCATGGCCCATCCAGTATTTAATCCCATTAGTATTCGATTGCATTCATGGGAAACCATTGCCATGCAGAAGCAGCAGACTTGGGGTTTTCCAGCCCGTGTAAAATGTTTTATGTTGACACTACCTCATACCTGACATGCTTTTTTAAAAGAGGACAGAGTCATGTGACATCATGCGCAATGTTCTGTGACCCCATGAGATTAATCTCCAGCTACCCCAGTACAGATACAGATATAATGGGCAAAATAGCACTGGCATATTAATGGGCAAACTAACGGTGGCATATTAATGGTCAAACTAACAGTGCCATATTAATGGGCAAATTGGCTGTGGCATATTTATGGGAAAACTGGCAAACTAACAGTGCCATATTAATGGGCAAATTGGCTGTGGCATATTTATGGGAAAACTGGCAAACTAACAGTGCCATATTAATGTGCAAATTGTCTGTGGCATATTTATGGGAAAACTGTCAGTGGCATATTTATGGGCAAACTAACAGTGGCAAATTAATGGGCAAATTGGCTGTGGCATATCAATGGGCAAATTGGCATTTTAAAAAATTCACATTTGACATGGCTGCTTTACATTATGCAACCCTTACCTACTAGCATTTTATAAACACTATAGGTGAAGCTGCCCATTTAAAAGGACAGCTGTCACCAAAAATATAATTTATTTTTAATTGAAAGATTGCATCAAGTGTAGCATTTAACGAATACAAATAACGAATCTTATCGAGTCCTGTCTGCTTGGGGGCAGACATATTAGGTCAGCTATTCCTTCATCTGACCAAATATTCTAAACAAAATGGCTGCCCCCGATAGAGTTTTGTGGAGCAAAGAGAGCTCAAAATAGTAGTTTATTTATATTCTTTCATTAAAACATTGTTATTCAAAATGTCTCCACTTGATGCAATCTTTCAATTAGACATAATATAAAATCTTCCTGACGATTGTCCTGTAAGAAGACAGCACAATCTTTTCAAACAATGCATGCGATAAGCCAAAAGGTTTCACAGAGGTTTTCAATGCACCTTTTTCCTTGGCAATTATCCTAGTCTTTTCCTACGACAAACAATCACCGCGCATGCCTGCATGTTAGCTTATCATTTCACTGTCTGTGGAAAGTACTGATATCTTAGATAATTCTCACGGTAAATAACCAGACACAAGACACAGAGCATTAAATATCTGAACAGCTCCATTCCCCACATAATAAATGAATTATCATTCACAGAGATGAGAACATTATCTGTTTTACATTCACCTCTATTCATGTGTTTAGAGGGACGACACTGATTATTCTGTAAATGCAGAGAAAATAATGTAAAATTATCTATACATTGATTAAATAAAAAATAATCTTTATTCTGGTGAAGGGTTAAAAAAGAGAATTCAAAAATAATTTTATTATCTTAATGTGACTATTTATTCAGACTTTACTTCCACTTTAATAAATATTGGATTTAAGCATTAACAGGAAGGGCTACATGACTTGCCAGATGATGGGGCTGAACATCTTACCACTTTGAATTCACCCCTTCTTTAAACTATACTGTATGATGCTCAACCAGTAATGATGCTTATCTAGTAAGGATGCTAAGCCAGTCATTCTGCTCAACCAGTAATGATGCTTATCTAGTAAGGATGCTAAGCCAGTCATTCTGCTCAACCAGTAATGATGCTTATCTAGTAAGGATGCTAAGCCAGTCATTCTGCTCAACCAGTAATGATGTTCAGGTAATAATGATGCTCACCCAGTAATGATGCTCAGCCAGTAATGCTCAACCAGTAAAGATGCTCAGTCAGTAATGATGCTCATCCAGTAATGCTGCTCATCCAGTAATGATGCTCAGTCAGTAATTATGCTCAGTCAGTAATGATGCTCAGTCAGTAATGATGCTCAGCCAGTAATGCTCAACCAGTAAAGATGCTCAGTCAGTAATGATGCTCATCCAGTAATGCTGCTCATCCAGTAATGATGCTCATCCAGTAATGCTGCTCATCCAGTAATGATGCTCAGTCAGTAATTATGCTCAGTCAGTAATGATGCTCAGTCAGTAATGATGCTCAGCCAGTAATGCTCAACCAGTAAAGATGCTCAGTCAGTAATGATGCTCATCCAGTAATGCTGCTCATCCAGTAATGATGCTCAGTCAGTAATTATGCTCAGTCAGTATTGATGCTCATCCCGTAAAGATGCTCAGTCAGTAAAGATGCTCAGTCAGTAATGATGCTCATCCAGTAATGCTGCTCATCCAGTAATGATGCTCAGTCAGTAATGATGCTCAGTCAGTAACCTGGCTACATGGAAGGTGCTGAGCTGTAAGTGCGCCTGCCCTTGTTATGGTTTGGAATACAGAGAGCGATTCGCCTTTAATCGTTGTTTGCGCTGTGTTTAATAAAGGGGTACAGGTGAATTTTTGTTGAATGCGCGCTCTCACAGTCACCTGTATCTGGAGAACAAACATGTCTGTCTGAACAGATGAGCCAGCCATTCTTCATTTTAATATTTTTTTAGCAATTTGACTGCATTGGTACTTGGAGTAATTCCCCTGGTGACTCTCCGCCCCCGAAACACTGTATTTGATCATTTTAATGGAAAGAGACTATTAACCCCTTGGCAGCACTCTGCATAATGCTGTACTAAGTCCTCAGCTCAGTTGTGCACCTGCCAGTAAAACTATTATATATAGGAAACATCCCTAAGTAACTGCCCCAGGAAATACTGTACCCTTCCTGGTTACACACGGGTACTAATATCATACATGATATTATTATTATTACATGCTTGCCAACATTGTATTTCTGCATCTTGGGGCAAACAATGGGTGGAGCCTAACGGGTTGACTTGCATGATACCTTGTGACATCACATGGCATTGCTTGACCCCGACGCATTCAGCTCCATACTACCCTGCTACAGATACTGGGTGTCTGGAGTTTATTTGGTAGGAAAGCACTGTGCAGAGGCAGTATTTAATACCGGGACAGACACAACATTTGATGTTACAGAACCCCGAAAAAGACAGGACTGTCCTCGCAAATTCAGGTCTGTATTCGGGGTATTATTATGATGTGAACTTCTACCAAAGACAGAAACAGATTGGAAGGTTGGGGCACTGAAAAAAGGTGCTGTTAAAAATTGGACAGACATTGAGAAGAAGACAGGCCGACCTAAATTTAAAAATGAAAAAATATAAATAAAAAAAAAAGATTTCTACAGCCTTTTTTCTCACTATCATTGTGTGTTTTCTCTTCTGCACAGAAACAGAGATATAATATATATATATATATACAAATTCAAGAGAATGCAAAACAAACATATAAGTGCTTCAGTCTATAACATCAATATAGTGAAACAATCGATGGAATAATAAATACTTAATAAGCGAAAATTATATATATAAACTAAATATGAACGTAGAAATACTTATCAAGTCAAAGATTCAGTATTAAAAATATGGATTCCAGTCGGGTTGTCCCCAAGAAACTGTTTTTCTTCCAAAGGGATTGTGCATAAAAAGACAAAAAAACATAGACATACAATGGGTAGTATTCACAGATAGGGATTAGTTGTATATTTTCCCCCAAAGGAAACACACTCACACACTCTAGAGCCTAAAGGTACTGGCTCTAAGTACGTATAGCAGTTGGACTGCAAGTCCCACCATCCCACGTGTGTAGGTTTCGACTCCAAGTTCCAGTTCGTTTTATCCAGAGGATAAGTTGGTGGTAAACGAGTCAAAATGGAGTATATTTAGTATTAAAAAATATATTATTTATTTGCCCCTATATATAGTGAGGCTTATATTAAAAAGACATATGATTACTCAATAGAATAAGTAATTTAAAAACGGGGAAAATAAGAACAAAAGGAAAAACAAAGAGAGAGAGCAGGTCACCAGTCCTCCCGTGTTCAGCGTGTTTTACAGGCGGTGTGCACCCTCCGTCTGCTATCAGCGGGGACCTTGTCGGTGCCTCTCTTCCGTGATCTTTTAAAGTTCCTTTTTAAATGTCCTCAAGCGAAGCGGCGCTTTCCTGTGACGCGTTTCGTCGTTTTCGACTTCTTCAAGACAGTCTTGAAGAAGTCGAAAACGACGAAACGCGTCACAGGAAAGCGCCGCTTCGCTTGAGGACATTTAAAAAGGAACTTTAAAAGATCACGGAAGAGAGGCACCGACAAGGTCCCCGCTGATAGCAGACGGAGGGTGCACACCGCCTGTAAAACACGCTGAACACGGGAGGACTGGTGACCTGCTCTCTCTCTTTGTTTTTCCTTTTGTTCTTATTTTCCCCGTTTTTAAATTACTTATTCTATTGAGTAATCATATGTCTTTTTAATATAAGCCTCACTATATATAGGGGCAAATAAATAATATATTTTTTAATACTAAATATACTCCATTTTGACTCGTTTACCACCAACTTATCCTCTGGATAAAACGAACTGGAACTTGGAGTCGAAACCTACACACGTGGGATGGTGGGACTTGCAGTCCAACTGCTATACGTACTTAGAGCCAGTACCTTTAGGCTCTAGAGTGTGTGAGTGTGTTTCCTTTGGGGGAAAATATACAACTAATCCCTATCTGTGAATACTACCCATTGTATGTCTATGTTTTTTTGTCTTTTTATGCACAATCCCTTTGGAAGAAAAACAGTTTCTTGGGGACAACCCGACTGGAATCCATATTTTTAATACTGAATCTTTGACTTGATAAGTATTTCTACGTTCATATTTAGTTTATATATATAATTTTCGCTTATTAAGTATTTATTATTCCATCGATTGTTTCACTATATTGATGTTATAGACTGAAGCACTTATATGTTTGTTTTGCATTCTCTTGAATTTATACATTCTTTTTGAATTTATACTATTGACCTGCGCAACACTTTATCACTACTATTACTTTTGTTTTGTGCCACTCTGGGGGAATTGCACTAGTGTTTGCAGCACGTCACAATTTATTTATTTATTTAGTTTTTCCTTTTTTTTTATTCTTAATTTTATGCTTAATTTTTCTTAACAAAACAGCGCCTATCACTTAACACGTTTATATATATATATATACGCTTGGTTATTAAAATTGTTATAAAACAAACTAAAAGTTTTACCCAGTGCAGACTTCACACATTTCAAAGATGCCAGAGAAGCTGAGGCTGCATGTCTCACTCTGGGATACCTGCTCGAGCAGATTCCTCCTCTTCTTCTGAAACATTTTAAGTGCCTTCATCCTCCTCCCATTACCCCCCTCCCAAAGCCCCCCTGACAGCTGAGAGGATGCGAGAGTGAGCACCCTGACAATTCAGCCTGGATCAGCATTATCCCTTCTCACAAACTTTAGCTGAATTATCAACTTTCTGAGAACTGAAGGGAAGTATAAAGATATATATATAGATCAATGTTATTGCGCACATGGAAGGATGGATAACTATGCTGTATTTATAGACACAGCTGACATATCCCACAGCCATCCTTTGTATTTCTGAAGCCCAGGTTCCTCTGAGACCACCTGTCACGTCTAACAGTAATGTTTGCACAACGAAGCAGATTTTCGATTCTGGTTTAAACTTAAAAAAAAAATACTGCGATGTCAGCCCCACGCTGTGCAATTAGTGTCCGCTGCTACCTGTGGAAATAGCCTAACCCTTGTCGCTTTGGACAGGGCCGACTGTTCCACCAACAGTGATATGGCTACAGGGGCCACGTGGGGTGGGGTGGGGCGGTGTTCTGGAGTCTAGGGCTTTATTTCTGAAAAAGGGAAATGCAGGGAATTGAGAAGGGAATGAAAAAACGTAAGGCCAAAGTAGCAGAGTTCTGCTGGAGGGGAGAATGTTTTCCAACTAGGCTACTTTGGCCTTAAGTTTGAAATTCGCTTCTCAATTTCCTGTAATTCTCTCTTTCATGAATAAAGCCAAGCAGGGACATTGCTAGGTCTCAGAATGATCTGCGGCTAGAGCTAGATGAGCTCTGTCACACACACAAACTCACACATACTCTATCTCTCTCTCACACACAGTCTCTCTCACACATACACACTCTGTCTCTCTCTCACACACAGTCTCTCTCACACATGCGCACACACACACTGCGTCGCTTACATGCTTCGTTTCTCTCTCACACACTCCGTGTCTCTCTCTCTCTCTCTCTCACATACTCTGTGTGTCTCTCTTTCTTTCTCTTACACACTCTGTGTCTCTCTCTCACTTTGTGTCTGTCTCTCTCTCTTTCTCATACACACGTCTCTCTCTCTCTCTCTCTCTCTCTCACACACACACACACACCATCTCTCTCTCTCTCTCTCTCTCTCTCTCTCTCACACACACACACACACACACCATCTCTCTCTCTCTCTCTCTCTCTCTCTCTCTCTCACACACACACACACACACACACACCATCTCTCTCTCTCTCTCTCTCTCTCTCTCACACACACACACACACACACACACACCATCTCTCTCTCTCTCTCTTTCTCTCTCTCTCTCTCACACACACACACCCACACACACCATCTCTCTCTCTCTCTCTCTCTCTCTCTCTCTCTCTCTCTCTCTCTCTCACACACACACACACACACACCATCTCTCTCTCTCTCTCTCTCTCTCTCTCTCACACACACACACACACACACCATATCTCTCTCTCTCTCTCTCTCTCACACACACACACACACACCATCTCTCTCTCTCTCTCTCTCTCTCACACACACACACACACACACACACCATCTCTCTCTCTTTCTTTCTTTCTTTCTTTCTTTCTTTCTGACTTGCATTTGCAAGTCCTGGTGGGTGTAGGTAGAATAGGGGTGCTGATTTGTCACCCCCATATTGTGTGACAGACACCACAGGAAAATTCTTAAGGAACAGAGATGGCTCTGGAAGGCTGTTTAGGGACAGAGATGATACTGGCAAGCTGTTTAGGGACATACATTGCACTAGCAAGCCATTTAGGGACAGAAATCACACTTTTCACATTTCACAATCTGTAGTAGAAGTGTTGCCACACATAGGTTCTACCCTGGTTGCCAAATCCTCAGATACTTTTAAAACATTTTTTCTCTTCTGTTATGCATTTGCTGCAATTTTGCTAACACAATTTATGGATCATTTTTCAGATTACAGTATAAGCACTGTTTAGGTTGACAGAACCCCTATTAAATGTCTATAGTCTATTGGTTTATGGCCTTGGCACCAAAACACTTAAGATTGCATTTTCACTAAGTTCCTTATATGGATAATATTGGTGATAGATCTGTACAGTTTGCAATTGGGTTTATTTGATACATTTCTCCTTTGTGTGTTTCCATTTAAACTTTGGCAGTAAAGATGAACATAGAGTCCATCTCAAATTAATCACTTTAATTCTGAAATTAAATATTTTCTGACCGGTTATAATTTCTCAGCTCTACATAGTAAGAAAGTAAATGAAAACCAATGTAATGTTTCTGCTGATTAGATCACTTTAGAACTTTTATACCCAATGTAGAGATCATTTCTGATCATTATTTTTTACACTCCACAGTCACATAATAAACAGAATGCCTTTCATTGTGAAAGATTTGCCTCATGAGAAAGGAAAAAAGGAATACGTTGAGTAGGTTTAGAGTGCAAGCTTTCAAGACCTCTCAGGTCTCTTTATCCGATATAATGTGTGTACACATCACTTTGTTAGTCCAGATCTGAGTTCTTTACTGAGTTCCTGTAAATTGCAACTTTACTTGTAAATATTAATTCACGTGTAAATTGTTTCTTCATGTTTAATTAAAAAATACTACTGGAAAAATGCATTTCTTGTTTTTATTTGCTTTTATTTGCCAATGTGCCCCAGACAGGGCAGTCTGCTCCAGACTTGCCAATGAGCCCTCATATTTGCCAACCTGCCCCTAGCCTAGCCAATGCTCTCCCAGACTTTCCAGTCTGACCCACCCTTGCCAACTTGTCCTCATATTGGAAACCTGCCTCCAGACTTGCCATTGCACATGTTAAAGTTTTTTCACATTTACTAAAAATATGATAGATAAAAATGCATTTTTTTTTGTTATTTGCCAATACACCCACAGACTTGCTAATGAATCCCCAGACATGTCAATCTGCCCCCAGACTTGGCAATCTGTCCCCCTACTTGCCAATGCATCCCCTCTCTTGCCAGTGTATCCCCAGGATTGCCAATGCATCCTTCGACTTGCCAGTGTGCCTCCCAGGACTGCCAATGCATCCACAGACTTCCCTGATGCATACATGGGGGGTAACTGGAGAATGTCTGTGCACTGAGCTCAGTGCACACATACATCCTTCCACGCTATCTTATGCTTCTGCCAAGACTTCTGAGATGAAATGCTGGGAGGTCACGTGACCCACGCGGTGACCCAGGCGTATCATCTTGGAAGCCCAGCAGAAATGTTGGGCAACATTGGAGGATATCTGTGTGCAGACTTCTATCTGTGCTCGGATTACAAGTCTAACCTCCAATATAAGATGAGGGATCTGTCTCAGAGTATTTGCTCTGAAAAATCCTTGTGTTATATTTGAAAAAAATACAGTAATTAATCGGGTGGGGGGGGGGGGGAGATCTCACAGATACTACCATAACTGGGTTGTGCCTGTGCGTATATCCATCCTACATACATTGCACAATCTCCCTGTGTAGTGATACAAAGCAACATGTCTGGTATACAGCGCAATGTCCATGGCAGAGAGGATTCTGGGTAAAACTGGGCAAGTTTTACAGAGCTATTGCAATCCCCCCCTCCTAGTTCCTGTGGCCTCTGCTTCCCCTCCACATTACAAGTTTACGAGTGCTTAATGGATTGCTGTGAGGCACCCCACGGACAGCAATCTGGAAAGAGTGGAGCAGGGCTTGCGCCTAATCCTGATTACCCTGTTAACTTGCGTCCTGCAGTCGCTGGCGCCAGCTGTGCGCTGGAGATTGCAGCGGTGAGGAGCAGCGGGGCCAGATGAATCTGCTCTCAGCGGATAATAATGGGCACTGCTGACGGGAAGGATTACACGCGTGTGTATGGGAGTACGTGTGCATAGAAAACCCTTAGTCAGGCACATTGAACAAGTCTGCTGGCTGTTATAATTATAATAATATATCCGTTGGAGAGAGAGGTTTATCCAGGAGGGGTTAATAAGGGAATCTGCCTTCCAATCTCCGTCTTGATTTTATTCAGAGTTTCTTCCTGTAGCTTTTGGTTGAGGGATTTTATGGTATAAGTGATCCTGCACATAGCTGTGGGGCTGGGATTGCCAGGGCTAATTATATAACGCCTGATAACAATTCGGGAGTGTGTATTATGCGATGTATCCCTCACAAATGTAGAGGAATCGCTCCATACGCCTTGTCTACCTCCATGTACAAAATGATTTGCAGCAGAAAGAAAGCCAAGTCATCCCAATGTAAACAAAGAGATATAACAGCTAATTTTTGTACAAGAATTTTGTTGTGTCTATTATCTAGTCCTAACCTGCACTGAATACAAACTCACCGTGACAATACAAATTGGCAGTTTTGCTCCTTTCTTTCTTATGTATAAAAGCCATCCTGTCAGTTTTTGGGAGACAATATACAGGTAAAAGAGCAATAACCTGACTGAAGGAATCAGGATTAGACATAAAACAGCGCCATTATTTATATATTACCTCCTATTTGCACTGAAAGATAGGTCTGGGCCTGGTTGGTGTCTTTATTAGTGTGGAGCGGACACCTGGATGTTCGGGTTCGGCGGAAGTCAAGGGGGGACCCGACTTTAAGCTTACGGAATACATGTAATACTATTGGCTTTCTATAAACCGAACTAGAGTCCCCATTCATAAGAAATTCCTATGAATATTATGTATATATGTGACTGTGTGTGCATGTCTGTGTGCATGGGTATGTGAGTATGTAACTATGTGTGTGTATATATGTGACTGTGTGTGCATGTCTGTGTGCATGAGTATGTGAGTATGTAACTATCTGTGTGTATATATGTGACTGTGTGCACAAGTCTACATGAAAATGACTGTGAGTGAGTTACTGTGTGTTTATATATGTGACAGTGTGTATATATGTGTCACCAATGTGTAAAAAAAAAGATGTGCTTGAAAAGTGACAACAAGTGATAACCAGCGTTCCTGAATCCATGGCAATACCAGCTTAATATCACTGGCTCACTGTTGAAATGCAAAGTCTTGAAGTACAGCTCAATCAAGGCACAGTGTCTTAAGGATAATTTCTGCCCCCCTACCCCAAATCTCAAAACTTTCCTTAGTCCCTGACCTTATCTTATATCTAGGATAGCCTTATACCTATCCCATGCATGGTTAAACTCCTTCACTGTATTAACCTCTACCACTTCTACTGGAAGACTATTCCATGCATTTACTACCCTCTCATTAATGTAATACTTTCATTAGTCCCTGACCTTATCTTATATCTAGGATAGCCTTTTACCTATCCCATGCATGCTTAAACTCCTTCACTGTATTAACCTCTACCACTTCTACTGGAAGACTATTCCATACATCCACTACCCTCTCAGTAATGTAATACTTTCATTAGTCCCTGACCTTATCTTATATCTAGGATAGCCTTATACCTATCCCACGCATGCTTAAACTCCTTCACTGTATTAACCTCTACCACTTCTACTGGAAGACTATTCCATACATCCACAACCCTCTCAGTAATGTAATACTTTCATTAGTCCCTGGCCTTCTCTTATATCTAGGATAACCTTATACCTATCCCATGCATGCTTAAACTCCTTTACTGTATTAACCTCTACCACTTCTACTGGAAGACTATTCCATACATCCACTACCCTCTCAGTAAAGTAATACTTTCATTAGTCCCTGGCCTTATCTTATATCTAGGATAGCCTTATACCTATCCCACGCATGCTTAAACTCCTTCACTGTATTAACCTCTACCACTTCTACTGGAAGACTATTCCATACATCCACTACCCTCCAAGTAAAGTAATACTTTCATTAGTCCCTGGCCTTATCTTATATCTAGGATAGCCTTATACCTATACCACGCATGCTTAAACTCCTTCACTGTATTAACCTCTACCACTTCTACTGGAAGACCATTCCATACATCCACTACCCTCTCAGTAATGTAATACTTTCATTAGTCCCTGGCCTTATCTTATATCTAGGATGGCCTTATACCTATCCCATGCATGCTTAAACTCCTTCACTGTATTAACCTCTACCACTTCTACTGGAAGACTATTCCATGCATCCACTACCCTCCCAGTAAAGTAATACTTTCATTAGTCCCTGGCCTTATCTTATATCTAGGATAGCCTTATACCTATCCCATGCATGCGTAAACTCCTTCACTGTATTAACCTCTACCACTTCTACTGGAAGACTATTCCATGCATCCACTACCCTCCCAGTAAAGTAATACTTTCATTAGTCCCTGGCCTTATCTTATATCTAGGATAGCCTTATACCTATCCCACGCATGCTTAAACTCCTTCACTGTATGAACCTCTACCACTTCTACTGGAAGACTATTCCATGCATCCACTACCCTCTCAGTAATGTAATACTTTCATTAGTCCCTGACCTTATCTTATATCTAGGATAGCCTTATACCTATCCCATGCATGCTTAAACTCCTTCACTGTATTAATCTCTACCACTTCTACTGGAAGACTATTCCATGCATCCACTACCCTCTCAGTAATGTAATACTTTCATTAGTCCCTGGCCTTATCTTATATCTAGGATAACCTTATACCTATCCCACGCATGCTTAAACTCCTTCACTGTATTAACCTCTACCACTTCTACTGGAAGACTATTCCATGCATCCACTACCCTCTCAGTAAAGTAATACTTTCATTAGTCCCTGGCCTTATCTTATATCTAGGATAGCCTTATACCTACCCCACGCATGCTTAAACTCCTTCACTGTATTAACCTCTACCACTTCTACTGGAAGACTATTCCATGCACCCACTACCCTCTCAATAATGTAATACTTTCATTAGTCCCTGACCTTATCTTATATCTAGGATAGCCTTATACCTATCCCATGCATGCTTAAACTCCTTCACTGTATTAACCTCTACCACTTCTACTGGAAGACTATTCCATACATCCACTACCCTCTCAGTAATGTAATACTTTCGTTAGTCCCTGGCCTTATCTTATATCTAGGATAGCCTTATACCTATCCCACGCATGCTTAAACTCCTTCACTGCATTAACCTCTACCACTTCTACTGGAAGACTATTCCATGCATCCACTACCCTCTCAGTAATGTAATACTCTCATTAGTCCCTGGCCTTATCTTATATCTAGGATAACCTTATACCTATCCCACGCATGCTTAAACTCCCTCACTGTATTAACCTCTACCACTTCTACTGGAAGACTATTCCATACATCCACTACCCTCTCAGTAATGTAATACTTTCATTAGTCCCTGACCTTATCTTATATCTAGGATAGCCTTATACCTATCCCATGCATGCTTAAACTCCTTCACTGTATTAACCTCTACCACTTCTACTGGAAGACTATTCCATACATCCACTACCCTCTCAGTAATGTAATACTCTCATTAGTCCCTGGCCTTATCTTATATCTAGGATAACCTTATACCTATCCCACGCATGCTTAAACTCCCTCACTGTATTAACCTCTACCACTTCTACTGGAAGACTATTCCATACATCCACTACCCTCTCAGTAATGTAATACTTTCATTAGTCCCTGACCTTATCTTATATCTAGGAAAGTCTTATACCTATCCCATGCATGCTTAAACTCCTTCACTGTATTAACCTCTACCACTTCTACTGGAAGACTATTCCATACATCCACTACCCTCTCAGTAATGTAATACTTTCATTAGTCCCTTACCTTATCTTATATCTAGGATAGCCTTATACCTATCCCATGCATGCTTAAACTCCTTCACTGTATTAACCTCTACCACTTCTACTGGAAGACTATTCCATACACCCACTACCCTCTCAGTAATGTAATACTTTCATTAGTCCCTGGCCTTATCTTATATCTAGGATAGCCTTATACCTATCCCATGCATGCTTAAACTCCCTCACTGTATTAACCTCTACCACTTCTACTGGAAGACTATTCCATACATCCACTACCCTCTCAGTATAGTAATACTATCATTAGTCCCTGGCCTTATCTTATATCTAGGATAGCCTTATACCTATCCCATGCATGCTTAAACTCCTTCACTGTATTAACCTCTACCACTTCTACTGGAAGAATATTCCATACATCCACTACCCTCTCAGTAAAGTAATACTATCATTAGTCCCTGGCCTTATCTTATATCTAGGATAGCCTTATACCTATCCCATACATGCTTAAACTCCTTCACTGTATTAACCTCTACCACTTCTACTGGAAGACTATTCCATACATCCACTACCCTCTCAGTAAAGTAATATTTTCATTAGTCCCTGACCTTATCTTATATCTAGGATAGCCTTATACCTATCCCATGCATGCTTAAACTCCTTCACTGTATTAACCTCTACCACTTCTACTGGAAGACTATTCCATACATCCACTACCCTCTCAGTAAAGTAATACTATCATTAGTCCCTGGCCTTATCTTATATCTAGGATAGCCTTATACCTATCCCATACATGCTTAAACTCCTTCACTGTATTAACCTCTACCACTTCTACTGGAAGACTATTCCATGCATCCACTACCCTCTCAGTAATGTAATACTTTCATTAGTCCCTGGCCTTATCTTATATCTAGGATAGCCTTGTACCTATCCCATGCATGCTTAAACTCCTTCACTGTATTAACCTCTACCACTTCTACTGGAAGACTATTCCATACATCCACTACCCTCTCAGTAATGTAATACTTTCATTAGTCCCTGGCCTTATCTTATATATAGGATAGCCTTATACCTATCCCATGCATGCTTAAACTCCTTCACTGTATTAACCTCTACCACTTCTACTGGAAGACTATTACATACATCCACTACCCTCTCAGTAATGTAATACTTTCATTAGTCCCTGGCCTTATCTTATATCTAGGATAGCCTTATACCTATCCCATGCATGCTTAAACTACTTCACTGTATTAACCTCTACCACTTCTACTGGAAGACTATTCCATGCATCCACTACCCTCTCAGTAAAGTAATACTTTCATTAGTCCCTGACCTTATCTTATATCTAGGATAGCCTTATACCTATCCCATGCATGCTTAAACTCCTTCACTGTATTAACCTCTACCACTTCTACTGGAAGACTATTCCATACATCCACTACCCTCTCAGTAATGTAATACTTTCATTAGTCCCTGGCCTTATCTTATATCTAGGATAGCCTTATACCTATCCCATGCATGCTTAAACTCCTTCACTGTATTAACCTCTACCACTTCTACTGGAAGACTATTACATACATCCACTACCCTCTCACTAAAGTAATACTTTCATTAGTCCCTGGCCTTATCTTATATCTAGGATAGCCTTATACCTATCCCATGCATGCTTAAACTCCTTCACTGTATTAACCTCTACCACTTCTACTGGAAGACTATTCCATACATCCACTACCCTCTCAGTAAAGTAATACTATCATTAGTCCCTGGCCTTATCTTATATCGAGGATAGCCTTATACCTATCCCATACATGCTTAAACTCCTTCACTGTATTAACCTCTACCACTTCTACTGGAAGACTATTCCATGCATCCACTACCCTCTCAGTAATGTAATACTTTCATTAGTCCCTGGCCTTATCTTATATCTAGGATAGCCTTATACCTATCCCATGCATGCTTAAACTCCTTCACTGTATTAACCTCTACCACTTCTACTGGAAGACTATTACATACATCCACTACCCTCTCAGTAATGTAATACTTTCATTAGTCCCTGGCCTTATCTTAAATCTAGGATAGCCTTATACCTATCCCATGCATGCTTAAACTACTTCACTGTATTAACCTCTACCACTTCTACTGGAAGACTATTCCATGCATCCACTACCCTCTCAGTAAAGTAATACTTTCATTAGTCCCTGACCTTATCTTATATCTAGGATAGCCTTATACCTATCCCATGCATGCTTAAACTCCTTCACTGTATTAACCTCTACCACTTCTACTGGAAGACTATTCCATACATCCACTACACTCTCAGTAATGTAATACTTTCATTAGTCCCTGGCCTTATCTTATATCTAGGATAGCCTTATACCTATCCCATGCATGCTTAAACTCCTTCACTGTATTAACCTCTACCACTTCTACTGGAAGACTATTACATACATCCACTACCCTCTCACTAAAGTAATACTTTCATTAGTCCCTGGCCTTACCTTATATCTAGGATAGCCTTATACCTATCCCATGCATGCTTAAACTCCTTCACTGTATTAACCTCTACCACTTCTACTGGAAGACTATTCCATACATCCACTACCCTCTCAGTAAAGTAATACTATCATTAGTCCCTGGCCTTATCTTATATCTAGGATAGCCTTATACCTATCCCACGCATGCTTAAACTCCTTCACTGTATTAACCTCTACCACTTCTACTGGAAGACTATTCCATACATCCACTACCCTCTCAGTAATGTAATACTTTCATTAGTCTCTGACCTTATCTTATATCTAGGATAGCCTTATACCTATCCCATACATGCTTAAACTCCTTCACTGTATTAACCTCTACCACTTCTACTGGAAGGCTATTCCAAGCATCCACTACCCTCTCAGTAATGTAATACTTTCATTAGTCTCTGACCTTATCTTATATCTAGGATAGCCTTATACCTATCCCATACATGCTTAAACTCCTTCACTGTATTAACCTCTACCACTTCTACTGGAAGGCTATTCCAAGCATCCACTACCCTCTCAGTAATGTAATACTTTCATTAGTCTCTGACCTTATCTTATATCTAGGATAGCCTTATACCTATCCATGCATGCTTAAACTCCCTCATTGTATTAACCTCTACCACTTCTACTGGAAGACTATTCCATACATCCACTACCCTCTCAGTAAAGTAATACTTTCATTAGTCCCTGACCTTATCTGATATCTAGGATAGCCTTATACCTATCCCACGCATGCTTAAACTCCTTCACTGTATTAACCTCTACCACTTCTACTGGAAGACTATTCCATACATCCACTACCCTCTCAGTAAAGTAATACTATCATTAGTCCCTGGCCTTATCTTATATCTAGGATAGCCTTGTACCTATCCCATGCATGCTTAAACTCCTTCACTGTATTAACCTCTGCCACGTCTACTGGAAGACTATTCCATACATCCACTACCCTCTCAGTAATGTAATACTTTCATTAGTCCCTGGCCTTATCTTATATCTAGGATAGCCTTATACCTATCCCATGCATGCTTAAACTCCTTCACTGTATTAACCTCTACCACTTCTACTGGAAGACTATTACATACATCCACTACCCTCTCAGTAATGTAATACTTTCATTAGTCCCTGGCCTTATCTTATATCTAGGATAGCCTTATACCTATCCCATGCATGCTTAAACTACTTCACTGTATTAACCTCTACCACTTCTACTGGAAGACTATTCCATGCATCCACTACCCTCTCAGTAAAGTAATACTTTCATTAGTCCCTGACCTTATCTTATATCTAGGATAGCCTTATACCTATCCCATGCATGATTAAACTCCTTCACTGTATTAACCTCTACCACTTCTACTGGAAGACTATTCCATACATCCACTACCCTCTCAGTAATGTAATACTTTCATTAGTCCCTGGCCTTATCTTATATCTAGGATAGCCTTATACCTATCCCATGCATGCTTAAACTCCTTCACTGTATTAACCTCTACCACTTCTACTGGAAGACTATTACATACATCCACTACCCTCTCACTAAAGTAATACTTTCATTAGTCCCTGGCCTTATCTTATATCTAGGATAGCCTTATACCTATCCCATGCATGCTTAAACTCCTTCACTGTATTAACCTCTACCACTTCTACTGGAAGACTATTCCATACATCCACTACCCTCTCAGTAAAGTAATACTATCATTAGTCCCTGGCCTTATCTTATATCTAGGATAGCCTTATACCTATCCCATACATGCTTAAACTCCTTCACTGTATTAACCTCTACCACTTCTACTGGAAGACTATTCCATGCATCCACTACCCTCTCAGTAATGTAATACTTTCATTAGTCCCTGGCCTTATCTTATATCTAGGATAGCCTTGTACCTATCCCATGCATGCTTAAACTCCTTCACTGTATTAACCTCTACCACTTCTACTGGAAGACTATTCCATACATCCACTACCCTCTCAGTAATGTAATACTTTCATTAGTCCCTGGCCTTATCTTATATCTAGGATAGCCTTATACCTATCCCATGCATGCTTAAACTCCTTCACTGTATTAACCTCTACCACTTCTACTGGAAGACTATTACATACATCCACTACCCTCTCACTAAAGTAATACTTTCATTAGTCCCTGGCCTTATCTTATATCTAGGATAGCCTTATACCTATCCCATGCATGCTTAAACTCCTTCACTGTATTAACCTCTACCACTTCTACTGGAAGACTATTCCATACATCCACTACCCTCTCAGTAAAGTAATACTATCATTAGTCCCTGGCCTTATCTTATATCTAGGATAGCCTTATACCTATCCCATACATGCTTAAACTCCTTCACTGTATTAACCTCTACCACTTCTACTGGAAGACTATTCCATGCATCCACTACCCTCTCAGTAATGTAATACTTTCATTAGTCCCTGGCCTTATCTTATATCTAGGATAGCCTTGTACCTATCCCATGCATGCTTAAACTCCTTCACTGTATTAACCTCTACCACTTCTACTGGAAGACTATTCCATACATCCACTACCCTCTCAGTAATGTAATACTTTCATTAGTCCCTGGCCTTATCTTATATCTAGGATAGCCTTATACCTATCCCATGCATGCTTAAACTCCTTCACTGTATTAACCTCTACCACTTCTACTGGAAGACTATTACATACATCCACTACCCTCTCAGTAATGTAATACTTTCATTAGTCCCTGGCCTTATCTTATATCTAGGATAGCCTTATACCTATCCCATGCATGCTTAAACTACTTCACTGTATTAACCTCTACCACTTCTACTGGAAGACTATTCCATGCATCCACTACCCTCTCAGTAAAGTAATACTTTCATTAGTCCCTGACCTTATCTTATATCTAGGATAGCCTTATACCTATCCCATGCATGCTTAAACTCCTTCACTGTATTAACCTCTACCACTTCTACTGGAAGACTATTCCATACATCCACTACCCTCTCAGTAATGTAATACTTTCATTAGTCCCTGGCCTTATCTTATATCTAGGATAGCCTTATACCTATCCCATGCATGCTTAAACTCCTTCACTGTATTAACCTCTACCACTTCTACTGGAAGACTATTACATACATCCACTACCCTCTCACTAAAGTAATACTTTCATTAGTCCCTGGCCTTACCTTATATCTAGGATAGCCTTATACCTATCCCATGCATGCTTAAACTCCTTCACTGTATTAACCTCTACCACTTCTACTGGAAGACTATTCCATACATCCACTACCCTCTCAGTAAAGTAATACTATCATTAGTCCCTGGCCTTATCTTATATCTAGGATAGCCTTATACCTATCCCACGCATGCTTAAACTCCTTCACTGTATTAACCTCTACCACTTCTACTGGAAGACTATTCCATACATCCACTACCCTCTCAGTAATGTAATACTTTCATTAGTCTCTGACCTTATCTTATATCTAGGATAGCCTTATACCTATCCCATACATGCTTAAACTCCTTCACTGTATTAACCTCTACCACTTCTACTGGAAGGCTATTCCAAGCATCCACTACCCTCTCAGTAATGTAATACTTTCATTAGTCTCTGACCTTATCTTATATCTAGGATAGCCTTATACCTATCCCATACATGCTTAAACTCCTTCACTGTATTAACCTCTACCACTTCTACTGGAAGGCTATTCCAAGCATCCACTACCCTCTCAGTAATGTAATACTTTCATTAGTCTCTGACCTTATCTTATATCTAGGATAGCCTTATACCTATCCCATGCATGCTTAAACTCCCTCACTGTATTAACCTCTACCACTTCTACTGGAAAACTATTCCATACATCCACTACCCTCTCAGTAAAGTAATACTTTCATTAGTCCCTGACCTTATCTGATATCTAGGATAGCCTTATACCTATCCCACGCATGCTTAAACTCCTTCACTGTATTAACCTCTACCACTTCTGCTGGAAGACTATTCCATACATCCACTACCCTCTCAGTAATGTATTACTTTCATTAGTCCCTGGCCTTATCTTATATCTAGGATAGCCTTATACCTATCCCATGCATGCTTAAACTCCTTCACTGTATTAACCTCTACCACTTCTGCTGGAAGACTATTCCATACATCCACTACCCTCTCAGTAATGTATTACTTTCATTAGTCCCTGGCCTTATCTTATATCCAGGATAGCCTTATACCTATCCCACGCATGCTTAAACTCCTTCACTGTATTAACCTCTACCACTTCTACTGAAAGACTATTCCATGCATCCACTACCCTCTCAGTAAAGTAATACTTTCATTAGTCCCTGACCTTATCTTATATCTAGGATAGCCTTATACCTATCCCATGCATGCTTAAACTCCTTCACTGTATTAACCTCTACCACTTCTACTGGAAGACTATTCCATGCATCCACTACCCTCTCAGTAAAGTAATACTTCCATTAGTCCCTGACCTTATCTTATATCTAGGATAGCCTTATACCTATCCCATGCATGCTTAAACTCCTTCACTGTATTAACCTGTACCACTTCTACTGGAAGACTATTCCATACATCCACTACCCTCTCAGTAAAGTAATACTTTCATTAGTCCCTGGCCTTATCTTATATCTAGGATAGCCTTATACCTATTCCATGCATGCTTAAACTCCTTCACTGTATTAACCTCTACCACTTCTACTGGAAGACTATTCCATACATCCACTACCCTCTCAGTAATGTAATACTTCCTTACATTACCTTTAAACACTTTCCTCTCTACACCCCACTTTAAGCACACCAGAGCCTCTGTACATACGCAATAGCACCACCATTTTGAGTGGCATCGCTACTGCATATGAGCTGACACTCACCCAAGCTCTGCCTCCCACACTCTCAGTGCCAATGACTGACACCCATCATCTCTTCATTAAACCGATAACCGCCTGAGTATTTTCTGTTGGAAAGTCCGCTCCCCCCCTTAGTAATGGCTGCCCGCCGCAGTGGTCTCAGTAGCTGTGTCTGTACGTCTGATGTTCACACTGAAAGTCTTAATGTGCAATAGATCAGGGAAGAAGCACATTCCATTTCCTTCATTTGTATAGTGTGGTCTGCCATTAAAGGACCTTTCTCACAGACATTATTGTTCTTTTGTTACTAATTAAAAGCAATTTGCAGAGGAAAATAATGTGTCTTATTAAATTAAGGATATGCTAATTACAGTCATTGATCTTTATTTAACCCTCTGTGCTCCCGGTACAGATTTAGTGAATGTTCCATGTTAGTTAGTGGGTAAATATCTGGATACAGTATCAGTCAGAGGTTTGAGGCTGCGGCTGGGAGCAAAGCTAATGTGTAACACTGTAACTCTCTGCAAATAGTGGGAATTTAAAACAAATCCTGTATCTCTCTGTGTATAAGATGCCCCCATGTATAAGACAAGCCGTACTTTTTTTTAAACCAACATTAAGTAATCCATATATGTTTTAATCTCTTTTTATTAAGTTATTCATGATCCCCAAACCCACTTTGCACTCAGGAATTGCCCCCAAACCCACTTTGCGCTCAGGAATTGCCCACTTTGCACTCAGGTAAAATGACCCACAATTTTTGGTCTAGGAATTGACAAAAAAAGGATTAGTTTCTACTAGAGTTGAGTGGACACCTGGATGTTCGGGTTCGGCGGGTTCGGCCGAACTTCGGAAAAAACAACATAAAATACATACAAATTACAAATACAGCTGAGCCATAAAATAGCACTAGATGGAATCTTTGATTTTAGTTTTGGAAGAACATAAATCTAAATCTAAAGCATGGCTGCCAGGAGGATCAACAGAATTATCCATTTGAGAGAGGGTTGGAGTGCAGGGTATTCTCTTTCAGTTTATACTAAGTGACCCATAGGTTGAGGAGGCGGTGACCGTGGCGGTGTAGGTGGAAGCGGCGCTGGAGGAGGAGGAAGAGGTAGCCAGAATTTTTCAAAGTGCGCTGTAAGCACAGTATTGGACCGTTCTATTTGACTCTCAGATGTAATACATGTAATGCTATTGCTATTCTATAAACCGAAATAGAGTCCCCATTCATACGAATAGGTCACTACTTCGGTTTATAGAAAGCCCATAGCATTACATACAATGTAATCGCCGAACCCCGAACTCCAACACGGACATACAGTGAAATGTCCATGTTCGGGTCCAGGGTCCCAAAACCGTAAAGTTCGGTACCAACCCGAACAGTGTGGTTCGGGTTCGCTCAACACTAGTTTCTACATGAAAAAATATGGTACAGAAAAGTAAGGCTTTATTCATAGAAGAGGGAATTGACAAGGGAATTTCAAACTTCCCAGCCAAGTAGCCGAGCTGGAATCATTCTGTGGGGGGGGATGAGGGAAGGACTTATTATCAGCTTTTCCTAACCAGGAAAAGGTGAAAACAAACCTTTTTGTGCCACTTTAATAACAGCCTCTCACACAAGACATTCGGGTATCAGATTTCAGCAGTAAATCACCCGGCATTGTCTTCACATTTCAGACTTTGCACCTGACTAGAGCTGATATCCAACTGAAATAACCTGGCTTTTGGGGACCAATCAACTTACATTTTCCTGTGCAAATTACTCTTAATTGTTAGTGTTCAGCGCTTGAAACGTCTGTGGAAGAAGCAGCATCAGACGGCAGCAGACCTGACACATCTTCTAACAAGCCAGGTGGATAATTCAGATCGTATCCCTGCTGGATGCTAAACGAGTCACTCTAACCTAAGGTCCGGGGAGTACCGGAGACAGTTGGGTCCACTGACAACCCACCTGCGCTAGCTTGGAACCAAATTACACATGGGGGTCTCCTGCAAGGCTTCCAGTCACAAAGGGTTTGCCACCAGTTCCACCAGATGTGGACCAGGAGACGAGGGATGCCCCCAAATGTCCCCATGGCACCAGCTTAGCACCATATACTATGCACTCCCTTACATAGATATTACCTTCTGTTATAGTTAATACACAGCACGGACCCCACTCACATACCTGTCTTATTATGCTACATGAGACACATAGGCCTCTCACCACTGATATCTCTGATAAGTTTAAATACTTTAACATTTTAAATGTAACTTATGTGATTCCTTCTGTGTTATTTGTTATGTTACAAACAATCTATCTGGAATCCCTCTCCTCGGATTCAGAAGTTTTTTTTTTTTATAATTCCAAGCTGTCATTTACTTGTTTTATCTTATTTGTATTTGATGTATATTTTCAATCGATGCCAATAAATATATACTTAAAAATAAAAAAAATAAAATAAATCTACCTCTGCCTACTGAAGGGTCATACGGCGGTATAATCGCCCACTGTGTCTGACGGAGACAAATCACTTTCACACACTGCCCTGCAGAATGTATAGTTCATTTGTGCTGGGGGGGGGGGGGGGGGGGATTGATTAAAGGGACGGTATCATCAAACATTGCTTCCAATGTGAATGCAGAGAATGGAAAATGATTGAAAATCAACTATACATCGTGTTAGTAACTTTGCAAGTAAATGACTAAATTAGGAGAGAAATGTGTTTTAAATGAGTTTTTGACATCACACGGGCGCTGCCAGCTTGCCACCTGTGCGTAAGAGATGTGTTGCTATGTACAGGTCACTATTGCTATATATGTCTGAAAATCTATTATTTAGGACACTTTATTCCCCCTTTAGACTTCGTCCAAAGGCTGGAGAGCTGAGTGAAAGGGTCAGTAGAAGCTGCAAGCCTGATCATCAGGAGTAAATCAGACGGATTTAGAAGACAGAAATGTTTTAATACATACCGACAATGTTAGAATTATTGACCTTAAATATGTGTGAAAAAGGTTATTTTCACGTCACATACTCACTTTGTACCATTGTATTGTGATAATGTTTTCTACTCTATTGTGTATAGAATTTGTTTGTTTGTGTTGAAGCTCTTCACACAGCCCTATAGTCAGTATAACAACCAAAAAATAGATTCTGCCTTGAAACAGCAGTTACCAAGTCCACTCAATAATGGTTAATATATATACATTTTTTTTATCATTTAGAATTCATGTTTTTAAAGAGACAGTGTAGTCACCAATTGTCACTATTATTTGTAAAATCCATATTACACCATTGCAGTTGTTTTTTTATTTTCTACAGATACAGGTCCTTATTCAATAGTCCTTGTTAAACCAAAAATTGGCTTCCAAAAAGCCAGCTGGTTACTGCAGTCTATATATCAGCTGGTTAAAGCAGTCTATATACCAGCTGGTTAATGCAGTCTGTAACGGATCGCCTGGCACCCCGACTGGGTACCTCCGTTAAAGGATGCTCCTAGCGCTTCCTGAGGACTCCAAGCACTGCAGCAGACACCACAACCACCAAACCGGAGAAGCATATGAATCCTCCCAAGCATATGAATGCTGTAGACAGTTGAATAGGAACCATACTAATAGGTTTACTCTCCTAGCAGTCAAACTGGAACAGCATACAATAAATCCTTCCCCCAATAATGAGACGACACTTCACTTTGAGGGTTAAGCAGGAACTTTTACAGCAAGATTGAACTACTTTATTTGACAAACAACACAGACTTATATACACCAAACTGCAATCAGATAACACTTGATTAAACAATAGAAAACTTAAACACATCACCAGTAAAGCAGTATCTAGCCACTTTAATCTGGAGCCAGAAGCAAGGTAGTCAGACTGGGTGGCTGACATAACTAAACAATGGAAGGCTTAAACACATTACAGACAGGGTCCATAATCTATAGGGAGGTGTTTGGCCCTCCGGCCCCTCCAAGAACCCCAGTCAGGCAGACTGTCAGAATTCACTTCGTGACAGCGGCCACCCCCGAGAACAAAGGACGGCTACTTACTGTTCAATTACCCGTTCGCAACAATGTTGCAACGGGTAATTGAGGACACACTTTAAAATACATAAAGTCACATTTTACACATAACACACAGACATTTCACATATCCCCAGATAGCTCAGGTCTGAGCGCACATTATTAAGTGAATGGCGCTCGGACCACACAAATACAGTTTAATCGCCATGGAGCCAAAGTCTTTACAGTCAGTTTCATACGAATGGGCTCCATGGGATTCCTATCTGGGGTATAACACATTCACATAAAGTCTGGTCCATAGTCCAAAGGCAAGAGGCGGGCAAGCAGCCCCCTCCAAGGACACGTGGCGAGGCCGGTTTCGCCACACAGTCTATATACCAGCTGGTTAACACAGTCTATATACCAGCTGGTTAACGCAGTCTATATACCAGCTGGTTAACGCAGTCTATATACCAGCTGGTTAACGCAGTCTATTTACCAGCTGGTTAACTCAGTCTATATACCAGCTGGTTAACACAGTCTATATACCAGCTGGTTAACTCAGTCTATATACCAGCTGGTTAACGCAGTCTATATACCAGCTGGTTAACGCAGTCTATATACCAGCTGGTTAACGCAGTCTATATACCAGCTGGTTAACGCAGTCTATATACCAGCTGGTTAACTCAGTCTATATACCAGCTGGTTAACGCAGTCTATATACCAGCTGGTTAACGCAGTTTATATACCAGCTGGTTAACTCAGTCTATATACCAGCTGGTTAACGCAGTCTATATACGTCCATTAATCCTTTCACTGCTGTAAATAACTAGAACTGTGTTACCAGGGCCGGTGCAAGAATTTTTGCCACCTTAGGTGAACCCTCATTTTGCCGCCTCCTTGGCTACGCCCATTGCCCCTCCATTTACCCCACCTACTTATAATAGCTAGACAACCGCTCATCAATCACACAAACACATACGCAGTCTTGTGCACACAGTTACACACACAGAGACAGTGACACACACACAGGCCATCATTTTTTGTTTCTTGTTAAAGAAAAAGTACATTCCTTTATGTACCCCCATGTATATATCTCTCTCTCTCTCTCTCCACTCTTATCCTCATGTATATCTCTCTCTCTCTGATCATACCCTCATGTATATCTCTCTCTCTCCACTCATACCCTCATGTATATCTCTCTCTCTCCACTCATACCCCCATGTATATATCTCTCTCTCTCTCTCTCCACTCTTACCCTCATGTATATCTCTCTCTCTCCTCTCATACCCTCATGTATATCTCTCTCTCTCCACTCATACCCTCATGTATATCTCTCTCTCTCCACTCATACCCTCATGTATATCTCTCTCTCTCCACTCATACCCTCATGTATCTCTCTCTCTCCTCTCATACCCTCATGTATGTCTCTCTCTCCACTCATACCCTCATGTATGTCTCTCTCTCCACTCATACCCTCATGTATCTCTCTCTCTCTCTCTCTGCTCATGTCCTCATGTATCTCTCTCTCTCTCTCTCTCTGCTCATGTCCTCATGTATCTCTCTCTCTCTCTCTCTGCTCATGTCCTCATGTATCTCTCTCTCTCTCCACTCATACCCTCATGTATCTCTCTCTCTCCACTCATACCCTCATGTATCTCTCTCTCTCCACTCATACCCTCATGTATCTCTCTCTCCACTCATACCCTCATGTATATCTCTCTCTCTCCACTCATACCCTCATGTATATCTCTCTCTCTCTCTCTGATCATACCCTCATGTATCTCTCTCTCTCCACTCATACCCTCATGTATCTCTCTCTCTCCGCTCATACCCTCATGTATATCTCTCTCTCTGATCATACCCTCATGTATATCTCTCTCTCTGATCATACCCTCATGTATAACTCTCTCCACTCATACCCTCATGTATATCTCTCTCTCCGCTCATACCCTCATGTATATCTCTCTCTCTGATCATACCCTCATGTATATCTCTCTCTCTGATCATACCCTCATGTATAACTCTCTCCACTCATACCCTCATGTAGATCTCTCTCTCCGCTCATACCCTCATGTATATCTCTCTCTCCGCTCATACCCTCATGTATATCTCTCTCTCCGCTCATACCCTCATGTATATCTCTCTCTCTGATCATACCCTCATGTATATCTCTCTCTCCGCTCATACCCTCATGTATATCTCTCTCTCTGATCATACCCTCATGTATATCTCTCTCTCCTCTCTTACCCTCATGTATATCGCTCTCTCTCTCTGATCATACCCTCATGTATATCTCTCTCTCTGATCATACCCTCATGTATATCTCTCTCTCTCTCCTCTCATACCCTCATGTATATCTCTCTCCGCTCTTACCCTCATGTATCTCTCTCTCTCTCCACTCACACCCTCATGTATCTCTCTCTCTCTCCACTCATGCCCTCATGTATGTCTCTCTCTCTCTCTCTCTGCTCATGCCCTCATGTATGTCTCTCTCTCTCTCTCTCTGCTCATGTCCTCATGTATGTCTCTCTCTCTCTCTCTGCTCATGTCCTCATGTATGTCTCTCTCTCTCTCTCTCTGCTCATGTCCTCATGTATGTCTCTCTCTCTCTCTCTGCTCATGCCCTCATGTATAGCTCTCTCTCTCTCTCTGCTCATGTCCTCATGTATGTCTCTCTCTCTCTCTCTCTGCTCATGCCCTCATGTATAGCTCTCTCTCTCTCTCTGCTCATGTCCTCATGTATGTCTCTCTCTCTCTCTCTGCTCATGCCCTCGTGTATGTCTCTCTCTCTCTCTCTGCTCATGTCCTCATGTATGTCTCTCTCTCTCTCTCTCTGCTCATGCCCTCATGTATGTCTCTCTCTCTCTCTCTGCTCATGTCCTCATGTATGTCTCTCTCTCTCTCTCTCTGCTCATGCCCTCATGTATAGCTCTCTCTCTCTCTCTGCTCATGCCCTCATGTATGTCTCTCTCTCTCTCTGCTCATGTCCTCGTGTATGTCTCTCTCTCTCTCTCTGCTCATGCCCTCATGTATGTCTCTCTCTCTCTCTCTGCTCATGCCCTCGTGTATGTCTCTCTCTCTCTCTCTGCTCATGTCCTCATGTATGTCTCTCTCTCTCTCTCTCTGCTCATGCCCTCATGTATGTCTCTCTCTCTCTCTCTGCTCATGTCCTCATGTATGTCTCTCTCTCTCTCTCTCTGCTCATGTCCTCATGTATAGCTCTCTCTCTCTCTCTGCTCATGCCCTCATGTATAGCTCTCTCTCTCTCTCTGCTCATGCCCTCATGTATGTCTCTCTCTCTGCTCATGCCCTCATGTATAGCTCTCTCTCTCTCTCTGCTCATGCCCTCGTGTATGTCTCTCTCTCTGCTCATGCCCTCATGTATAGCTCTCTCTCTCTCTCTGCTCATGCCCTCATGTATAGCTCTCTCTCTCTCTCTGCTCATGCCCTCATGTATAGCTCTCTCTCTCTCTCTGCTCATGCCCTCATGTATAGCTCTCTCTCTCTCTCTGCTCATGCCCTCGTGTATGTCTCTCTCTCTGCTCATGCCCTCATGTATAGCTCTCTCTCTCTCTCTGCTCATGCCCTCATGTATGTCTCTCTCTCTGCTCATGCCCTCATGTATAGCTCTCTCTCTCTCTCTGCTCATGCCCTCATGTATGTCTCTCTCTCTCCGCTCATACCCTCATGTATAGCTCTCTCTCTCTCTCTCTGCTCATGCCCTCATGTATAGCTCTCTCTCTCTCTCTGCTCATGCCCTCGTGTATGTCTCTCTCTCTCTCTCTCTGCTCATGCCCTCATGTATGTCTCTCTCTCTCTCTCTGCTCATGCCCTCATGTATAGCTCTCTCTCTCTCTCTGCTCATGCCCTCATGTATGTCTCTCTCTCTCTCTCTCTCTGCTCATGCCCTCATGTATCTCTCTCTCTCTCTCTCTCTGCTCATGCCCTCATGTATGTCTCTCTCTCTCTCTCTCTGCTCATGTCCTCATGTATGTCTCTCTCTCTCTCTCTGCTCATGTCCTCATGTATAGCTCTCTCTCTCTCTCTCTGCTCATGTCCTCATGTATGTCTCTCTCTCTCTCTCTCTGCTCATGCCCTCATGTATGTCTCTCTCTCTCTCTGCTCATGTCCTCATGTATGTCTCTCTCTCTCTGCTCATGCCCTCATGTATAGCTCTCTCTCTCTCTCTCTGCTCATGCCCTCATGTATGTCTCTCTCTCTCTCTCTCTGCTCATGCCCTCATGTATCTCTCTCTCTCTCTCTCTGCTCATGTCCTCATGTATGTCTCTCTCTCTCTGCTCATGCCCTCATGTATGTCTCTCTCTCTCTCTGCTCATACCCTCATGTATAGCTCTCTCTCTCTCTCTGCTCATGCCCTCATGTATAGCTCTCTCTCTCTCTCTGCTCATGCCCTCATGTATAGCTCTCTCTCTCTCTCTGCTCATGTCCTCATGTATCTCTCTCTCTCTCTCTCTGCTCATGTCCTCATGTATGTCTCTCTCTCTCTCTCTGCTCATGTCCTCATGTATGTCTCTCTCTCTCTCTCTGCTCATGTCCTCATGTATGTCTCTCTCTCTCTCTCTGCTCATGCCCTCATGTATAGCTCTCTCTCTCTCTCTGCTCATGTCCTCATGTATAGCTCTCTCTCTCTCTCTGCTCATACCCTCATGTATGTCTCTCTCTCTCCGCTCATACCCTCATGTATGTCTCTCTCTCTCTCTCTCTGCTCATGCCCTCATGTATCTCTCTCTCTCTCTCTCTGCTCATGTCCTCATGTATGTCTCTCTCTCTCCGCTCATGCCCTCATGTATAGCTCTCTCTCTCTCTCTGCTCATGCCCTCATGTATCTCTCTCTCTCTCTCTCTGCTCATGTCCTCATGTATGTCTCTCTCTCTCCGCTCATACCCTCATGTATAGCTCTCTCTCTCTCTCTGCTCATGCCCTCGTGTATGTCTCTCTCTCTCTCTCTGCTCATGCCCTCGTGTATGTCTCTCTCTCTCCGCTCATGCCCTCATGTATAGCTCTCTCTCTCTCTCTGCTCATGCCCTCATGTATCTCTCTCTCTCTCTCTCTGCTCATGTCCTCATGTATGTCTCTCTCTCTCCGCTCATACCCTCATGTATAGCTCTCTCTCTCTCTCTGCTCATGCCCTCGTGTATGTCTCTCTCTCTCTCTGCTCATGCCCTCATGTATCTCTCTCTTCTGCTTTTGGGTTTTTACGCCCAATGTGCATAATCTTGCACTTGTCCACATTAAATGCCAGTTGCCACTGCTCTGACCATTTTTCTAGTTTAGCTAAATCATTTGCCATTTGGCTTATCCCTCCATGAATATCAACCCTGCTGCAAATCTTTGTATCATCAGCAAAAATACATACTTTGCCAACAAGACCTTCTGCAATATCGCTAATAAAAATATTAAAGAGAATGGGTCCAAGTACAGACCCCTGAGGTACCCCACTAGTAACAAGACCTTGCATCGAATATACCCCATTGACTACAACCCTCTGTTGCCTGTCACTCAGCCATTGTCTAATCCATTCAACAATATTGAAATCCAAACTCAAAGATTTCAGTTTATTGATAAGCCTTCTATGTGCTAACAGTGGTATATTAATGGACCACATCTGACAGGTGGGAAGTCCGTGCAGCAGGATCCGAGCACAGCTCATCGCTGGGAGCCGAGGTGTGATGTGTAACGCTGGACGTTCGATGCCATCCTAGCATCTTTTAGGTACTAAAATCACCACAGCATAGACATAAAAAGAGCTTTATTTTGATACCCTTATTTTCATATATTATGTAACTTACTATAAAAAAACGAAATATATTAATTTTACCTGAATTTTTTTTTTTTTACACATCTATATATGCAACTTAAAAAACAGATTCTAATGTTTGTCCTGAGTTAGTAATAACTAATGTTTTTCTGTTATTTTTTTCAGGTTATAGGGCGCTAACCGAAGGTAGCATATTTTTCCTTCCTAACCCTTTTCTCCTTGTGATCTTTTGAACCCCAACCCTAATCCTCACCATCAACCTAACCCTGACCCATTTGTAACCCCAAACCCTAAATCTAGAGTGGAGCGATAGCGTGCAGGGGTCGTGGGGCCACATTTTGGTGTTGGATGATGCCTCAATATCAAGGCATCATAGCAACACCAGGAAATCATAGGCAGCAACTGCTACAAAACCTACAAATTAGCTTACTCTTTGCAGCCGCGTCTAATGTCCTATGATCTTGTAATTCTCTTATAAACCTCACAATATAATGTGTTTGCACAAGCAAATAGATGATATGAAATGTATTAACGGTCTCTGGGAACAGATACTAAGTGACAAACCACTGATGTGGACAGTGTGCCTCTCCTGCTGCATATCTCCCCCCCCCCCCCTCCCCGCAGGGAAATGTAATTACATTGTAAGTGATTTTCATTAACACATTTGGTGCTAATTATTTACACTAATTTAATCTTGCGAGAATTTGTAGCTATTAAGCTGTCAAGTTTTTCTCTACCTATATCTGTGCAGTAAAAATAATAAGAAAATAAAGAGAAAATTAAACAATTTGTCAAAAACCACAGGGAACTTGAGAGGGGCGGGGGTATTGGGGGGAGGGGGGATGGTCAGGAGAAAATCAATCACAGTAGGAAAAACTCACTGAAGATCAGAGATGTTTAAATAGTGGATTTAGTCCTAAGTAACTTTTCATTTTCACATGTCTTCCAGCATTTGAGATATACAGTATGTCACCAGCCAGAGAAGAACCTTCTGGCCCATCTAGTCTGCCCAACGTATATCTAATAATAATAAAAAGCTTGATTCCTCCCTGGTCCCTGGTCTTATCTTATATCTAGGATAGCCTTATACCTATCCCACGCATGCTTAAACTCCTTCACTGTATTAACCTCTACCACTTCTACTGGAAGACTATTCCATACATCCACTACCCTCTCAGTAAAGTAATACTTTCATTAGTCCCTGGCCTTATCTTATATCTAGGATAGCCTTATACCTATCCCATACATGCTTAAACTCCTTCACTGTATTAACCTCTACCACTTCTACTGGAAGACTATTCCATACATCCACTACCCTCTCAGTAAAGTAATACTTTCATTAGTTCCTGGCCTTATCTTACATCTAGGATAGCCTTATACCTATCCCATGCATGCTTAAACTCCTTCACTGTATTAACCTCTACCACTTCTACTGGAAGACTATTCCATGCATCCACTACCCTCTCAGTAAAGTAATACTTTCATTAGTCCCTGACCTTATCTTATATCTAGGATAGCCTTATACCTATCCCATGCATGCTTAAACTCCCTCACTGTATTAACCTCTACCACTTCTGCTGTAATGCTATTCCATACATCCACTACCCTCTCAGTAAAGTAATACTTTCATTAGTCCCTGGCCTTATCTTACATCTAGGATAGCCTTATACCTATCCCATGCATGCTTAAACTCCTACACTGTATTAACCTCTGCCACTTCTACTGGAAGACTATTCCATGCATCCACTACCCTCTCAGTAAAGTAATACTTTCATTAGTCCCTGACCTTATCTTATATCTAGGATAGCCTTATACCTATCCCACGCATGCTTAAACTCCTTTACTGTATCAACCTCTACCACTTCTACTGGAAGACTATTCCATGCATCCACTACCCTCTCAGTAATGTAATACTTTCATTAGTCCCTGGCCTTATCTTATATCTAGGATAGCCTTATACCTATCCCATGCATGCTTAAACTCCCTCACTGTATTAACCTCTACCACTTCTGCTGTAATGCTATTCCATACATCCACTACCCTCTCAGTAAAGTAATACTTTCATTAGTCCCTGGCCTTATCTTACATCTAGGATAGCCTTATACCTATCCCATGCATGCTTAAACTCCTACACTGTATTAACCTCTACCACTTCTACTGGAAGACTATTCCATGCATCCACTACCCTCTCAGTAAAGTAATACTTTCATTAGTCCCTGACCTTATCTTATATCTAGGATAGCCTTATACCTATCCCACGCATGCTTAAACTCCTTTACTGTATCAACCTCTACCACTTCTACTGGAAGACTATTCCATGCATCCACTACCCTCTCAGTAATGTAATACTTTCATTAGTCCCTGGTCTTATCTTATATCTAGGATAGCCTTATACCTATCCCACGCATGCTTCAACTCCTTCACTGTATTAACCTCTACCACCTCTACTGGAAGACTATTCCATACATCCACTACCCTCTCAGTAAAGTAATACTTCCATTAGTCCCTGACCTTATCTTATATCTAGGATAGCCTTATACCTATACCACGCATGCTTAAACTCCTTTACTGTATCAACCTCTACCACTTCTACTGGAAGACTATTCCATGCATCCACTACCCTCTCAGTAATGTAATACTTTCATTAGTCCCTGGCCTTATCTTATATCTAGGATAGCCTTATACCTATCCCATGCATGCTTAAACTCCTTCACTATATTAACCTCTACCACTTCTACTGGAAGACTATTCCATGCATCCACTACCCTCTCAGTAAAGTAATACTTCCTGATATTACTTTTAAATCGTTGATCCTCTAATTTAAGACTATGTCCTCTAGTTGTGGTAGTTTTTCTTCTTTTAAATATACTCTCCTTCGTTACTGTGTTGATACCCTTTATGTATATAAATGTTTCTATCATATCCCCCCTGTTACGTCTTTCCTCCAAGCTATACATGTTAAGGTGCTGTAACCTTTCCTGGTAAGTCACTGTCTTATTATATCAGGCACAACTGTTATTTTTTGCCATGAATCTTCACCTTTAAGCGATCCAGCTGTGTTACAATGCGTCAGGGGTATACCAGCAGAGTATGTACACTAGGAGAAACACTGTGCTTACCCAATGCATTTCGCACTGAGCATGTGCTGTCTCATACGAGTATAATCTGGTGAGAGTGCTTCCATGCAGCCATATTCTGTCTTTTACATCATATTTTCAATATAGAAATAAACACAGATAACAGTGCAGTATAAACGCCTCAAAGCCTTGAACACAACTTGCTGTAATACATAGGAGTGTACATAGTTCTGTCACCATTCTGACTGAGGTTTTAACCCCTTAATGCCGCACAGTGCTTTTGTCTTCCCGGACATCATAGACTAGGACACACAGGATCAGGGTTTTTACCTTGCCCCCCAACTGACCCGCTTCTCAGGACAAAGCTTGGCAGCACAGCAGGATACGGGTTCCTGTGCCAGACTATGGGCCTGTGGCGTAAAATATCCTATGGGTGGGAAGGGGAGAGAGAGAGAGGTGACGTCAGAAATGTAATGCGTTGCTCCATAATTAATATCTGCCCCCTATGTATATAATGATTTGCACCAGGAAGGGGCCAAAAGCGGTAAATCTAATTATTAACATAGTGTCTCAGGTTATGTATAATAAACATTGCAATATTGTGCCAATCATTGTATTACCCTCCAATCCTAATATGCTGAAAAAACACTGCTCCAAGTGGGAAAAACTAAATTACAAATCGAGAATGAAAAGTCTCCATTTTGCCACTTGTTATGTTAGAGAGTTTGTACAGACCAAACAGGAGCTAGACATAAAACAGAGACTATATTTATACATAATCCCACTGTTATTATACATGTTTTGCTCTTATTATATCACCTGAATGTTGGTTTGACTCTGCATGTAGTGCATAATAAAATATTGAAAATGATCTATACATTGTATTAGCAAAACTGCAAGCGAATGCCTGAATTAGGAGAAAAATGGGTTTTAAATGTGTTTTAAATGTGTTTTAAATGTGTTTTAAATGTGTCGGAGTCTCCTGTTTATGACATCACCTGTGGCACGGTATGCAAATGATCTGCTTTTCAGTGGGAAATGTGTAAGTTGCATCCCGTGCCACAGGTGATGTCATTAGCGGGAGACACAGAAGTCACATTTTAAAAACCCATTTTTCTCCTAATTTAGACATCTGCTTGCAGTTTTGCTAATACAATGTATAGATCATTTCCAATCATTTTTTTTATGCTCTACATTCGCAGTAAAATCAAGGTTTGGGTGATACAGACCCTTTAACAAAGGCTGTGATGTATTGGACCCTACAAACAAAATGGGGCAAATCAGGGTCTGAAAAAAAAAACCCAAATAGCATCATGCAACCAGCTAATGAGCAAACACATACTGATATATATATATAAACAGAAGCCCACTTAACTAGTTTCAATGAAATCCACATAGAAGTCATATCATAGGATTGAAAGGCTGACCCCTTTGTCACCACGGCCAATGTTGCAAAATTAGTATAGAAAAATGATTACTTGTGTGCTTTGTAGCTGTGTAGCACGCACAGTGCACGCAGGACATTAAAGGGTTAATGGTTGGTGTCTGTGCGTGAATCCACGCAGGGTCTCTTCCGTGGCCTGCTACGCCTGCTGTTGTATGGAGTCCCACGCCTGCCATCAGTATACTCTCCGGAGAGCACTCTACTTAAGCTAAATGCAAAAACAAATCATTAAAATGTAGCCTGAGACAATCACTCCAATCCTTTCACCTGCAGTTTGGTTCGTTTTTAGAAGTCATTTGTATGCAGCGAGGATCCTGGGAGAAGAGAAGCAAATGACTCCCTCTCCTTCATCTCGACAACGTGTACGGCTGTCTAATGAGTTTAACTCTTTCTCTGCCTCGCCCTGCCAGGTGTGACTCCACGGCTATGTAGATGGGAGGGATCATAAGAATGTGAACATCTGTCCTAGTGCTGAGGTAAACAGTTAGGACGGAGACAGTGGTGCAGGAGTCAATGTGAATCCTCATATAAACAGCTTGGAAGTATGACTCTGTAGTAGGAGGGAGCAGACGGACAGTGAGACCGACACAAGATGTCAGCACTGTAGTAGAAGAAGGAGCACCAAACATGCTCTTTCTTGTTAGTTTAGGCCAATATATGGCGTTTAGATATGATAAAGCCTTGTTTGTAGGTTATATAGATAGTTAGCATCCACTCGTCGTAGGAACAGTGACCGTCAGCCATTGATCAGCTTCAAGTGCATTGTTATTGGGGAAAATGCAGATTTTTTTGGGCTCAATGTAAAAATAACTCTTGATCTTATCAAAGGAGCAAAACTGATGTTTAAAGTTCAGTGATTGTTTAAAATACAGATAGTTTTCCGGCCTTGATTAATGTAAAATGTATTTTCCGATAACGGGTCTGACTTTACCTCCCCTCGGGTCCACTGGATTAGCTTCCACCAAATAGGGAATATTTCTCAAGATGGTACCAGGGATGTCGCTGGCAGATGTGATCCTAGCAGTGATAGCTAGCTGAGATATGACGATATCAGTAAGAGAGAGACTATTATTTCTGGTGATTGTAAATTAATCCTAAATGTTCTCCATCAGCAGTATACAAATAGCAGGGGCCACAGCACTTACATTTCTAATTTATCTTTGTTGATAAAGTGTTTGGGGGAAAGTCTGGGTAATTAGTGATTTGTATAACATATTATCATACATGGGGATAACAGACAAAGAGGGACACCTGTCTGTTTGTGGGAGTGGTTAAGGGTTGTCTGTGGGCGGGGCCTGGACATTATAAACCCCAGCTCATAGCTAATTATATAATTTGTCATTTAGAATAAAATAGAAAAAAACGAATTTTTATTATAAAGGGCTTAATTCATGCAACAACTGAGAAGGGAATTTTGAATTTAAGGCCAACTAGCCGAGTTGGAAAAATGCTCCAATTCCTCTGAATGGGAGAATTGTTCCAAATTGACTACTTTGGTCTTAAGTTTGAAACTCCCGTCTCAGTTCCCTGCCATGCCTTGTATCATCAGTAAAGCCCTTGATGTTTCAGATCCACTGATAATATACATTAGTACAGAAGGGATTAGTTATAATGAAGGTACAGACATTGGGGGTCATGTATAAACCTGCACCAAATAACGCTAACCCCCAACATGTGTCACATGACCGTGATCAATATAGCTCCAGTGCAGTGCTGCAGATCTAACCCTAGTTGGCCTAATAGAGGTACAGCACTGACACAATCCCATATATGTCCTTGTATGACACTGCCTTGTGCTGCCTGCACAGACATCCTGGCTACACATGGCACTATGCATAGGAATGTGGGGAGCAATCTGGCACTGTGCATAGGAATGTGGGGAGCATGCTGTCACAGTTCATAGGTATGTGGGGGGCAATCTGCAACTGTGCACAGTGATGTGGGGTGCAATCTGGCACTGTGCATAGGAATGGGGGGAGCATGCTGTCATAGTTCATAGGTATGTGGGGGGCAATCTGCAACTGTGCACAGTGATGTGGGAGGCAATCTGGCACTGTGCATAGTGATTTAGGGGGGCAATCTGGCACAGTTCATAGGGATGGGGGGAGCAATCAGGCACTGTGCATAAGAAAGTGGGGAGCAACTTGGCACTGTGCATAGTGATGTGGGGGCAATATGGCACTGTGCATAGTGATGTGGGGGCAATCTGGCACTGTGCATAGGGATGTGGAGGCAATCTGGCATAGTTCTTAGGGATGTGGGGGGCAATCTGCCACTGTGCACAGTGATGTGGGGGGCCATCTGGCACTGTGCATATGAATGTGGGGAGCAATCTGGCACTGTGCATAGGGATGTGGAGGCAATCTGGCATAGTTCTTAGGGATGTGGGGGGCAATCTGCCACTGTACACAGTGATGTGGGGGGAAATCTGGCACCATGCATACGGATGTATTGGCAAATGGTACAGGATATGTGGGTGAATGGCACTGTGTACAGGAGTGCTATGCGAGGAAAAGTGCAACCTGGAGAGGAAGGGGTGCGACAATTGAGGGTTGGGGGGTGCATGATTTTAGCCAGGCCTAGAGCAGCATAAAACCTAAATGCGACACTAATTGGTGCTGTTCCTGAGTGTGCCTATTTTATATAAAAGTCCTTACGTTGTGACCACAATGTGAATAAAGAACTGTGTGTGCTGCACTCGGGACAGGACATCCGCGGCACTCACATTACTCTCCGCACGTGTACCAGAGAATCCAATATATAGAAAAAGCAGCCATCAAGCGGATTCCTGTCTCCTACTCGTTTGCTATTACTGCCGGTGATACAGAATCTGCCCTTAATTGCCTTGTCTTTGGGGAGGACGGAGGTTGAATTGGGGTTATTAGAATATATTGTAGTGTCCGGCACAATACATCTCAGTTTGACCAATTGATTGTATCTGTCTGTCTCAATCGCTGGTCCTCTGACAGACGGCCGGCCCACTGGGGATCCCATACAGTGTAGAAGCCACAGCACAGCAAACTCTGGAATTAGAGAGAAAGAAAAACTTCAGCATTTCCTGTAACAAACCCCCCCCCCCCCCCCCCCAATCATGAAATATTCAAGAGACATGAGACCGAGCTACATTCAGAGAAACACCATAGAAAGCAGTGGACTCTGGTAGCTAGTTAGTCACACTACTTCCAGCTCTTTTTGCGGAATGTTGGGGAGATTGATCCAACCAACTGGTTCTGGGATTATTGACAGAAAGTCTTTCCACCTCCATCACCTGTATCATTTCTGTATATTCCACCTATTCTTTACGAAAATAACATTCTTTCTATTGCCTCTGTAGACTAAAAACTAAACACTTCGCTTGTAATTCTAATAAATGAAATACCCAATGGTCCAGGTATGAGGATTAAAACACAGATACTTATTTAAGGTAGATGTTAGCGTACCCCCTGACCGGAAGCAATGATGTTTTCCTAATAAGTAACAGGGCTGCGGCTGTAGCTCCCAGACAGAATTTGGGGTGCGCGCTCTTGACAGGGTGCAGAGGAGACATGCTCAGCCTACTGGTTGTAGGTTAAGGGGAGGAGTCAATATATGAATAAGCGTAGCTAGACGCGAAACACATTAAGTGTCTGCTGTGCCAGATCTGCGTTTGCACGTTTATACTTCCATTTACTTCCATTAAAACATTTTACTTTATGCTGGATCCAGGAGTGCCGGTGTGTCCTTTGTGTACTTCAGTGAATTTGCAGTTTGGTCGGCTGTTTGTATCCTGAGCACCTGGGATCCTTGGGTGTAATTATTCACTAACCTTGCCAGCGAGAATGAGCCTGGTCTCTTTCCTGTGGGAGAGTGGATTTTCTTGTTCTTGGGAGTTGATATAGGTTAGGAAACAATTTAGGCAGCCATTTAAAAAAAAAAAAAAAAGTTTCCCCCGACCATGTTGAGGACACTGCTAAGCCTTGCGGTGGAGATGGCTAAGCCTTGTGGAGGACACTAGTAAGCCTTGTGGAGGACACTGGTAAGCCTTGAGGAGGACACTGTAAGCCTTGTGGAGGACACTGGTAAGCCTTGTGGAGGACACTGCTAAGTCTTGAGGAGGACACTGGTAAGCCTTGTGGAGGACACTGCTAAGCCTTGAGGAGGACACTGGTAAGCCTTGTGGAGGACACTGCTAAGCCTTGTGGAGGACACTGCTAAACCTTGTGGAGGACACTGCTAAGCCTTGTGGAGGACACTGCTAAACCTTGTGGAGGACACTGGTAAGCCTTGAGGAGGACACTGCTTAGCCTTGAGGAGGACACTGGTAAGCCTTGTGGAGGACACTGGTAAGCCTTGAGGAGGACACTGCTAAGCCTTGTGGAGGACACTGCTAAACCTTGTGGAGGAAACTGCTAAGCCTTGTGGAGGACACTGGTAAGCCTTGTGGAGGACACTGGTAAGCCTTGAGGAGGACACTGGTAAGCCTTGTGGAGGACACTGCTAAACCTTGAGGAGGACACTGCTAAGCCTTGTGGAGGACACTGCTAAACCTTGTGGAGGAAACTGCTAAGCCTTGTGGAGGACACTGCTAAGCCTCAGAAATCACTTACCTTACAACAGTTGCTCCCAAGTTCAGACATACTGGACAGGACAGGGACAAACAGGAATTCCCAACATGTTTTAGTCAGTTCACTGCTATTGTAGGTGTGAATTCTAAAATATACTCCCAACCACTATAGTAGGAATTAAAAAAAAAAAAAAAGATTTTGCCTTACCATATAGCAGCAGTATCACTTACCTACTTAATATTCACTGCTAAATATCTTTCGATGAACAAACGCATTACTAATTTCGTCATTACTATTTTTTGCTGTATAGTATTAATAATGGAATGTGATACTACTTTATTCAGCAGGAAAGTCAATTAAAATGAATAATTACACAATTTAAATATTCATTTAATCAGAACTGTATAAAGATCCTGTTACAGACACATAAATTATTTGACACATTTTTTTCTGCCTGTATAATGTATCCAACTGTGATAAATTCCCCAGTCTTGCAGAGAGCATTTAGATCTGGTCAATTTACAATGAATAATCTCAGGATTAAAGAAAAATACGGAAAAATGATTTCCTGTGTGTAGATTCACTTCTGGATTTCCTCAAAACAAATACTCTCTCTCCATAGACTTAAAGAGACAGTCTAGTCCCCAAACTCACTTTGGTGCAAGATGAAGATTACAGCGTGTTTAATACACATGTTTTTTTTCCCAGTGTGATTTGATGCAGGCATTCTGCTTAAATCACATTTGAAATATTTAACTAAAGCCCTCCCCAGTGATTACTCTGCATGGTTACTGCAGGTGCGGCAGCACTGATTATATAGACACTGAGGATATAAAGTTTTGTTTAATTTAGTCACTTCTAGTGCTTCTCAAATTAAATACTTTTTGTAGAGACTAAGTGACCTTGCTCTTGTACACAGAATGATCTCTTAACAGTAAAACACATTGTCTGATGACATCACTAGAGAGACATGAAATTCCATTCATTTGAATTGCCTTATTCTCATTGGTTCCTGTAGCAAAAAAGGAAATTACTTTTACTCTGCTGGTGTGGGCAGTCCTGGTCTCTTGCAAACTGCTGTAATTTCACAATTTCATCCAGCTGTAAGTATTGTATATTTTAAGCCATGCAAAATGCAGTTTAAAGTACTTTGAAAGCACATTAATATGCATTAATATTTGAAAGATGCATATTTGGCACTAGGCGATCCCTTCAACACTGGCCACGAGCCAATTTGTTATGGGCCTGCCAGTTAAACACCAGGGGAGAACAACCCTACTTTCGGGGTCATTCCTATAAACGATGGGCTTTATCCATGAAAGAGGGATTTGCAGGGAATTGCCAAGGGAATGGCATGATTATGGCCAAATTGGGAAAATTCTCCCTTTCAACCCATTCAAAATTCTCCTAGTCAACTGAACTGGAATTTTTTTTTCAACTCGGCTACTTTGAAATGTTCTTGCCAGTTACCTCTCAAGAGAGAAGGCCTTATGTTTCTGTCTGTAGGGTTTACATTTCTCAGAGTCTCGGAAATTCAACAAGCAGAGTATGTTAGATGATAACTATACTTGCAGTGTGCGCACACATATAATGCACTTGCTGGTGTAGAGATAGTGGTGCAAGCGAGCCGGTTATTTGCTGGATTCAGAGACCTTTTACATGCTCCCCTGCAATACTATATATTTTAATTGGCTACTTGCCCTGCCCCCCCCCCCCCCCCCCCCATGATTATTATAGGTGCCCCATCTGGCCAAGTTATTTTTTTACATTTATTTTAATTTTGTTGCCTTTTTATTCTGTTGTTTTTTTTTTTTTTTCTTCCATTTCAGGTTGAATTTGACAATGCCCATAATAGCCAAATTCATCCAGAAACAATCCTCGATCATCCTATAGAAGTCTCTGGGGATCAGACCATGAATTGCACAGTTATTCAGCAACACCTTTGGGAATTTAGTACAGCTCAACATTCAGCTTCCCATATAACTGTGATGTACCCCGAATCTTTCCTTACTTCGGGTCAGTTAGTTAGACGTACTTTATACATTTGCTGCAGTTCTGCTAACACATTGTTTCTCAAACCCGTCCTCAGGACCCCCAATAACCCCCCCAACGGTGCAGGATTTAGGGATTACCCAGTTGTGTTTAAATAAGAATATGTAGAACACCTGGTATGGTTGCTCAATGGTTAGGGAACCACACCGGGTGTACATATTCTTATTTAAATACAACTGGGTAATCCCTAAATCCTGCACCGTTGGGGGGGTTATTGGGGGTCCTGAGGACAGGTTTGAGAAACACTGCACAATGTATAGGTCATTTTTCTATTTTCTACACTCACTTTATAAGCAATGATTAGGCAGACAGACTAGTCCCCTTAATAATAGAGATAATACAACATTATAAGGTTCTATGCACTAAAGAGAGAACTGTAGGGAATTTCAAAGTCTGCGCCGGTGTAGCCCAGTTGGAAAAATGCTCCAATGGCGCAGAATGGGAGAATTGTTACATAGAAACATAGAAACATAGAATGTGTCGTCAGATAAGAACCATTCGGTCCATCTAGTCTGCCCAATGTTTTTTTTTTTTTGAGTACTTTTATTAGTCCCCCGTTCCCGGTCTTATAGCTAGGATAGCCTTGTGTCTATCCCACGCATGCTTAAAATCCTTGACTGTGTTTACCTCTACCACTTCTGCTGGCAGGCTATTCCATACATCCTCTACCCTCTCAGTAAAGTAATACTTCCTGATATTACTTTTAAATCGTTGCCCCTCTAATTTAAGACTATGTCCTCTAGTTGTGCTAGTTTTTCTTCATTTAAATATACTCTCCTCCTTACTGTCTTGATTCCCTTTATGTATTTAAATGTTTCTATCATATCCCCCCTGTTACGTCTTTCCTCCAAGCTATACATGTTAAGATGCTTTAACCTTTCCTGGTAAGTTTTATCCTTCAACCCATGAACCAGTTTGGTAGCCCTTCTCTGAACTCTCTCCAAAGTATCAATATCCTTCTGGAGATACGGTGTCCAGTACTGCGTACAATACTCCAAGTGAGGTCTCACCAGTGCTCTGCACAATGGCATGAGCACTTCCCTCTTCCTACTGCTAATACCTCTCCCTATACAACCAAGCATTCTGCTAGCATTTCCTGCTGCTCTATTACATTGCCTACCTACCTTCAAGTCCTCTGAAATTATTACTCCTAAATCCCTTTCCTATGATGTTGAGGTTAGGACTGTACCAAATAGTCTATATTCTGCTTTTGGGTTTTTACGCCCAAGGTGCATAATCTTGCACTTGTCCACATTAAATGTCAGTTGCCACTGCTCTGACCATTTTTCTAGTTTAGCTAAATCATTTGCCATTTGGCTTATCCCTCCATGAATATCAACCCTGCTGCAAATCTTTGTATCATCAGCAAAAAGACATACTTTGCCAACAAGACCTTCTGCAATATCGCTAATAAAAATATTAAAGAGAATGGGTCCAAGAACAGATCCCTGAGGTACCCCACTAGTAACAAGACCTTGCTTTGAATATACCCCATTGACTACAACCCTCTGTTGCCTGTCACTCGGCCATTGTCTAATCCATTCAACAATATTGAAATCCAAACTCAAAGATTTCAGTTTATTGATAAGCCTTCTATGTGCGACAGTGTCAAAAGCCTTACTGAAATCTAGGTAAGCAATGTCTACTGCACCACCCTGATCTATTATTTTAGTTACCCAATCAAAAAAATCAATAAGATTAGTTTGGCATGATCTCCCTGAAGTAAACCCATGCTGTCTCTGATCTTGAAATCCAAGCGACTTTAGATGTTCAACAATCCTATTCTTTAACAAGGTTTCCATTATTTTCCCCACTACTGAAGTAAGACTTACTGGTCTATAGTTGCCCGCCTCCTCCCTACTACCTTTCTTGTGAATGGGCACAACATTAGCTAATTTCCAATCTTCTGGAACTACTCCCGTTAACAATGATTGGTTAAATAAATCTGTTAACGGTTTTGCTAGTACACCACTAAGTTCTTTTAATAACTTTGGATGTATCCCATCAGGTCCCATCAACTTATTTGTCTTTACTTTAGACAGCTGAAGTAAAACCTCTTCCTCTGTAAACTTACATGCATCAAAAGACTCATTAGTCTTTTTCCCTAAACGAGGTCCCTTACCCTCATTTTCATTTGTAAAAACTGAACAAAAATATTCATTAAGGCAGTCTGCTAAGCCTTTATCCTCTTCTACATAGCATCCTTCTTTTGTTTTTAATCTAACTAATCCTTGTTTTACTTTCCTTTTCTCATTTATGTATCTAAAAAAAAACAAAAAAAAAACAACTCAGCTACTTTGGCCTTAGGTTTGTAATTCTCTCGTTATAGAGTAGATCCCAGAGTCAGTAAGTTTGTAATAAGCCCAGCGCAGGTCACACTATCCCCCTCCTCTTGAATCAAATTAGATTTTATTTTATCCCTAAAGACAAAATTGGAAAAGAAATCAATGGTTTCTTCTGCCAGATCAATAAATACACTTAGAATTAGTTAGAAAGGGAGTCGGTGATGTCTGTTATCATTCACTTTAACCGACCATTCCTGTAACTATGTTTCCTTAAGATTTAACACTTTGATTCCCAGATATCCACAGGGATTTGCTCTACGGTCTGTGTATAATGATCTGTAACTCCACAGAGAATCTAAACACTGAATTTATTGTGAGTAGAGACTTAAGTAAGCTTTACACGGTGTGTTAGCTGAATTGCAGACAAAGAAAGCTTGTGTAAAAGGGTTTTTATGGAAAAAAATAGGTTTTAAATGTGTCTGTGGAGTGTCCTGCTTATGACATCACCTGTGGCACGGTATGCAAATTAACTGCTTTTCAATGACAAATGTGTAATTTGCATACCTTGCCACAGGTGATGTCATAAGCAGCAGACACAGACACATTTAAACCACATTTCTCTCCTAGTTTAGGCATTTGCTCGCACTTTTGCTGATACAATGTATAGATAATTTTTTTTATACAATCCTTTTAAATCTTTTGCAGTGTAAAGATAGATGTGCATAAAATAAAACTGATGTTTATTTAAGAACAGACAAATGTTCCCCGACCCCCTCCTGCTTGGTGATGACAGTGTTTATTACAGTCCTGAGATATTATACCTGGAAAATCTGCTTAAAGGAGAATCTGGAGATTCTGCAAATCGATATGCGTTGCTAAGTACCGAATGCTGCTTAGCGCTAGCATGGCAACAGAGAGCAAACAAATAAACGCTTGCTTACAGGTTCTCAGGACGTCATTACTGCAGCAAATCTGCTCAGGTCTGTCTCCTTTCAGACAGTAAGGGGTGCAACCGCTTTTACCATCTTTAATATTTATTTTTACATTTTTTGGGGGTATTTTTGTAGCTGGTAGAGCATATGTTTTATCTTACAATCAGTAATTCATTGAAATCTCTGTAGATCTGGGGTTTTATGAAAAAAAAAAACAAAAAACAAAAAAAAACAGGGGCTTGTAGGGAATTGACAAGGGAATTTCAGGTTTAAGGCCAAAGTAGCCGAGTTGGAAACAATTCTCCCAGTCAGCTGCAGTGGATAATTTTTCCAACTCGGTTACTTTGGCCTTAAACTTAAAATGAATTCCATTGTCAGTTGTCTGGATTTCCCTTGTGAAGAAATCCCTTAGTAAGACTCTTGATCTGTGTTATGTGATTAGCACAGGATCAGAACTCGTTGGGTTGAGACTGGGAGGAGGTATTGGATGTGTGACTCTCTGGCACACCCAGAAATGAATCCGAGGCGTCCTATTTGGACAGGACTATTTGTTTGATCTTTGTCTGTGAATAATCTGGTCGTTGACCAGGATCTGATCATTCTAATTGGCTCTAATAACCCACCGTTGGTTTGAAAGGTCTAAGTCTCATAGTTACCATCAGTCCTGGGATTTTTTTGGGAGTCCGGTCCTTCACATTTGTGCCTATCCCAGCAATGCTAATGCTGCTCCCGTTTGTATATCCAGCACGTTACTGATTCTGTGACTTTTGGCAAGCTACATCCACTGCTAGATATAGAGGAGCATGTACTAAAAACTGCAAATATATTTTATGTGCAAAACAATTTTTGCTCTTTGCTCCTATTGCAATGTACTAAACATTTCAGACTCACATAGTATATATGAGCAAATTGCGAATAAAAAAAGTCAAGTTTGCGAATATTGTTTCTATCTCTGTTGATAGCGCTCGCTAAAAGCTGGGGTCATTTTCAAATGCAAATAAGAATAATTTTTCACCAAATATTCGCAAAACTCTTTAGTGTGCGCAAATCTAATCACAATTTATTAGCGCAACCGGGAAAATGCACGCTAAATAGAAATAACCGGAAGAGGCGCAAATCAGGGGAAAAAAGCGCAGAATGTTACAAATAGTCGCAAGTTGCTCCTTGCTCATGTTTTACCTACTTTCCCCACTGCACTTCTTTAGGACATGACCCCCATAGTTTGCACAAAGCAGCCGGGACATTTTTGATTTGCCGTCAGTGTAAATGCAGCGTTACCTCTGCTTGGGAAGGTGACAATGACATGCGTTTCTTGACACGGTTCCTGTGATCTATTGAGATGCGATGTGAGTCTATTCCTGAGCGTTCAGTCATGTCACGGCGCTTCTAATTAGCAGCCATAACCTGCACCAAGTGCCTTTTTTGAACTATTGTCAGGAAAAGTTTTTTTGTCAGGTTATAGGATGACCTCAGCACTCTCAGCCATCATTCCCAACGAGACAGCTGAGTTGGAGTAAATTCCGAAAAAGACTACAGGAGTCACAGCGATCATCGAAATCATAGTTGATAAGACTCGTACCGGCACACGGGGAAGGGCCAGTTTTACCCAAAGCCCGCAGAGCTCCCCACGGCACCTCATCAGCCTAGACATTGTCAATACTGTGAATGAAGAGAATAAAAAATATCAAAAATATTCTTTACAATGTATCAGCAGATTTGCAAGCAAACGGGTGTGGTGTCCCCTGATTATGACATCATCTTGTGCCTCCATATGCAAATTCCACATATACATACCAAGCCATAGGCAATGTCATAAACAGGAGACACATTTTTTTTTTTTTTTTTTTAAACCCTCTTAATTGAGGCATTTTCTTGCAATTCTTGTTTTCTGCTCACGGATCATTTACGATAATTTCCATTTTTTTCTATTTTTTTTTGTTTCTGATTAGACCCAGTGGGGGGCTCTATTACCCCTGCACTGACCTTGAGACGAACAGGTCACACTATGCATATCAATAGCTTAGCGGAAAGTATTTCTGAAAGGTGAGCTCTGTCTGGATCTCTCGCTTCTCACAAAGATAATAAAATAAACATGTATTTTTGATCCTGAGTATAAATGATATGAGGTGGTGTGAGTGAGTGGGATACGCTAACCTACACCTCCCAAATTACTTGGAAACACTGCACTCTCTGTAACACTAGTGCCGGTCAAGACACATAATGAGGTCATATTTTAGAGCTTTGAATGGATGCCATACAGGAGAACATGGGCTGTACCACAGGAAGCACAGAGCTCCCTGCTTTACAGCACTTTGTTATCATGTATCTTCCCTACATGACAATGATGCTAGGATAACATCAGTTAAGTTCTGTGTTGGGGAAGTATACACTTTTTAATGATCTCCCTATCATGCTTTGTTTGAAAGATATCTGTCACAAAGTGAATTCTGACAGTTCCTGACTGGGGTTCTTGGAGGGGCCTGAGGGCCAAACACCTCCATGTAGATTATGGACCTTGGCTTATGTACCATAACTCTATACATTAAAATTGTTAGTTAGTTATATTCTGTTAGTATATTGGTTTATGTGTAACGTTTAATTCTGTGAGTAGACCACTCTGAAGGATTATAATGTGTCAGTGACAATACAGGGAGAGCAGAATTATTAGGCAAGTTGTATTTTTGAGGATTAATTTTATTATTGAACAACAACCATGTACTCAATGAACCCAAAAAACTCATTAATATCAAAGCTGAATATTTTTGGAAGTAGTTTTTAGTTTGTTTTTAGTTTTAGCTATTTTAGGGGGATATCTGTGTGTGCAGGTGACTATTACTGTGCATAATTATTAGGCAACTTAACAAAAAACAAATATATACCCATTTCAATTATTTATTTTTACCAGTGAAACCAATATACGTCTCAACATTCACAAATATACATTTCCGACATTCAAAAACAAAACAAAAACAAATCAGTGACCAATATAGCCACCTTTCTTTGCAAGGACACTCAAAAGCCTGCCATCCATGGATTCTGTCAGTGTTTTGATCTGTTCACCATCAACATTGCGTGCAGCAGCAACCACAGCCTCCCAGACACTGTTCAGAGAGGTGTACTGTTTTCCCTCCTTGTAAATCTCACATTTGATGATGGACCACAGGTTCTCAATGGGGTTCAGATCAGGTGAACAAGGAGGCCATGTCATTAGATTTTCTTCTTTTATACCCTTTCTTGCCAGCTACCCTGTGGAGTACTTGGACGCGTGTGATGGAGCATTGTCCTGCATGAAAATCATGTTTTTCTTGAAGGATGCAGACTTCTTCCTTTACCACTGCTTGAAGAAGGTGTCTTCCAGGAACTGGCAGTAGGACTGGGAGTTGAGCTTGACTCCATCCTCAACCCGAAAAGGCCCCACAAGCTCATCTTTGATGATACCAGCCCAAACCAGTACTCCACCTCCACCTTGCTGGCGTCTGAGTCGGACTGGAGCTCTCTGCCCTTTACCAATCCAGCCACGGGCCCATCCATCTGGCCCATCAAGACTCACTCTCATTTCATCAGTCCATAAAACCTTAGAAAAATCAGTCTTGAGATATTTCTTGGCCCAGTCTTGACGTTTCAGCTTGTGTGTCTTGTTCAGTGGTGGTCGTCTTTCAGCCTTTCTTACCTTGGCCATGTCTCTGAGTATTGCACACCTTGTGCTTTTGGGCACTCCAGTGATGTTGCAGCTCTGAAATATGGCCAAACTGGTGGTAAGTGGCATCGTGGCAGCTGCACGCTTGACTTTTCTCAGTTCATGGGCAGTTATTTTGCGCCTTGGTTTTTCCACACGCTTCTTGCGACCATGTTGACTATTTTGAATGAAACGCTTGATTGTTCGATGATCACGCTTCAGAAGCTTTGCAATTTTAAGAGTGCTGCATCCCTCTGCAAGATATCTCACTATTTTTGACTTTTCTGAGCCTGTCAAGTCCTTCTTTTGACCCATTTTGCCAAAGGAAAGGAAGTTGCCTAATAATTATGCACACCTGATATAGGGTGTTGATGTCATTAGACCACACCCCTTCTCATTACAGAGATGCACATCACCTAATATGCTTAATTGGTAGTAGGCTTTCGAGCCTATACAGCTTGGAGTAAGACAACATGCATAAAGAGGATGATGTGGTCAAAATACTCATTTGCCTAATAATTCTGCACTACCTGTAATTGATAGTTTACTCCAACATCCATTGTTCTGGATTAACTGGTAAACTGATGATGTTGTGTACATTAATGTGTGTATTGTAATTAGGTCTACTCACTCTATGTTAATTCCTATTTGATTTGCAGTCTGAAAGTCTAATGTTTTCCTAGCTCCAGTTAGTTGGAGAACTGTTTAGTTCCATCCCCCCCATTGTATACTAATGTCTGTGATGTCATGTGTATGTCTTTATATAAGTCTGTGTTGTTACACAAATAAAGGAGTTGTTTAGTCTTGCTGTACCTAACTGCTAGATGTCCTGTCTGCTATTTGAGTACAAAGAGCAAGGGTCCAGGAAAGACTTGCTGGGTGAATGCTGAGCTTTTATCGGGGGGATAAGTAGGTGATTTCACACAACGGACAGAGGGTCTACTACGTCCGGTAGACGGTCCGTTACAATATCGTTGACTAAGTAGAGCAGAAACTAAGCACCAGAAGACTTTCTTCCTCTTTTGTTCCTCTATTGTCTGCTTGTGGACATGGTTTGTATAAATCATCTCCTTTTTGGTCTATCATAATAGGCTTTGCCCACTAGCACAGATTCAAGGAAGCAAATCTCCTAGTGCTTAGTTTCTACCCTGCTTAACTATCATATATTCTAAATAAAACATGGTAGAAAACTTATTTCAATTTTTTTTTATAAAACCAGCAAAAAAGGCCCAGTCTATAAAAACTTTAGGTCTTATTCCATCACCTAATTCGTCTGTAGTCAGGGATTTTTTTTTCAGTTGTGCAGACAAAGCGTTCTACTTTGCAATGCATCCTGTACATTTCAATAACTAGATAAGTAGGTGGTGAAAACTGACCCTCATCCTACAGTAACTCATCTTGCGAGGAAACGCTTGCAAATATGAAGTGAGGTGCTGGTGCCAGGATTGATCCTTAGAGAAGGGGATATTCATCTATTTTCCTTGCAAACATCCTTTTGGTGTAATTTATGTATCTGTGCTGCAGAACATTATTCGACAAAGTTCACAGCATTTAACACAGGCTTTTTAATTAGAATTGTCAGTGGTCTGCCAAAGTACAGCTGATAGTGTCTTCAGGCATTACACATTATGTGTGACTTTTCTGTAAGAAAGTCCAGGACCGGTGGAGATTTGGGTTATTACGCAGAAGCTTAGGGAAAGAAGGTCATGCCTCCCGACTGATCATCCAACAAAAATAATGAAATCTCGCCAAACAAAGTTAATGGGCAGAAAGCTTTAAAATAAAAAAAAAAAACAAAAATGATAAAATGAGGATGAAATCTTCAGCATGATATATGGGGTACCGCGATTAACTGGCAGGTAAATGTAGGCTTAAAATAGGTCTGAGTTCCAGTTGTTCACACAACCTTGCTGTTGCTGATTATCTCCAACAAAGCAAAAACATAAATACAATGACATTGAAGAGATTTACAATCGGATTTCTCTCTGGAATAGAAAGCTGATAATTCCGAGAATATTTAATTATTGGATCTTTGGGAATTCTGCTCAAATAAAACACAAATCATCCAGAACTTGTTTAAATTCATGGATTATATCCGCTAATACATGCTCACAAACCAACGAAATGGAGTCATTGCTGGTGCCTATCTCTCCAGCCCCTTGTCATAGGATGTCGCTCCATTTAGGGGGGCCCTGGTGAAATTACATTTCATGTAAAATGGAGAAATGTACATTGATCAGCCATAATAGATATAGACTGATCAGCCATAACATTATATATATATATATACACCGATCAGCCATACTATATATAGACTGATCAGCCATAACATTATATATATATATACACCGATCAGCCATACTATATATAGACTGATCAGCCATAACATTATATATATATATATATATATATATATATATATATATACACCGATCAGCCATACTATATATAGACTGATCAGCCATAACATTATATATATATATATATATATATATATATATATATATATATATACCGATCAGCCATGATATTATATATATATATATACACACACCGATCAGCCATAATATATATAGACTGATCAGCCATAACATTATATATATATATATATATATATATATATATACATATATATATATATACACCGATCAGCCATGATATTATATATATATATATACACACACACCGATCAGCCATAATATATATAGACTGATCAGCCATAACATTATATATATATATATATATATATATATATATATATACCCCAGAACAGCCATAACACTATGAGCACTGACAGGTGCCAAGCTGGGGGAGGCAGTCTGATTGGTGTAAATTGTTTTGAAATGGCTGCATTTCCCATAGATTAAACATATGTACATCATGCATAAAATAAGAAACCAGAGAACTATGAGAAACTCGCCTCTAACACTTTCACAAACATACCTGCTATATCCTGCGATGAAACATGTGCATCGGTCGCTGTCTATGCTTAGCTGGTGTTGCTTTGTAGACCTATTTCTAAACTCAAAATAAATATTAGAATTTATTGAGCTTTTTTTTTTTATTTCTGTTTCTAGATGTGTCAAATATTTTAGAAAAAGTTTGAAAAAGTGGGTTTTTCTTCCATATTCTTTATCATATTTTATGATATTTTTCATTGGAAGTTATATATTATGATGAAAGGAATGGTATCCAAGGAAAGTCTTTCTTCATGGCGATAAAAGCAATATATAATATGTGTGGGTAAATTGAATGAGAAAGAGGAAAATTACAGCTAAACACAAACATTGCAGCCGGAACCCTGCAATTTTGGCTATAGCCAAAATCCTCCCACTGACTTCTATGGGTGGAATTTGGCTACAGTTCGTAATAGCCAAGGTCCTCCTCATGGAAGTCTAAGTGGAGGACCATGTTGACCACTACATTTCATTGGATTTCAGCTGATTTCGGAGTTGTGGAGATAGCGGTGTGGAATGGGCTATGATGTCAAAATGGCGGATATATTTGGAGGTGCACTGGGGCTACCTGAGTAGCCTTGAAATTCAGGTAGTAACGACCACTGACGTGATCCGAATATGTCTGGAATTTGGAGGCACCATACCGGTGAGGAGAACTGCACCTTCTTAGGTCGACCCTATGAGATTTCACGGTGGGTTGATTTGTGTTAGGTGATCCCAGGGGGTAGAACACTCTGCGGACCACCATTGGATTGCAATGTGCACAGGAGTCTGTCTCTGTCACTTACTGCCATCTCTCCTGTTCTGTTTTCACACATTGCCTTTCAGTAGGACGGGTGATTACACACATTCAATTGAATAGCTCGGGGGCTATTCCCATATTTATACTTAATGGGACTTCAGTGTGCAATCAAGCCTGTTTTGAAAGAGCAATCTGTCTAGTGTACATAGACCAAACCCCACAGGCCTTCCATCATGTACATAACATCAGAGCTTCTCGGTGTCACAATCCTTCAAACTTCACAGTCCTCCTCCTTGTGTAGGCGGGTGACTGATGCTCCTCAGTAATTGTACAAATCATGACTTGATGGCTCTGGCTGGACTTCTGTGATGGGCACCTGGGAATTTCATTATGGTTTACTCTCAAATTCACTTGGAGCATTTTTCATTTGCTGACATGAATAAAATGCACATCTGTGTCTGCAGCATTACTAAAAAAAAACAAAAAAAAAAACTGTGGTTCATAGGACTTTCTGAGCAGGTCAAGGATACAAACGGCAACCTTGGTAAAAAGTAGGGGGCCTGCAAACGGGCTTCTGTTCTGGGGATCTCCTTTCAGGAGAATCAGTGCTAGACTTACAGAAGAAGGGTTGGCACAAAGGAAGTTCTGTTTAATTGAAAGATCCAATCAAGTGTAGGCATTTTAAATATAAATGATCCAAGATGTCCATGCTGTATGGCAGCCTTAGAGACCCACCAAAAGGACAGAACATGATGTGTTTAATTGAAAGATTGGATAAGGTGTTAGTATTTAAAATAGAATGCTCTTAAAGCAAGAACATAATTAAAGTATCTTATTGAGTTCTCTTTTCTCAGTATAGCTCTATCAGGGGTGGACATGTTGTTTAGAATCTTTGCTCTGTATAGCTCTATCAGGGGTGGACATGTTGTTTAGAATCTTTGCTCTGTATAGCTCTATCAGGAGGCAGACATGTTGTTTAGAATCTTTGCTCTGTATAGCTCTATCAGGGGGCTGACATGTTTAGAATCTTTGCTCTGTATAGATCTATCAGGGGGCGGACATGTTGTATAGAATCTTTTCTCAGTATAGCTCTATAAGGGGGAGGACATGTTATATAGAATATTTTCTCAGTATAGCTCTATCAGGGGGAGGACATGTTTAGTATCTTTGCTCTGTATAGCTCTATCAGGGGGTGGACATGTTGTTTAGAATCTTTGCTCTGTATAGCTCTATCAGGGGCAGACATGTTTAGTATCTTTGCTCTGTATAGCTCTATCAGGGGGTGGACATGTTGTTTAGAATCTTTGCTCTGTATAGCTCTATCAGGGGGTGGACATGTTGTTTAGAATCTTTGCTCTGTATAGGTCTATCAGGGGGCGGACATGTTGTTTGTAATCTTTGCTCTGTATAGCTCTATCAGGGGGCGGACATGTTGTTTGTAATCTTTGCTCTGTATAGCTCTATCAGGGGCGGACATTAAAGCAGATCTGTTCCAAGATTTAAAAAAAACATGTCTGCGCTCTGATTGAGCTATAAGGACGAAAGAGGGCTCAATAAAGTACGTTATGAAAGCATTTCTATTATAACACCTAATGTAATCTTTTAATTAAATGTGTTATGCTTTGTAATTTTGGTGAGTCTCTAAGGCAGCCATTCAACATGGACGTCTTGTATTGATCCCACCTAGAAAAAAAGGAGAACGCTCCCCTTTGTCGTTAGTTTGGCAGATAAGGTGCTTGTGAGTTTCTCACTAGTGGGGTGGATTACTAAAAAGGTGAGTTAAGATGACCAGTTCATGTCATTGACTTAACATTACATTGTATAGGGACAGACCCCGTGAGTTCCTCCTGCATTATCCATGGCCAGCTGAGCTCTTCTATATATTCTTCTATACATTGTGCAGGGTCTGGTGAGTTTCTCCTGCTAGAAGAACAGAGTTGGCCCTGTATAATGCATTGTTATAAAGTGACAGTCTGTAAAGATGTAACTGCATTATCCATGGCAAGCTGAGCTCTTCTATATATTCTTCTATACATTGTGCAGGGTCTGGTGAGTTTCTCCTGCTAGAAGAACAGAGTTGGCCCTGTATAATGCATTGTTATAAAGTGACAGTGTGTAAAGATGTAACTCTGCATTACCCATGGCCAGCTGAGCTCTTCTAGATATTCTTCTATACATTGTGCAGGGTCTGGTGAGTTTCTCCTGCTAGAAGAACAGAGTTGGTCCTGTATAATGCATTGTTATAAAGTGACAGTGTGTAAAGATGTAACTCTGCATTACCCATGGCCAGCTGAGCTCTTCTATATATTCTTCTATCCATTGTGTAGGGCCTGGTGAGTTTCTCCTGCTAGAAGAACAGAGTTAGCCCTGTATAATGCATTGTTATAAAGTGACAGTGTGTAAAGATGTAACTCTGCATTACCCATGGCCAGCTGAGCTCTTCTATATATTCTTCTATACATTGTGCAGGGTCTGGTGAGTTACTCTTGCTAGAAGAACAGAGTTGGCCCTGTATAATGCATTGTTATAAAGTGACAGTGTGTAAAGATGTAACTCTGCATTATCCATGGCCAGCTGAGCTCTTCTATATATTCTTCTATACATTGTGCAGGGTCTGGGGAGTTTCTCCTGCTAGAAGAACAGAGTTGGTCCTGTATAATGCATTGTTATAAAGTGACAGTGTGTAAAGATGTAACTCTGCATTATCCACGGCCAGCTGAGATCTTCTATATAATTTTCTATACATTGTGCAGGGTCTGGTGAGTTTCTCCTGCTAGAAGAACAGAGTTGGTCCTGTATAATGCATTGTTATAAAGTGACAGTGTGTAAAGATGTAACTCTGTATTATCCATGGCCAGCTGAGCTCTTCTATATATTCTTCTATACATTGTGCAGGGTCTGGTGAGTTTCTCCTGCTAGAAGAACAGAGTTGGCCCTGTATAATGCATTGTTATAAAGTGACAGTCTGTAAAGATGTAACTGCATTATCCATGGCAAGCTGAGCTCTTCTATATATTCTTCTATACATTGTGCAGGGTCTGGTGAGTTTCTCCTGCTAGAAGAACAGAGTTGGCCCTGTATAATGCATTGTTATAAAATGACAGTGTGTAAAGATGTAACTCTGCATTACCCATGGCCAGCTGAGCTCTTCTAGATATTCTTCTATACATTGTGCAGGGTCTGGTGAGTTTCTCCTGCTAGAAGAACAGAGTTGGTCCTGTATAATGCATTGTTATAAAGTGACAGTGTGTAAAGATGTAACTCTGCATTACCCATGGCCAGCTGAGCTCTTCTATATATTCTTCTATCCATTGTGTAGGGCCTGGTGAGTTTCTCCTGCTAGAAGAACAGAGTTAGCCCTGTATAATGCATTGTTATAAAGTGACAGTGTGTAAAGATGTAACTCTGCATTACCCATGGCCAGCTGAGCTCTTCTATATATTCTTCTATACATTGTGCAGGGTCTGGTGAGTTACTCTTGCTAGAAGAACAGAGTTGGCCCTGTATAATGCATTGTTATAAAGTGACAGTGTGTAAAGATGTAACTCTGCATTATCCATGGCCAGCTGAGCTCTTCTATATATTCTTCTATACATTGTGCAGGGTCTGGGGAGTTTCTCCTGCTAGAAGAACAGAGTTGGTCCTGTATAATGCATTGTTATAAAGTGACAGTGTGTAAAGATGTAACTCTGCATTATCCACGGCCAGCTGAGATCTTCTATATAATTTTCTATACATTGTGCAGGGTCTGGTGAGTTTCTCCTGCTAGAAGAACAGAGTTGGTCCTGTATAATGCATTGTTATAAAGTGACAGTGTGTAAAGATGTAACTCTGCATTATCCATGGCCAGCTGAGCTCTTCTATATATTCTTCTATACATTGTGCAGGGCATGGTGAGTTTCTCCTGCTAGAAGAACAGAGTTGGCCCTGTATAATGCATTGTTATAAAGTGACAGTGTGTAAAGATGTAACTCTGCATTATCCATGGCCAGCTGAGCTCTTCTATATATTCTTCTATACATTGTGCAGGGTCTGGTGAGTTTCTCCTGCTAGAAGAACAGAGTTGGCCCTGTATAATGCATTGTTATAAAGTGACAGTGTGTAAAGATGTAACTCTGCATTATCCATGGCCAGCTGAGATCTTCTATATAATATTCTATACATTGTGCAGGGTCTGGTGAGTTTCTCCTGCTAGAAGAACAGAGTTGGCCCTGTATAATGCATTGTTATAAAGTGACAGTGTGTAAAGATGTAACTCTGCATTATCCATGGCCAGCTGAGCTCTTCTAGATATTCTTCTATACATTGTGCAGGGTCTGGTGAGTTTCTCCTGCTAGAAGAACAGAGTTGGTCCTGTATAATGCATTGTTATAAAGTGACAGTGTGTAAAGATGTAACTCTGCATTACCCATCGCCAGCTGAGCTCTTCTATATATTCTTCTATCCATTGTGTAGGGCCTGGTGAGTTTCTCCTGCTAGAAGAACAGAGTTAGCCCTGTATAATGCATTGTTATAAAGTGACAGTGTGTAAAGATGTAACTCTGCATTACCCATGGCCAGCTGAGCTCTTCTATATATTCTTCTATACATTGTGCAGGGTCTGGTGAGTTACTCTTGCTAGAAGAACAGAGTTGGCCCTGTATAATGCATTGTTATAAAGTGACAGTGTGTAAAGATGTAACTCTGCATTATCCATGGCCAGCTGAGCTCTTCTATATATTCTTCTATACATTGTGCAGGGTCTGGGGAGTTTCTCCTGCTAGAAGAACAGAGTTGGTCCTGTATAATGCATTGTTATAAAGTGACAGTGTGTAAAGATGTAACTCTGCATTATCCACGGCCAGCTGAGATCTTCTATATAATATTCTATACATTGTGCAGGGTCTGGTGAGTTTCTCCTGCTAGAAGAACAGAGTTGGTCCTGTATAATGCATTGTTATAAAGTGACAGTGTGTAAAGATGTAAGTCTGCATTATCCATGGCCAGCTGAGCTCTTCTATATATTCTTCTATACATTGTGCAGGGCATGGTGAGTTTCTCCTGCTAGAAGAACAGAGTTGGCCCTGTATAATGCATTGTTATAAAGTGACAGTGTGTAAAGATGTAACTCTGCATTATCCATGGCCAGCTGAGCTCTTCTATATATTCTTCTATACATTGTGCAGGGTCTGGTGAGTTTCTCCTGCTAGAAGAACAGAGTTGGCCCTGTATAATGCATTGTTATAAAGTGACAGTGTGTAAAGATGTAACTCTGCATTATCCATGGCCAGCTGAGATCTTCTATATAATATTCTATACATTGTGCAGGGTCTGGTGAGTTTCTCCTGCTAGAAGAACAGAGTTGGCCCTGTATAATGCATTGTTATAAAGTGACAGTGTGTAAAGATGTAACTCTGCATTATCCATGGCCAGCTGAGCTCTTCTATATATTCTTCTATACATTGTGCAGGGTCTGGTGAGTTTCTCCTGCTAGAAGAACAGAGTTGGCCCTGTATAATGCATTGTTATAAAGTGACAGTGTGTAAAGATGTAACTCTGCATTATCCATGGCCAGCTGAGCTCTTCTATATATTCTTCTATACATGGTGCAGGGTCTGGTGAGTTTCTCCTGCTAGAAGAACAGAGTTGGCCCCATATAATGCATTGTTATAAAGTGACAGTGTGTAAAGATGTAACTCTGCATTATCCATGGCCAGCTGAGCTCTTCTATATATTCTTCTATACATTGTGCAGGGTCTGGTGAGTTTCTCCTGCTAGAAGAACAGAGTTGGCCCTGTATAATGCATTGTTATAAAGTGACAGTGTGTAATGATGTAACTCTGCATTATCCATGGCCAGCTGAGCTCTTCTATATATTCTTCTATACATTGTGCAGGGCCTGGTGAGTTTCTCCTGCTAGAAGAACAGAGTTGGCCCTGTATAATGCATTGTTATATAGTGAGTGTGTAAAGATGTAACTCTGCATTATCCATGGCCAGCTGAGCTCTTCTATATATTATTCTATACATTGTGCAGGGTCTGGTGAGCTCTTCTATATATTCTTCTATACATTGTGCTAGTGCTATGCTATGGGTCCCCTGTATCATGTCTGGGCCCTGGGCAGCTTCCTATTTTGCTCATGCCTTACAGACCGCAATGCTCTGCGGATGATGCCTATCGCTATGATGTCACCCAGCGTCGATGCTGACACCTTGTGATATCATTGCGGTAATTACCATCCAGCAGGACCTCGGCCTGATATTCCTCCCGCCTGACTTGCTGTATCTCACAAACCATCCACTGTGACATTAGCATCCTGCTCCTTCCTGCGGAAGGGTTAACGCTCTTGACATCTTGCAGACAGGAGGGTGTGTGTTCGAAAGACCCAATAAACACTCCAGTGCACCCAGCGTGAAATGAAAGAAGTGTTGCTCCCAGAAGATATTTATTTTAGATCAGAAATTAGCATACCAAATGTAATTAAAAAACAACTCTAGGCCGAGATGATTTCTGTCTTTCTTTCTTTCTCCCTCTTTCTCTCTTTTTCTGTTTCTCTTTCTTACGTTCATTTGTTCAAAATGTATAATGAAAATTGCGCTTTTTAAAAAAACCTCTGTATTAACCTCTACCACTTCTACTGGTAGACTATTCCATACATCCACTACCCTCTCAGTAAAGTAATACTTTCATTAGTCCCTGACATTATCTTATATCTAGGATAGCCTTATACCTATCCCATGCATGCTAAAACTACTTCACTGTATTAACCTCTACCACTTCTACTGGAAGACTATTCCATACATCCACTACCCTCTCAGTAAAGTAATACTTTCATTAGTCCCTGGCCTTATCTTATATCTAGGATAGCCTTATACCTATCCCATGCATGCTTAAACTCCTTCACTGTATTAACCTCTACCACTTCTACTGGAAGACTATTCCATGCATCCACTACCCTCTCAGTAAAGTAATACTTTCATTAGTCCCTGGCTTTATCTTATATCTAGGATAGCCTTATACCTATCCCATGCATGCTTAAACTCCTTCACTGTATTAACCTCTACCACTTCTACTGGAAGACTATTCCATACATCCACTACCCTCTCAGTAATGTAATACTTTCATTAGTCCCTGGCCTTATCTTATATCTAGGATAGCCTTATACCTATCCCATGCATGCTTAAACTCCTTCACTGTATTAACCTCTACCACTTCTACTGGAAGACTATCCCATGCATCCACTACCCTCTCAGTAATCTAATACTTTCATTAGTCCCTGGCCTTATCTTATATCTAGGATAGCCTTATACCTATCCCACGCATGCTTAAACTCCTTCACTGTATTAACCTCTACCATTTCTACTGGAAGACTATTCCATGCATCCACTACACTCTCAGTAAAGTAATACTTTCATTAGTCCCTGACCTTATCTTATATCTAGGATAGCCTTATACCTATCCCATGCATGCTTAAACTCCTTCACTGTATTAACCTCTATCACTTCTACTGGAAGACTATTCCATGCATCCACTACCCTCTCAGTAAAGTAATACTTTCATTAGTCCCTGGCCTTATCTTATATCTAGGATAGCCTTATACCTATCCCACGCATGCTTAAACTCCTTCACTGTATTAACCTCTACCACTTCTACTGGAAGACTATTCCATGCATCCACTACCCTCTCAGTAAAGTAATACTTTCATTAGTCCCTGGCCTTATCTTATATCTAGGATAGCCTTATACCTATCCCATGCATGCTTAAACTCCTTCACTGTATTAACCTCTACCACTTCTACTGGAAGACTATTCCATGCATCCACTACCCTCTCAGTAAAGTAATACTTTCATTAGTCCCTGGCTTTATCTTATATCTAGGATAGCCTTATACCTATCCCATGCATGCTTAAACTCCTTCACTGTATTAACCTCTACCACTTCTACTGGAAGACTATTCCATACATCCACTACCCTCTCAGTAATGTAATACTTTCATTAGTCCCTGGCCTTATCTTATATCTAGGATAGCCTTATACCTATCCCATGCATGCTTAAACTCCTTCACTGTATTAACCTCTACCACTTCTACTGGAAGACTATCCCATGCATCCACTACCCTCTCAGTAATCTAATACTTTCATTAGTCCCTGGCCTTATCTTATATCTAGGATAGCCTTATACCTATCCCACGCATGCTTAAACTCCTTCACTGTATTAACCTCTACCATTTCTACTGGAAGACTATTCCATGCATCCACTACACTCTCAGTAAAGTAATACTTTCATTAGTCCCTGACCTTATCTTATATCTAGGATAGCCTTATACCTATCCCATGCATGCTTAAACTCCTTCACTGTATTAACCTCTATCACTTCTACTGGAAGACTATTCCATGCATCCACTACCCTCTCAGTAAAGTAATACTTTCATTAGTCCCTGGCCTTATCTTATATCTAGGATAGCCTTATACCTATCCCACGCATGCTTAAACTCCTTCACTGTATTAACCTCTACCACTTCTACTGGAAGACTATTCCATGCATCCACTACCCTCTCAGTAATGTAATACTTTCATTAGTCCCTGACCTTATCTTATATCTAGGATAGCCTTATACCTATCTAATACATGCTTAAACTCCTTCACTGTATTAACCTCTACCACTTCTACTGGAAGACTATTCCATACATCCACTACCCTCTCAGTAAAGTAATACTTTCATTAGTCCCCGGCCTTATCTTATATCTAGGATAGCCTTGTGCCTATCCCACGCATGCTTAAACTCCTTCACTGTATTAACCTCTACCACTTCTACTGGAAGACTATTCCATGCATCCACTACCCTCTCAGTAAAGTAATACTTTCATTAGTCCCTGGCCTTATCTTATATCTAGGATAGCCTTATACCTATCCCACGCATGCTTAAACTCCTTCACTGTATTAACCTCTACCACTTCTACTGGAAGACTATTCCATGCACCCACTACCCTCTCAGTAAAGTAATACTATCATTAGTCCCTGACCTTATCTTATATCTAGGATAGCCTTAAATCTATCCCATGCATGCTTAAACTCCTTCACTGTATTAACCTCTACCACTTCTACTGGAAGACTATTCCATACATCCACTACCCTCTCAGTAATGTAATACTTTCATTAGTCCCTGACCTTATCTTATATCTAGGATAGCCTTATACCTATCCCATGCATGCTTAAACTCCTTCACTGTATTAACCTCTACCACTTCTACTGGAAGACTATTCCATACATCCACTACCCTCTCAGTAAAGTAATACTTTCATTAGTCCCTGGCCTTGTCTTATATCTAGGATAGCCTTATACCTATCCCATACATGCTTAAACTCCTTCACTGTATTAACCTCTACCACTTCTACTGGAAGACTATTCCATGCACCCACTACCCTCTCAGTAATGTAATACTTTCATTAGTCCCTGACCATATCTTATATCTAGGATAGCCTTATACCTATCGCATGCATGCTTAAACTCCTTCACTGTATTAACCTCTACCACTTCTACTGGAAGACTATTCCATGCATCCACTACCCTCTCAGTAATCTAATACTTTCATTAGTCCCTGGCCTTATCTTATATCTAGGATAGCCTTATACCTATCCCACGCATACTTAAACTCCTTCACTGTATTAACCTCTACCACTTCTACTGGAAGACTATTCCATGCATCCACTACCCTCTCAGTAAAGTAATACTTTCATTAGTCCCTGACCTTATCTTATATCTAGGATAGCCTTATACCTATCCCATGCATGCTTAAACTCCTTCATTGTATTAACCTCTACCACTTCTACTGGAAGACTATTCCATGCATCCACTACCCTCTCAGTAAAGTAATACTTTCATTAGTCCCTGGCCTTATCTTATATCTAGGATAGCCTTATACCTATCCCACGCATGCTTAAACTCCTTCACTGTATTAACCTCTACCACTTCTACTGGAAGACTATTCCATGCATCCACTACCCTCTCAGTAAAGTAATACTTTCATTAGTCCCTGACCTTATCTTATATCTAGGATAGCCTTATACCTATCCAATACATGCTTCAACTCCTTCACTGTATTAACCTCTACCACTTCTACTGGAAGACTATTCAATGCATCCACTACCCTCTCAGTAATGTAATACTTTCATTAGTCCCTGACCTTATCTTATATCTAGGATAGCCTTATACCTATCTAATACATGCTTAAACTCCTTCACTGTATTAACCTCTACCACTTCTACTGGAAGACTATTCCATACATCCACTACCCTCTCAGTAAAGTAATACTTTCATTAGTCCCCGGCCTTATCTTATATCTAGGATAGCCTTGTGCCTATCCCACGCATGCTTAAACTCCTTCACTGTATTAACCTCTACCACTTCTACTGGAAGACTATTCCATACATCCACTACCCTCTCAGTAAAGTAATACTTTCATTAGTCCCTGGCCTTATCTTATATCTAAGATAGCCTTATACCTATCCCATGCATGCTTAAACTCCTTCACTGTATTAACCTCTACCACTTCTACTGGAAGACTATTCCATGCACCCACTACCCTCTCAGTAAAGTAATACTATCATTAGTCCCTGACCTTATCTTATATCTAGGATAGCCTTATACCTATCCCACGCATGCTTAAACTCCTTCACTGTATTAACCTCTACCACTTCTACTGGAAGTCTATTCCATACATCCACTATCCTCTCAGTAATGTAATACTTTCATTAGTCCCTGACCTTATCTTATATCTAGGATAGCCTTATACCTATCCCATGCATGCTTAAACTCCTTCACTGTATTAACCTCTACCACTTCTACTGGAAGACTATTCCATACATCCACTACCCTCTCAGTAAAGTAATACTTTCATTAGTCCCTGGCCTTATCTTATATCTAGGATAGCCTTATACCTATCGCACGCATGCTTAAACTCCTTCACTGTATTAACCTCTACCACTTCTGCTGGCAGGCTATTCCATGCATCCACTACCCTCTCAGTAAAGTAATACTTTCATTAGTCCCTGACCTTATCTTATATCTAGGATAGCCTTATACCTATCTAATACATGCTTAAACTCCTTCACTGTATTAACCTCTACCACTTCTACTGGAAGACTATTCCATACATCCACTACCCTCTCAGTAAAGTAATACTTTCATTAGTCCCCGGCCTTATCTTATATCTAGGATAGCCTTGTGCCTATCCCACGCATGCTTAAACTCCTTCACTGTATTAACCTCTACCACTTCTACTGGAAGACTATTCCATGCATCCACTACCCTCTCAGTAATGTAATACTTTCATTAGTCCCTGACCCTATCTTATATCTAGGATAGACTTATACCTATCCCATGCATGCTTAAACTCCTTCACTGTATTAACCTCTACCACTTCTACTGGAAGACTATTCCATGCACCCACTACCCTCTCAGTAAAGTAATACTATCATTAGTCCCTGACCTTATCTTATATCTAGGATAGCCTTAAATCTATCCCATGCATGCTTAAACTCCTTCACTGTATTAACCTCTACCACTTCTACTGGAAGACTATTCCATACATCCACTACCCTCTCAGTAATGTAATACTTTCATTAGTCCCTGACCTTATCTTATATCTAGGATAGCCTTATACCTATCCCATGCATGCTTAAACTCCTTCACTGTATTAACCTCTACCACTTCTACTGGAAGACTATTCCATACATCCACTACTCTCTCAGTAATGTAATACTTTCATTAGTCCCTGACCTTATCTTATATCTAGGATAGCCTTATACCTATCCCATGCATGCTTAAACTCCTTCACTGTATTAACCTCTACCACTTCTACTGGAAGACTATTCCATACATCCACTACCCTCTCAGTAAAGTAATACTTTCATTAGTCCCTGGCCTTGTCTTATATCTAGGATAGCCTTATACCTATCCCATACATGCTTAAACTCCTTCACTGTATTAACCTCTACCACTTCTACTGGAAGACTATTCCATGCACCCACTACCCTCTCAGTAATGTAATACTTTCATTAGTCCCTGACCATATCTTATATCTAGGATAGCCTTATACCTATCGCATGCATGCTTAAACTCCTTCACTGTATTAACCTCTACCACTTCTACTGGAAGACTATTCCATGCATCCACTACCCTCTCAGTAATCTAATACTTTCATTAGTCCCTGGCCTTATCTTATATCTAGGATAGCCTTATACCTATCCCACGCATACTTAAACTCCTTCACTGTATTAACCTCTACCACTTCTACTGGAAGACTATTCCATGCATCCACTACCCTCTCAGTAAAGTAATACTTTCATTAGTCCCTGACCTTATCTTATATCTAGGATAGCCTTATACCTATCCCATGCATGCTTAAACTCCTTCATTGTATTAACCTCTACCACTTCTACTGGAAGACTATTCCATGCATCCACTACCCTCTCAGTAAAGTAATACTTTCATTAGTCCCTGGCCTTATCTTATATCTAGGATAGCCTTATACCTATCCCACGCATGCTTAAACTCCTTCACTGTATTAACCTCTACCACTTCTACTGGAAGACTATTCCATGCATCCACTACCCTCTCAGTAAAGTAATACTTTCATTAGTCCCTGACCTTATCTTATATCTAGGATAGCCTTATACCTATCCAATACATGCTTCAACTCCTTCACTGTATTAACCTCTACCACTTCTACTGGAAGACTATTCAATGCATCCACTACCCTCTCAGTAATGTAATACTTTCATTAGTCCCTGACCTTATCTTATATCTAGGATAGCCTTATACCTATCTAATACATGCTTAAACTCCTTCACTGTATTAACCTCTACCACTTCTACTGGAAGACTATTCCATACATCCACTACCCTCTCAGTAAAGTAATACTTTCATTAGTCCCCGGCCTTATCTTATATCTAGGATAGCCTTGTGCCTATCCCACGCATGCTTAAACTCCTTCACTGTATTAACCTCTACCACTTCTACTGGAAGACTATTCCATACATCCACTACCCTCTCAGTAAAGTAATACTTTCATTAGTCCCTGGCCTTATCTTATATCTAGGATAGCCTTATACCTATCCCATGCATGCTTAAACTCCTTCACTGTATTAACCTCTACCACTTCTACTGGAAGACTATTCCATGCACCCACTACCCTCTCAGTAAAGTAATACTATCATTAGTCCCTGACCTTATCTTATATCTAGGATAGCCTTATACCTATCCCACGCATGCTTAAACTCCTTCACTGTATTAACCTCTACCACTTCTACTGGAAGTCTATTCCATACATCCACTATCCTCTCAGTAATGTAATACTTTCATTAGTCCCTGACCTTATCTTATATCTAGGATAGCCTTATACCTATCCCATGCATGCTTAAACTCCTTCACTGTATTAACCTCTACCACTTCTACTGGAAGACTATTCCATACATCCACTACCCTCTCAGTAAAGTAATACTTTCATTAGTCCCTGGCCTTATCTTATATCTAGGATAGCCTTATACCTATCGCACGCATGCTTAAACTCCTTCACTGTATTAACCTCTACCACTTCTACTGGAAGACTATTCCATACATCCACTACCCTCTCAGTAAAGTAATACTTTCATTAGTCCCTGGCCTTGTCTTATATCTAGGATAGCCTTATACCTATCCCATACATGCTTAAACTCCTTCACTGTATTAACCTCTACCACTTCTACTGGAAGACTATTCCATGCACCCACTACCCTCTCAGTAATGTAATACTTTCATTAGTCCCTGACCATATCTTATATCTAGGATAGCCTTATACCTATCGCATGCATGCTTAAACTCCTTCACTGTATTAACCTCTACCACTTCTACTGGAAGACTATTCCATGCATCCACTACCCTCTCAGTAATCTAATACTTTCATTAGTCCCTGGCCTTATCTTATATCTAGGATAGCCTTATACCTATCCCACGCATACTTAAACTCCTTCACTGTATTAACCTCTACCACTTCTACTGGAAGACTATTCCATGCATCCACTACCCTCTCAGTAAAGTAATACTTTCATTAGTCCCTGACCTTATCTTATATCTAGGATAGCCTTATACCTATCCCATGCATGCTTAAACTCCTTCATTGTATTAACCTCTACCACTTCTACTGGAAGACTATTCCATGCATCCACTACCCTCTCAGTAAAGTAATACTTTCATTAGTCCCTGGCCTTATCTTATATCTAGGATAGCCTTATACCTATCCCACGCATGCTTAAACTCCTTCACTGTATTAACCTCTACCACTTCTACTGGAAGACTATTCCATGCATCCACTACCCTCTCAGTAAAGTAATACTTTCATTAGTCCCTGACCTTATCTTATATCTAGGATAGCCTTATACCTATCCAATACATGCTTCAACTCCTTCACTGTATTAACCTCTACCACTTCTACTGGAAGACTATTCAATGCATCCACTACCCTCTCAGTAATGTAATACTTTCATTAGTCCCTGACCTTATCTTATATCTAGGATAGCCTTATACCTATCTAATACATGCTTAAACTCCTTCACTGTATTAACCTCTACCACTTCTACTGGAAGACTATTCCATACATCCACTACCCTCTCAGTAAAGTAATACTTTCATTAGTCCCCGGCCTTATCTTATATCTAGGATAGCCTTGTGCCTATCCCACGCATGCTTAAACTCCTTCACTGTATTAACCTCTACCACTTCTACTGGAAGACTATTCCATACATCCACTACCCTCTCAGTAAAGTAATACTTTCATTAGTCCCTGGCCTTATCTTATATCTAGGATAGCCTTATACCTATCCCATACATGCTTAAACTCCTTCACTGTATTAACCTCTACCACTTCTACTGGAAGACTATTCCATGCACCCACTACCCTCTCAGTAAAGTAATACTATCATTAGTCCCTGACCTTATCTTATATCTAGGATAGCCTTATACCTATCCCACGCATGCTTAAACTCCTTCACTGTATTAACCTCTACCACTTCTACTGGAAGTCTATTCCATACATCCACTATCCTCTCAGTAATGTAATACTTTCATTAGTCCCTGACCTTATCTTATATCTAGGATAGCCTTATACCTATCCCATGCATGCTTAAACTCCTTCACTGTATTAACCTCTACCACTTCTACTGGAAGACTATTCCATACATCCACTACCCTCTCAGTAAAGTAATACTTTCATTAGTCCCTGGCCTTATCTTATATCTAGGATAGCCTTATACCTATCGCACGCATGCTTAAACTCCTTCACTGTATTAACCTCTACCACTTCTGCTGGCAGGCTATTCCATGCATTCACTACCCTCTCAGTAAAGTAATACTTCCTGATATTACTTTTAAATCGTTGCCCCTCTAATTTAAGACTATGTCCTCTGGTTGTGGTAAACTAAATACACTCTCCTCCGTTACTGTGTTGATTCCCTTTATGTATGTAAATGTTTCTATCATATAAATACATATACACATTGAAATGCCACCATCTTCAGTTTGAAGAAAAGGAAAGGTAAATGAAAGAAGTTGCAATATGGTAAAAACCAACCATCTGCTGTATGAAACCAGAGGACATTGATGGGTCAGAGGCGATAGTAGAAGAGATTGAGGCAATATAGTGGGTGCAACCTATCTCCCTCCTTCCTTACTGAAGTGTGTAACACTGAACCCCCCCCCCCCCCCCCCCAGAGGAGAAGGTTTAATTGGGAGGCTAGGAAAGCAGATGTATGGTCCAGACCCTGTGGGCCATACCAAATGAGTATGTAGGGTAACAGGGAATGCTTTCCAATGAGCTCTTCTGCACTTGGCTTGGCCCATCACCGATACAGATGAGGCTTTACGTTTTACATAATGGCACAGTGTCTCTTTTTTTCAAAATAGTTTAACTTTTAACCAAACGTCAGCAAAAAATGTAGCCGCTTACTTAACAGCTCTCTGACACTCATTATATTTCCATTTCTTTTACTCTTTAATTTCTTCTTCCTGACACCGGTTTGAATTCCCCTTGTACGGTTCAAACGCTGTCACTTTGTTAGGATGTTACACAGCTTCCCCAAAAATACATTTTGACGACAGCAGAGTTGGGAGAATCTGGCAGCTTCTCTTGCGCTAATTAGGACTGACACATCCGGTGACTGTCTCCAATATCTCTGTGTTTCATTTGCTCTGACATCTGACAAGCGAATGCTTCCTATATCATGATCCCTACGCATATACCTCTTCAGCTAAAACAGAGACGCTCTCAGCGCCAGTATGGCGTTATATTACTGGCAGGCTGGTAAAATATTAGCATGTGGCACTGCAGACAAGCAGCAGTGGCATCCCTAGTACCTTCTGAGGCCCTAGCGTAATAAGTGTCCTGATATGTAATATTTATTCATATAGAGCTTGTATTTGTAATGCACTATGGGTGGCACTGTATGTAGCGTGGGGCAAACAAGGCAAGTGCCTAGGGGGAAGGTAGTTGAATTGCAGCAAAATCAGCAATTTGGGCTATTCAGGATCACCAAATTCTGTCTGAATTCAGTGATTTTTTTCCCCGTGCATTCAGGCTGGAAATTCAGCTCCTTTTGGTTTGGGGGATCGTGGCCTGCAAATCAATATCATACCCTGGATCGGATTATATGCATTCCAATTCACAAAGTTTCCAAATAGGTGAAATATTTGGTGATAACGCTGGAACAGAGACAGAAATCGACTCCACATCTAACGACTTCACGAAATACTGGTGTCAGCTTGAGAGACGCTGACTTTCTCCCACTGAGCAGACGGTGTCGGCTTTTCCAGCAATCCGGAATCGAATCAGGCTACGTGCCAGATGAGGCGCAGCGAATGAACTGGAGGCATGTCTGAATGTTCACTGCGAATAAACTGCAAGATATAGGGGGTCATGTACTAAACAAGTGCAGTGGGGGGAAAAGTAGGTAAAACATGAGTAAGGAGCAATTTGCGACTATTTGTAACATTTTGCGCTTGTTTTCCCTGATTTGTGCGTCTTCTGTTTATTTTTCTTTAGCGTGCATTTTTCCCGGTTGCGCTAATAGATTGCGATTAGATTTGCGCACACTAAAGAGCTTTGCGAATATTGAGGGGCAAATACAAAAAAAAAAAAACACAAATATATTTTATGTGCAAAACTATTTTTGCTCTTTGCTCCTATTGCAATGTACTAAACATTTACCACTCACATAGTACATACGAGCAAATTGTGAATAAAAACGGGCAATTAAGCGGATATTTTTTTCGACCTCTTTTTATAGCGCTCACTGGTGTCATTTTCACACGCAAATAAGAATTATTTTTCATAAAATATTTGCAAAACTCTTTAGGCGCAAATCAGGGAAAACAAGCGCAGAATGTTACAAATAGTCGCAAATTTCTCCTTACCTATGTTTTACCTACTTTCCCCCCACTGCACTTGTTTAGTACATGACCCCCATTTTGTGAAAAATAATTCTTATTTGCGTGTGAAAATGACCCCAGCTTTTAGCGAGCGCTGTCAAAAGAGATAGAAAAAATATTCACAAAATTGCCTGTTTTTATTCTCAATTTGTGCGTATGTACTATGTGAGTGTTTCATGTTTAGTACATTGCAATAGGAGCAAAGAGAAAAATAGTTTTGAACATAAAAATATTTGTGTTTTTTTAGTACATGGCCCTCATAGACAGAGACGATATTTAATAACATATAATTATTCTCACTCTGCAGGAGACCAAACAGAACGGAGAGTGTGCGAATGAACACATGAGCCAGATTTACAGACTGTCTAGGAATCTGATGGGTTATTGGGTGATTATGTGAATGACCATGGAACCCAGTGGAATATTCATGCTGTTCCTACCACTGTTAGAACCTTGACCTAGAACTGATCTTCCCTAATCATTCCGTACACACAAGTCCAGCCTTTTCTTGTGGCTGATGTTTAACACATACATCAGGTGAGTGTAGAGATGCCTCCCCACAGGGTTCAGGAATGAATCACTAGACAGGTAACTAAAGAAGTGGGTAAGAATAATGAGGATCTAGACTGATGAACAGACTTGGTGATGGACCATTTCATGATGTTCTATGGCCTTTACAGATCTTGCCACGGACATTGGTGTCCTGCTCACATTAAATATGCTTACGTGGCATGTGTCAGCCAATATAGACACATATGCCCGCCAGTATGAGTTAAAGAGGCATTAAAAACAAGTTTAATCTTCCTCCATCTGATGAATGATACAGAAAAATCTGATTCTAAAAAATATATGCCCGCCCCCTGATAGAGCTATACAGAGCAAAGATTCTAAACATGTCCGGCCCCTGATAGAGCTATACAGAGCAAAGATTCTAAGCAACATGTCCTCCCCCTGATAGAGCTATACAGAGCAAAGATTCTACCCAACATGCCCGCCCCCTGATAGAGCTATACAGAGCAAAGATTCTAAACAACATGTCCTCCCCCTGATAGAGCTATACAGAGCAAAGATTCTACCCAACATGCGCGCCCCCTGAAAGAGCTATACAGAGCAAAGATTCTAAACAACATGTCCTCCCCCTGATAGAGCTATACAGAGCAAAGATTCTAAACAACATGTCCGCCCCCTGATGGAGCTATACAGAGCAAAGAGTCTAAACAACATGCCCGGCCCCTGATAGAGCTATACAGAGTAAAGAGTCTAAACAACATGTCCGCCCCCTGATAGAGCTATACAGAGCAAAGATTCTAAACATGCCCGCCCCCTGATAGAGCTATACAGAGCAAAGATCCTAAACAACATGTCGCTCTCCTAAAAGAGCTATACAGAGCAAAGATTCTAAACAACATGTCCGCCCCCTGATAGAGCTATACAGAGCAAAGATTCTAAACAACATGTCCGCCCCCTGATAGAGCTATACAGAGCAAAGATTCTAAACAACATGTCCGCCCCCTGATAGATCTATACAGAGCAAAGATTCTAAACAACATGTCCGCCCCCTGATAGAGCTATACAGAGCAAAGATTCTAAACAACATGTCTGCCCCCTGATAGAGCTATACAGAGCAAAGATTCTAAACAACATGTCCGCCCCCTGATAGAGCTATACAGAGCAAAGATTCTAAACAACATGTTAGCCCTCTGATGGAGCTATACAGAGCAAAGATTCTAAACAACATGTCCACCCCTGATAGAGCTATACAGAGCAAAGATTCTAAACAACATGTCCGCCCCCTAATAGAGCTATACAGAGCAAAGATTCTAACCAACATCTCAGCCCCCTGATAGAGCTATACAGAGCAAAGATTGTAAACATGCCTGCCCCCTGATAGAGCTATACAGAGACAATAAGATACTTTACTTGTCTTCTGTCATTACAGCATTGCTAATTATAATTCCTACACTTGATGCAGTCTTTCAATTAAAAATAACCCTATTGTTTGCAGAAAGTTGTCCTTTAAGCATTTTGGACTTTATTTCGCATCCAAAGTCCTAAATAGACAAGAGGGATCTCACAGTGCAGTTCTAGGACATTTGTGCAGTAATACAGTCTTTAGACACTAGGGGTCAGTAAAGGGTCTGGGTTATCAAAGCTCCAGCTATTCTTTGAACATGACTGAAAATAGATTAAATTGTTAAAAATGAAGAAAAAGTTTATTATTATTATTATTATTTTTTCAGAAGCTGAATCTTGAACCACATATGAAGGACACTATTTTCTGCTTAATTGGTCTGCCAGGCAAACAACCTCCTTAATTAGAAAATCCTTTCAAGCCAGTTTCAGGGTGAAAATGTTTCCCGTGAGAACTAGAATACCTTGTCGGGCACCGTGTTTGATGTCACTGAGGTTTGCTCATTGCCTCTGGCCAGGTGAGACTCAGTGACCAGTGAGATATCGCTCAGTGGGCTTATTATCCCCCCCGTGTAAGCTGTTCAAATCTCTGGGTGGCAGGTTCAGTTCCTGGCAGGTTTAACCCAGCAGTTCTTCCTCCTGAGGTTGCTAAAGTGAGTATCATTAAATTGGGTAAGACCCACCTCCCAGGGAGAGGCAAGGTGTCTGTACAACGTTACATTTTGTTGCTATCATTTTATTAAGAGTCCTACTTTTGGAACTTGCCAAATGTAACCATCCACCTGTCATTGGCTGCAACTCCCAGAGTCACCCTATTCTTACCCTCGTCCGCTTCCCCCAGTCCTGACAAGGGGTAGGCAGTAACATTGTCCACGGTGAATTTATACTGGATGTTCTGACAGACTTTGCTACTAAGTTTGATGCATCTGGTAGTGTCCTACCAGTACACCCTGCCTATCCCTCCGTAACGAATGGGATCCAGGTGACAAAAGTTTTTTTCATGTGTGTTTAGTATTTACCTGATTTACAACTATAATTTTTTCTGCCTCGACAAATGAAAAATGTGATACACAAGATCTTGTTGTGCACTTTTATTGAAAATTTTAAATATGCATGCTATATGTATGCTATATGTATGCTATATGTATATTAGGAACATGCCTTTAATCCTGATCTCTATGGGTTTATATTTACACATGCATAGTTTTGGTTGTGTAGCTTGAAATTTTTTTTTTGAGGGTATGTATTGCTCATTTCATATGAGTAACACATTTTTTTCATATATATAGTTTGTTGGGGAAATCCTTTTAGTACCCATGATATATACTTTTGTGGTTGCATCAGTGTTATAATGGAAAATTATGAACTGCTCCAACTCTCCAGTATTTATATGCGTCTTTTCATTGGACATAGACACGTTTATTTTGTTTATTATGTAACATGTGTGTGTGTTTATATGTGTGTGTATATATATATATATGTGTGTGTGTGTGTTTATATGTGTGTGGTATATGGCAGTGTTTCCAGGTAAACATATTGGCTATTGTTCAAGGCTGGACTATAAACAACATGGAGTCTGATCGTTAGATAGACAGTCTGGTCATCGGACCAGTGTTACTATAGAAAAGCTGTATAAACAGAAGAAAGAGACTGCATCTAAAGAGATCCACAGGAAAGAGACTGCATCTAAAGAGAGACACAGGAAAGAGACTGCATCTAAAGAAATACACAGGAAAGAGACTGCATCTAAAGAGAGACACAGGAAAGAGACTTCATCTAAAGAGAGACACAGGAAAGAGACTGCATCTAAAGAAATACACAGGCAAGATACTGCATCTAAAGAGAGCCACAGGAAAGAGACTGCATCTAAAGAGAGCCACAGGAAAGAGACTGCATCTAAAGAGAGCCACAGGAAAGAGACTGCATCTAAAGAGAGCCACAGGAAAGAGACTGCATCTAAAGAGATCCACAGGCAAGAGACTGCATCTAAAGAAATACACAGGAAAGAGACTGCATCTAAAGAGAGCCACAGGAAAGAGACTGCATCTAAAGAGAGACACAGGAAAGAGACTGCATCTAAAGAGAGCCACAGGAAAGAGACTGCATCTAAAGAGATCCACAGGCAAGAGACTGCATCTAAAGAGAGACACAGGAAAGAGACTGCATCTAAAGAGAGCCACAGGAAAGAGACTGCATCTAAAGCGATACACAGGAAAGAGCCTCCATCTAAAGAGAGACACAGGAAAGAGACTGCATCTAAAGAGAGACACAGGAAAGAGACTGCATCTAAAGAGAGACACAGGAAAGAGACTGCATCTAAAGAGAGACACAGGAAAGAGATTTCATCTAAAGAGAGCCACAGGAAAGAGACTGCATCTAAAGAGAGACACAGGAAAGAGACTGCATCTAAAGAGAGACACTGGAAAGAGACTGCATCTAAAGAGAGACACAGGAAAGAGACTGCATCTAAAGAGAGACACAGGAAAGAGACTGCATCTAAAGAGATACACGGGAAAGAGACTGCATCTAAAGAGAGACACAGGAAAGAGACTGCATCTAAAGAGAGACACTGGAAAGAGACTGCATCTAAAGAGAGACACAGGAAAGAGACTGCATCTAAAGAGAGACACAGGAAAGAGACTGCATCTACAGAGAGACACAGGAAAGAGACTGCATCTAAAGAGAGCCACAGGAAAGAGACTGCATCTAAAGAGAGACACAGGAAAGAGACTGCATCTACAGAGAGACACAGGAAAGAGACTGCATCTACAGAGAGACACAGGAAAGAGACTGCATCTAAAGAGAGACACAGGAAAGAGACTGCATCTACAGAGAGACACAGGAAAGAGACTGCATCTACAGAGAGACACAGGAAAGAGACTGCATCTAAAGAGATACAGAGGATAGAGATTTCAGAACTCTCCTGATGCTTGAATAATGGACACCACATAAGAAGAAGTTGCAGAAGCCAGTCTTTCCACCTGAGTTCTCCTGGCATTATAACATCTAAGTATCAGCATTTATATATTTTCCTTTCTTTTACTTGAATAGAGATAAATATTCTTGTTTCTATTAATAGACTGAGTATTTTAGCATTGTTTATTTGTATAACCTATAGGAGATATTGTTATAGAGTTATCATTACACTTTGTAATGCTTTAACCTTTTCAAGTGTGTGGATATTCTGGTATTTGGGTATTGAATATAACTCTCTAATAATACCTTGTGGTTAAATCCAGTTGTTGTATGTTATATTTAACCATATATAAATTGGTTGTTGAGGTAATGCCCATTTGGCTTCTATTGTGAGTTGTTTGAGTAACCGCGGGAACCAAACTGTGAAGTGTTAAACAGACACCAAATGATACCATATCTGGGATTAATTTAGATAACTGAGCATTTAATAATCCTCACCTTCCAATAAAAGAATAAACTTAAGACAGAGTTAAGGGCTACAGGACAGACTAAGGAGAAAACGAAGAACTGAAACACAGGAGCAGAGTAAAACATAATACATAACTACTGAGCTAAACAGACATTTATAGGCACAGACATTAGTACAGGCAAATAAGCAAAAGAGAGGATTACGGAGACAGAACAAAGAAACAAACAGAAATACGGGCAGTAGCCTAGTACAAGCTTGTCACCGGTGTCAAGGTACCTCGAATGGGCAAGTTCCCAACACTCAAACCTAAAATAACAACATAATAAGACAAAAGGACACAAAGCATAGCTTGGAAACACAGACTTGATAAATGAACAAACGGGTAGGGAACATTTAAATCGGAGCAGTAAAACAAAGCAGGAGAGAGCAACTAAAACCAGGAACGGATCAGCTGAAATAACGAGCTGCAAAGAAAACCAATAATGGATCAGAGCAAGAGAAAGCAAGATATAAAAGGGAACAGGAATAACTAGATCCAGCCCGGGGGAGCCTGCACATAGGGTGGAATGTGCCACGCGGGACATTTGGTTCCGTTGGGACCATTCCTTGTCAAGCCACCCTCCCAATCTGGGTTTATTTTTTAAACTGTTCATTTTTTTTGCAAAGTATCTTCTGAAATTCATCTTTCTTACCCCCCCCTTAAAAAAAATCTGAGCACTGATCTGCCTTCCAAAAAACTGGACTCAGTACTCGCATGTTTAGTCAGCCTAATGTCCCTCTTACCTTTCTTTTACAGGCTGTATTTGCCTTTCGACTCGCTGGCTGCGCAGGCATTTTAATTACATGCCCTGTTGTGGCTCCACATTTGCAGAGCATCATGGGTATATTCCAGCCAGCGACAGCCTCAGTACCACCATCCTTCGTGTCTTCCAGATGGTGAATGTGGAAATGTTCTTTCTGTCAACTTAACTAAGAAGAATTTTTACCTATTTAACTTTGTGCCTCTGATACACAGACTTCATGTTCCGTAATGTGTTATTCAATAATAAAACAGCAGCGATCAGTAATACGTTCTGCCATTTATGAGCTTAGAATTTATATATCTGTAACAGGAGCTAAATTCATTCTCCAAAGAACAGGAGCTTCCCATGTGCAGCCGTGGGCCCAACACAGCTTATTTAATAGCAAAGTGCGACCCCCCTAAATACTGCTTATACTGTCAATGTAGAGAATAAAACATGATTTACACATTGTGTTATCGGAATTGCAACAAATGCATAAAATACAAGAAAATATGTTTTAAATGGGTCTGCGGCATCTCCTTCTTATGACATCACCATGTGGCCTGATATGCAAATTACACAGTTCCCATTTAAAACTAAACATTTGCATATCAAGCAACAAGGTGATGTCATAAGCTGGAGACACGACACAGATACATTTAAAATATAAGTCTTTATCATTTTATGCATTAGCTGCAATTCTGCCAACACAATGTATAGATCATTTTCCATTATTTCCTTTTATTCTCTATACAGCATTGTTTAGGTCGACAGATTCATGTATGTAGATTGGTTTGGATAAAGTAAATTTAAACTTGTTTCTAATTGTTTTTGTATCACTGCCAAATAATAATTTTCTATGAACAGCAATCTAATCTTCACAATTACTGTAAAAAAAATAAATAAAAATAGTTATGCATTTCTGGCTATGCGGCACACTGCAGAAACCAGCGGGCGCTCCTGCTAATAGAAGGTTTGACCCATTGGCAGCCATTTGTAACAGGGTTAGCGCCACTATGTATAAGGCAATGTCTTGTTCTCTCCCATCTCACTAGCAAGTTAACGTAACACTGTGTAACAGCCTTCTCAGACCTGTTCCCTCCCATCTCCCTAGTAAGGTAACTTAACGCTATGTAACAGCCTTCTCAGACCTGTTCCCTCCCATCTCCCTAGCAAGTTAACGTAACACTATGTAACAGCCTTCTCAGACCTGTTCCCTCCCATCTCCCTAGCAAGTTAACGTAACACTATGTAACAGCCTTCTCAGACCTGTTCCCTCCCATCTCCCTAGTAAGGTAACTTAACACTATGTAACAGCCTTCTCAGACCTGTTCCCTCCCATCTCCCTAGCAAGTTAACTTAACACTGTGTAACAGCCTTCTCAGACCTGTTCCCTCCCATCTCCCTAGCAAGTTAACTTAACACTATGTAACAGCCTTCTCAGACCTGTTCCCTCCCATCTCCCTAGCAAGTTAACTTAACACTATGTAACAGCCTTCTCAGACCTGTTCCCTCCCATCTCCCTAGCACGTTAACTTAACACTATGTAACAGCCTTCTCAGACCTGTTCCTTCCCATCTCCCTAGCAAGTTAACTTAACACTATGTAACAGCCTTCTCAGACCTATTCCCTCCCATCTCCCTAGCAAGATAACTTAACACTATGTAACAGCTTCTCAGACCTGTTCCCTCCCATCTCCCTAGCAAGTTAACTTAATACTATGTAACAGCCTTCTCAGACCTGTTCCCTCCCACCTCCCTAGCAAGTTAACTTAATACTATGTAACAGCCTTCTCAGACCTGTTCCCTCCCATCTCCTTAGCAAGGTAACTTAATACTATGTAACAGCTTCTTATACCTGTTCCCTCCCATCTCCCTAGCAAGTTAACCTAACACTATGTTACAGCCTTCTCAGACCTGTTCCCTCCCATCTCCCTAGCAAGATAACTTAACACTATGTAACAGCCTTCTCAGACCTGTTCCCTCCCATCTCCCTAGCAAGTTAACTTAAAACTCTGTAACAGCCTTCTCAGACCTGTTCCCTCCCATCTCCCTAGCAAGTTAACTTAACACTATGTAACAGCCTTATCAGACCTGTTCCCTCCCATCTCCCTAACAAGTTAACTTAACACTATGTAACAACCTTCTCAGACCTGTTCCCTCCCATCTCCCTAGCAAGTTAACTTAACACTATGTAACAGCCTTCTCAGACCTGTTCCCTCCCATCTCCCTAACAAGATAACTTAACACTATGTAACAGCCTTCTCAGACCTGTTCCCTCCCATCTCCCTAGCAAGTTAACTTAACACTTTGTAACAGCCTTCTCAGACCTGTTCCCTCCCATCTCCCTAACAAGTTAACTTAACACTATGTAACAGCCTTCTCAGACCTGTTCCCTCCCATCTCCCTAGCAAGTTAACTTAAAACTCTGTAACAGCCTTCTCAGACCTGTTCCCTCCCATCTCCCTAGCAAGTTAACTTAACACTATGTAACAGCCTTCTCAGACCTGTTCCCTCCCATCTCCCTAGCAAGTTAACTTAACACTATGTAACAACCTTCTCAGACCTGTTCCCTCCCATCTCCCTAGCAAGTTAACTTAACACTATGTAACAGCCTTCTCAGACCTGTTCCCTCCCATCTCCCTAACAAGATAACTTAACACTATGTAACAGCCTTCTCAGACCTGTTTCCTCCCATCTCCCTAACAAGTTAACTTAACACTATGTAACAACCTTCTCAGACTTGTTCCCTCCCATCTCCATAGCAAGGTAACTTAACACTAAGTAACAGCCTTTTTAGACCTGTTTCCTCCCATCTCCCTAGCAAGTTAACTTAACACTGTGTAACAGCCTTCTCAGTTATCTCCCTCACTGCTGGACATTTAGTTTACTAAAACTAGACTAGAACTAAAACAAGACAGATGGCTAAAATACGAATAAACAAAAATGATTTTTTATTCAAAAGACTAAAACTAAATCAAAATTTGTCGTCAAAGTTAATACTGATTCACACAGACATCCTCCTGCCAGCTAGTCGTCTGACTCACTGGAGGTTTCATTATAAGACAAACCTTAAATATAAGACTCTAACAAAAAATATTTGTCTTATGTTTGAGCGACGACAGTAGTTTGTTAAGCTTACACTACATGAGTAGGATATAAATTACAGTTAAGAATACCTTAAGGGGTAAATACACGTCACCCAATTATGAGCTGACATTTTTTTAAAGAAAACATTCAAATTTCCACAGCCCACAAATTAGAGGAAAAGAGAGAAGCTTACCGCTAATCTCATAGGAATTATTATCGAGGATAGCGCAGTACAACTTACTAAGCTTGCTTCCATTATTATATTTCTCCAACTGCTACTCATAATTTATTGATTGGATTTTAATGACCGGTTTTAAACAGAAATTAGCTCCATAAATCAAATGTAAGCGAGCAGGGTGCGTAAAACCAATGGCGGTCACTGTATGTGCTGCGTCTGCATCTCTCAGAAATAAACAGAACGCAGAGAAAATAACAAAATTCATCACTGCGAACCCCTAAATTGGAGAAGGGGATTCGCTCACAGTCACTGCGCTGATGACTCCGCCGCGCTAAGGATTCGAAATGAATCCAAACATTCCGGTTAATTCCACAATGTGATTACAGAAATAGAAATGATGGGGGCTCGGGAAAGAATGCAGAGATAAACGTGAGACGTTAAACACAGAAACATTCCTGAGCAATTAAAGCTACTACGTCCTACAAATAAGTCATAACTGCTTTGGATCATACACTAGGTGCAAACTGCCTTCAAAGGGAACTGTCTGCAAAATATCAAAGATTGCAACACGTGCAGGTATTGGAAATAGAAATGCTTCAATAAAAGAATATAAATGAATTAGCTTATTGAGCCCTCTCTTCTCTATACAGAAATTTTGCTCAGAATTTTGGTGAGAAGGAAGATCGGACTTAAGAGCTAAATAGAGCAAAGATTGTAAACAACATGTCCACCCCCCCGAGAGAGCTATACAGAGCAAAGATTCTAAGCAACATGTCCACCAACTGATAGAGCTATACAGAGCAAAGATTCTAAGCAACATGTCCGCCCCCTGATAGAGCCATAAAGAGCAAAGATTCTAAACAACATGTCCGCCTCCTGATAGAGCTATACAGAGCAAAGATTCTAAACAACATGTCTGCCCCCTGATAGAGCTATACAGAGCAAAGATTCTAAACAACATGTCCGCCCCCTGATAGAGTTATACAGAGCAAAGATTCTAAGCAACATGTCTGCCCCCCCGAGAGAGCTATACAGAGCAAAGATTCTAAACAACATGTCCACCAACTGATAGAGCTATACAGAGCAAAGATTGTAAACAACATGTCCACCCCTCCCCCGAGACAGCTATACAGAGCAAAGATTCTAAGCAACATGTCTTCCCCCTGTTAGAGCTATACAGAGCAAAGATTCTAAACAACATGTCCGCCCCCTGATAGAGCTATACAGAGCAAAGATTCTAAAAAAACATGTCCGCCCTTTGATAGAGCTATACAGAGCAAAGATTCTAAGCAACATGTCTGCCCCCTGATAGAGCTACACAGAGTAAATATTCTAAACAACATGTCCGCCCCTTGATAGAGCTATACAGAGCAAAGATTCTAAACAACATGTCTGCCCCCTGATAGAGCTACACAGAGCAAAGATTCTAAACATCATGTCCACCCCCTGATAGAGCTATACAGAGCAAAGATTCGAAACTACATGTCCTCCCCCTGATAGCGCTATACAGAGCAAAGATTCTAAACAACATGTCTGCCCCCTGATAGAGCTATACGGAGCAAAGATTCTAAACAACATGTCCGCCCCTGATAGAGCTATACGGAGCAAAGATTCTAAACAACATGTCCGCCCCCTGATAGAGCTATACAGAGCAAAGATTCTAAACAACAAGTCCGCCCCCTGAGAGAGCTATACAGAGCAAAGATTCTAAACAACATGTCCGCCCCCTGATAGAGCTATACAGAGCAAAGATTCTAAACAACATGTCCGCCCCCTGATAGAGCTATACAGAGCAAAGATTCTAAACAACATGTCCATCCCCTGATAGAGCTATACAGAGCGAGAAGAATAGAGTTGGTCCGGTATAATGCATTGTTATAAAGTGACAGTGTGTAAAGATGTAACTCTGCATTATCCATGGCCAGCTGAGCTTTTCTATATATTCTTCTATACATTGTGCAGGGTCTGGTGAGTTTCTCCTACCAGAAGAACAGAGTTGGTCCTGTATAATGCATTGTTATAAAGTGACAGTATGTAAATATGTAACTCTGCATAATACATTGGCCAGCTGAACTCTTCTATATATTCTTCTATACATTGTACAGGGTCTTGTGAGTTTCTCCTGCTAGAAGAACAGAGTTGGTCCTGTATAATGTATTGTTATAAAGTGACAGTGTGTAAAGATGTAACTCTGCATCATCCATGGCCAGCTGAGCTCTTCTATATATTCTTCTATACATTGTGCAGGGCCTGGTGAGTTTCTCCTTCTAGAAAAACAGAGTTGGCCACGTATAATGCATTGTTATAAAGTGACAGTGTGTAAAGATGTAAATCTGTATTATTTATGGCCAGCTGAGCTCGTCTATATATTCGTCTATACATTGTACAGGGTCTGGTGAGTTTCTCCTGCTAGAAGAACAGAGTTGGCCCTGTATAATGCATTGTTATCTAGTGACAGTGTGTAAAGATGTAACTCTGCATTATCCATGGCCAACTGAGCTCTTCTATATATTCTTCTATACATTGTGCAGGGTCTGGTGAGTTTCTCCTGTTAGAAGAACAGAGTTTGCCCTGTATAATGCATTGTTATAAAGTGACAGTGTGTAAAGATGTAACTCTGCATTACCCATGGCGAGCGGAGCTCTTCTATATATTCTTCTATACATTGTGCAGGGTCTGGTGAGTTTCTCCTGTTAGAAGAACAGAGTTTGCCCTGTATAATGCATTGTTATAAAGTGACAGTTTGTAAAGATGTAACTCTGCATTATCCATGGCCAGCTGAGCTCTCTATATATTCTTCTATACATTGTGCAAGGTCTGGTGAGTTTCTCCTGCTAGAAGAACAGAGTTGGCCCTGTATAATGCATTGTTATATAGTGACAGTGTGTAAAGATGTAACTCTGCATTATTCATGGCCAGCGGAGCTCTTCTATATATTCTTCTATACACTGTGCAGGGTCTGGTGAGTTTCTCCTGCTAGAAGAACAGAGTTGGCTCTGTATAATGCATTGTTATCAAGTGACAGTGTGTAAAGATGTAACTCTGCATTATCCATGGCCAGCTGAGCTCTTCTATATATTCTTCTATACATTGTGCAGGGTCTGGTGAGTTTCTCCTGATAGAAGAACAGAGTTTGCCCTGTATAATGCATTGTTATAAAGTAACAGTGTGTAAAGATGTAACTCTGCATTATCCATGGCCAGCTGAGCTCTTCTATATATTCTTCTATATATTGTGCAGGGTCTGGTGAGTTTTTCCTGCTAGAAGAACAGAGTTGGTCCTGTATAATGCATTGTTATAAAGTCATAGTGTGTAAAGATGTAACTCTGCATTATCCATGGCCAGCTGAGCTCTTCTATACATTGTGCAGGGTCTGGTGAGTTTCTCCTGCTAGAAGAACAGAGTTGGTCCTGTATAATGCATTGTTATATAGTGACAGTGTGTAAAGATGTAACTCTGCATTATCCATGGCCAGCGGAGCTCTTCTATATATTCTTCTATACATTGTGCAGGGTCTGGTGAGTTTCTCCTGCTAGAAGAACAGAGTTGGCCCTGTATAATGCATTGTTATAAAGTGACAGTGTGTAAAGATGTAACTCTGCATTATCCATGGCCAGCTGAGCTCTTCTATATATTTTTCGATACATTGTGCAGGGTCTGGTGAGTTTATCCTGCTAGAAGAACAGAGTTGGTCCTGTATAATGCATTGTTATAAAGTGACAGTGTGTATAGATGTAACTCTGCATTATCCATGGCCAGCTGAGCTCTTCTATATATTCTTCTATACATTGTGCAGGGTCTGGTGAGTTTCTCCTGCTAGAAGAACAGAGTTTGCCCTGTATAATGCATTGTTATAAAGTGACAGCTTGCAGACAATGCTCCCTTGATTCTGCCAGTTGGCTCTTACTTGGCATTATTACTCTGATGTCTCACATACTACAGAATGACAAAACCTCTCTATACCCACAATCCTCCTCCAACTCAGGTCTAATAACAGATACTGTTAATTCGGACTGGCTGTGACTATTTCTCTACAATATAAGTGAAAATAAATGCCTTTTGATACATTATATGTCTTGAAGTTAACAAAACAAATACAAATCCTTGAATAAAGAATGTCTGATCCCAGTTTTGGACTCACGCCAGATCCTCATCCCGACGTCCATTAAATTCATCTTTATTTAATAAGAGCGCTAAGTACAATCGAGGCCGACCGCGTCGAGCTTTCTCTCGATCAGTGGGGTCTTCCTAATGAAGCTTTCACCTTAACAACTCACTTTCTTAAGTGAGGCGAGCGGAGGACCCAAAGGAACAGTCAGATAGTCTATGCGGTGAGACAAAAGCCGCGGCTTGTTCCTTGACGTGGGTGAACTGCGGCCGGTTTATTTCCCTGTCTGTGTTTTACTGCTCACTTTCCTTCCACTCAGCTGTAATCTCCTGCGGAGTTAAGTAATATTACTGCTCCGATTCTGGATGTCTACTGTGCAGGATCTCTTTCGGCAGAGCTTCCATTTGTGAGCTATGGATTTTTTAATTAAGTCTCAGAGCTCGGTTCCTTTTTTTTGCGTTTCCAGCGTGTAAATCTGGGGCTCTGTCCCGTGGACAGCTTCTTACATTATGGGGCCTGTTCTGCTTTAATCCTTTCATTGTACAGCTCCGTTTGTAGATTGGTGTAGACTTCTGTTTTGTTTCCATGGTAGAGGTTTGCTGTTCTTCTTGCCGGCTAGGAATTGAATTGATTTTTCTCAAGGATGACGAATATTTTCTAGCAGCAGGGACCCGCATGATGGGCTTCTAATTTGCCTTTTATTGCTACCACATTCTGCCAACTAGTGTGACTTTTATTTGCTGTAGAGGTGATTGAACATCCCATAGATTTTTAGCAGGCAGAAGCCTTCTTCTGTCTGGGTTAATGGGATTTTGAACCATTGGGAAGTGATACTTACTTCTCCAGAAGGCTCACTATGGCTTCCAGACTGACATGTTCTGCTGCTCTGACATGCTGATCCCAGCCAGAGGCGTCACTAGGGTTGGTGTCACCTGGTGCAGTAACTCATGGTGTCACCCCCCTAGATTTCCTCCATACAATGCCAAACAGATTCCTTAGTAATGCCAGTTAAATGGCCCATTAACTATGCCACACACAGGAGCCCCATAACTATGCCACACACAGGAGCCCGATAACTATGCCACACACAGGAGCCCCATAACTATGCCACACACAGGAGCCCCATAACTATGCCACACACAGGAGCCCCATAACTATGCCACACACAGGAGCCCCATAACTGTGACACACACATGAGCCCCATAAATTATGCCACACCAGAGCCCCATAAATTATACCAAACCAGAGCCCCACTATTTATGCTTCACCTCTGCCCAATTAATTATGCCACACACAAAGGTGCCCCATAATTATGCCACAAACACAGGTGACCCATAATTATGCCACACAAAAGAGTCCCTTAATTATGCCACACATGGGGTCCAATAAATATGCCACACACAAGCGCCCCATAATTATGCAAACATGGGACCGTCATTAATTATACAACACACAGGAGCCTCACGAGGTGACAATTGTACAATTCTAAAACAATACATATCTATACATACAGACATCTCTCTCTCTCTATAACAGCCAATTTGCCCAATTATATGCAGTATAATTTTGTCATTAATAAGCCACAGCCAATTTTCCCATTAATATGCCAGTATTATTGTGCCATTCAGATGCCAATACCATTGTGCCATTAAGATGCCAGTATTATTGTGCCATTCATATGCAAGTAATATTGTGCCATTCAGATACCAGTAATATTGTGCCATTCACTGTGCCATTCAAATACCAGGAATATTGTGCCATTCAAATACCAGTAATATTGTGCCATTCAAATACCAGTAATATTGTGCCATTCAGATGCCAGTAATATTGTGCCATTCAAATACCAGTAATATTGTGCCATTCAAATACCAGTAATATTGTGCCATTCAGATGCCAGTAATATTGTGCCATTCAGATACCAGTAATATTGTGCCATTCAGATGCCAGTAATATTGTGCCATTCAGATACCAGGAATATTGTGCTATTCAAATACCAGTAATATTGTGCCATTCAAATACCAGTAACATAGTAACATAGTAATTTAGGTTGAAAAAAGACACAAGTCCATCAAGTTTAACCCTTCTACCTATCATTACAGCTTTTGATCCAAAAGAAGGCAAAAACCCCTAAGGAAGCTATTTCGAATTTTGCCTCCTGGGGGAAAAAATTCCTTCTTGACTCCAAGAGGCAATCAGATTTCTCCTTGGATCAATAAGCTCTTTTATTAATGCTTATTCTATTATTAATAGCCCTGTATGTTCTGCTTTCCTAAAAAAACATCCAAACCATTTTTAAATGCATCTATTGTGGTTGATATCACTACCTCTCTTGGCAGTGAGTTCCATAACTTTATTGTCCTAACCGTAAAGAATCTCTTCCTTTGCTGTCTATGAAATCTTTGCTCTTCCAGTCTGAGGGGGTGACCTCTTGTTCTTTGTACCTTTCTGTTAATGAACAGGTCACTGGAGAGCTCCTTATATTGGCCCTGCAAATATTTATATAATGTTATCATATCCCCTCTGAGACGCCTTTTTTCTAACGTATATAAATGCAATTTTTTGCATTTGCACAAAGTCTCTCTTCATAACTAAGATCCTCCAAACCCCTTATTAATTTTGTAGCTCTCCTTTGCACTTTTTCTAGTTCCTTAATATCCTTTTTAAGGACTGGTGCCCAGAACTGTACTGCATATTCAAGGTGAGGTCTTACCATTGATTTGTAGAGAGGCAAGATGATATCCTCCTCCCGTGAATCTATACCTCGTTTTATACATGCCAATATCTTATTGGCCCTTGCAGCTGCTGACTGGCATTGGGCACTGTTGCCAAGTTTGTTATCTACAGTTATTCCTAAATCCTTTTCATAAGTAGTTTTTCCCAGGGAAAAAACATTTAAAGTATAAGTTGCTTTGTTATTATTTTTCCCATAATGCATAACTTTACATTTGTCTATATTGAACCTCATTTGCCACTTTACTGCCCAGTCCCCCACTCTGTCCAAATCTTCCTCCAAAGAAAAACCATCAAGATTAGTCTTTATTGCCTTACCTAATTTAGTGTCGTCCGCAAACACGGAGACATGGCTCTCAGCACAATGTGGCAGATCATTAATAAACAAATTAAAAAGAAGAGGGCCCAAAACAGACCCCTGAGGTACTCCGCTCAATACCCTTGTCCAATTTGAGGATTTTCCATTTACAACAACCCTCTGTGTTCTATCTTTTAGCCAATTTTCAATCCAAATACATACATTTGCCCCCAAACCTATTTCTCTCAATTTGTAGAGTAACCTTTTGTGTGGAACTGTATCAAATGCTTTAACAAAATCCAAATAGATCACATCAACTGCCACACCTAGATCTATATTTTTACTGACTTCTTCATAGAATGTTATTAAGTTTGTTTGACAAGACCTGTCTTTCACAAAACTATGTTGACTTTTACTAATTATATTCTGGTTCAAGATGTATTCTTGAGTGTACACCTTTAGCAATCCTTCAAATAGTTTCCCCACTACATGACCAAGGTATGGCGAATTAACGCAACCTCCCCCCAAGAAAATACACGGACAACCAACTGGATATGAAGGTCACAGTATTTATTAAGAAATACTGTAACAAAGATTTTGTATTATTATCAGTAACGAATCAACTTAAACGTATACTAAAAACGTATACAACCATGAAAAACACATATAACATATATAACATATACATACCATGTACAAAGGATACCATCTTGTGGAGTACCACATGTATAAGCCACTAAGCGGTAGCATATCTAGGATTGGGTACCCGAGGATCGGACGTAGGCGTAACCAAAAATATCAGTCTACCGGCGTCAATGCCCCTGCACGGTAGCCACCTGATATTCACTCCCCAGGGACCAGCCCATGAGGAGCCCGTGCAGCTAGCTCCCAGAGCTACTGCCTCCCGGGTTGGCCATACCCAAGACAGCCAACCCCCTGCACTGACGTCATACCTCGAGTACCCCCTGCCAATGCCACTGAGTGTGAAACCTTACACTCTATTGGCTCCTCCACACCGCTACCGCTTTTTCGAGACCGGACTGGATCGCCAAATTCCACAGATCACAGCCAACATCCGTCAGATGGACCTCGTCTCTCCGATACAGGGAGGCATCGGAACCGTCCAGCACTGGATGACGCACCACCAGGCCACCGTTGTACAACATGAACCGTGAGATGGCACTGTTCAGTTTTTTCCTGGCCCGCTCCACCCCCGAAGGAGACCGGGCGCCCCGCCAGCGTAGCCTTGAAATGATGTCGGACCACACCAGAACCAGAATGCCGTGACAGCCTATCCACTGCAGATCTACCTGGTCCCGACAGAGACCCAAGGAAGCCCCATTGGGACGAACTGCAGCCCGCCTTGCTGCCCAGTAGACAAAAGAATGTCCCACAATCCACATTCTGCAGCATGCAGAGGCTGAAAGAAGAACACAGCAGTGACCCCAGTGCTGGTGTAAGTGCCCAAGCACGCAAACGACATACTCAAGTACACATAATATATATATATATATATATTTTTTTTTTTTTTGCAACACCATAAACGAACAAAAAACATCAACATGGAAGAAAAAGTGTGAAATTGCAACACCGTTTTTTTTTTTTTAAACATATGCCCTGGTATACCAAGGACGGACACTAGACGAGGTGGGGTCGGATATAGGATTTAAAACGGGCAGACTCCCATCTACCAATCAGTTTTACTACCGAATCACCCAAACCCCACCTAGCTGCTTCCGTGGCCGCCCCTATCCTAAAGGAGTGGGTCCCAAAGGCAGCCGGGTCCAGATCAAGACACGCCAAACATTTCCTAAAAACCGAGAAAAACTGGAACCGGGACATTGCAGAGCCATCCCTGTGTACCAACAAGGGAGAGCCGCCATCAGGACGGAGATGTAAAAATCGCTGGAGACAGTGCACCGGGCAAGCGGGAGAGTCCGGGAGGGCCAGCAGGGATACAGTCAAACCTTTTCCAACCTGATCAGTTTTCGATCTCCTGATGAGGACGCAGATGGAGTCACCCTGACGCCGGACGTCCACCAATAGCACCCCCCCATGCTTAAGACGGGTGGGGCTGACAAGCTCGCCTACCCGAAATGCTCCAAAAAAGGCCCATGAAAATGCCAAAGCAAAAAGAACATTCTCAAAGGGGGACGAGCACACCAATGGCAACACTTCCAGAATGCGCAGCAGGATAGAGAAGGTCACAGGACGTCGGCTATCCAGCTGCTTGAAACCCCGGCGGTAGCCCCTCAAAGCTTGCCTCACCAGAAATTCCTTCGTCACGTCAGGACCTCCAGAGAATTTAAAGTAAGCTGCTACTGCCGACATTTTCCGGTTCAGGGATGGGACTGTCACCTTCTCCGTGAACAGATGCCCAATAAACCATAGCAAAGCGGAGAGCACACCCTCATGTGTTTCGGGCTCGCCCGCCATCCGAAGAAAGCAGCGCCATTCAACCCAGACCTTAGAATACGCGGTCCACGTGGCTGGCACCATGGACCGGTGCAGGAGTGTCAAGGCGTTCCGTCTGCTAACGTCCATATCCAGCTGGGAAATGGCGTGGCCGCTCTGTCGGCGTCTGGCGCCAGCAGCCTGAATCGATCCCACTGTTGGCGAGACAAAGAGTCGGCCACTTCGTTGTGCACACCTGGGACGTGTACAGCTCGGACCCACAAATTGCGCCTCAAACCCCGGAGAACTAGCTGTCGTAGCAGATTGATCACTGGGGGGGACGATGCGGAGATATTGTTGATGGCTTGGACCACCCCCATGTTGTCGCACCAGAACCGGACCTTCCTGTTTTCCAGCAATGGGCCCCAGACGATGATGGAAACCACTATTGGAAACAACTCCAAGAAGGCCAGGTTCTGAGTAAGGCCAGAGCAACGCCAGGCCTCAGGCCACAGGCCAGAAAACCACCTCCCGTGAAAGAACCCCCCAAAACCGACTGAGCCAGCCGCATCGGTCCACAGACTCAAATCCGCATTGGAAACTGCTGCCTCCAAAAACAACGTCCGCCCATTAAACGACTGCAAAAACGAATCCCACACAGCCAAGTCCGCCTTAAGTTCCCTTGTGAGACGGATAAAGTGGTGCGGAGAGCGGGCGCCAGCTGTAGCTAAAGACAGACGCCTGCAGAATATCCGACCCATGGGGATGATTTTGCATGCAAAATTCAGTTTGCCAAGCAGCGACTGCAATTGGCGCAACTGAACCTTGCGTAATGTGCACATTTGCGACACCAGAGACCGAAGATCATCGACCTTATCCATGGGGAGGCGACACTCCATCTTCACTGAATCTATCTCGATTCCCAAAAATTTTATGGTGGTGGAAGGCCCCTCGGTTTTCTCAGGTGACAATGGGACACCAAACCGGGCCATCACCTGCTCAATGGTACATAGGATGGATAAACAGAGAGGAGAGTCCGGAGGACCAACACATAAAAAATCATCAAGATAATGGAGAACTGATTTTGCACCAGCTTCCTCTCTGATTACCCATTCCAAAAAGGTACTGAATGTCTCGAAATAGAAACATGAGATGGAGCACCCCATGGGGAGGCAGAGATCGACATAAATGTCCCCCTCCCAATGGCACCAGAGGAGGTGAAAACACTCTGGGTGCACCGGCAGTAGCCGGAAAGCCGCCTCAACGTCAGTTTTAGCAAGAAGGGCCCCCTTCCCCATAGTTTGGACCCACCTTACCGCCTGATCAAACGAGGTGTAGGACACTCTGCACAATTCGGGATCAATACCGTCATTAACAGACTCGCCCTTGGGAAAGGACAGGTGATGTATTAAACGGAACTTGCCCACCTCTTTTTTAGGAACCACCCCCAGCGGAGAGATCCTCAGATTAACCAAAGGTGGGGAGCTGAATGGACCAGCCATTCTACCGAGTAACACCTCCTTATGCAGCTTGTCCGACACCACGGCAGGGAACTGAACAGTAGACTTTAAGTTCTTGGGGAAAAGGGGGGTCGACAACCGCTTCGAGGGGATCCGAAAACCAAACTGGAAGCCATCCCTCAAGAGCGTGGCGGCAGACTGATCCGGATACTGATTAAGCCAGGGGAGCATTGCTCCTACGGCCACCGGCGTCCTCCCCTTTTCCCCCAGAATTGTTGGAATTGCCGGATTTGTCCTGCTTATTCCGCTTAAAACATTTAAACTGGGGGTGACTGCCCCCACAGCCGGAGAACTCGTGTCTGAATCTACACTGACTCCCCCGTTTGCAGCTCGAATCATTAAACTGTCAACACGTGCCCTTTTTTGCCGAGGCTGAAGACCCTGAGGCAGAGGGACCAGCGGGCAGTGACAAAAAGGGTTGGATTGCGCTGCGACCAGGGGCCATGATCCGTAACCACAACGCTATGTCCCTATGGTCCCACCTCACGCCTTGCCTGACTGCCAAGCGCTGCCTAAACTCCTCGTCGTAGCGAAGCCAAGCCTGGCCCCCATAAACCCTATAGGCTTCGTGGATGGACTCCTGGTAACAAAAGAGTCCGGCACAGTGTTCCGGGTTCTTAGTAGCAATTATACTAGCTAAGGTGGAAAAAGCCTGGAGCCAGTTGGAGAAGGTCCGAGGGATGAGGCGATACCTCCTCCTCTCCTCGTCCTCCTTTTTATGATCATCCGGTTTGGATACAGCGTCCAAATTAAATTTTTCTAAGGGGAGGAGGGTGAACAATTCAACATACTCCCCCCGGCCAATTTTGTCTCGCACCTCTTGCTTGAGATGGGCGCCCATAGGCCCCTCAAAACACACGTAAATGTCTCCCCGTGAAGAATCCGCTAGCCGGACCGGGTCTACGTCCTTCGACTTGACCTCAGGGATCGCAGGCTCAGTTGCCGGGGATACCACCGGGTCAGGAACTACAGCAGGGGAAGCTATACTAACTGGGAGAACTCCGGGCGAAGCAACTAAAGTAGATACCGGCGGTGTCGGCACTGAAGCTGTATATGCCCCCCAAACCTGCGACGGGGAAGGGTTATCCGCTGCAGACAGCGTCCCAGACTCAAATGATTTTAGAACGCTAGCAAGGCTCGCCACTAACTGCGATAGGCCACCCACCGTCCCCGTGGAACCCTGAGAATTCCCCGCATTGTGTGAAACAGCACTGTGGATGTGTAAGTGTGAGTTAGGGATAGAAGGAGAGATAAAATCGGACTCACCCCTGCAGGAGGGACCGCCGTGGGCTCAGGAACCGGAGATCCTCGTGGAGACTGCGAGAAGAGCAGAGGACTGCCAAACACCGAACCGCCCATCCGATTGTCCGCCGGAGGAAGACTAGGGGTGCCGTCTGATGTGAGGAGCCGGGCATTCCTGGCACGGGATCTCTCCCCGGAAGGATGCTGCACTCCAGTTGACGATTCTTGCCTGCCAGCAGTGAAGACTCTCGGGGAAGCTGACCTGGAGCTCCGGCTGTCCGACCTGATGAGATGTCTGTGATTCCGATCTGAATCCCTTGCCGGTCCAGTCCGAGACGAAGATCCGTGCCGCACGGGCTCCCTGGTCCTTGGCGACACTCGGGGGCCCCTCTGTAAAGAAGGGGACCTGGACCTCGGGCACCGCCTGGCACGTCCGCCAGGTGCAGGGGGGGAAAGGCGGTAGGAAGGGGACCTGGAGGAGTGGTGGCGGTGGGGGCCACTATGATGAGCGTCCCGACCCTTCTGTAAAGAAGGGGAACTGGAGGAGTGGTGGCGGCAGCCACTATGATGAACATCCAGACCCCTCTGTAAAGAAGGGGACCTGGAGGAGTGGTGGCAGCGGGGGCCACAACACTGACCCACCAGACCCCTCTGTAAAGAAGGGGACCTGGGGGCCAGAGATCTGCCAGTGATATACTGGCTGCTCCTGGATTCCCTACCTAATCTGGGAGGGGAGCCCACAGAGTCACCCCTGTCACTACCATGAGTGACAGGTGAGGCTCTGGGGTTATGGGGGGAGCAGGATCCCCTCCTGTGAGGAGATCCCACTGCTAGTCTGGCACTGCGGGGGTTAATGTGCACAGATCGCGGTATACGCGACCTGTGCACGCAGCCACGTGGTTCCCTGTCAGATTGATGTCGGGAAACCACGTGGCGCGCAGAAGAGCTTCTCGCAGCGTGTGGACGGACATGCGAGAAGCTGAAGACGGCAGGGACCCACGTGCGGCAGCCGGATCAGGTAAGCGGGGAGGAGGTAGCACATCAGTGCACCTCCCACCCTTAGCCACCAGTGGATCCGACGCCAGGGGAAGGGAGGGGGGGGTTCCGGACACGGAGGGCCTCCTGATACTCCTGGCCCTCCGGTGAGCAGGGGGGAGGGGGGGTAACGCGGAGGGGGGGGGACAAAACGAGCATGGCAGGGGTAGGGGGATCCTGCAGGAGGGATCCACTGGCCACCGATGACCTAGTAACACGGCCCCCAGATGGCAGGGGGGCAGGGGAGGACAGAGGGGCAGGTGAGGACAGAGGGGCAGACTGATGTTTTTTAGCAGCTGCCCTCTTCCTCCTTTTTGGAACAGGGGGCTGGGGCAGGGGCTGAGGCACAGTGGGGGGCTCAGGGGTAAATCTAGAAGGGGCTCTGGACCTCCTAGGGGTAGGCCTGGATGGACCTGGGGCAGGAGAGGGGGAAAGAGATGGTGCAGTGGGGGGGATGGGAGATGGCAAGGTACCTAATATAGTGTTTATACTGTTTTGCAGCCAATCTCCTCCGTGCAGGACAGCAGCATCCCTCAACTGTGACATCAGAGCGTCCATCAGAACTGGTAAGGTGCAAACTGATTTCTATAATCCAGGAAAGAGGCTGGGCAAAACCACCGCAAGGGTTTATATAGGTTTTGCCCAGCCCCCAAGGGGGGAGGGACGGCCGCCCATGAAGGGCAATTACTGGCCGAGGGCCTATGACTGACAGACTTGTGATGAGGCTGCATCACCAACCTGTTGTCATGCTGCCCTTTCATATATTGCATTATTACAGGACATTACTGATGTCAAGCTCACTGGCCTATAATTACCAGGCAGAGATTTTGATCCCTTTTTAAATATTGGAATGACATCCACCTTTCGCCAGTCTGTTGTCACTGTACCTGAACTGAAAGAATCCCTAAAGATCATAAATAGTGGTCTGGCTAGAATTATGCTTAACTCTCTAAGTACCCTTGGGTGTACACCATCTGGCCCTGTAATATTGTGCCATTCAAATACCAGTAATATTGTGCCATTCAGATGCCAGTAATATTGTGCCATTCAGATGCCAGTAATATTTTGCCAGTCAGATACCAGGAATATTGTACTATTCAAATACCAGTAATATTGTGCCATTCAAATACCAGTAATATTGTGTCATTCAGATGCCAGTAATATTGTGCCATTCAGATACCAGTAATATTGTGCCATTCAAATACCAGTAATATTTTGCCATTCAGATAGCAGGAATATTGTGCCATTTAAATACCAGTAATATTGTGCCATTCAGATACCAGGAATATTGTGCCATTCAGATACCAGGAATATTGTGCCAGTCAGATACCAGGAATATTGTGCCAGTCAGATACCAGGAATATTGTGCTAGTCAGAGCCCAGTAATATTGTGCCAGTCAGATACCAGTAATATTGTGCCAGTCAGATACCAGGAATATTGTGCCAGTCAGATGCCCAGGAATATTGTGCCAGTCAGATACCAGGAATATTGTGCCAGTCAGATACCAGTGATATTGTGCCAGTCAGAGCCCAGTTATAGTGTGCCAGTCAGATACCAGTAATATTGTGCCAGTCAGATACCAGTAATATTGTGCCAGTCAGATGCCCAGTAACATTGTGCTAGTCAGATGCCCAGTAACATTGTGCCACTCAGAGCCCAGTAATAGTGTGCCAGTCAGATACCAGTAATATTGTGCCATTCAGATACCAGTAATATTGTGCCAGTCAGAGCCCAGTAATATTGTGCCAGTCAGATACCAGTAATATTGTGCCAGTCAGATACCAGTAATATTGTGCCAGTCAGATGCCCCAGCCCATTAGGACGCCAGTATTCCTCTACTCGTTATTCCACTCTCCTCCCCCCTTTCCCCAGTACTTACCGCCTGGCTGCTGCTCCGTGTCCCTGGCCGGACGTCTCTGTGCAGTGTTGCCTCCTGCACGGAGGAGGGAAACACAGTCACTGCATGTGACGTAACGTCACATCCAGTCGCGGTGCTTTTTTTTTTTTTTCACTTTTTCATTCCAGCGGATGCAGCTGCCAGAAAAAGAAAACAAAAGTTAAGCAGCGTGATGCGGGGGGATTCTCGCAGCACGGGTGTCACCCCCCCAGGAGGTGTCACTCGGTGCGGTCCGCAAAACCCGCACCCTCCTCGGGATGCCACTGATCCCAGTTCCAGCTTTGCAGAACATGTTCATCTCCTCCCCAGCTATTGCAAACTTACCAACTTTCTGTAGGAACCCAGGAAGAAAAGGGGCGGGGCTAAACAATTACAGTCACTTGATGTCATGTGACATCACACAACGTACCGTGACCCTGGTAGATTTAGCTACAAGTATCGGGTGTTTGGAGCTCAATACTCCTGTTTCAGACTGATGCCTGTGCTCAGTGCTGAGCATACTGTGCATAGACCCTATTAATGCCAGGATCCTGGCACAGCTCCACATTTGGTGGGACAAGGCCCAAATATGAGACTGTCCCGGCATATTTTGTATTGTTGGCAACTGTGCTATTGGCTGTGTGCAGTGCTATCGCATGCACCAATTATAGAGAGAGCCCTGCCAAAGAAACTGCTCCGTCAAATGGCCAATATCTTTTGCACAATTCTAAAGGCCACTTCTGTCTGATTACCATTATATTTGGAGTTTAGTTCATCTTTAAGTCTGTTCTGCATGAAGATTGATAGGAAGATCTGATTACAAATCAATTTCCTGATCAAACTCATAGACATTCTACCTCTCCAGAAGTGACCCCTCCTAGGGGTAGCCCCCAACATGGTGGGGTCATTAACTGGGGTCTTTTGTGGATAATTTATTGATGCTCTATGGACCTTCACACAGATGGAGGGTGAGTAGCACCATGAGTCACTGTTCCCCGGCCATCTATTCTTATGATAGGTCCTGACTCTCTAAGAATTTAATATGAAGTCTCCTATTTGGGCAGTTCCTCTTTACCAGAGTAAATAAAAAAATAGTCGTAAGAAGCAATTTCTCTCTGCTACAAAGTCACTTTTAAGAAAATGCATTTAACGCTTCTCTTCAAAGGGTCCAGGAAATCTGATTTTATCATAAAAAAAATCTTTCCGTGACCCAGCTGTACCTGAAATTGTATTAGTTTAACATCTGTATTAACCTCTGAAATAGGAACGTGCAGACAGACCACTTGCCCAGATTTCTGGAATACAGGGTCCCGAGGTCTGTAGGGGCCCAGGTCAACTAAACAGCTCTGCCGCACAGAATCTAAATCCTGTGCCCTTACATACGTAGACTTGACCCCCAGACTATATTCTCATAGATGTCATTATTTATGCATTTTACTTTGTATTCACATTTTTAGGGATACAGAACAGAAATAGGGAGGGAGAGACAGATTTTTTTTTGTTTCTCTTTGTTAAATGCTGGGGGGCATCCCTGTGGGAAAATCAAATAATGAGATTTTTATTTTATTTTCTGTGTTAACTATAACTAACAATCTTATTTATTACTTTTATACATATATCCAAACCTTTGCCACCAGATTATATTGATGCCGAGGGAGCAGCTTGGGGGTTTCAGTGTCAATGCCACTTATTCTGGTCATGCTACTGCACATCCGTGTGATGCTGCACATGCGTGTGATGCTGCACGTACATAATAGCCGGACTCTGGTGTCCCAGACAAATGGAAACTTCCATTTTTAGCACTGGACAGCTGTCCCCCTGAGCTCTACCTCTGCCCCCCCCCCCCCCCCAACAAAGCAGGACAGAGGTAGAGCTTGGCAGGACAGAAGGGGAGGCATGTATATATCAACATTTACTACAAATACCAAATAATAACACAAGTATTAAAATCACTAAAACTGATCTGGCAAGTGAATTGTCTCATAACGTTAGTGTAAAAATCTATATATAAATATTGCAATCATTTGGTACACTGTTGGTTAGGCCAGGGATCAATATTTTAAAGTATTTTTTTAGCATCTCGGGGGTTTGATATAAAAGATAGGGAGCGCTGTCTCTCTCAGGGTAAATGATGCGACCCGATTACGCAAAAATAATGTTTTAACTTTTTTTTTTCCAACTGCATCAATAGAAACAAATTATACAGCAAAGTGCAAGAAGTCTATTATCAAAGCCCACTCTGCTCTGTAACATCCTCTTCATTTATTCTCTACGCCTCGAGGTTTTCCAGAGAAGTGGCCAATTTGCTCTGTAATTCCTGCGGTGCCCCTTCACCTCCCAAGTAATATCCCCAGATGGCTGGAAACACCAGGTCTGGCAGGAGACTTATAGCCAAGGAAATCAAACCCTTTAACAGCTAATGCCGTTTGACACTGGGAACTTTTCCTGTCCACAGTTTATTCAGGGGAATTTACCAGGGACTATTACCTTCTGTCAGTGCCGGATACACCTGCAGAGAATTATCTGCACATGCCATTGGGCTGACTAAGTAACCACAGTGACGCCCTCTACTGGCAGACAGCCTCAACTGTCATTCCTGAACCAGAATCATGGCTGTGTGGCCAGGGCCGCCATCAGAAATTTCAGGGCCCGTTACTGAAAGTAATTCTGCCCCCCCCCCATATCATCCTCTCACCCCCCTACCCTCAAGTTATTTTATCCAGGTCTTTGTATATCATGCCAATGATTTAAATACACCCAGGACATGCCCCATCACCTGTATTGCACATCCAGGATTTGCTGCTGCCCCATTACCTGCATTGCACATCCAAGACATAATATGCCACAGCCATTGATAGTTTATCCATTAATATGCCAGTGATAATTTGTCCATTAATATGCCAGTGATAATTTGTCCATTAATATGCCAGTGATAATTTGTCCATTAATATGCCAGTGATAATTTGTCCATTAATATGCCAGTGATAATTTGTCCATTAATATGCCAGTGATAATCTGTCCATTAATATGCTAGTGATAATTTATCTATTAATATGCCAGTGATAATCTGTCCATTAATATGCTAGTGATAATTTATCTATTAATATGCCACTGATAATTTATCCATTAATATGCCACTGATAATTTATCCTTTAATATGCCACTGATAATTTGACCATTAATATGCCACTGATAATGTATCCATTAGTTTGCCAGGGATAATTTGCTCATTAATATGTCACTGATCATTTTTCCATTAATATTCCATTAATATTTATTTTCAAAAAAAATTTAAGGGCCTGGGCCCTGACCAAGTGACTTTAGCAAGAGCAACTCCCCTAACTATATGTAGCTATAATTTGTGCATATGTAAAACAAATTATAAATATAACATAACACAAGTAAATATAAAATAATGTAAATGAACACATAGCGCCATACAGTATTTAACTGTATGCTCAAATAAGGGGTTTTTATTTGCCTTATTTTGGATCAAACGTGGTAAACAAGAAATAGGAAAATGGTTAAACTTGATGTTTGCAAGTCATTTTTAAGATTAAACTACAATGTAACTATGTAACTATGTAACAACTACGTAACTATATACTATGTAACTATATACAATGTAACTATATAATATGTAACTATATACAATGTAACTATGTAACTATATACTATGTAACTATATACAATGTAACTATATACGATGTAACTATGTAACTATATACTATGTAACTGTGTAACTATATGTTATGTAACTATATACAATGTAACTATGTAACTATATAACAACTATGTAACTGTATACTATGTAACTATGCACAATGTAACAGTGTAACTATATATAGTATAACTATATACAATGTAACTATGTAACTATATAACAACTATGTAACTATACACAATGTAACTATGTAACTACATACTATGTAACTATATACTATGTAACTGTGTAACGATATACAATGTAACTATGCAACTATATAACAACTATATAACTATATACTATGTAACTATATACTATGTAACTGTGTAACTATATACAATGTAACTATGCAACTATATAACAACTATATAACTATATACTATGTAACTATATACTATGTAACTATATACAATGTAACTATGTAACTATATACTGTGTAACTATATAACTATATACTGTGTAACTATATAACTATATACTATGTAACTATATACAATGTAACTATATAACTATATACTATGTAACTATATACTATGTAACTATATAACTATATACTATGTAACTATATACTATGTAACTATGTAACTATATACTATGTAACTATATAACAATATAACTATATACTATGTAACTATGTAACTATACACTATGTAACTATATAACTATATACTATGTAACTATATACTGTGTAACTATATAACTATATACTGTGTAACTATATAACTATATAATATGTAACTATATACAATGTAACTATATAACAATATACTATGTAACTATATAACAATATAACTATATACTATGTAACTATGTAACTATACACTATGTAACTATATAACTATATACTATGTAACTATATACTATGTAACTATATACTATGTAACTATATAACTATATACTATGTAACTATATACAATGTAACTATATAACTATATAACAATATAACTATATACTATGTAACTATGTAACTATACACTATGTAACTATATAAATATATACTATGTAACTATATACTATGTAACTATATACTATGTAAATATATACTGTGTAACTATATAACTATATACTGTGTAACTATATAACTATATACTATGTAACTATATACAATGTAACTATATAACTATATACTATGTAACTATATACTATGTAACTATATACTATGTAACTATATACTGTGTAACTATATAACTATATACTATGTAACTATATACTATGTAACTATATACTATGTAACTATATACTGTGTAACTATATAACTATATACTGTGTAACTATATACTATGTAACTATATACTGTGTAACTATATAACTATATACTATGTAACTATATACTATGTAACTATATACTATGTAACTATATACTGTGTAACTATATACTATGTAACTATATACTGTGTAACTATATACTGTGTAACTATATACTATGTAACTATATACTATGTAACTATATACTGTGTAATTATATACTGTGTAACTATATAACTATATACTGTGTAACTATATACTATGTAACTATATACTGTGTAACTATATAACTATATACTATGTAACTATATACTATGTAACTATATACTGTGTAACGATATACAATGTAACTATGCAACTATATAACAACTATATAACTATATACTATGTAACTATATACTATGTAACTGTGTAACTATATACAATGTAACTATGCAACTATATAACAACTATATAACTATATACTATGTAACTATATACTATGTAACTATATACAATGTAACTATGTAACTATATACTGTGTAACTATATAACTATATACTGTGTAACTATATAACTATATACTATGTAACTATATACAATGTAACTATATAACTATATACTATGTAACTATATACTATGTAACTATATAACTATATACTATGTAACTATATACTATGTAACTATGTAACTATATACTATGTAACTATATAACAATATAACTATATACTATGTAACTATGTAACTATACACTATGTAACTATATAACTATATACTATGTAACTATATACTGTGTAACTATATAACTATATACTGTGTAACTATATAACTATATAATATGTAACTATATACAATGTAACTATATAACAATATACTATGTAACTATATAACAATATAACTATATACTATGTAACTATGTAACTATACACTATGTAACTATATAACTATATACTATGTAACTATATACTATGTAACTATATACTATGTAACTATATACTGTGTAACTATATAACTATATACTATGTAACTATATACAATGTAACTATATAACTATATAACAATATAACTATATACTATGTAACTATGTAACTATACACTATGTAACTATATAAATATATACTATGTAACTATATACTATGTAACTATATACTATGTAACTATATACTGTGTAACTATATAACTATATACTGTGTAACTATATAACTATATACTATGTAACTATATACAATGTAACTATATAACTATATACTATGTAACTATATACTATGTAACTATATACTATGTAACTATATACTGTGTAACTATATAACTATATACTATGTAACTATATACTATGTAACTATATACTATGTAACTATATACTGTGTAACTATATAACTATATACTGTGTAACTATATACTATGTAACTATATACTGTGTAACTATATAACTATATACTATGTAACTATATACTATGTAACTATATACTATGTAACTATATACTGTGTAACTATATACTATGTAACTATATACTGTGTAACTATATACTGTGTAACTATATACTATGTAACTATATACTGTGTAACTATATACTGTGTAACTATATAACTATATACTGTGTAACTATATACTATGTAACTATATACTGTGTAACTATATAACTATATACTATGTAACTATATACTATGTAACTATATACTGTGTAACTATATACTATGTAACTATATACTGTGTAACTATATAACTATATACTGTGTAACTATATACTATGTAACTATATACTATGTAACTATATACTGTGTAACTATATAACTATATACTATGTAACTATATACTATGTAACTATATACTATGTAACTATATACTGTGTAACTATATAACTATATACTGTGTAACTATATACTATGTAACTATATACTGTGTAACTAAATAACTATATACTATGTAACTATATACTATGTAACTATATACTATGTAACTATATACTGTGTAACTATATAACTATATACTGTGTAACTATATACTATGTAACTCTGCCATCTGCAATATTTGCTTGTTATCAGATTAATAAGTGATGTGATGCTTGGGGTGGATACATTTGATCTGGCACCACATTGCTATAGGAAGTCCTCCTCTCCAGATCCTCTAGTCAGGCTGTATTATAAATGAAGACCCTTAGACACAGCCCTGCTCTGCAAGGTGTCCAGGATGAGAAGACCCTCCTGGGGAGAGGAGAGGAAAGCAATCAGTAATAATGCAATCCTTGCTAGTTCAGACATGGCCCAACGCTATGAAGAGTATGCAGTCAGAATCACTCCCTGCCGTGGGGAGGAATGAAACGTGCATGATGTTCAGAGCTCAGTATTACTATATGTACTGCCTGGGCCTGGGATATTATTATACAGCATAACATTAATTGGCTACATTACAATTCTCATGGATAATGCACAGTTACATCTTTACATACTGTCACTTTATAACCAACTCTGTTCTTCTAGCAGGAGAAACTCACCAGACCCTGCACATTGTATAGAAGAATATATAGAAGAGCTCAGCTGGCCATGGATAATGCAGAGTTACATCTTTACACACTGTCACTTTATAACAATGCATTATACAGGGCCAACTCTGTTCTTCTAGCAGGAGAAACTCACCAGGCCCTGCACAATGTATAGAAGAATATATAGAAGAGCTCAGCTGGCCATGGATAATGCAGAGTTACATCTTTACACACTGTCACTTTATAACAATGCATTATACAGGACCAACTCTGTTCTTCTAGCAGGAGAAACTCACCAGACCCTGCACAATGTATAGAAGAATATATAGAAGAGCTCAGCTGGCCATGGATAATGCAGAGTTACATCTTTACACACTGTCACTTTATAACAATGCATTATACAGGGCCAACTCTGTTCTTCTAGCAGGAGATACTCACCAGACCCTGCACAATGTATAGAAGAATATATAGAAGAGCTCAGCTGGCCATGGATAATGCAGAGTTACATCTTTACACACTGTCACTTTATAACAATGCATTATACAGGACCAACTCTGTTCTTCTAGCAGGAGAAACTCACCAGACCCTGCACAATGTATAGAAGAATATATAGAAGAGCTCAGCTGGCCATGGATAATGCAGAGTTACATCTTTACATACTGTCACTTTATAACCAACTCTGTTCTTCTAGCAGGAGAAACTCACCAGACCCTGCACAATGTATAGAAGAATATATAGAAGAGCTCAGCTGGCCATGGATAATGCAGAGTTACATCTTTATATACTGTCACTTTATAACAATGCATTATACAGGACCAACTCTGTTCTCCTAACAGGAGAAACTCACCAGGCACTGCACAATGTATAGAAGAATATATAGAAGTGCTCAGCTGGCCATGGATAATGCAGAGTTACATCTTTACACACTGTCACTTTATAACCAACTCTGTTCTTCTAGCAGGAGAAACTCACCAGACCCTGCACAATGTATAGAAGAATATATAGAAGAGCTCAGCTGGCCATGGATAATGCAGAGTTACATCTTTTACACACTGTCACTTTATAACAATGCATTATACAGTGCCAACTCTGTTCTTCTAGCAGGAGAAACTCACCAGACCCTGCACAATGTATAGAAGAATATATAGAAGAGCTCAGCTGGCCATGGATAATGCAGAGTTACATCTTTACACACTGTCACTTTATAACAATGCATTATACAGGGCCAACTCTGTTCTTCTAACAGGAGAAACTCACTAGACCCTGCACAATGTATAGAACATATAGAAGAGCTCAGATGGCCATGGATAATGCAGAGTTACATCTTTACACACTGTCACTTTATAACAATACATTATACAGGACCAACTCTGTTCTTCTAGCCGGAGAAACTCACCAGACCCTGCACAATGTATAGAAGAATATATAGAAGAGCTCAGCTGGCCATGGATAATGCAGAGTAACATCTTTACACACTGTCACTGTATAACAATGCATTATACAGGGCCAACTCTGTTCTTCTAACAGGAGAAACTCACTAGACCCTGCACAATGTATAGAATATATAGAAGAGCTCAGATGGCCATGGATAATGCAGAGTTACATCTTTACACACTGTCACTTTATAACAATGCATTATACAGGGCCAACTCTGTTCTTCTAGCAGGAGAAACTCACCAGGCCCTGCACAATGTATAGAGGAATATATAGAAGAGCTCAGCTGGCCATGGATAATGCAGAGTTACATCTTTACACACTGTCACTTTATAACAATGCATTATACAGGGCCAACGCTGTTCTTCTACCAGGAGAAACTCACCAGACCCTGCACAATGTATAGAGGAATATATAGAAGAGCTCAGCTGGCCATGGATAATGCAGAGTTACATCTTTACACACTGTCACTTTATAACAATGCATTATACAGGGCCAACGCTGTTCTTCTAGCAGAAGAAACTCACCAGACCCTGCACAATGTATAGAATATATAGAAGAGCTCAGCTGGCCATGGATAATGCAGAGTTACATCTTTACACACTGTCACTTTATAACCAACTCTGTTCTTCTAGCAGGAGAAACTCACCAGACCCTGCACAATGTATAGAAGAATATATAGAAGAGCTCAGCTGGCCATGGATAATGCAGAGTTACATCTTTACACACTGTCACTTTATAACAATGCATTATACAGGGCCAACTCTGTTCTTCTAACAGGAGAAACTCACTAGACCCTGCACAATGTACAGAACATATAGAAGAGCTCAGATGGCCATGGATAATGCAGAGTTACATCTTTACACACTGTCACTTTATAACAATACATTATACAGGACCAACTCTGTTCTTCTAGCCGGAGAAACTCACCAGACCCTGCACAATGTATAGAAGAATATATAGAAGAGCTCAGCTGGCCATGGATAATGCAGAGTTACATCTTTACACACTGTCACTGTATAACAATGCATTATACAGGGCCAACTCTGTTCTTCTAACAGGAGAAACTCACTAGACCCTGCACAATGTATAGAATATATAGAAGAGCTCAGATGGCCATGGATAATGCAGAGTTACATCTTTACACACTGTCACTTTATAACAATGCATTATACAGGGCCAACTCTGTTCTTCTAGCAGGAGAAACTCACCAGGCCCTGCACAATGTATAGAGGAATATATAGAAGAGCTCAGCTGGCCATGGATAATGCAGAGTTACATTTTTACACACTGTCACTTTATAACAATGCATTATACAGGGCCAACGCTGTTCTTCTACCAGGAGAAACTCACCAGACCCTGCACAATGTATAGAATATATAGAAGAGCTCAGCTGGCCATGGATAATGCAGAGTTACATCTTTACACACTGTCACTTTATAACAATGCATTATACAGGGCCAACGCTGTTCTTCTACCAGGAGAAACTCACCAGAACCCTGCACAATGTATAGAGGAATATATAGAAGAGCTCAGCTGGCCATGGATAATGCAGAGTTACATCTTTACACACTGTCACTTTATAACAATGCATTATACAGGGCCAACGCTGTTCTTCTAGCAGAAGAAACTCACCAGACCCTGCACAATGTATAGAATATATAGAAGAGCTCAGCTGGCCATGGATAATGCAGAGTTACATCTTTACACACTGTCACTTTATAACAATGCATTATACAGGGCCAACGCTGTTCTTCTAGCAGAAGAAACTCACCAGACCCTGCACAATATATAGAAGAATATATAGAAGAGCTGAGCTGGCCATGGATAATGCAGAGTTACATCTTTACACACTGTCACTTTATAACAATGCATTATACAGGACCAACTCTGTTCATCTAGCAGGAGAAACTCACCAGACCCTGCACAATGTATAGAAGAATATATAGAAGAGCTCAGCTGGCCATGGATAATGCAGAGTTACATCTTTATACACTGTCACTTTATAACAATGCATTATACAGGGCCAACTCTGTTCTTCTAGCAGGAGAAACTCACCAGGCCCTGCACCATGTATATATAGAAGAGCTCAGCCGGCCATGGATAATGCAGAGTTACATCTTTACACACTGTCACTTTATAACAATGCATTATACAGGGCCAACTCTGTTCTTCCAGCCGGAGAAACTCACCAGACCCTGCACAATGTATAGAATATATAGTAGAGCTCAGCTGGCCATGGATAATGCAGAGTTACATCTTTACACACTGTCACTTTATAATAATGCATTATACAGGACCAACTCTGTTCTTCTAGCAGGAGAAACTCACCAGACCCTGCACAATGTATAGAAGAATATATAGAAGAGCTCAGGTGGCCATGGATAATGCAGAGTTACATCTTTACACACTGTCACTTTATAAAAATGCATTATACAGGCCAACTCTGTTCTTCTAGCAGGAGAAACTCACCAGACCCTGCACAATGTATAGAGGAATATATAGAAGAGCTCAGTTGGCCATGGATAATGCAGAGTTACATCTTTACACACTGTCACTTTATAATAATGCATTATACAGGACCAACTCTGTTCTTCTAGCAGGAGAAACTCACCAGACCCTGCACAATGTATAGAAGAATATATAGAAGAGCTCAGCTGGCCATGGATAATGCAGAGTTACATCTTTACACACTGTCACTTTATAATAATGCATTATACAGGACCAACTCTGTTCTTCTAGCAGGAGAAACTCACCAGACCCTGCACAATGTATAGAAGAATATATAGAAGAGCTCAGCTGGCCATGGATAATGCAGAGTTACATCTTTACACACTGTCACTTTATAATAATGCATTATACAGGACCAACTCTGTTCTTCTAGCAGGAGAAACTCACCAGACCCTGCACAATGTATAGAAGAATATATAGAAGAGCTCAGCTGGCCATGGATAATGCAGAGTTACATCTTTACACACTGTCACTTTATAACAATGCATTATACAGGACCAACTCTGTTCTTCTAGCAGGATAAACTCACCAGACCCTGCACAATGTATAGAAGAATATATAGAAGAGCTCAGCTGGACATGGATAATGCAGAGTTACATCTTTACACACTGTCACTATAACAATGCATTATACAGGACCAACTCTGTTCTTCTAGCAGGAGAAACTCACCAGACTCTGCACAATGTATAGAAGAATATATAGAAGAGCTCAGCTGGCCATGGATAATGCAGAGTTACATCTTTACACACTGTCACTTTATAACAATGCATTATACAGGGCCAACTCTGTCTTCTAGCAGGAGAAACTCACCAGGCCCTGCACAATGTATAGAAGAATATATAGAAGAACTCAGCTGGCCATGGATAATGCAGAGTTACATCTTTACACACTGTCACTTTATAACAATGCATTATACAGGACCAACTCTGTTCTTCTAGCAGGAGAAACTCACCAGACCCTGCACAATGTATAGAAGAATATATAGAAGAGCTCAGCTGGCCATGGATAATGCAGAGTTACATCTTTACACACTGTCACTTTATAACAATGCATTATACAGGGCCAACTCTGTTCTTCTACCAGGAGAAACTCACCAGACCCTGCACAATGTATAGAGGAATATATAGAAGAGCTCAGCTGGCCATGGATAATGCAGAGTTACATCTTTACACACTGTCACTTTATAACAATGCATTATACAGGGCCAACTCTGTTCTTCTAGCAGGAGAAACTCCCCAGACCCTGCACTATGTATAGAAGTATATATAAAAGAGCTCAGCTGGCCATGGATAATGCAGAGTTACATCTTTACACCCTGTCACTTTATAACAATGCATTATACAGGGCCAACTCTGTTCTTCTAGCAGGAGAAACTCCCCAGACCCTGCACTATGTATAGAAGTATATATAAAAGAGCTCAGCTGTGTGGATCATGTTTTATTCTGTCCATTCATTCAGGTTTTGGGGAGTGAGTGACTGCCTCTACCCCAGTTTCTGCAATAATCTGCTCTGTATTATGAATGAAATAGGAAAACAAAGAATTCTGTAATAAGCCTTCATTTCCAACCCTTCCCAGACCCTCTTCACCCAGTCCCCCCCCTCCCCCCCCCCCATTTCTGGCCGGCGTCTTGTAAACAGTTCTATTTGCTTCCTTCTTGTCTCCTCGCATGTTTATTCTCATGGCCAATTACTACGCTCCATATGCCTCTCTCGACGGAGCCTGGCCAGGATTTCCACATGAATCAAAGGCTGAAACCAAAGCAAATAAATACAAGACAACAAAATACGCCAACAAATAGCAATGACCCTCCACTAGAAACCTCTCACTTGCAGGTACAAAGCAGTGAAGGAGTTTACGGGATGTATTTCAGGACAGACATTTTGGCGCCTGGTCTGCTTCTGTCGTGGGTGATCCTGCGGCCCCCTCATATGAGATAAACAAGTGAGATTTCAGAGGGGAGATGGGAAGCCAGAGGATCGATAGCAGCGAAAATCAGATGTGTTCGGCTCTGATCCGTGAAAGATTAAGGTCGAGACTTTGGACGAATGAACTGGAATATGGGAGACAACACGATGGGGGTCACTCTGTATACTCTACACATGTATATGTAACACACGCATGCATCCGTTTAATAATGATAATTACAGTGTCTAACCTATTACGCTCTACAACATCCTAAGAGACACGGACCAATCGACCGCGAGGATGGCCTAGCGGCATAGAGCATCTGACATCGTGTTTTACAGTCGGCGGATTACATATAAAATGTCCAGCACGCAAATAAGAAAAAAGGCAGAATCGCCATTTCCTATATCTTAAGATGATTACGTATTTTTCTTTTTATACATCTCGGGACTGTCCCGGGCAGGGTAATACCGCTTCCGCCAAATGAGATCACGTGGCAGTAGTGGCTCTTTATGACACTATTTGCGTCTCTGGGGTCTCCTGTTTATGACATCACCCTGTAGCTTGGTATTCAAATGAACTTCTTTCAACTGGAAATGTGATATTTACATATCAAGCCACAAGGTGACATCATAAACCATTACCACTGCACCATCACATAGCTCTTTAAAACCAACCTCAGCTCTCTGTTGGCCCTTATTAAACCTGTTCAATGGTTGCTTCTTAAATTACAAGTGAACACAAATATTTTTAAACCTCCAATTAGTCAGTGACACTTGGGCGCAGTGGGCACTTTGCATCAAACTATTCTTCCACTTAGTTTACAATCTTTTGGAATATTGGCCGTTGCTCCATCAATCCCAAGCCTCAGACTGGCTGCCGCCCTCAGGATTTTCTTTAAATAAGGCTGTATCCCAGTGGTGTATCTTGGTTTTGTGCTGCCCTAGGCAGACTAATTTCGTATACCCCCCACCCACATTGCAGAACCAGAACATTCCCCAGCATGTGCCCTATTACTCACATTGCACACCCAGGAAATCCTTCATCACCTACATTTACCACCCATTACATGGCCCATCACCCCAGGACATGCTCTATCACCCACATCACACACCAATTACATGGCCCATCACTCCAGAGTATGCCCCAACCCTCACATTGCACACCCATTACCTGCCCCAGAGCATAGACACAATGCTGCTTGTTTGCTTCACCTCAAGAATTGTTTTTTAAGAGGAACTGTTTTTTGCCGCCCACCTCAGGCAGACATAGTAAGTGCCACCCGCGGCACTTGCCTTGTCTGCCTCACGGTAAATACAGCATGGCTTTGTCCTAGTCTAAAGGCTTGTTTGTGCATTTGATCTAAGAGATTCCATGTATGAGGTGCATATAGAGGCAAAAAGGTGATCATTGTTAACCTTACTTGCATATGCCTACCCAGAATCCCTTGCAGTGGTGATAGCACTACAAGTTTAGGATTTCTGTGGAAGTAGCAAGTCTTCTGGCTCGTGTGGTGTGTGTATATTTGTGTTTACTAATAATGCTTCTGTTGCCCCCTGAATTTTAAATGGAGGGGTTTTCCCATCACCTTTAATCCACCATAACTTATGTTGAGTTAACTGTCTCTCAAGAGGGTGAAGTGAGGTCACATCCAAATTATAAAGTCATCATACATACTACGGGTAATTACAGATAGATTTGCATTACCATGATTACAGGAAAATAATATTAATACCTGCTTTATTGCTCTGCCTGAAGCTCGGCCGTTTTCTTGTATCTTAAATAATGTACTCGTTATAATAAACTGTAATTTATAAGACAAATGGACTGGAATATCCTGACAAGTATGTTATGAAAATAATACAGACTAAATGGCTGGAGAGTAAATACAGAAAGCAATAAATCCTAATGTAACGCTGCAGCACACATAATCCAAGGGACATCCATCTATAATGCAGAACGAATGGTAAATACATAGGAAACTCGGCATTATAAAGCAATAGTACAGACCACATTATGTACAGAATGCTTGCAAAGCAATAAAAACCCACAGCATGGTGCATGATCACCCAGGGTATAGACACAAACATCTGGGTTATTGTAGAGACGGGTCAAACAGCACAGGATGGAAGCAGTGCTGCATTTTTAGAGTTATTCTAGGTAAGTGGCTTGGGGGGCAAAAAACAAAAAAAGCAGCTCCTTTAAAAAAACAACAACTTGCCAGTAGAGGAACTGGGTGAGTAGATCAAAATATCTTCCTTCACCAGACTCTCTGCCACTAGACACTAGGAAACTGTAGGTGCGGGCTGGGGTAAGTTCTGGGTCTGCAATGTGGGTGCAGAGGAATTATTTGGGTGTGCAAAATGGGTGATGGGGCATGTCCTGCGTGTGCAGTGTGGGTGATGGGGCATATCCGGGGTGTGCAATGTGGGTGATGGGCATGTCCTGCATGTGCAGTGTGGGTGATGGGGCATGTCCTGGGTGTGCAATGTGGGTGACGGGGCATGTCGTGCGTGTGCAGTGTGGGTGATGGGGCATGTCCTGGGTGTGCAATGTGGGTGACGGGGCATGTCCTGCGTGTGCAGTGTTGGTGATGAGGCATGTCCTGGGTGAGCAATGTGGGTGATGGGGCATGTGCTGCGTGTGCAGTGTGGGTGATGGGGCATATCCGGGGTGTGCAATGTGGGTGATGGGGCATGTCCTGGGTGAGCGATGTGGATGATGGTGCATTATCTGGGTGTGTAATGTGGGTGATGGGGCATATCCTGGGTGTGCAATGTGGGTGAAGGGGAATGTGCTGGGTGTGCAATGTGGGTGAAGGGGCATGTCCTGGGTGTGCAATGTGGGTGATGGGGCATGTGCTGTGTGTGCAATGTGGGTGGTGGGGCATGTCCTGGGTGTGCAATGTGGGTGATGGGGCATGTGCTGCGTGTGCAATGTGGGTGATGGGGCATGTCCTGGGTGTGCAATGTGGGTGATGGGACATGTCATGGGTGTGCAGTGTGGGTGATGGGGCATGTGCTGTCGATGCAAAGTAGGTGCTGCTGGGGTAAGTACTTGATCTGCAACTTGGGTGCTGGGTCATGTCCTGGGTGTGCAAGGTGGTGCTATGGCAAGGGATGTGTGGGTAATAAAAAAAAAATGGAGTATAGGAGAAACGGAGGTGGAGACCTATTTGTTCTGTAGGGGGCCTCACAATTTCTGATGAAGGCCTTGCCCCGAAACACCCACTAGGGCATTACCGCAAGTTTTATATGCAATTCTACCTAATAAAAATTAATTTCATGCTGTATTTTTGAAAAAAAAATAAAAATATATGGTTTTATTTATCCACCTTTACAGCATGGAAGAATTTAAATTTAAAAAAGTGGATAAATATAATTATTTATTATGTGGGGGGAGAAGGGGGAGGAAAGTTGGGGGTTGCAAGAATTTACCTGTACCTAGGGCAGGAAAAAAAACAAATACATCACTGGCTGGAGAGGCTGGCGACCAGACTGGATGTTTCTCTAATCCCTCCGAATGAGTGGACGCCTAGGATTCAGTCTATTCCTTGGGTCGCTGTGCACATGGCAGTTCTGAGTTTGGGACTCTGTCTGATGACAAACTGAGCAGCTTCAGTGACCTCCAAAGCTCAACTTGAGTTACAGCGCTACAGCACATGTCCTGATTCGCTGGGGGGGGGGGGGGGGGGGGGGATTTGTTAGGTATGCAGACTAAGGAGGTGGGTATCAGTAGTCCTGAATTTGCCCGGACAGTCCTGTTTGCTGCCATTAATACTGCCTTTGCATATTGCAGTCATTACATTTTCTTTAATTTTGTTTAATCAGGTCTGACTCTGTGAATAAGTAAATCAATTAATATTATTAGAGTTGAGTGAACACCTGGATGTTCGGGTTCGGCAGGTTCGGCCGAACTTTTGAAAAAAGTCCGGGTTCGGGCTCGAACTTGCCCCCCGAACTTGACCCCGAACACGAACCACATTGAAGTCAATGGGGACCCGAACTTTTGGCCACTAAAATGCCTCTAAAAAAAGTCCTGGAAAGTGCTAGATGGCTGCAAAAGGAATTAAAATGTGGGTAAGAGTAGGACAAGTGCCCTGCAAGCAAATATGCATAGGGAAAGAACTTCAAATAACATAAAATACATACAAATTAAAAATACAGCTGAGCCATAAAATAGCACTGGATGGAATCTTTGATTTTAGTTTTGGAAGAACATAAATCTAAATCTAAAGCATGGCTGCCAGGAGGATCAACAGAATTATCCATTAGAGAGAGGGTTGCAGAGCAGGGTATTCTCTTTCAGTTTATACTAAGTGACCCATAGGATGAGGAGGCGGTGACCGTGGCGGTGTAGGTGGAAGCGGCGCTGGAGGAGGAGGAAGAGGAGGTAGCCAGAATTTTTCAAAGTGCGCTGTAAGCACAGTATTTGACAGTTCTATTTGACTCTCAGATATGAAGTGCACCGCAAGACACAAATGTACTATTTACCACCCAAAACTATTCGAATTTTTCAAAGTGCGCTGTAAGCAAAGTATTTGACGGTTCTATTTGACTCTCAGATGTAATACATGTAATGATATTGCTATTCTATAAACCGAAATAGAGTCCCCATTCATACGATAGCATTACATGTATTCCATAAACCGAAAGTCTATAAACCGAAAGACATTCGGTTTATAGACTTTCGGTTTATAGAATAGCAATAGCATTGCATGTAATCGCCGAACCCCGAACTCCAACACGGACATACAGTGAAATGTCCGTGTTCGGGTCCGGGGTCCAAAAACCGTAAAGTTCGGTATGAACCCGAACAGTGCGGTACGGGTTCGCTCAACACTAAATATTATTCCTTCCAGCATCTTTATTACACAAATAGAATAATCTAGCTGAGAGTTAAATCTGATACAAACAACTCTATACTGAGACTTTAATGTTTGTCGGGACAGATTAATCCTTGGCTCTGGTTTGCTGAGACGGCAATATCTTGGCAGTTATACTCTGGAGCCTAATGTGCTCATCTTATACCAATTTATAACCAGCCCCAGATGTTCCATTCAACAATCTGAACTAGGTTTTATGATGTATTATTAATAACATTTCTCTTGTGTTGGCCTATAATTAACCTGATCATGCTCTGTATATTATCGAAAGTAGAACTAACAGTTTGGAGTAGTATTGTCCCAGTTTATACTATAGTTTGATTCACTGGGGAAATATATTGTCAGACTGGGGTCTATTTAGTAAAAGATGAGATGTAGGGGAGATTTCTTGTCATTGCCAAACCTGGTGAGTTTCTCCGGCCAGAAGAGATCAGCTGTCCCTGCACAATGTATAGACAAATATATAGAAGAGCTCAGCTGGCCCTGCACGATGTATATACAAATATATAGAAGAGCTCAGCTGGCCCTGCACAATGTATAGACAAATATATAGAAGAGCTCACCAGACCCTGCACAATGTATAAACAAATATATAGAAGAGCTCACCAGACCCTGCAAAATGTATAGACAAATATATAGAAGAGCTCAGCTGGCCATGGATAATGCAGAGTTACATCTTTACACACTGTCACTTTATAATAATGCATTATACAGGGCCAACTCTGTTCTTCTAGCAGGAGAAACTCACCAGACCCTGCACAATGTATAGACAAATATATAGAAGAGCTCAGCTGGCCCTGCACAATGTATAGACAAATATATAGAAGAGCTCAGCTGGCCCTGCACAATGTATAGACAAATATATAGAAGAGCTCAGCTGGCCCTGCACAATGTATAGACAAATATATAGAAGAGCTCACCAGACCCTGCACAATGTATAGACAAATATATAGAAGAGCTCAACTGGCCATGGATAATGCAGAGTTACATCTTTACACACTGTCACTTTATAACAATGCATTATACAGGGCCAACTCTGTTCTTCTAGCAGGAGAAACTCACCAGGCCCTACACTATGTATAGAAGAATATATAGAAGAGCTCAGCTGGCCATGGATAATGCAGAGTTACATCTTTACACACTGTCACTTGATAACAATGCATTATACAGGACCAACTCTGTTCTTCTAGCAGGAGAAACTCACCAGGCCCTGCACAATGTATAGAATATATAGAAGAGCCCAGCTGGCCATGGATAATGCAGAGTTACATCTTTACACACTGTCACTTTATAACAATGCATTATACAGGGCCAACTCTGTTCTTCTAGCAGGAGAAACTCACCAGGCCCTACACTATGTATAGAAGAATATATAGAAGAGCTCAGCTGGCCATGGATAATGCAGAGTTACATCTTTACACACTGTCACTTGATAACAATGCATTATACAGGGCTAACTCTGTTCTTCTAGCAGGAGAAACTCACCAGACCCTGCACAATGTATAGAGGAATATATAGAGAGCTCAGCTGGCATGGATAATGCAGAGTTACATCTTTACACACTGTCACTTTATAACAATGCATTATACAGGACCAACTCTGTTCTTCTAACAGGAGAAACTCACCACACCCTGCACATCGTATAGAAGAATATATAGAAGAGCTCAGCTGGCCATGGATAATGCAGAGTTACATCTTTACATACTGTCACTTTATAACAATGCATTATATGGGGCCAACTCTGTTCTTCTAGCAGGAGAAACTCACCAGACCCTGCACAATGTATAGAGGAATATATAGAAGAGCTCAGCTGGCCATGGATAATGCAGAGTTACATCTTTACACACTGTCACGTTATAACAATGCATTATACAGGGCCAACTCTGTTCTTCTAGCAGGAGAAACTCACCAGGCCCTGCACAATGTATATAAGAATATATAGAAGAGCTCAGCTGGCCATGGGTAATGCAGAGTTACATCTTTACACACTGTCACTTTATAACAATGCATTATACAGGACCAACTCTGTTCTTCTAGCAGGAGAAACTCACCAGACCCTACACAATGTATAGAAGAATATATAGAAGAGCTCAGCTGGCCATGGATAATGCATAGTTACATCTTTACACACTGTCACTTTATAACAATGCATTATACAGGACCAACTCTGTTCTTCTAGCAGGAGAAACTCACCAGACCCTGCACCATGTATAGAAGAATATATAGCAGAGCTCAGCTGGCCATGGATAATGCAGAGTTACATCTTTACACACTGTCACTTTATAGCCCCATTTCGGGGCAGATTGGTCTATATTGAGTAGACACTTTAAATTGTTTTATTTTTTTATTTGTATGCATTCTTGCAATTCTGCTGACACAACTTATAGATCATTTTATATCATGTTTTATTGTTTGCTTTGAAAGAATACACAATGTTTAGATTGATAGAGCCCTATTAATTGCATTACAATTTAATTTCCTCTTCTCTCATATTGTCCACATAATAATTTTTTTTTACAAACATAAATTAGTATGGGAAATGTATTAAAATCCTTGCTCTATTTTTTTTTTACTTGGTGCCAGGACTGATATTTGTGCCCAATGGGATTAAAAATAACTTGTAAAGAATCTCTGTGTGCATTTGCATTTCAAAAAATAAAATACAGTTTAGACACTACCAGATGCATCATGCTTAGTCTCTTTAAAATACACCCCATCCTGGACTGGGCACCAAGTCATGCATTTTGCTTGCTGACTTACCTGTAACTTTATGATACATGTTTGTACTTGTTTCTGATAATGTTTAGCATTAAAACATGGTCTATATTGTTGGAAATACAGTAGGGTTTTTGAAAATCCTCTACAACAATCTGCTCTTAATTCCTCATTTCCCATGAAACTGATGTGTGTGAGAAGATACGCTGTTCTTCTCAAACAAAATGACATCATTTTAACTAATGAAAGGGATAAATAAATTTGTTAGTACATACTGAAAAAAAGAAAAACCTCAATATGTAGTATATCCACAGGGTTGCCACCTGGCCAGTATTGGATTGGCAGGCTGCTAAATATTGTCTGAGAAGGTGACAATCTTATACTCCTTTGGGGTGTAGAGGATAATAATATGAACCACAATGATACATAAAGAGGTAACGAAGCTCTCTGCTAAATAGCACATTTTGGAATAATAACTGTCCACTCATTACAGTAATTTACTAATGTATAATAAGTGGTGAAATAGAATTAGCTGGTGATGGTGAAATCACTCTGCCATCCACGTCTTGCTCAATAAGACACAACTTAAAGCATATAGTGGAGGGGGTGGGGGGAAGACATTCCTGAAAGACAGTGTATGTAATTGTTTTGGGCACATCTAATAGATCTTGACTAGCACACGTCAGTCCAGATGAAGCTGAGAGGTCTGTGAAGATAGAATAGGGTGAGGTACAGCAACTTAGGGCAACATCAAGCCAGCTGCGGGGTGGATGGACTTCCAAAATAACCCCGGGAGCTGTGAATGTCTGTGGCTTTAAACGAAAAATGGAGAGACTGACTCAAGAATAAAGAGCTTGTCACGGGTTCAGCTATATGGAAACCAAGTAACACAGTTTTAAGTTGACTTGCTAGGGAGATGGGAAACCCTCACACATGGGCGAATCCAGACTCTGATCTCGGGAGGCACTCAAGTGTGTCTCTCTCTTTCATCTTCCTTCCCGTGTCTGTCTCTCTCTTTCATCTTCCTTCCCATGTCTGTCTCTCTCTCTCCTCTTCCTTCCCGTGTCTGTCTCTCTCTTTCATCTTCCTTCCCGTGTCTGTCTCTCTCTCCTCTTCCTTCCCATGTCTGTCTCTCTCTCCTCTTCCTTCCCATGTCTGTCTCTCTCTCCTCTTCCTTCCCATGTCTGTCTCTGTCTCCTCTTCCTTCCCATATCTGTCTCTCTCTCCTCTTCCTTCCCATGTCTGTCTCACTCTCTCATCTTCCTTCCCATGTCTGTCTCTCTCTCTCCTCTTCCTTCCCATGTCTGTCTCTCTCTCCTCTTCCTTCCCATGTCTGTCTCTCTCTCCTCTTCCTTCCCATGTCTGTCTCTCTCTCCTCTTCCTTCCCATGTCTGTCTCTCTCTCCTCTTCCTTCCCATGTCTGTCTCACTCTCTCATCTTCCTTCCCATGTCTGTCTCTCTCTCTCCTCTTCCTTCCCATGTCTGTCTCTCTCTCTCCTCTTCCTTCCCATGTCTGTCTCTCTCTCCTCTTCCTTCCCATGTCTGTCTCTCTCTCCTCTTCCTTCCCATGTCTGTCTCTCTCTCCTCTTCCTTCCCATGTCTGTCTCTCTCTCCTCTTCCTTCCCATGTCTGTCTCACTCTCTCATCTTCCTTCCCATGTCTGTCTCTCTCTCTCCTCTTCCTTCCCATGTCTGTCTCTCTCTCCTTTTCCCATGTCTGTCCCTCTCCTATCACTTCCCATTTCTGTGTCTCTTGCATCACATGTCGGTGTCTCTTCCGTCCCATGTCTGTGTCTCTTCCGTCCTTTGTCTGTGTCTCTTCCATCCTATGTCTGTGTCTTTTCCATCCCATGTCTGTGTCTCGTCTGTCCCATATCTGTGTCTCTTCCTTCCCTTTTCTGTGTTTCTTCCTTCCCTTGTCTCTCCTCTTCTCTCCCTTCCCTTATCTGTCTCTTTAATTTCCCTTCCCATGTCTGTCGGTCTCTTTTTCTTCCCATGTCTGTTTGTCTCTCTTCCGACCCATGTCTGTTTGTTTCTCTCCCTTCAAATGTCTGTGTCTCTCCCTTCCCATATCTGTCTCTTTTTGTTCCCATATCTGTCTATTATCCTTCCCATGTCTGTCTGTCTCTCCTCTTCTTTCCCTTGTCTGTCTCTCTCCTCTTCTTTCCCATGTTTTTCTCTCTCCATTTCTTTCCCATGCATATCTCTCTCTCCTCTTCCTCTTTTGAAAGTCTCTTTGTCCCTCTACTCATGTATTTCTCCCCCCCACACCCATGTCTTTCTCTCTCCTCTTCACCCATGTCTGCCTCTCTTCTCCTCTGTCTGGTCAGTGTTCTCTCCCCGCACCTGTCAGTGTTCTACTCTCTCCCCGCACCTGTCAGTGTTCTACTCTCTCCCCCAACCTGTCAGTGTTCTACTCTCTCCCCCAACCTGTCAGTGTTCTACTCTCTCCCCCAACCTGTCAGTGTTCTACTCTCTCCCCCAACCTGTCAGTGTTCTACTCTCTCCCCCAACCTGTCAGTGTTCTACTCTCTCCCCCAACCTGTCAGTGTTCTACTCTCTCCCCCAACCTGTCAGTGTTCTACTCTCTCCCCCAACCTGTCAGTGTTCTACTCTCTCCCCGCACCTGTCAGTGTTCTACTCTCTCCCCGCACCTGTCAGTGTTCTACACTCTCCCCCAACCTGTCAGTGTTCTACTCTCTCCCCCAACCTGTCAGTGTTCTACTCTCTCCCCCAACCTGTCAGTGTTCTACACTCTCCCCCAACCTGTCAGTGTTCTACTCTCTCCCCCAACCTGTCAGTGTTCTACTCTCTCCCCCAACCTGTCAGTGTTCTACACTCTCCCCCAACCTGTCAGTGTTCTACTCTCTCCCCCAACCTGTCAGTGTTCTACTCTCTCCCCCAACCTGTCAGTGTTCTACTCTCTCCCCGCACCTGTCAGTGTTCTACTCTCTCCCCCAACCTGTCAGTGTTCTACTCTCTCCCCCAACCTGTCAGTGTTCTACTCTCTCCCCCAACCTGTCAGTGTTCTACTCTCTCCCCCAACCTGTCAGTGTTCTACTCTCTCCCCCAACCTGTCAGTGTTCTACTCTCTCCCCCAACCTGTCAGTGTTCTACACTCTCCCCCAACCTGTCAGTGTTCTACTCTCTCCCCCAACCTGTCAGTGTTCTACTCTCTCCCCCAACCTGTCAGTGTTCTACTCTCTCCCCCAACCTGTCAGTGTTCTACACTCTCCCCCAACCTGTCAGTGTTCTACTCTCTCCCCCAACCTGTCAGTGTTCTACTCTCTCCCCCAACCTGTCAGTGTTCTACACTCTCCCCCAACCTGTCAGTGTTCTACACTCTCCCCCAACCTGTCAGTGTTCTACTCTCTCCCCCAACCTGTCAGTGTTCTACTCTCTCCCCCAACCTGTCAGTGTTCTCCTTTGCCCCTGTCAGTTTTCTCCCCCTGTCAGTGTTCTCCCCCCACCTTTACTCTCCTTCTCTCACTCCCTCCTACCCCTTGTTCTCTCACATCTACTCTCCCAAGCCCCCTGTCAGTGTTCTGTCCTTCCCTTGCTCCCCTCACGCCCTGTGTTCTCTCATAATTCCCCCCCCCTGTTCTCTCCTCTCCTCTGTGCCCTCTGACCCAAGCCCCCCTCCCCTCTTTACCTGAAGCTGTGCAGATCTCTCGGTGGTGAGATGTAGGCAGCATCAGACACACAGAGCTCAATCGGTGCTGCCTCATGCTCCATCGCGCATTGTGATGACTCAGGGAATAGTATTTCCAATTGCCCCAATCCTGGTTAAAAGCAAGTGGGTGCAAAGGGGGCCAGTTCAGTGAATGCTGCAATGTGATGCAGGGGGTGCAATATTATGCTGTGTAATAATGCAAGATGAGCAGGAGAATTGGAATGACAGGGACAGAGGAAGTATATAAGATGCATTTCTTCAATATCATTTTTATTAAATATGAAACTAGTTTACATGTGAACCTTGGTCTATTAATTAATAAGAATGTGGGATCTTTTTATAGCACTTTACTTCACTTTGTGGCTGTGTTACAGAATGTGTCTGTGTCCCAGAATATGGATGTGTTCTAGAATGTGTCTGTGTTCCAGAATGAGGCTGTGTTACAGAATGAGGCTGTGTTACAGAATGAGTTGGTGTTACAGAATGTGGCTGTGTTACAGAATTAGGTTGTGTTACAGAATGAGGCTGTGTTACAGAATGTGGCTGTGTTACAGAATGAGGCTGTGTTACAGAATGAGGCTGTGTTACAGAATGAGGCTGTGTTACAGAATGTGGCTGTGTTACAGAATGTGGCTGTGTCCCAGAATGTGGCTGTGTCCCAGAATGTGACTGTGTCCCAGAATGTGGCTGTGTCCCAGAATGTGGTTGTGTTACAGAATGAGGCTGTGTTACATAATGTGGCTGTGTCCCAGAATGAGGCTGTGTTACAGAATGTGGCTGTGTTACAGAATGTGGCTGTGTTACAGAATGTGGCTGTGTTACAGAATGAGGCTGTGTCCCAGAATGAGGCTGTGTTACAGAATGTGGCTGTGTTACAGAATGTGGCTGTGTTACAGAATGTGGCTGTGTTACAGAATGAGGCTGTGTCCCAGAATGAGGCTGTGTTACAGAATGTGGCTGTGTCCCTGTAACTATCTACCTGGATTCGAACCCTGACTCCTGTGGTTCCTGTCCCCTGCTCCTGTTCCAGATGCCACCTGCTGGTTCTATTTCCTCATGTAGCAGTGGTGGCTATCTCTCTGACTTTGTCTTCTTATTTACCTACCACCCAGGTGTAGGTCCTTGTAGTCATGAGCCCTGGAGCTATATAAACCCCATCCTCCCAGCAATCAGAGCTGGTACATTTATTTTCTGCTAGCTTGTGTTTTTGATTCCTTGTGTCCCAGAATGTGGATGTGTTCCAGAATGAGGCTGTGTTCCAGAACGTGGCTGTGTTTCAGAACGTGACTGTCTTCCAGAATGAGGCTGTGTCCCAGAATGAGGTTGTGTCCCAGAATGAGGCTGTGTCCCAGAATGAGGCTGTGTTCCAGAACGTGACTGTCTTCCAGAATGAGGATGTGTCCCAGAATGTGGATGTGTCCCAGAATGTGGATGTGTCCCAGAATGTGGATGTGTCCCAGAATGAGGCTGTGTTCCAGAACGTGACTGTCTTCCAGAACGTGACTGTCTTCCAGAATGAGGATGTGTCCCAGAATGTGGATGTGTCCCAGAATGTGGATGTGTTCCAGAATGTGGCTGTGTTACAGAATGAGGCTGTGTTACAGAATGAGGCTGTGTTACAGAATGTGGCTGTGTTACAGAATGTGGCTGTGTTACAGAATGAGGCTGTGTCCCAGAATGTGGCTGTGTTCCAGAATGTGGCTGTGTTACAGAATGAGGCTGTGTTACAGAATGTGTCTGTGTCCCAGAATGTGTCTGTGTTACAGAATGAGGCTGTGTTACAGAATGAGGCTGTGTCCCAGAATGTGGCTGTGTCCCAGAATGAGTCTGTGTTACAGAATGAGGTTGTGTCCCAGAATGAGGCTGTGTTACCGAATGTGGCTGTGTTACAGAATGAGTCTGTGTTACAGAATGAGGTTGTGTTACAGAATGTGGCTGTGTTACAGAATGAGGCTGTGTTACAGAATGTGGCTGTGTCCCAGAATGTGGCTGTGTTACAGAATGCGGCTGTGTTACAGAATGTGGCTGTGTTACAGAATGTGGCTGTGTTACAGAATGTGGCTGTGTTACAGAATGAGGCTGTGTCCCAGAATGTGGCTGTGTCCCAGAATGTGGTTGTGTTACAGAATGAGGCTGTGTTACAGAATGAGGCTGTGTCCCAGAATGTGGCTGTGTTACAGAAAGTGGCTGTGTTACAGAATGTGGCTGTGTTACAGAATGTGGCTGTGTCCCAGAATGAGGCTGTGTCCCAGAATGTGGCTGTGTCACAGAATGAGGCTGTGTTACAGAATGAGGCTGTGTTACAGAATGAGGTTGTGTTACAGAATGAGGTTGTGTTTCAGAATGTGGCTGTGTTACAGAACGTGACTGTCTTCCAGAAGGAGGCTGTGTCCCAGAATGAGGTTGTGTCCCAGAATGAGGCTGTGTCCCAGAATGAGGCTGTGTTCCAGAACGTGACTGTCTTCCAGAATGAGGATGTGTCCCAGAATGTGGATGTGTCCCAGAATGTGGATGTGTCCCAGAATGTGGATGTGTCCCAGAATGAGGCTGTGTTCCAGAACGTGACTGTCTTCCAGAACGTGACTGTCTTCCAGAATGAGGATGTGTCCCAGAATGTGGATGTGTCCCAGAATGTGGATGTGTTCCAGAACGTGGCTGTGTTTCAGAACGTGACTGTCTTCCATAATGAGGATTTTTTCCAGAATGTGGCTGTGTTGCACCAAAATTTGGTCTCTGGGGCACCCATGATCGCCCCACGGAGTGATCGTGGGTGCCATATTGCAAGAGCAGCATGCTATGCCCTCTTGTGGTCAGAGCTTTGGAAGTGAACTTCCGTCGCTCTGAATATGTTGCTTGACTACCCCTAGAGGCAGTCAGCAACATTGCAATGGAAAAAAAAAAGGATTTAATTGTCTTAAAACTAGGATTAGGGTTAGATTAGCTGTTAGGGTTAAAATTAAATAATTGTTAGCATAAGGGATAGGGTTAAAATTAAATTAAAATATATTAGGGGACAACATAAGGGTAAGAGTACGGGTCAAATTTAGGGTTTGGGTTGGAAAGAGAGAGACGTTGTGTGTGAGAGAGAGAGAGAGAGAGAGACACAGTGTGAGTGTGTGAGAGCTAGACGGTGTGTGTGAGAAAGAGAGAGAGAGATTGTGTGTGTGAGAAAGAGATAGACGGTGTGTGTGAGAGAGAGATAGACGGTATAAGAGAGAGAGAGAGAGAGAGAGACGGTATGTGAGAAAGAGAGAGAGAGAGAGAGACGGCTTGTGAGAAAGAGAGATAGAGAGATGGCGTGTGAGAAAGAGAGACAGAGAGAGATGGCGTGTGTGAGAAAGAGAGACGGCGTGTGTGAGAAAGAGAGACGGCGTGTGTGAGAGAGAGACGGCGTGTGTGAGAAAGAGAGACGGCATGTGTGAGAGAGAGACAACGTGTGTGAGAAAGAGAGACGGCGTGTGTGAGAAAGAGAGACAGAGAGAGACGACATGTGTGTGACCGAGCTCATCTGGGCTCTAGCCCCAGATCATCCGAAGACCTAGCAACGCCCCTGTGTGCAAACCTGACAAACCCTACTTTGTAAATATGATTTAAATACATAAAAACCCTTTATCAGTCATGTGAGTTTGCCTCCATAGATACACATCGCACATTATTCCAGGCATGTTATGCTTCTAGATAATGTTCCATAGAAGTTGTTTATGTTTGTTGGACTCTTTTCATTGTTTTCCTCTCTGCGGCATATATACCTGCAGATGGTTTGTTAATTCAGGAAAGTGGTCAAATGAATTCAGTTTGTCAATATACTAATATAATAATATCTAAGAGTCCAATAGGCGCCTGTAACAGGCCAGGGAATGCTGCCTCCAAATTGCAGCAATACACTGAATACTTTTACAATTGGAAAACCATAGCCGATTCCACAATATTATCGTCTGGAACTAAATGAAGCTGAAACTTGTACGAAACACACCAAACGAGAGTGGGATCCGAATCCATTTTGGGACAAATCGCTGTGTATTGAGTCAACCCTATAATTTATACAGAGATCAGAGTTATACAAACAGCACAATATGTATGTGTATATTGGGGAAATACTGATATTAAAGGAACTTTGGCATTTTTTTTTCAGATCTCATGTCTATTTTACATTATCTTAAATAAGTATAAATTCTATATTTGTGAGCGTGAGGTTATTTTTTTTATTTCTTTCTTATTTATCATGTCTCTCGTTCCTCCCTCCCTCTCCTTCTCTCCTTTCTTCATTCCGTGCTTTAGTCTGTCTTTCTTTCACTCTTCTCTTTCTTTTTCTTTTTCATTCCTTCTTAAAGATCGGTCAGCGAATTATATTCAATCTCCAACAAACGATTAGAGAGGGATCACAGCCCGTTTTCCAGTTCATCAATGCGACTGATACAATAAATGGAATATAACGAGTTAAACGTTACTGAATAAAAACAAAAAGCAATCTCTTAGTCGTGCAATAAAGTCACGTATCTAGACAATCACACAAGGAGGACAAATCCCGCAGGGATGAGAAGTGTGCGCAAGAGAGAGACGGTAAAGACGTTGGGGGTAGCTAAGCCTGGATCCGTGCATGGGAGGAAGGTAAACCGGTCCCCTCAGTGATTTGCTTGGCTGTCGTGATTCACACGAGCTCTGAGATTGTTCAGAAACACTTCTTCCACCGCGGTCGCAGATTTCTCATCTCATATTACTTTATTGACAGTTTGAATGTTACTTGGTGGGTCTGTCGTCCGCGGGGGATACTGTGCCGATGTGAGTTAGCAGGTAAATTTACCGGATCAGCCTGTTTTTCTGTACTTTACCATTATCCAGTTTCTTCCCTAATACAGTAATCAGGAAGGTAAGACAAGGCCGCTGGTCCTGCAGCTTTGCAATCATACGTATATCCCCCCCTCCTGTTCCCCTACCGGGTTATCAGCGCACCAAATATACTGGAACATCTGCAATCTTGCTCACACCTTGAAACAATGAGAGCCAAGTCTCACCCGCTGCTACTAGTTGAGATGCAAAATGTAGCGTGTTACGAGCTGGTCAGGGACACGCGGAGAATGTATTTAAAATGTTATTTAATCCAGATTTCCTTCCACGGGTTCTCTGTAAACATTGCCTGCTATCCGCGGGTAGCGCTCGGCCAAATCTACATTTATTTATTGTAAAAAAAAAAACCCAACAAAGTCTAGCTAAAGAGACACTTGTTTTAAGAAGAATAGACAACAGGTCAAAGTGTCTCCATCTTCCCCGTACAATGTGTAACTAAGGGAAGACGGAGAGGTCATTTTATTTAAAGAGGGGGTTAAACCCTTTAACACAAGTATTATTCAGGGATCTCACTAAATAGACGTCGCCAACAAAACAAAGGTTCTTCATCCAAATGGCTCTACACGTGAAAGAGAGAATGGCAGGGAAGTGAGGAGGGGATATCAAACTTCAGGCCAAAGTAGCCGAATTAGAAAATGTCTCCAGTTTGGCTGAATGGGAGAATCTATTCCAACTCGGCTACTTTGGCCTGAAGTTTGAAATTCCTTTCTCAATTTCCTGCAGTTCTCTCTTTCATGAATTAACCCCCATGTATAGACCCCTTTATCCAATCACTGACGGCATACATTTCTTTTTACATGAATCAGCGAACACTATTTGACCAACACATTATAATTATTTCAAGCTGTAGTAAAAATCAGCACAGAGGGGGCCACTCTGGAATGACACGCCCTCCTCTGCCAGCAGCCAATCAGAGCCTGGGAATTGAGCAGCTGAAAGGCTGCAACAAAATTCTAAAGAATACTAATACATACGATCATAATATTAATACATACTATCAGAATACTAATACATACTATCAGAATACTAATACATACTATCAGAATACTAATACAAACAATCAGAATATTAATACACACTATCAGAATACTAATATTTACTATCAGAATACTAATACATACTATCAGAATACTAATACAAACAATCAGAATATTAATACGCACTATCAGAATACTAATATTTACTATCAGAATACTAATACATACTATCAGAATACTAATACATACGATCATAATATTAATACATACTATCAGAATACTAATATATATTATCAGAATACTAGTATATACTTTCAGAATATTAATACATACTATCAGAATACTAATACATACCATCATAATATTAATACACACTGTCAGAATACTAATACATGCCATCATAATATTAATACATACTATCAGAATATTAAAACATACCATCATAATAATAATACATACTATCAGAATACTTATACATACCATCATAATAGTAATACATACTATCAGAATACTAATACATACCATCAGAATATCAATACATACCATCAGGATATTAATATATACTATCAGAATACTAATGCATACCATTAGAATATTAATACATACCATCAATATATTAATATATACTATCAGAATATTAATTCATGCTATCAGAATATTAATTCATACTATCAGAATATTAATATGTACTATCAGAATATTAATATGTACTATCACAATATTAATTTATACTATCAGAATATTAATACATACTATCAGAATATAAATTCATACTATCAGAATACTAATATATACTTTCAGAATATTAATACATACTATCAGAATATTAATAAATACTATCAGGATATTAATACATACTATCAGGATATTAATACATACTATCAGAATATTAGTAAATACTATCAGGATATTAATTCATACTATCAGAATATTAATACATACTATCAGAATATTAATAAATACTATCAGGATATTAATACATACTATCAGGATATTAATACATACTATCAGAATATTAGTAAATACTATCAGGATATTAATTCATACTATCAGAATATTAATACATACTATCAGAATATTAATTCATACTATCAGAATATGAATACATACTATCAGAATATTAATTCATACTATCAGAATATTAATTCATACTATCAGAATATTAATACATACTACCAGAATATTGTCTCTTCATCTTGATAAGAAGGAAGATTAACAGATCTGGAGTGTGAGGGAGAATTTGGCCTGGTGTTGCTTTAATTACTCATAAAGAATTGATTTCCTGATAGGAAGAGGGTTATAACTGCTATGCAACAAGAGAGAGAAATGCGTCTGGAACTGAACTGACAGCAGCCAATCAAACACACAACATATAGAATGTGCAATATATGTGAGCCAAGGAAAAACAGGAACAAACAGGGTTCAAATCTCAGTAAGCCAATTAATGGTATCATTTTAACCCTACTTGTTTCCCCTCTGTGATGAAGAGATTGTTTGATAAGGTATATTTATAAGACAATAAGAGAAATCTTAGTCCTGGATCTCTGTGCCATGTAACTGTTACCCAGGCAGTAAATGCTGTTTTCCAGTGTTATAACTTGTACCAGAAGCAGCCCCCCCCCCCCCCCAGTCACACTGAGTTATGGGGGGTGTGCACATCTCCTCCGCACAACGAACACAGAGAGGGACACGAGACATTGCTGTAAAATACATGTTTTAATGATTCTTCAGATATATTCATGTTGAGGTTAAGATGGGCCACATGGCGAGTAAGGGACGGGTTTGGAACTAGACCGGTGCTAATCATTAAATAGCATATTTCAAGTGATGTCTAACTTCCTCCTGAAGAAGCAGCGATGCCAGTGAAACGCGTTGAGGGACAGGACTAAAAGGTCTTCTACTGATGGACAGTGAACTCCTCGGGCCTTCACTCTGTTATATGCATCGTTTGCACAACTATAATGTACGTTTAAACCTTTAATCATCTGTGTTTCTATGAAGTGGAATTGTACCCTATAGCAGACGAGCCTGACTGAATCTGTGCAATAATAATGTCACTTTTACATTAACACTTACACTATGTATATGTTCTGTTTATTTTTCCACATTGATCAGACCAGTAAATATCTTCAGTCTTTGCTGACAGCTGCCGTGAGGATTAACGATATATTTTCGATGAGCCTGATTGAGTTTAGAAATTGGTACGTCCAATAATACATCCACCAATAATTCATCAGAGTTAGGCTCTGGCCTTTTACTTCTTTCTCTACATGTATATACCGTATGTGCTCGATTATAAGACGACCCTGATTATAAGACGACCCTGATTATAAGACGACCCTGATTATAAGACGACCCTGATTATAAGACGACCCCCCAAACTTTGGATATTCCTTTAGGAAAAAAACTAAAAGCCTGAATATAAGACTACCCTATAGGAAAAAAGTTAAACTATATATATAAGTATATATTCACATGTAAATTGCTTTTTTAATAGAAAAATTATATCAAAAAATGCATTTCTTGTTTTTATTTCCTTTTTATGTGCCACTGCTGCCTCTCTCTTTCCATTGCCCCCAGCTTTGTCTCTCTCCCCCTTGTTTCTCTCTGCCTCCCTCCCCTTGTTGCTCTGTCCCCCCTCCCTCTGTTTCTCCCCCCCCTTGTTGCTCTGTCTCTTCCCCCCTCCCTCCCCTTGTTGCTCTGCTCCCCTCCCCCTGTCTCCCTGCCCCCTCCCTCCCCCTGTCTCCCTGCCCCCTCCCTCCCCCTTAACTATACCTAGATCCCTGGTGGCTAGTGGGGGCAGCCGGGGGATGTCTGCACAATACCCCTTTGACTCCCCCTTGCCTCTGTCTCTCCCCCCCTTGTTTCTCTCTGCCTCCCTCCCCTTGTTGCTCTGTCCCCCCTCCCTCTGTTTCTCCCCCCCTTGTTGCTCTGTCTCTTCCCCCCTCCCTCCCCTTGTTGCTCTGCTCCCCTCCCCCTGTCTCCCTGCCCCCTCCCTCCCCCTGTCTCCCTGCCCCCTCCCTCCCCCTTAACTATACCTAGATCCCTGGTGGCTAGTGGGGGCAGCCGGGGGATGTCTGCACAATACGTGCAGACATCCTCCATGCTGCCCGACACCTCCGTCTCTTATGACGGACAGCTGGTCCGTCATAATAGACGGAGGTGTCGGGCAGCATGGAAGATGTCTGCACGGATAGCTCAGACATCCCCCAGCTGCCCGATTCACCCTGGTGGCTAGTGGGGCAGCAGAGGATGTCTGCGTGATGAGCGGAGACCTCCCCTGCTGCCGCCCGGCACGACCGCCGGGGCTTCTATGACGAAGACATCCCCTGCTGTTAGAGAGAGGGATCCAGGTCCCCTGCAGCTCTGCTGGGGACCTGGATCGCTGTTTTATAATCTGACCTCAATTTGAGGTCAGATTATTAGAAGACCTCGATTATAAGACGAGGGGGAATTTTCAGAAAACAAATTCTGAAAAAACCTCGTCTTATAATCGAGCAAATATGGTATAACCTTTCCCCAGCTCCAGCCAAATGCTGAGAGGTGAGCGGGAGGATCGGTAGAAGCTGCAAACCTGATATTTGTGAGTCAAACAGATTTAGAATTCAGAGATTTACATTTTAATGAATACAAACATATTTTTAATTATTTAACCTTAATATGCATAAAAAAAAAGGTAGGTCACTTTCACACAGAGAGGCTGAGAGAAACACAATATTACATGTAAAAATAGAAACCGTTACAAACAAAACTGAACAGATGGCTTAAAAAGCTTCTATGTACTGTTTGGTTGCACCTGAAATAGACAGTCTAATGAGATGCCGCTCACAGACTGCGGTGTGACAAATGTGTCCTGCGGATAATCCCAAAAAGATCTCGCTGGGCACTTGGCTAATGTGTTAATTGAATTACAGTTCATGAAAAATTAATCACATTTTTATAGAGCTCTGGCTAAGAGGGCAGAGGTGAAAAGCAACTTTAAGTGATTTTTAATGAGTTTGCGGTTGACGTCTGTTGCGCTCTGACTCAACGCTCTTCACCTCTAAGTGCCGCGTATGAGTTGTGCTCAGACTAGCTGAGTCAATTTGTTCCTCAGTGCCGGTGACCCTACAGACCCTGGCACAGGACAGGTGCCTTTTCTGGGAAAAGACAGGACACAGATGAAAGAGAACAAGACTAGAGAATATCCTCATTATCATTTATTTTTTATAAAATGCTGTAATTTAAGCAGTTTAACTGCCATGCCACCTGTGCACAGTGCTGAGCTCTATACACAAGCAGTCATAATGCTGAGACAGTTACCACAAAATAACAGGACTGTCCTGGCAACTTCAGGAATGTTGGGAACTAAAACAATGGTGTGGCCAGTTTAAAAAAAAAAAAAAAAAAAGCATGTTAAATTTCCTTTGAAAAATGTATACTTTGTATGAGTACACTAAATGAGAAATGGGGAGAAATGACAGTCATTTGTGGTTCAAAGGGTTCCAGTCACCATGGAAACCAATGGAATGTTCCTGCTGATGACATCACGTTTAGAACTTTACACCCAGAATCACCATGGAAACCAATGGAATGTTCCTGCTGATTACATCACTTTTAGAACTTTACCCCAGAATCACCATGGAAACCAATGGAATGTTCCTGCTGATTACATCACTATTCGAACTTTACCCCAGAATCACCATGGAAACCAATGGAATGTTCCTGCTGATTACACCACTATTCGAACTTTACCCCAGAATCACCATGGAAACCAGGGGAATGTTCCTGCTGATTACATCACTTTTAGAACTTTACCCTTTCTTTTTAATCTGTTTATTAATGATCTCCCACGTTGTGCTGAGTGCTATGTCTCAGTGTTTGCGGACGACACTAAATTAGGTAAGGTAATAAAGACTAATCTTGATGTTTTTTCTTTACAGGAAGATTTGGACAGAGTGGGGAACTGGGCAAGAAAGTGGCAAATGAGGTTCAATATAGACAAATGTAAAGTTATGCATTATGGGAAAAATAATAACAAAGCAACATATACGTTAAATGGTATTTCCCTGGGAAAAACTACTAACGAAAAGGATTTAGGAATCATTGTAGATAACAAACTTGGCAACAGTGCCCAATGCCAGTCAGCAGCTGCAAGGGCCAATAAGATATTGGCATGTATAAAACGAGGTATAGATTCACTGGAGGAGGATATCATCTTGCCTCTTTACAAATCAATGGTAAGACCTCACCTTGAATATGCAGTACAATTCTGGGCACCAGTCCTTAAAAAGGATATTAAGGAACTAGAAAAAGTGCAAAGGAGAGCTACAAAATTAATAAGGGGATTGGAGGATCTTAGTTATGAAGAGAGACTTAAAAAATTGCATTTTTTTTACTTTAGAAAAAAGGCGTCTTAGAGGGGATATGATAACATTATATAAATATGTGCAGGGCCAATATAAGGAGCTCTCCAGTGACCTGTTCATTAATAGAAATGTACAAAGAACAAGAGGTCACCCCCTGAGACTGGAAGAGCAAAGATTTCATAGACAACAACGGAAGGGATTCTTTACGGTAAGGACAATAAAATGATGGAACTCCCTGCCAAGAGAGGTAGTGCTATCAACCACAATAGATGCATTTAAAAATGGTCTGGATGTTTTTTTTTAGAAAAGCAGAACATACAAGGGTATTAATAATAGAATGAGCATTAATAATAGAGCTTTTTGATCCAAGGAGAAATCTGATTGCCCTTTTGGAGTCAAGAAGGAATTTTTTTCCCCCTAGGAGGCAACATTCGAAAAAGCTTCCTTAGGGTTTTTTTTGCCTTCTTTTGTGATCCAAAAGAAGGCAAAAAAAACCCTAAGGAATGCTGAAATGATAGGTAGAAGAGTTGAACTTGATGGACTTGTGTCTTTTTTCAACCTAAATTACTATGTTACTATGTTACCCCAGAATCACCATGGAAACCAATGGAATGTTCCTGCTGATGACATCACTTTTAGAACTTTACCCCAGAATAACCATGTAAACCAATGGAATGTTCCTGCTGATTACATCACTTTTAGAACTTTACCCCAGAATCACCATGGAAACCAATGGAATGTTCCTGCTGATTACATCACTTTTAGAACTTTACCCCAGAATCACCATGGAAACCAATGGAATGTTCCTGCTGATGACATCACCTTTAGAACCTTTTATTTAGGACCCCCATCATTCCAATAGTCTGACTGCAAATATAAAAAAGAAAAATAAATGCATATTTTCAATATTGATGGAAGATAACTGAAGCACTCAGGAGACTGACATGTCCGGAGCCGGTCATATCGAAATACTCATGGGCTTTAGATAATACCTCTGATTTGCAAGCCCCCCACTGGAACAGTGTGGCGATCATTGGCTTTTTAGCCGCAGATATCTTTCTGACTATCTGATTAAGCCAGTGCGCGGGTAACAAGCTGGGAGTGGAACTGATGCCTTCTCCTTCCATCCTTCAGTCCTGACAAATCAATACCAGGCACCTATCATATCTCCTGTGTATAACAGCGGCCTGAGAGACAGAGGATCCGGCAGCAGGAGGATATTAGCATTTGTCAATAGAGGTTTTATTTTTTATTTATGCTGGCTTTCTGCACTCAGTCCCAAGACAAAGAGGACTGATCCAGACAAATCCCCAGAGAATGTTCCTATCCTTTAAATTATCTTCTTAAATGTATCATGAACAAGAGCGGAAGCTTAAAGTCATTTCAAGAAACAGCACAGAGCCAATTCTTCCAGTAGGATACTCCATAGGATCCGCTTCTGTACAGGGGCAGAGTTTGAAACCACTGGGTCAAGTAACAGATTAACACTAATGCTATATATCGCCATATATTCCCATGTTTACAGTGCCATGTATCATCCACTCTTCCCATGCCACAGTGCCAATTAAGTCACACATCACCCGCCACCTGTGCAACAAAAGTTAGTACAAAAAACACAAAACATAATCATGACAATTGAAGGGAGGGAGGGTGGGAAAAAGCTACTGAGTGAGGGTCAGAACTGAAAAGGCTGCCCGGGAGAGGGATCCCAGGACTTTTATCTACTCCCCGTTGACCCCTCCCCCAGGCAATCGTCAGTCAGCTCTTACACTCCCCCTCGCTCATACATGCCCTGTACAATTTATTTGCATGTTTCCCAGGGTGTTATGCCACTGTTTTTTATATGATTTAATTAACTGCATATAGAAGTAAAGATAAAATTAGGTGTTTATCTCCAGCATCCATTTTGAGAATGTTAGCCATGATGCAACCTTCACCAAAATCGTCCAGCCAGTCTCACTTTACAACTGTGGCCAAAGCCTGCATGATGATGTCATAAGATACTCCCCTGCTCTCGTACTGGCTCCTGTGTATCATAGTGGGCAGGACTAGGTGGCTGTGTACAACACAAAGAGAGGAGATCAAACAGGATCATAACTCTGCCCCCTTGTGATGTAATAATTACATTACCCTCCCATTCAATGCAAGTCTATGGTCAGAATTCTGACTTATAGACTGCATTCTGTGTCCCCAGCCCCAAAGTGACATCCTAGTGCTGTAAAGTCACTGGTGGGTGGCACCCAAAAGAGCTCCTGTCGGGCTGGGCAAAGAAATGTCTCCTTGTCAGTGGGTTAAGGGATTTTACTGCATATAAAGACCCTTAAAAAAAATGCATGAGCCCCATAAAGTAAAAAAAATATCAGCCAAAAGCTAGATTTTAAGAAAACAATTCATGAAAAAGAGGGAATTGAGAAGGGAATTTCAAACTTAAGGCCAAAGTAGCCGAAGTGGAAAACATTCTCCCACGCAGCTATACTTCAGGCACGGCTGCTTTGGTCTGTGGTTTGCAAGTGCCGTCTCAGTTCCCTGCCATTCACTCATGATTAAACGCCAGTGTTCAGCCAGCACCCAAACTGTTTATTAATGGGATATATCTCCTGCCCACAAAAGTTTTTTTTTAAATCTATATATCCCAATAATATTATATGCAGGAAAACAGCGACTGCGCACCTATAGAATTATACAATTTATATTTTCTTCGAACTTAAACGGCAGCAAAGATTTGAATCAAATCCCCCGACATTTTTGGTCAGTTTAAAATGTTTCTGCTCTTTTTCTTTTGCCGCTATATATACTGTATAGATTGACGCGAGCACAGATAGTGCCCCTAATTCCAGATTTCTACCTGATCCCCATCACTGCCATGAACAGGCTGAGAAAAAAAGAAATGACTTTGAATAAATCAAGTTATTTCCTCTCTGGCTCTTATACCGCCATAAAGAGTTAATAGTATTGAAACAATCTGGTTATATAGGACACAAAGCAGTTGGTCCACAGTAGTAACATTTTAATTAAAACCAGAAGTAATTACTTTATAATTAAAAAACAAAGACCTTTGGAAATGCTAAGTTAATTATGTACATTCCTGTGTAAAAGCATTGCATCCTATACATAATATAAAATAATGATATAATTTAATTGGGAAATAATTATTACTGTGTATATTGGATACAGGATGCAAATGAAAAGTTCCTGCATCGCTTCAGTAACGGAGATTTGGGTGAAAATGCTTCTTAGCCCCCAATGTGTAGGAAAAGGCCGTCTGCTACCCGTGACTGAGGAGTCCTCAGCATTTCATATGTTAGAGAATGTAGAGAAAATTATCCAAATTGAACTATACATTGGCATAGCTGTCATCAGTCCCTATGTCCCGTCAAATTTGGGGGCCAACCCACCATTAACACTGCCTATGTACAGAGACGTCATCAGAAATTGTGGGGCCCCTAACTTGCCAAATGGTCTGGGCGCCCCCACTTCATTTCTCCCCACATCCCTTGCTATAGTACCACATTGCACACTCAGGACTTACCCCAGCACCCAAAGTCATGCCCCATCACCACATGGCACCCTCAGGACATGACCTATAATCACACCTGTGATTTGGCCCAACACCCACACTGCACACTCTGGACTTATTGCATCAGCCCGGACCATGACCCATCACCACACTGTGCTCCCAGGACTTAACTGAGCACCCCACCCCATGACCCATCACCACACTGTGCTCCCAGGACTTAACTGAGCACCTCACCCCATGACCCATCACCACACTGTGCTCCCAGGACTTAACTGAGCACCTCACCCCATGACCCATCACCACACTGTGCTCCCAGGACTTAACTGAGCACCTCACCCCATGACCCATCACCACACTGTGCTCCCAGGACTTAACTGAGCACCTCACCCCATGACCCATCACCACACTGTGCTCCCAGGACTTAACTGAGCACCTCACACCATGACCCATCACCACACTGTGCTCCCAGGACTTAACTGAGCACCTCACCCCATGACCCATCACCATACTGTGCTCCCAGGACTTAACTGAGCACCTCACCCCATGACCCATCACCACACTGTGCTCCCAGGACTTAACCGAGCACCCCACCCCATGACCCATCACCACACTGCACAAGGAATTACCCCAGCACCGCAGCTCCGTGGTGTCTAGTTGCAGGCAGCAAGGTGTCTGTGTGCTGCCAACTCTCATGTTTTCCATGTGGTCTGAAGAAAAAGTGCCAGCAGGTCACATGACCCTCATGCTCTGATGTCACGTATGCGCGGGTAGTGTGAAAGGCAGCATGGGAACGTTTCTGTGTGCCTGGGCATGTGCACAGACATCATGCTGCCTGCTCGCTGACAGGGACCTTGTGAGTGGAGAAATTTGGATCTCTTCAGCCTGTGCCTCTGCCAACAAGCTTTTATTTATTTTTTAGGGGCCCCCAGAGCAAGCCGCCAAGGGCCACCGGCACATGATAGGTGAATCACTTGTCACACCCTAATCATGGCCCTACTTATGTACACTATGCTATGTGCAGTATGCTATGTGCAGTATGCTATGTACACTATGCTATGTGCAGTATGCTATGTGAAGTATGCTATGTACACTATGCTATGTGCAGTATGCTATGTGCAGTATGCTATGTGCAGTATGTTATGTGCAGTATGCTATGTGCACTATGCTATGTACACTATGCTATGTACAGAATGCTATGTACAGAATTCTATGTTCAGAATGCTATGTACAGTATGCTATGTGCACTATGCTATGTGCAGTATGTTATGTACACTATGCTATGTGCAGTATGCTATGTACACTATGCTATGTACAGTATGCTATGTACAGTATGCTATGTGCACTATGATATGTGCAGTATGTTATGTACACTATGCTATGTACAGTATGCTATGTGCACAGGTGCCGTCTTTAATAGTGATTGGACCCTGGGCAAGCATTTGCTTGGGCCCCCTGGACCCTGCCCCCTCCCCTGCATGCAATCCCGCCATCCATCGCAATGTTACCCCCCCCCCACACACACACACACATATGCCATAATTGTTGTGCCATTCAGATGCCAGTAATATTGTGCCTTTCAGATGCCAGTAATATTGTGCCTTTCAGATGCCAGTAACATTGTGCCAGTCAGAGCGCAGTATTATTGTGCCAGTCAGAGCCCAGTAATATTGTGCCAGTCAGAGCCCAGGAATATTGTGCCAGTCAGATGCGTGTAATATTGTGCCAGTCAGATGCCTGTAATATTGTGCCAGTCAGATGCCTGCAATATTGGGCCAGTCAGAGCCCAGTAATAATGTGCCAGTCAGATACCAGTAATATTGTGCCAGTCAGATACCAGGAATATTGTGCCAGTTAGATACCAGGAATATTGTGCCAGTCAGATGCCTGTAATATTATGCCAGTCAGATGCCTGTAATAGTGTGCCAGTCAGAGGCCAGGAATATTGTGCCAGTCAGATGCCTGTAATATTATGCCAGTCAGATGCCTGTAATAGTGTGCCAGTCAGAGGCCAGGAATATTGTGCCAGTTAGATACCAGGAATATTGTGCCAGTCAGATGCCTGTAATATTATGCCAGTCAGATGCCTGTAATAGTGTGCCAGTCAGAGGCCAGGAATATTGTGCCAGTCAGATGCCTGTAATATTATGCCAGTCAGATGCCTGTAATAGTGTGCCAGTCAGAGGCCAGGAATATTGTTCCAGTCAGATGCCTGTAATATTGTGCCAGTCAGAGCCCAGTAATATTGTGCCAGCCAGATGCCCAGTATTATTGTGCCAGTCAGAGCCCAGTAATATAGTGCCAGCCAGATGCCCAGTATTATTGTGCTAGTCAGGTGCCCAGTATTATTATGCCAGTCAGAGCCCAGTATTATTATGCCAGTCAGAGCCCAGGAATATTGTGCCAGCCAGATACAAAGGAATATAGTGCCAGTCAGCCCCCCGCCCCCGTTCCCAAGTACTTACATGAAGCTGCTCCGTGTCCCCCGCCGGATGTCTCCTCCGTGCAGTCTTCCCTCTTGCACGGAGGAGGGAAACAGTCACCGGATGTGACGCGACGTCACATCCGGCGTCCGTTTTTTTTTTTTCATCGGATGCGGCTTGCCGGAAAAAAGCGTTCACAAGCGCAATGCGCTGTGAACGCGGCAAGCAGGGCTGGGGGCCCACGGGACAGCTGCCTTGGGGCCCCCCAGGAGTAACTGGGCCCAGGGCAGCTGCCCCGTTTGCCCCGCGTTAAAGACGGCCCTGTATGTGCAGTATGTTATGTGCAGTATGCTATGTGCAGTATGCTATGTACACTATGCTATAAATATGATCACCTCACACCTTTTTTTACTCTTACGACACTTGTGACTGCGTCTATCCATACAGATCCCCCCCAATGTGACTGGAATGTGTTGGCGGGGTCTCCTGTTTATGACATCCTCTGTTTCCTGACCTTCAATGAGAAATGTGTCATTTGCCTTTCAGGCCACAAAGTAAGAATTATTTTCCATCATTTTTTACTCTCTACATCCGTTTAAAGCCAAGATCTCTCCTGACCGGTATCTAACCGTCACCCCATCTGACTGCTAAACCTGCTTAGCTGTGTCATTGAGGCACCAGGATAAATACCTTCCTCAGCTCGTCCAGTGAACACTCCTTGTTATATGAACACATTCCTAATCGTTATTCACTGGGTACCAGTCAGACACGTGCACTGGGGTCAGTAACTTCATCCCGCGGAAGCCAAATCCCATTTACAAACACAAATCATGTTCCAACCTCCACATCAGGAGATTTGTAGAGAACAGGTCTCAATCACGGCCCCCGCTACGCACCGATATGTTGTGCCGCTGTACATTTTAATCAACGTTTAATCCCTGCTTGGGTTTTTTTTCTTCTTTTAGGTAGAAGATGAAATACAAATTAAAAAGAAAAAAAAAACTATTTGCTGATATTAAATTGAAAAAAAGTATGCGAACCAAATGAGCGGCTGTAAGTAAAGGGGGGAGTGCGTCATGTGCGTGTTACTGAAAGTCTGATCCAAAGATGGGCAGGCAGATGGCACTGGAGAGACTGGCAGCCTTACCTCTGTTTATGGGCTGCTGGAGGAAGGGGACATTTTTATCATCGTTTTACGATCCCGGGAAGATTGGCTTCCGGCTGTTCTACATTTAAAGAGACTCTCTCAACCGAGAAACGTTTTCTTTAGACGTTTTAATCGGTAATTATTTTTCTTTGTCGATTACACAGTTACCTGCCGTGTAAATTTCCTCAAATGATTTTATTTTAATAATTTTTTTGTGAAAAAGAAATATTAAAGACATTAAAAAAAAGCAAAAAAAAAACCCCAAAAAACCAACGTATCATTAACGGGGTCTGTGTTTTATCCGACGCAGATGACAAATCATACTGGGGAGGAGCGTCAGAATATCAACAGACGGGAAACTATAGAGCAGTAGTCGCACCTCTCCGAATGTACAAACAAAATACAGTAACTGCAGAGTTCTCTTCACAAGTCACGAAGTTTGGTTGTAGAATTTAAAAGAAATTGAAGGAAAAAGCAAAGTGATTTAATCATAAAGAAACAACACAGGCTATAAAAACACTAGCGAGACTAGTATATACTCTGGGTTTCCTGTTAAAGTACGTTTGTAAGCTCTCTCTAATTACATCTTTAATCATTTTATTGTGACTTGATGTATCTATGTCGTGAAAATTGGTTAACATAGTACTTTATTCTATTTAATGCTACGTAAATACAGTTATTTGGGATCAATTAAATATACATTTCTGATAATATCATATTATTTATATATCTGTTTTAGCCACTTTTAATAAGTTTGCATTTCTGATATCAATGTCTGGCGTAATTGTATTTATGTCACTGTCACCTATAGGGATTAAACCGATGGGAGGAGTTCCTGTGCGGTCTCTCCAGTGTATAGTACTCTCTTACGGTATGTCATATGTCTGTGATTAAACGTCACCGGGCGACACACATGAGGCTTTGCTTAATCCTTCAATGCCTTTAAATGATACAAATACACTTTGAAATAAGGCAATTATTGCCATGTTTTACGCATTTGGAGAGGTGCACCTATAGCTCTATATGTTCCTGTATAGAGGAACGCCGTTGGTGAGCTGTACTCACCTGTGCTGTGGGGCTGCTGGGGATGTTTGGTCCGGGGTTGCTGGTTGGCTTCCTGGGGGGGGGGGCTCCCCCTTTTCTTATCTTTGGATTATCCAAGATGTTATTACACTGTATACTGCATCATTATAATACATAGTGCAGGATAAGTTACATCTCAAGTAACAGACTCACAATACAGATAACAGGAGATTGAGCGGCAGCTTCTCCAAAACTCTGTGTCTGGTGCTCAGTGCCTATCTTTTATGTTGTGTGTCAAGGGAATGATGCCTGCGCGCAGTGCTGAGCATACTGTACATAGACAGTATTAATACCGGGACAGACACAATGCTGCCTGCGTGCAGTGCTGAGCATACTGTACATAGACAGTATTAATGCCGGGACAGACACAATGCTGCCTGCGCGCAGTGCTGAGCATACTGTACATAGACAGTATTAATGCTGGGACAGTCACAATGCTGCCTGCGCGCAGTGCTGAGCATACTGTACATAGACAGTATTAATGCTGGGACAGACACAATGCTGTCTGAGCGCAGTGCTGAGCATACTGTACATAGACAGTATTAATACCAGGACAGACACAATGCTGCCTGCGCACAGTGCTGAGTATACTGTACATAGACAGTATTAATACTGGGACAGACACAATGCTGCCTGCGCACAGTGCTGAGCATACTGTACATAGACGGTATTAATGCTGGGGCAGACACAATGCTGCCTGCGCACAGTGCTGAGCATACTGTACATAGACAGTATTAATGCCAGGACAGACACAATGCTGCCTGTGCGCAGTGCTGAGCATACTGTACATAGACAGTAGTAATGCCGGGACAGACACGATGCTGCCTGCGCGCAGTGCTGAGCATACTGTACATAGACAGTATTAATACCAGGACAGACACAATGCTGCCTGCGCACAGTGCTGAACATACTGTACATAGACAGTATTAATGCTGGGACAGACACAATGCTGCCTGCGCGCAGCGCTGAGCATACTGTACATAGACAGTATTAATACCAGGACAGTCACAATGCTGCCTGCGCGCAGCGCTGAGCATACTGTACATAGACAGTATTAATGCTGGGACAGACACAATGCTGTCTGAGCGCAGTGCTGAGCATACTGTACATAGACAGTATTAATACCAGGACAGACACAATGCTGCCTCCGCACAGTGCTGAGTATACTGTACATAGACAGTATTAATACTGGGACAGACACAATGCTGCCTGCGCACAGTGCTGAGCATACTGTACATAGACGGTATTAATGCTGGGACAGACACAATGCTGCCTGCGCACAGTGCTGAGCATACTGTACATAGACAGTATTAATGCCAGGACAGACACAATGCTGCCTGTGCGCAGTGCTGAGCATACTGTACATAGACAGTAGTAATGCCGGGACAGACACGATGCTGCCTGCGCGCAGTGCTGAGCATACTGTACATAGACAGTATTAATACCAGGACAGACACAATGCTGCCTGCGCACAGTGTTGAACATACTGTACATAGACAGTATTAATGCTGGGACAGACACAATGCTGCCTGCGCGCAGCGCTGAGCATACTGTACATAGACAGTATTAATACCAGGACAGACACAATGCTGCCTGCGCGCAGCGCTGAGCATACTGTACATAGACAGGTTTAGCCTGGATTTACTGTGGGAATTCCTCTGAAGTGACCTGATAATAATGCCCAGTCTGTGAGCATTGTCCTGTCCATTGGACGCACTCCCCCCCAGAGTATTGTCTGATCTCCCGGACACTGACTGCAGCCTGTGGTGGGCTCTGTGTCTGGCCGATAAAGCTGGATATCCTGTGATTCAAGGTTGGGTTATTTATTGCCATAAAACAAATGAATCTGCAGCTCCCAGGACTGCGTCTCATCTTATAATGTGTAAAATGTGAATTATGAATGCGGAATGGATGTACTTACAAGCCGGGAACATCTTCATCCAGCTATTCAGCAGCTGCCAAACTCATTCTTTTTATTTACTTACTCTATCCTCTTCTGATGCACAATGAATCTGTCCTTTTAACTGGTTGACAAAGACATTTATTCACGTTCTCCCTTCCTGAGCTAAATTACTGTGTATTATAAATTTATTTGCATGAACAGTACCACGGTGCGCATGTTCACACACAAAGCTTGCTGGGGAACAAATTATGCTAATAGTAAAAATAAGCATTGTTTATACTGTGTGTAGAGAATAAAAATACCGGATTTGCTCGAATATAAGACAAGTTTTTTTTCAGATACAAATGCTCTTATAAAGTCCCCTCGTCTTATATTTGAGGTTCGTCTTATAATCAGACCTCCAATCAAGCTCTGACTATAAGACTAGGATCCAGGTCCCCCACAGAGCAGCGGGGGACCTGGATCCCCTCGCAAGAAGCGGCGGATGTCTGCTCAAGGCATCCGTCTGTCGGAACTTGTGGGTCATGTGACCCTTCGGCTTCGTAATAGAAGTCCTGGCGGAAGTGCAGGGCAGCCGCGGAGGATGTCTGCGCATCTCGTGCAGACATCCAACAGGAAGATTGGGGCAGCCAATGGATGTCTGCACATACGTTGGGCAAGTCTGGGGCAGGGAGAGGGGTGGGGGGAGAGGCAGCATTGGTCAAGTCTGGGGAGGGAGGGGGGAGTATTCTGCAAATCTGGGGGGTAGGGGCAGCATTGGCACATAAATGGAAATAAAAACAAGAAATGCATTTTTTATATCATAATTTTTATTAATTATGAAAAAGCAATTTGTGTGAATATCTACAAGTTATTTTTTTCCCCTATAGGGTAGTCTTATATTCAGGCTTTTAGGGAATATCCAAAGTTTGGGGGTTGTCTTATAATCAGGGTTGTCTTATATTTGAGCAAATACGGTAGATTTGAGTTGGAAATGCGTAGGTAAAATGAGATTTACTTTTTCGAACAATGGGCCTGTGATGTCTCTTTTCGATCATCTTGTAGCTTGATATTCAAATTACACATTTCACATTGATAAGGAATATATTACCATGCACAGATGATACCACAAATTGAAGCTATGCATTTGCTTGCAATTTTTGTTTTGAATAGCAGGTGAGATGAGGTGAGAGGAACATTTCATCTCACCAAAATACATAGTGCAGGAACCAACCTGATGAGCTCACTTAGCGGGGGAAACTAACCAGGGTTGTCCCTGTACAATGTATAGATTTATAAATATATATATATCTCACCTCAACTCACCTGTTATTCACTTTAACCTACCTTTTAGTGAATAGCCCCATATGTGTCTTAAGGGGTTACATGTTCACTCTGGGACTTATGTTCAGAAATATATCATTTTCGTAATGAAATGTTTTCATATGTTGGAAGTAGGGTTGTCACCCAGCCAGAACTTTGCTGGCAGGAAGAAAAATTAACTTACCTCTATAGAGGTGGCAGCAGGGGGCATATTTTATTTTATTTATATTTATTTTTTGACAGTGGGCACAATAGTGTCTAATTAGTTAATTTCTTTTTTTCGGATCCTGGGACCCTGGGGGGTGGGGCTAAAGGTGGTCCCGGGAGCTCATGCCCTCTTCTCTCTGTTAGACAAGCAATATTAATACCAGAACGGGCCCAAATCTGAGGGGACAAGACCCAAAAGAATGGGACTGTCCCAGCAAAAATTTGGGACTGTGGGCAGCTATGTAGTGGGTGTGGTTTAATTTAGGTAAAGGGACTCGATCATTGTTTATATTGTGTATACTGTGAATATAGAGAGTAAAATGATAACAGAATTGCTGCACATGCATAAAATAAAAAATAAATGTGTTTTAATGTGGGATCTCCTGTTCATGACATCACCTATGACCTCATATGCAAATGACACATTACAATTGCAGGTAGGTCCTTGTAGGCGTTGCCTAGCATTGGCTGAATTCCCATTTTATGGCCCGCCCTCTTTTTGAGGCCAGCGCACTGACGATTCTTCTCATCTTTAATGACGACAGCCAATAATAAAACACGTGTTTTACAGTGTCGCCTCTTTCATCTTTGGATGTGTTTTCCTGTACTTACATTTTCTTTTCGTCGCTGAGAAGAAATACACAGGATATATATATATATATATATATATATATATATATATATATATATATATTTTACAAGCCTTGATCTGACAGGGATTGTGATTAATAAACCTTCCACCCCATCCTAGAATTGGATCAGTGGGATATTATCCTGCCGCTCCTCGGATTAAAACTCCCCGCGGCTCCAGGTCTACCCCAAGTCTGTGTCACATCTCTTAAGATGAGAACCTGTATCCAAATTCACTCTGTGTCACTCCAAATTGCCTTGCTCTTGACGGATGCGGCTGCCTAATTCGCTACTTGAAGACATTGCAGATGATGGTCTCACTATAAAATTATTCTTTAAAGTCTGTTTTACTGGCTGGTACCCCGGGGATGGTAAGAGTCACTTTGCAGATATGTTTCTTCCAAGTGTCTGCCACTTTGTCATTAGTACTTGTCACAGAGAGATCTCAGCCAGCCTGACACTGATGGATTTCTACAGTCTGGGAGTGTACCGTCTCATCTAAAAATGAATGCATCACACAGTTTTTTTGGGGGGGGGTTTGGTTATTAAGGTCTCTGAAGCTGGCAAGGAAAGAGTCTAGTCTTTTTAGAAACATGGAAAGACTTTTATGGCCGTCCAAATAGAAGAGGGATTTATAAAGAGCAATTCAAGTGGGACATTGGGTGGTGTATTGGAGATGGCTTCATGGCGACTGCTCCACTTTTAGTACATTGCACCAGAATGAATGTAGAAATATAGAGGAGAATGTACTAAAAAAACGCAAATATATTTTATGTGAAAAACTATTTTTGCTCTTTGCTCCTATTGCAATGTACTAAACATTTAACACTCACCTAGTACATCCGCTCAAATAGAGAATAAAAACAGGCAAATATTTTTTATGCCTCTGTTGATAGCGCTCGCTAAAAGCTGGGGTCATTTTCACACGCAAATAAGAATTATTTGTCATAAATTATTCGCAAAGCTCTTTAGCGTGCGCAAATCTAATCGCAATTTATTAGCGCAACTGGAAACGTGCACGCTAAATAAAAATAACCGGAAGAGGCGCAAATCAGGCAAAACAAGCGCAGAATGTTACAAAGAGTCGCAAATTGCTCCTTACTTATGTTTTACCTACTTATTTTCCCACCGGACTTGTTTAGTACATGACCCCCTAAGTTCCAAATTGATTCCAAAGCATTGTCTATTGAAAGTCATAATTTGACTTATTGGGGGATTATGTATAAAATCTCCCACACTTCCAAGTGTCAGGACAGTGTTTGTTTTTTGTATACATTGTACAGACAGTCACATTGTATTTGCAGCATGCTCACACCTGTTTGCAAGGCTTTATTGTATACATTTATATTATTTGAGCCAGTGACACTGTATTTGCAGCATGCTCACACCTGTTTGCAAGGCTTCATTGTATACATTTTTATTATTTGCGCCAGTGAGATTAAACCCTAAAAATAAAAGTTTTCCGCATGAAAGTCTTCCCTTTTATCCTGGTCTAATGTACTGGAATAAACACCGTACCTATAAATGTTCAGCATGTTCTGTGCTCCTTCTTCTACTACAGGCAGGGGCGTACCTAGAGCATTTGGCACCCGGGGCGGACCCCGAGTGTGGCACCCCCCCCCCCCCACAATAAAAATGCAAGAAAACACCCACAATTTTTTCAATGTTTGAAAATTGTACAATTATAGTTACCAGGAATAGTGTGCCAGTCAGATACCAGTAATATTGTGCCAGTCAGATACCAGTAATATTGTGCCAGTCAGAGCCCAGTAATAGTGTGCCACTCAGAGCCCAGTAAGTGTGCCAGTCAGAGCCCAGTAATAGTGTGCCACTCAGAGCCCAGTAATATAGTGCCACTCAGAACCCAGTAATATAGTGCCAGTCAGAGCCCAGTAATGTAGTGCCAGCCAGAACCCAGTAATATAGTGCCAGCCAGAACCCAGTAATATAGTGCCAGTCAGAGCCCAGTAATATAGTGCCAGCCAGAACCCAGTAATATAGTGCCAGTCAGAGACCAGTAATATAGTGCCAGTCAGAGCCCAGTAATATAGTGCCAGCCAGAACCCAGTAATATAGTGCCAGTCAGAACCCAGTAATATAGTGCCAGCCAGAACCCAGTAATATAGTGCCAGTCAGAGCCCAGTAATATTGTGCCAGTCAGAGCCCAGTAATAGTGTGCCACTCAGAGCCCAGTAAGTGTGCCAGTCAGAGCCCAGTAATAGTGTGCCACTCAGAGCCCAGTAATATAGTGCCACTCAGAACCCAGTAATATAGTGCAAGTCAGAGCCCAGTAATGTAGTGCCAGCCAGAACCCAGTAATATAGTGCCAGCCAGAACCCAGTAATATAGTGCCAGTCAGAGCCCAGTAATATAGTGCCAGCCAGAACCCAGTAATATAGTGCCAGTCAGAGCCCAGTAATATAGTGCCAGCCAGAACCCAGTAATATAGTGCCAGTCAGAACCCAGTAATATAGTGCCAGCCAGAACCCAGTAATATAGTGCCAGTCAGAACCCAGTAATATAGTGCCAGTCAGAGCCCAGTAATATTGTGCCAGTCAGAGCCCAGTAATATAGTGCAAGCCAGAGCCCAGTAATATTGTGCCAGTCAGAGCCCAGTAATATAGTGCCAGTCAGAGCCCAGTAATATAGTGCCAGTCAGAGCCCAGTAATATAGTGCCAGCCAGAGCCCAGTAAGTGTGCCAGTCAGAGCCCAGTAATAGTGTGCCACTCAGAGCCCAGTAATATAGTGCCACTCAGAACCCAGTAATATAGTGCCAGTCAGAGCCCAGTAATAGTGTGCCACTCAGAGCCCAGTAATAGCGTGCCAGTCAGAGCCCAGTTATATAGTGCCACTCAGAACCCAGTAATGTGCCAGCCAGAGCCCAGTAATATAGTGCCAGCCAGAACCCAGTAATATAGTGCCAGCCAGAGCCCAGTAATATAGTGCCAGCCAGAACCCAGTAATATAGTGCCAGCCAGAACCCAGTAATATAGTGCCAGCCAGAGCCCAGTAAGTGTGCCAGTCAGAGCCCAGTAATAGTGTGCCACTCAGAGCCCAGTAATATAGTGCCACTCAGAACCCAGTAATATAGTGCCAGCCAGAACCCAGTAATATAGTGCCAGCCAGAGCCCAGTAATATAGTGCCAGCCAGAACCCAGTAATATAGTGCCAGCCAGAACCCAGTAATATAGCGCCAGCCAGAGCCCAGTAATATAGTGCCAGCCCCCCCCCCCCCCCCCATCACTTACCAAATCGCTGCTTCTCCCGGACGGACGACTCCTCCGTGCAGTCTTCCCTCCTGCACGGAGGAGGGAAACACAGTCGCCGGATGTGACGTATCGTCACATCCGGTCGCTGTGATTTTTTTTTTTTTTTTCACCCGGCGGCCGCATCCAGAGGTTTCGGCCGCCTGAAAAAAAAAAAAAAAAAGGTAAGCAGCGCGGGGGGTGCCGGCAGCACCGGTGGCACCCCCCTAGTCAGTGGCACCCGGGGCGGGCCGCCCCCCCCGCCCCCCCCTCGGGACGCCACTGACTACAGGGCTGACATCTTGTGTCTGTCTTGCTGTCTGCCTGCTCACGCCCACTACAGTCTCATAGTTCCTAGTTGCTTACATGAGCATATACATTTGCATTTTCATTGGCATTCCCATTCACACATACTTTCCTCCCTCCCATCTTACATGATTGATGCACAGACACATAGGCGTGACCGACGGGCCACCGAACTCTCTCAGTCCCAAAATTATTTCCCCCAATTCTTCTTTCTATAAAGTCATGAAGGGGTTCTATGGTTTTGTGTAATTGGCAGTAGTTTTGATCAACGCAAACAAATAAACCTTGCAAATACTAAACTTGACTATATCTGTAACTATGTATCTATGGAGAAAACGGTATTATCAATAAATTCCTGTATCTCTGTTTGATGGGAAAATATACAAAGCAATAATCCCTACCGTGGGAGATTTCAGAATCTATTATATTAGTTAAAACATCTTTATATTTGTCATTTGATATATTTATCATACAACCTCTCACTGACATCTCTGAGATGATGGAGAAGAAAGGAAAGAGTCTAAAAAATAAGAAAAGAAAATCCTCCCGAGTTCATTGATTTGGGTATACGTTATTAATCAAACAGATTTAAAAGACTTGCAATCCCCATGAAAGTAATTACTCTCTATTCTTTTCCTAAATCAATTACATTTTTTATTCAGAGAAATCTTGTAAATATTGCAAATAAGGCTTGCCAAATATTATTTTACTTGTTTTGACAGCACACTCTTTTTAGTTTCAGTATTCAGATCATTTGTCACAATTCCCATTTTTCTTTGTGTCTTTGTTTGGTGATATGGTTACTACTTGAGAGTTTAATTTGGTCTTGCGTTATCAGTAAATGTTTGGCTTTTTGTGTCCTGGTAGATTTTGTCAATTAAGTATGGTTTAATTATTTTTAATATAGCCACTTGTGCTCCCGGGGTCAAGAACAAAGTAGGCTATATTTTCTAATCAATTTCCACCTATTAACTAAAAATAACACATGGGGACAAAATGAGCCAAGATCTTGCATTACACTGACAATTAGCTTTGTCTTCTATTAGTTTGGATGAGTTGGAGACTCTCTAGTCCAGGTTGATCTTGTGCCAGGGAGAATTAGCACGATGGAGAGCAGCCTGGATAAAGTGCAGGATGTAATAACAAATGATAATCAATGAGGAGAGATGTAGAACTCCTGGGCGTGCTTTTTCACCTGCTATTCAGTTTAACTCACCTGCTATTCACTTTACACTCACCTTTTAGTGAATAGCACCAATAGAGTCTACAAATCTTAGTCAAGCGTTGGATTCTGGTTTAAAACTTTTGCAACAATGGACGTATCAGGCAAGTTACCGACAATGGACATGCCTGACACATCCTTCGGTGGAACGAGCGGATTTTGCAATCATTGATCACGAAAACTGCTCTGACGGTGCTGCTCTCTTGCCTTAATGTCAAGGCAATAGGCAGCACCAATATTTCAGCTCTTGGCACCCAGTATTGCTCCGAAGGTTGCTGCCTTCCTATGGGTAGAGCTTCGGAAGTGACATTTTTTTCCCCCCCAAAGCTCTGAATCTGTTGCTTGACTGCTCCTAGAGGCAGTCAACAACATTGCAATAGAAAAAGAAAAATACTTAATTAGCTCAAATCTAGGGTTCGGGTTAGAATAGTTGTTAGCGTTACAATGAAATTAGGGTTAGCATGAGGGATAGGGTTACAATTAAATTAAAATTATAATATATTAGGGATTAGATTAAGGGTTAAAGTTGGGGTTAAACTTAGGATTTTGGTTGGGTTCAAAAGGTCACTTTAGGGAAAAAAACCCCACAAATTTGGGTTTTTGCCCTATAACTCACAAAAAACTTCAGAAAAAATGGAAACAAGCATGTTTCTGAACTCAGAGCAACATTTAGAAACTATTTATATGGGGTATTTTTTAATGATTGTATTTGTGTAAATAATTTTTTGGTCAAAGTTAGAAAAAGTTTTTTTTTTTTTTTAAATTATGATATTTTATGATTTTTTTTGTAGTAAATTAAAATTTATGATGAACATAATGGTATATAATGAAAGCCCTTCTTATGATGATAAAAACAACATATCATTTGTGTGGGTACAGTATGTGAGAGAGAAGAAAATTACAGCTAAACACAAATACCCCAGAAATGTCAAAACAGCCCTTGTCACCAAGGGAAAGACCAAGTTCAAAAGGTCTTGTCACCAAGGGGTTAAGAAACTCAGATTATGTTCAAAGCCCATTTAACTACTATGGGTTTCACTAGTAACTTCAGAAAACTTCTCCTTTCCAAAGAAAAGCTTTAATGGTGGGGCTTATCCCACCCCCATCATTTACAGAGATAGGCAGAGATGTTGGTCAGTGGGCTAATGGCTCACATGTCGAATCTGCTCAATCTTGAGGGACACAGCTTTGATTTCCTAGATGTTTAATTTAGCCTTTGTCCTACTGAGGAGCCCCATTATCTATTCATGCTATGATCTTTTACACTAACCTGGGTCTATGCAAAAAATATCAAATAGACATTATCTCCTGATGTTAATTAATTCTTCCCCAGTTTTGATTTTCGGACCCAATAGAGATCCCTTGGAGATAGTGATGAGCCCCAGTGTCCCAGTCACTACATCTGAGCCAAGATGCATTCATTTTAAGTTAATAGCTCCCCTTGTGGGATAATTATAGGAGAATAAAATAGTGAAAACCATTATGTAATGTACAATTGAAAGATTGTATCAAGTAGACATTTGAAATAGAAATGCTTTAAAGGAAAGATACAAATAAAATAACTTTGGGCCCTTGTAGCTCCATGTAGCTCTGGGTATACATGCTGTGCTGAATCTTAGATCAAATAATTTGAGCCAAGATGAAGTAAGACCTGAATATAGAATCCGAGCAACATGTCTGGCTCTTGATAGAGCTACACAAAGCTCACATAAGTTGATTTGTTACCCACAAGGGGCAGGATTGTAAAACAACTGTACCCCTCTTAATTTGAGTTCTCATATGGACTTACAAAATCCACCAGGGTGAACCTTATATATGTGGAAAATACGCATTGCTCTTAAAACAGATGGAAAGTATTCCTTTGATAAATTTGTGGCAGTGGTTTTTTGACTCAATGTTTCATACAAAAGACTTTGATAAATAGAGTCTTTTATCTTGTACAATTTACCAGCATCCATCTCCTGCAGTAGATTGCTTCGTCGGGCCCGGCTAGCCCTGAAGGATTTCTAAATAATATTGTTTTTTATTTTTTAATTCATGGGATGCAGGTATACCTTTTCTTCTCAGCTGGCTTCAACGAGACTAATTAGTGCGTCTACAGAATTTAATCCTTCATCATTTCCCTCTCCTAATTACTTTTCCTTCTCTGTGTAGAGTTGCAGGAAAGAGCTCTGTTGGCTGGCAAGTTGTAAAACTAGCTGGCTGAAAGAACAGCCTTGAGTTATTTTTTTTTTTTAAACTTTGTTTTGTTATATATAAAAAAATAGAAAAGAAAAGGAATTTGAAGGAAATCATTCGCTGTGAAAGAATATGATTGAGAAGTGATGAGTTCCCTTGGAGTCATGGAGGGCTTTGTCCTCGCCAATTCTCTAAAACATCGAAAGCATCCTCTGTTATCATTGACCTGTTATCAGGACCAGTGTTGTTTGTGTCCAAATCTGGCTTGATTCCTTCTATGCTTCCAATAGTTCGACTCTAGAGAGTGGCCAAAGAAGACCATTAAGACCAAAAAAAAACTATTTCTGCCCCTCCGGTTCCCTACGCCAATAGGTTTCTCCCATTCTAGCTCTTTTTTTGTGATCAGAAATTTTGTTTGGGAGAAAAAAGGTAAATTCAATCAACAACAGCTGGTGTAATATGGCTGACTGCGGCCGATAGAGGTAAGCCGTGCAGTGGGTGAATGAAGGAAGGGAAGACCTGTCTACACCCTCCAGAATACAAGTGCTCTATCCGAATTATCTAAGCCAAATGTCGCTGATTAGTGTAACACCATCTATAAAGACTCACAAGCTGAATAACAGTTTACATCATGGACAACCGAAAGAACCAAATGCAGACAGGTAAAACAAAAATGCCAATGCAGCAGAACTGTTAATACGATACAATATATTGCTGAGCCGTTTTGTAACCTATATCAATGTATCCTATACATATACTATCCAATCAGCACCATCATCAGTGACATTTGGTAACCCAGGCATCCTCCATATCCAATCTCTTTCACGTCTGGAAACATGTATCATTTTATGCTTATATTTGTAATATTGTTATTTTTAATAATGCTATTTTGCCAAGTTTATTTACTAAAAATCTATGTTTGGGAATTAATTCTTCCATCATAGAATCCTTGGTATACTCGTTATCTTATTCTCTTTTACCACTTTCCCACGTTCCTAACACTAAGGTGTTTGTAGCTGCTTATGCTCTTCTGTTTTAAGTTTTATTAAATGGCTGATTGTGCCTGTGACATTGCACACATGGTGTAACCTATTGGATAACCTATTGGTCGCCACCTTGACTCTAGAGAGTCCTTCCTTGTTAAGTCCCCCTTGGCCTTTGTTCTTTTGTCTTTGTTTTTCTTGTTGCCAAGATGAGCTCTCAGACATGTTAATTTCCTCAGCCCAGGGATGACGAGTCTTTCTAATTAATCCTTAGTGTGGGCGTAATCACATTACGTCAACCTTTATATATATATATATATATCACCACCAATGAAGGAGGAAAATGTACAGAAATCCATTCGTAAACAGGGATAGGCAAAGCATGCGTACACAATCACAAGTGTCAGTGGAAAGGTCATCAGTGTCCGTGGCAGGGTAAGCAGTGTCCATGGCAGGGTAAGCAGTGTCCATGGCAGGGTAAGCAGTGTCCGTGACAAAGGTCATCAGTGTCTGTGACAGGATAGGCAGTGTCCATGGCAGTAAAAAGTGGTAAAGTGTTGCGCAAAATAAAAAATATATCTATAAAAATACTTATCAATATTAAATGTAGCAGTCCAATCGGAGGTACATGTGAAAAAAAGAGATACAAAAACAATGTGCAGTATTGTCAAACGATTGTAGTAGTAGAGAATATCTCCCCCTTTGGAAGTGTCACACTATACAGAGCCTCTGGGTGTGTCAGGCATATGGACTATAAATCCTATAATCCCCAATCGTAATCTAGGATCTTGAGATAGAATGCTCGCACATCAGGGGGTCACGATGATGTGAATATAAATGCAGAAAGAGGAATACAATATAATATACCAAATGTAAACACTCTTTAATATCCCCCCAGAATGCTTACATGTAAAACAATAAAAAACAGCATCCAATAAAAGATAGATAAGAACAAGCAGGAAGCAAAGTCACCCAGCTGGTCTGTTCAGCAAAGTTCCTGATGGCAAAGATGTGTGCAGGAACCGGAGTTTTAGGCTGTGTTGAGCAGACAACACTATCGTCCATAGGGTGAAGAAAGAATGCTTCCGGGTAGCAACTCTCGTTCGGGACTTCACAAGTCTCGCAACGCGTTTCGCCCTATGGGGGCTTTTTCAGAGCAGTGTCCGTGGCAGGGTAAGCAGTGTCCGTGACAGGTTAGGCAGTGTCCCTGGCAGGTTTAGCAGTGTCCATGGCAGGGTTAGCAGTGTCTATGAAGATCCATAGAACATAATTAATTCTCCACAACTCACTACTTACTGACTAAACCCCACATATTGTATTTAAATAAAAATACCAAAGTGTGTAACCAGGAAGGTGATGTTCATATATATATATATATACCTTTTACAAGAACATCCTGGGCATGTTACTATTACCCAACTAAAACTGACTCTGTCACTTAAACACGGCTTATACTGCAAATGTACAGAATCAAAAATGATGAACAATTATCTATATTGTACATTGTGTTAGCAGAATTGCAAGTAAATCCATAAAATAAGAGTACTATATGTTTTAAATGTGTCTTGTGGATTACTTAATTTACTTAATTTGCACTTCAAACCACAGGTGATGTCATAAACACAAGTCACATTAAAATAATAATTAGGCTGAGTTGACCCTGCCCAGAGTTGAACCTGCAACCCTTAGAGATTAGCCTATTGAGCCATCTCACCAGTCACGGCGCCCTCTGCTGGCTGGTGGTGTGTATTTTAATTACTGGGCCCAATACATCATGTTGGACAATTTCTTTTTTCTTGATTATGCCGTTTGGCGACAAACCACTTGATGTTCGGTATTTGAATCCCTTCCTCGAAACAGACGCTGGGACATTCTTTTTATTAATTAGTAGACTGCTGGTAATGATCCTATTTCCCAGGAAGTCGTTGGGTTTATTTTTGCTCCTCTCTGTTCTCCTATCATTTATAAACCAGTCTTTTCATAGCCGGCACAAAGGTTTCCCCTTACACCAGAGCACAGAGGTCCTGTGGTCCCATGGGCTCTGAATATTGATGAGTGCAAGTGGAATTTATCATGTTCCAGGAATACAGTTGGAGATTCTTCTTTAATTCTCCTGTTTTGAAACTTAATTATCTCCTGTAAAGAGCCAGGCAGTTTTTTTTTGTTTCATAAAATAAGGTCATTTTGTTTGCTCCCATTCTCTACATTTGAAATTTTTATTTCTTTTAAATTTTTTAAATTATTCAGAACCGTTTTACAATTCCAGTTTGGTCCGTCTTTAATTGTACAATTTCCCCCGGTAGTCCACCAGCTAAAAGGTTATGTTTCCAACGAGCGAGTGGGAAAAATACAGTAATTTTTAGACTAATATGTATTTATTTATTTTACCTCGAAAAGAGAATATTTAAGGACACCACATAAAGATTTCTGACATTTTCAAAGTGTCGGTCTGGGTCAGGGATAAGTTTAAGAGACCATAAAAATCTAATTTCTTTCTGTCACAGCTCAGATACAGATTCAGTGTAGAGCAGAAAAACAGAAAACCTCTTTAAAAAAAATCAGACCCGATAGTTTTTAAAAAGTTAGGCAGATGTATTAATCTCCTGTTAATGCGAAATGCGTCTGCTCAGGAAATAGGCTTTTTTTTAATTAGGGATCTAACACTACAGATGACCTGTTTGGTTCTGGACACAATCCACCAGTTATGATTTAATTAATATTTATAAAAACCACTCCACGGTGATATTTTAGACCCTGTTCTCGGGGGTCCATCACCAAAGGTTGATGCTCTAATGGTGGGTGTATTAATATCTCTCTATTGCACACAGATGGAATTCGACTGCATACCCCATGCGACTCACGTTGATGGGTAACTCAGAGATTATCTTTACATTGAACATTCAGGCGCAGAATATATATTACAAAATGTCAGCAATCTCCTTCATCTCTCTTTTTCCAATAGTAGGGGTGATAGGGTAGCCAGGATGTCGGCTGGAAACTGACGGGAGTGTTTGAACTTAGATGTATTTAAAGGACACTATGAATCATAAAAGGAAGACATTGCATCTGTCTAAAGGAACACTCCGACTTAAAAATGACCAATCTTTTCCATGAAAAGATGCCTAGGGCTGCAAATTTTGGGGGGCGGCAGCACCCCCCAGCACAAAAAAAAAAAAAAATGAATAAAGAAAAATTGGCCCCTTACAAAAAAAAAAAAAAACGCGCTTGCAGGCAGAGACGTAAGTGAGAAGTGATCGGAAGATCCCCCCTCACCTTCCCTCTGCCGGCAGGCTACACGGGGAGCCGAACAGGCAGCACAAAGAAACCTCGGTGCTGGGTAAATGATGGGGTGGGGTGCAAAATTACTGGGGCATATTAATGGGAAATAACACTTGCATATTATTGGCAAATTTACTGGGGCATACTAAATGGCAAATAACACTGGCATATTATTGGGCAAATTGGCTGTGGGATATTAAATGGCAAATAACACTTGCATATTATTGGCAAATTTACTGGGGCATATTAAATGGCAATTAACACTGGCATATTATTGGGCAAATTGGCTGTAGGATATTAAATGGCAAATAACACTGGTATATTATTAGGCAAATTGGCTGGGGCATATTAAATGGCAAATAACACTTGCATATTATTGGGTAAATTAGCAGGGGCATATTAAATGGCAAATAACACTTGCATATTATTGGGTAAATTAGCAGGGGCATATTAAATGGCAAATAACACTTGCATATTATTGGGAAAATTGGCTGGGGCATATTAGATGGCAAATAACACTTGCATATTATTGGGAAAATTGGCTGGGGCATATTAAAAGGCAAATAACACTGGCATATTATTGGGCAAATTGGTAGGGGCATATTAAATGGAAAATTACACTGGCATATTATTGGCAAATTTACTGGGGCATACTAAATTTCAAATAACACTGGAATATTATTGGGCAATTTTACTGGGGCATACTAAATGGCAAATAACACTGGCATATTATTGGGCAAATTGGCTGGGGAATATTAATGGCAAGTTATACTGGCAAAATATTGGGCAAATTGGCAGGGGCATATCCAGTGGCAAATACTGGCATATTATTGGGAAAATTGGCTAGGGAATATTAATGACAAAATAATACTGGCATAATATTGGGCAAATTGGCAGGGGCTGATTAAATGGCAAATACTGGCATATTATTAGGAAAATTGGCTGTGACTTATTAATGGCAAATAATACTCGCATATTATTGGGTAAATTGGCTGGGGCATATTAATGGAAAATGATACGGGCATATTATTGGGCAAATTAGCTGGAGAATATTAATGGCAAATAATATTGGCAATATGTATGTAATGGGGTGATGGAGGCATGTAAATTGGGTGATGGGGCATGTCCTTGGTGTGCAACGTGGGTTATGGGTCATGTCATGGGTGTGCATCGTGGGTAGGGGAGGTGCCCAAAATTTGTCTGCCTAGGGCAGCACAAAACCAAGATACACCACTGATACCAGGTGAATGATAACTATACTTGCAGTGTGTGCATACATATATTACACAGGAGTCTGTACAGAGCAGACATATAATAATACCAGGTGAATGATAACTATACTTGCAATGTGTGCATATATATATTACACAGGAGTCTGTACAGAGCAGACATATAATAATACCAGGTGAATGATAACTATACTTGCAGTGTGTGCATACATATATTACACAGGAGACTGTACAGAGCACACATATAATAATACCAGGTGAATGATAACTATACTTGCAGTGTGTGCATACATATATTACACAGGAGCCTGTACAGAGCACACATATAATTATACCAGGCGAATGATAACTATACTTGCAGTGTGTGTGCATACATATATTACACAGGAGTCTGTACAGAGCAGACATATAATAATACCAGGTGAATGATAACTATACTTGCAGTGTGTGCATACATATATTACACAGGAGCCTGTACAGAGCACACATATAATTATACCAGGTGAATGATAACTATACTTGCAGTGTGTGCATACATATATTACACAGGAGCCGGTACAGAGCAGACATATAATAATACCAGGTGAATGATAACTATACTTGCAGTGTGTGCATACATATATTACACAGGAGCCTGTACAGAGCACACATATAATTATACCAGGTGAATGATAACTATACTTGCAGTGTGTGCATACATATATTACACAGGAGTCTGTACAGAGCAGACATTTAATAATATCAGGTGAATGATAGTTTTCTCTTCTGTAAGATGAAGATGATGTGGATGGGTGTTATGGTACTCTGATTGTGACTGTGTCAAACTGAGTAATGTTCCCAAAACATTTCACTATCACCAGCATCATTATTTGTATTTTAACCAAGCTGTGCAGGTTCCCTTACTCAGTAACAGGATTATAGTGTCTGGTGCTGTGTAACATTTGGCCTCAAGTGAGTGGAGCCGTGTGACATTGTGTGCCCTGCGAGACTGAGCTAGAGTCAATCCGGTAAGAGTACTGAGTGTCAAGGACACAATTCTTGTGCAAAAAAAAATGCTACTTGTGCAAAGCACCAGTAAAAATGCAAGACATTTGACTGAACACCAAAAAAAAAAAAAAAACACTTTCCTTACAAATTCCAGTCTGTAGTCAACAATGGAGCCATCACAAAGGAGAAAAAATAGTTCTATCACTGCCCCATGTCTACAATGATAAACAACTTCTGCAAAAGATGACCTTCATCCCATAGTAATCCCCTTATCTCATGTAACATCTCTGTAGCCCACCAGAGTCCAAAATACACGTTGTATCTGTCTGTAGCAGACACTAGATATTCTTACTAATTGGAGCTCTCCATCCCTGGGACATATTGGGATTAAGGACAGTAATAAACAATATACATTATTCAAAAAGTGCAGACAATCCTTAATTCATGGGATATTAATCATTATTAAATATGATTTATGAATAGAATTGAAATATTCATGTTTTATACCTCCTCCATCTTTGTGGCAAATACCAAGCGGCCTCTTGTGTCTTTTGGTACAAAGGGAGAGTCACAAGAGGCATTGAGCGGAACTCAGTAGTAGGCAGCCAATGGCTGAAGAGGGTTCCATTGGTTCCAACTTTCTTTTGGAGGGTCCAGGGACAAAAAATGGGTGTAAAGTAAACAGATCAAGTGATAGGCAATCAAAACAAGTTATTTTTTAAGAGAGAGAGAGAGAGAGAGAGAGAGAGAGAGAGAGAGATCCAGAAAAAGTGCAGTGTTTTTTGTAAACTTCTTTTTAATAGACCTCCAAAAAAGTAAGGCTTAAATTAAAAATAATAGAATGCACATAAGCAATACAATCGCCAGCCCTGTAAGATAAGACAGCGGCTCAATCTCAGTTCTTCCGAACGACACTGGCTGGACTGGTGGCTCTCCAAAGGATGCTGACAGCATGTGTAGAGGAAGAGGTACCAGACACACTGTATATATGTCTTGAAACGAAAACAATTCCAACATTTATACAGTGTGTCTGGTTGTATCTGGCTGTACAGAGGTTAATTGGGAGGAGGGTTAAATGCACCTCCCCCAACACATTAAAGAAAGCAGTATGGAGTGCTCTGTAGCCTTATTGTTATCCCCTAATACCTTATGTATGTTTCTTATTTTGGGTACAGCTTAGCCCGGATATCTGGACCGCGCCTGTCATGTATATATGACATCATCTTGTGGCTTTTCAACAGAAAATATGTCATTTGCATATCAAGTCCCAGGTGATGTCATGAACAGGAGACAGTCACAGACACATGTAAAACACATTTTTTTTCCTGTTAATTTTTGCCTTTACTTTCAGCTCTGCCAACACAATGTATATATTATTTTTGAAAAATTCAAATACATTCACAATTTAAACTTTAGGTGACTGAGACCCTGTAAGGGAAACTTATCTGTAAAAGTAACATCTTCCTGAGACCTCATCTGATTTGATTGCAGTTCAGTAAGGGGCTCTGAAGTTCCTGATGGCGGGCCTGGTTCTATGGATGGCTCTGACACACAATGGGTTAACACAGCCCTATACATGGCTTCCCGTCTGCAGCCAGCGAGATGCTATACATATATTAATTTGTGGTGCATGAACTCTGCAGCCTGCAGGACTAGTCATCCTCATTTATCCTGGTTACTTTAGAACTGCTAAAAGCATTGGAGTAATAGGAGGATAGATCATTGTGTTAGGAGGGCAAGCATTAGCCCCTCAGAGTATTGCTCTTCCTGATGCTCTCGCGGATGGATAATGGCTGCATATGATGACTTTCATGGAGAAGGAGCCAGCGGACAACGAATTACCGACTCACCAAGTGCAACGGAAGTGCTGAATCAGCCATTCTCCGCTAATGCTGATGTCCAGGATGGATGGTCTATCAGATGCTCCCACAGTGTTTATATACAGGATTACAGGCCCATAAGTGTGTCTGCTTTTAAAAAAAACATTTATTACATCGATACAGAGAAGTATCATTGAGTACAAAAAAATAGAAACATATACTCTTACTGCATTCATAGAATGTGTCGGCAGATAAGAACCATTCGGTCCATCTAGTCTGCCCAAGCATCCTATTGGCTGGAATACAAACATCTCGACATTCCAAATGACCAAAGGGACTTTTTTTTTTTGTCTCAGGAGTGTGGACCAGGGGAGGAGTTTAGGAGTGTGGACCAGGGGAGGAGTTTAGGAGTGTGGACAGATGGAGGGGCATAGGAGTGTGGACAGGGGGAGGGGATTAGGATGGAGGGGGGGATTGAGATTTAACACATAGATAACTGTTGATGGTTGTGATTAATTTTGTGTTAAACCAGAAAGAGTAATCATCCTAAGCTCCTAAGAAAGGGGACACACCAGGGTAGAAAAGAGGGGGGGGGGGGGGGGGGATTTGGGTCTAAAAGAAGTACTATCCCTTTAAAAAACACCTATGGTGTATCTATTAAGGAAATAAAGGCAAATTGTATTTATTCATATTTTACTTACGTTTTCTTTAGGTCCCATATTGAGTTATGTAAACGTTTTTCTTGTAAATCAAATTTCATTTTTTTCCCAGTAACATGATAAATAGTTACAGAAATGGGTAAAAATATAACAAACGGATGTAGGGGAGGGTTGTAGAGATAAACAAAAGTAGCGTGTGAGATGCACATTGGAAACATTTGTTTCCAAATTTAACCTTGGTTTCTTAATTCCTCGAGTCATGAGGTGACCACTGAGAAATCCTAATTACATTGTATCTTGATAGGCATATTGTACAAAAACATATAACAATCTATTCAGTGAAAAGAACTAGACAAGGTTGTGTGTCTGCTAACGCAGCTGATGACAACACTGATTGAAGGTTATTTTAAAGAATCCTTCCAGCAAATAAATATAGAAAAAAAAAGGAAATATGACACTAACACAAGTGAAAACAGTGTATAATAGTGTAAATAATAATGATAAAGAGTAATAATAATACAAAATACTCCTTCTCTGGTACTGCAGCTCTCAAACAAGTGCTCCTCGGGCACTTCAGACAACAGAAACACCAGAATAGAGGCACATGTACCGGGGAGAAAAAAATAATAGTGCAACACAGTAATACTGAATATATGGAGTGATAGTGTTTAGCTGTTACACTCACAAACGGAAAAAGGGTTCAGGCTCATCAGAAAGTATAATCTTCCTGTTTATTCCATCATCTAATAAAAAAAAACATATAAAACAAATGGAAATGTTTAAAACCAAATACACGTATAAAAAAACAAAAGCACATAAAGTGCAACCTGCGTATAATGTCCTGAGATAGTGTACAGACTCCGTCCTGCTACCACCAGGGTACGGTACTCTACCACCGTGACTGGTCCACCTTCCATCACTGCAGTGCACTTGTTAGGCCCTGGTAATGGGAACCTGTCACCCCAACATTGCATCTTCTGTGACTGCAGAGCATAAAGAAAGAAACGTGATCTATACATTGCGTTAGCAGGACTGCAATAAATGCATTAATTAGGAGAAACGTGTTTTAATTGTGTGTGTGGAGTCTCCTGCTTATGACATCACCTGTGGCCTGATATGCAAATGGAGTACAATTTAATGGGAAATGTGTAATTTATACATCATGTTACAAGATGTCGTTAGCAGGAGACAGGACAGGCATGTTTTTATATTAATCTATGCATTTTCTGCTTTATCATCATTATGTATTCACTACATTCACAGTAAAAGCAATGTTAGGGTTAAATGAGCCCCTCCAAGCAGTGCCCACCCTTGTGTTGCACATTGCATCAACAGTCCATGATCCACCACCCTCATTACACACCCAAGGCATGTCCCATCACCCAAATTACACACCAGGACATCCCCCATTACCCATATTACACACTCAGGACATGCTCCATCACCCTCATTACACACCCAGGACATGCCCCATCACCCACACTGCACACCCAGGACATGTCCCATTACCCACATTACACACCCAGGACATGCCCCATTACCCACATTACACACTCAGGACATGCCCCATCACCCACACTGCACACCCAGGACATGCCACATTACCCACACTGCGCACCCAGGACATGCCCCAATACCCACATTGCACACCCAGGACATGTCCCATTACCCACACTGCACACCCAGGACATGTCCCATTACCCACATTGCACACCCAGGACATGCTCCATCACCCACATTACACACCCAGGACATGCCCCATCACCCACACTGCACACCCAGGACATGTCCCATTACCCACATTGCACACCCAGGACATGTCCCATTACCCACACTGCACACCCAGGACATGCTCCATCACCCACATTACACACCCAGGACATGCCCCATCACCCACACTGCACACCCAGGACATGCCCCATCACCCACACTGCACACCCAGGACATGTCCCATTACCCACATTGCATACGCAGGACATGTCCCATTACCACACTGCACACCCAGGACATGTCCCATTACCCACATTGCACACGCAGGACATGCCCCATTACCCACACTGCACACCCAGGACATGCCCCTCCACCCATATTGCTTACTTAAGCCTTACCCCATCCAGCACCCACATTGCACACCCAGGACATGCCCCAGTACCCACATTGCCCACACACCAATGACATGCCACAACACCCACACTGCTCACCAGGACTTACCCCAGCCAGAACCCACTTTGCACACCCAGGACATGGCCCAGTTCCCACATTGCACACACACCAATGACATGCCACAACACCCACACTGCTCACCAAGACTTACCCCATCCAGCACCCACATTTCATCCACAAGATTTCTCCAGCTCCCATTTGCACCAACAGGATTTCTCTGGTGCCTTGTGGTGGGCAGCAGGATGTCTGTGTGCTGTGCAGGAGCACAGACATCCTTCCAGGCTGCCTCGGGTGCTCCTCTCTCGCGTCTGCACCTCTGCCACCAAGATTTTTCATTTTATTTATTTCTATTTTAAACGGGCACCAAGCCTAATACAACCATATTGGCTGTACCCCGTGATGGCGGTCCTGCCCATATATATAACGTTTAACCCTTTGTGGTGCAGGATGTGTGGAATTTGCTGTGTAAAGGGTAATGATCTCCCGATAGCTGACAGATGGTTATTATCTGACTCGGTCATTTACTTCATCCTGTGTTGTGAAAATCAATAGACAGAAGGAAATTGATATGAACACAATCAATCCAGCAGTAGGAGGAATTATAACACCTCCTGCTCGGTAATTAAGTGTTCACATATGGACAGGACAGATTCTCCCGGCCAGTCTGGGGAGAGCTAGCCCAATCGTCATTATATTTGCCTTATAAACAAATCTATTGGACCTGTGGGAAGGATTTTGGGCCAGGACCATAATGCATTGCATGAGATCTGATCAACACAAAGCACGTCTTACCAATTACTGAAAGCCTGCAAATGGCACACCGAGATTTAACTGTGTTTCTATGATAGAAACATAGAAACATAGAATGTGTCGGCAGATAAGAACCATTCGGTCCATCTAGTCTGCCCAATTTTTTTTGAGTACTTTTATTATTCCCCCGTTCCCGGTCTTATAGCTAGGATAGCCTTGTGTCTATCCCACGCATGCTTAAAATCGTTGACTGTATTACCTCTACCACTTCTGCTGGCAGGCTATTCCATACATCCACTACCCTCTCAGTAAAGTAATACTTTCATTAGTCCCTGGCCTTATCTTATATCTAGGATAGCCTTATACCTATCCCACGCATGCTTAAACTCCTTCACTGTATTAACCTCTACCACTTCTACTGGAAGACTATTCCATACATCCACTACCCTCTCAGTAATGTAATACTTTCATTAGTCCCTGGCCTTATCTTATATCTAGGATAGCCTTATACCTATCCCATGCATGCTTAAACTCCTTCACTGTATTAACCTCTACCACTTCTGCTGGAAGGCTATTCCATACATCCACTACCCTCTCAGTAAAGTAATACTTCCTGATATTACCTTTAAATCTTTGCCCCTCTGATTTAAGACTATGTCCTCTAGTTGTGGTCGTTTTTCTTCTTTTAAATATACTTTCTTCCTTTACTGTGTTGATTCCCTTTATGTATTTAAATGTTTCTATCATATCCCCCCTGTTACGTCTTTCCTCCCAGCTATACATGTTAAGATGCTTTAAACTTTCCTGGTAAGTTTTATCCTTCAACCCATGAACCAGTTTAGTAGCCCTTCTCTGAACTCTCTCCAAAGTATCAATATCCTTCTGGAGATACGGTCTCCAGTACTGCGTACAATACTCCAAGTGAGGTCTCACCAGTGCTCTGTACAATACTCCAAGTGAGGTCTCACCAGTGCTCTGTACAATGGCATGAGCACTTCCCTCTTCCTACGATAGTTCTCATCTAGGTGTGTGTTTCTCCAATGGTAACAGTCTGACTCTTGTATAACGAGTTCTCATCTAGGTGTGTGTTTATATGGTGACAGTCTGACTTGTGTTTCTATAGTAACAGTCTCACTGTTGTATCATGAGTTCTCATCTAGGTGTGTGTTTATATGGTGACAGTCTGACTTGTGTGTTTCTATGGTAACAGTTTGACTGTTGTATAACGAGTTCTCATCTAGGTGTGTGTTTCTATGGTAACAGTCTGACTGTTATATAACGAGTTCTCATCTAGGTGTGTGTTTCTATGGTGACAGTCTGACTCATGTGTGTTTCTATGGTAACAGTCTGACTTTTATATAAAGAGTTATCATCTAGGTGTGTGTTTTTATGATAACAGTCTGACTCTTGTATAACAAGTTCTCGTCTAGGTGTGTGTTTCTATGATAACAGTCTGACTCTTGTATAACAAGTTCTCGTCTAGGTGTGTGTTTCTATGGTGACAGTCTGACTCTTGTGTTTTTCTATAGTAACAGTCTGACTGTTTTATAATGAGTTATCATCTAGGTGTGTGTTTATATGGTGACAGTCTGACTGTTGTATAAAGAGATCTCATCTCGGTGTGTGTTTCTATGGTGATAGTCTGACTGTTGTATAACGAGTTCTCATCTATGTGTGTGTTTCTATGGTGACAGTGTGGCTCTTTTATAACGAGTTATCATCTAGTTGTGTGTTTCAGTCTGTTATATGCAGAGTTCTCATCTAGTTGTATGTTTCAGACTGTTATATGCAGAGTTCTCATCTAGTTGTGTAACTTAGTAACATAGTAAAATAGTAATTTAGGTTTAAAAAGACACAAGTCCATCAAGTTCAACCCTTCTACCTATCATTCTAGCTTTTGATCCAAAAGAAGCAAAAACCCCTAAGGAAGCTATTTCTAATTTTGCCTCCTTGGGGGAAAAACTCCTTGACTCCAAGGGGCAATCAGATTTCTTCTTGGATCAATAAGCTCTATTATTAATGCTTATTCTATTATTAATAGCCCTGTATGTTCTGCTTTTCCATGTTTAAATGCATCTATTGTGGTTGATAGCACTACCTCTCTAGGCAGTGAGTTCCATAACTTTATTGTTCTTTCCGTAAAGAATCCCTTCCTTTGCTGTCTATGAAATCTTTGCTCTTCCAGTCTCAGAGGGTGACCTCCTGTTCTTTGTACGTTTCTGTTAATGAACAGGTCACTGGAGAGCTCTTTATATTGGCCCTGCACATATTTATATGTTATCATATCCCCTCTGAGACGCCTTTTTTCTAATGTATATAAATGCAATTTTTTAAGTTTCTCTTCATAACCTACCCCTTTATTAATTTTGTAGCTCTCCTTTGCACTTTTTCTAGTTCCATAATATCCTTTTTAAGGACTGGTGTCCAGAATTGAACTGCATATTCAAAGTGAGGTCTTACCATTGACTTGTAAAGAGGCAAGATGATATCCTCCTCCCGTGAATCTATACCTCGTTTTATACATGCCAATATCTTTATCCTTTTCATTAGTAGTTTTTCCCAGGAAAATACCATTTAACGTATATGTTGCTTTGTTTTTATTTTTCCCATAATGCATAACTTTACATTTGTCTATATTGAACCTCATTTGCCACTTTACTGCCCCAGTCTGTCCAAATCTTCCTGCAAAGAAAAAACATGAAGCTTAGTCTGTATTACCTTACCTAATTTTGTGTCATCAGCAAACACGGAGACACAGCTCTCAGCACAATGTGGGAGATCATTAATACTCCGCTCAATACCCTGGTCCAATCTGAGGATTTTCCATTTACAACAACCCTTTGCCTTCTATCTTTTAGCCAATTTTCAATCCAAATACATACATTTGCCCCTAAACCTATTTCTCTTAATTTGTAGAGTAATGTTTTGTGTGGAACTGTATCAAATGCTTTCGCAAAATAGATCACATCAACTGCTGCACCTAGATCTATATTTTTACTGACTTCTTCATAGAATGTTATTACGTTTGTTTGACAAGACCTGTCTTTCACAAAACCATGGTGACTTTTACTAATTATATTCTGATTCAAGATGTATTCTTGAGTGTATACTTTTAGCAATTCTTCAAATAATTTCCCCACTACAGATGTCAAGCTCACTGGCCTGTAATTACCCGGCAGAGATTTTGATCCCTTTTTAAATATTGGAATGACATACGCTTTACGCCAGTCTGTTGGCACTATACCTGAACTGAAAGAATCCCTAAAGATCATGAATAGTGGCCTGGCCAGAATTATGCTTAACTCTCTAAGTACCCTTGGGTGTATACCATCTGGTCCTGGGGCCTTGTCTATCTTAACAGAGTGTAATTGCTTAAGCACTTTTTCCTGTGTCAGCCAATCCCATGTTTGCGGCGAATGTCCCATAACTTCCTGTAGCAGGGGCTCATCCATCTGTTCTTCCTTAGTATAAACAGAAGAAAAAAAAGTATTTAAAATGTCTGCTTTCTCTCTGTCCTCACTTACCAAATTTCCCATTTGGGATAACAAGGGCCCAACATTTTCCCTCTTTAGCTTTTTTCCATGTATATACTTATAAAACATTTTGGGGTTAGTTTTACTCTCCTTAGCATTCTTTTCTCATTTTCCAATTTAGTCATTTTAATTGCCTTTTTACAGGCTTTGTTGGTATCTTTGTATTTTATAAATGATAATGCTAATCCCTTCAGACTGTTATACGCAGAGTTCTCATCTAGTTGTATGTTTCTAAGGTGACAGACTGATTGTTGTATACAGCTTTCTCATCTAGTTTGTTTCTATGGTGACAGACTGATTGTTGTATACAGCTTGCTCATCTAGCTGTGTGTTTCTAAGGTGACAGTCTGATTGTTGTATATAGCTTTCTCATCTAGTTGTATGTTTCTAAGGTGACAGACTGATTGTTGTATACAGCTTTCTCATCTAGTTTGTTTCTATGGTGACAGACTGATTGTTGTATACAGCTTGCTCATCTAGCTATGTGTTTCTAAGGTGACAGTCTGATTGTTGTATATAGCTTTCTCATCTAGTTGTGTGTTTCTATGGTGACAGTCTGATTGTTGTATACAGCTTTCTCATCTAGTTGTATGTGTCTATGGTGACAGACTGATTGTTGTATACAGCTTTCTCATCTAGCTGTGTGTTTCTATGGTGACAGACTGATTGTTGTATACAGCTTTCTCATCTAGCTGTGTGTTTCTATGGTAACAGTCTGATTGTTGTATACAGCTTTCTCATCTAGTTTATTTCTATGGTGACAGTCTGATTGTTGTATACAGCTTTCTCATCTAGCTGTGTGTTTCTATGGTAACAGTCTGATTGTTGTATACAGCTTTCTCATCTAGCTGTGTGTTTCTAAGGTGACAGTCTGATTGTTGTATATAGCTTTCTCATCTAGTTGTGTGTTTCTATGGTGACAGTCTGATTGTTGTATACAGCTTTCTCATCTAGTTGTATGTGTCTATGGTGACAGTCTGATTGTTGTATACAACTTTCTCATCTAGTTGTATGTTTCTATGGTGACAGTCTGATTGTTGTATACAGCTTTCTCATCTAGTTGTATGTGTCTATGGTGACAGTCTGATTGTTGTATATAGCTTTCTCATCTAGTTGTATGTTTCTATGGTGACAGTCTGATTGTTGTATACAGCTTTCTCATCTAGTTGTGTGTTTCTATGGTGACAGTCTGATTGTTGTATACAGATTTCTCATCTAGTTGTATGTTTCTATGGTGACAGTCTGTTGTATACAGCTTTCTCATCTAGTTGTGTGTTTCTATGGTGACAGTCTGATTGTTGTATACAGCTTTCTCATCTAGTTGTATGTTTCTATGGTGACAGTCTGTTGTATACAGCTTTCTCATCTAGTTGTGTGTTTCTATGGTGACAGTCTGATTGTTGTATACAGCTTTCTCATCTAGTTGTGTGTTTCTATGGTGACAGTCTGATTGTTGTATACAGCTTTCTCCTCTAGTTGTGAAACCCAGAATATTACAAATGTGTCCTTTTTTTCCAAGGTAAAACCAATCTCTTTACAGATACGATCAGAATTCTCTCTGAGCGCTGCCTCTCACCCGAGACAGATCTCATCTGGATGCTGGCTCCAGTCAGAGCGAGGGTTCCCCTCTTTGGTCTGATTGGGGGCTTAATTGTGTGACTAAAGCATAGAGACCTAGATATGAGACCTAGATATGTCCCCCTTTGCTGATCTCTCTCTGTGCTTGCCGACCAAACGACTGCCTGCTTCCCAAGGAAGCATTTTCCATTTACAATGTCTACACTTGATGTTTTCTTTCTCTTATATAAAGCGTTCTGCTCTTTATTGATCAGAAATCAGGGCTTTACATCTGTATCAAGAAATCTCTATAAACTGAAATTAAGCATTCTACAGTCAGATGCAACAAATGGTCTGGAAATACATCATTCACAGAGCAAAAAAAATACCCATTTATAATATAAATAATAATAAATACAGCCCTGACAAACATAAACACAGCATTACCTGCCACAAAAAATACACAAAATATTCAGCAAACTATTTCTACAGAACAGGAGCATATGGTTTTGCAATTCAGCTCTGTGCAAATGGATATAAATACCTCTAATTATCATATCATTACAGGTGTGCGAACACAATACACATCCCAGGGCCTTGTTAGAGAAACAAATAGATGGTGATTTAGCAAGAAATCCTTTGCACCCGGCTGGTTAATACAACTAATTCACAGTAATATTATTAGACCCATGGAGTTAAATAATGTGCACACAAAGAGAATTACATCTCTACTGTTTGTCCGGATCTTTATGGGATCCAATAATTAGGAGCGATAAATAGAATCACATGAATTGAATATTAACTGCACATGGAGTTATCTGTATCATTCACATGAGATATTGTCAGGAAGGGAAGAGCTCACTATTATACACTTACCTTACAGAGACCTCCAAGATTGTCATCTGAATGTCATATGTGTTTGGAAAATAATGTTCAAATAAGGAGACAGAAAGAGTTAGGAAAACGCTGACCAGACAGTTGCGTCCTTTTTGTTTTACGCCAGACAGCACTTCTAAATATTTTTGGGACATTATAGGTGGAACTCCCCCTTTAAAGGGAAGCCACAACCAAAATATATATGGTTTCATTTGATCATTTATTAACAAAGAAATAGTAAAATCTTAGCAATTATTTGTTTTTGTTTTTTCCAGCAATACATTTTTACAATATTTTTTTGTGTTTTTTGACATATCCCTGTTATGTGTTTTGTTTTACACTATATATGTTATTATATCAGGGTGACAATGTCATTCTAGCCAAAAGGTTAAAATTAAATGTGTACTTTTTATATTCAAATATCAAGCCTCAGAGTGCTAATTAATGCCTTTCTGTGGGCAACTTCTTGAGCTGTCTAATTAAATTAAAATCTTATAATCAATTGATCCCTATTATTCAGTAATACATTATTCAACACAGAGTTGAGTCATGTTTTGTTCAGTGTTCTTTGTTAAGTCTTCGTGGATACGTTTTGATTTTCCGTCTATACCAACAGACTTACTGTATTCAGCACTGTAATTAGTGAAAATGCTGTGTTTTTGTTTGAGAAATTGCTGTATATTTTGTCAAATATCAGTTTTTCAGAACTGCTGAAATTAAAGCAGATTGTGAAGACAAGAATGCATGGAATAATGGAAGACAAGCGCGCGTGGAATAATGGAAGAAAACGATGTATGGAATTATGGAAGAAATGCACGCATGGAATAATGGAAAGACAAACTTGTGTGGAATAATGGAAGACAAGCATGCATGGAACAATGGAAAGACAAGTGCATGTGGAATAATGAAAGAGAAGCTTGCATGGAATAATGGAAAGACAAGCAACCGTGGAATAATGAAAGAGAAACGTGTGTGGAATAATGGAAAGACAAGTGTGTGTGGAATAATGGTAAGACAAGCACGCTTGGACTAATGGAAAGACAAGCACGCGTGGAATAATGGGGCAGATTCAATGTCGGCTGGTAAGACCTGCAGGAGTTAAAGTAAAAATACCACATCTGTAACAAGGACAGCAGAAATACCCTGCTTTATGCCCCCAAGCCTTAATTAATTGAATAAAATTCCCCCACAACTTGTGCCAGGGGCTGGCCATATACCCCAGGCACAATAAAATTAATACAATTGACCAAAATACCTCCCTATGCCCTACCTCTACATTGCCCAGGTGGGGGGGGGATGATCTTCAAAAACAACAACCTTTGAATGCAATGAGGGTGGGAAGTGTTTACCTGCCTGTCACCCGGCGATGCCCTGAGACTTCTGACCCAGCGAAAATAATAATAATAAGAAAAAATAATCCTCCAATCTCTACCAAGAGAGCACACTGGCAGAATGAATTACCAGCCCGGGAGGCGCAGGGTCAGCTCCCACTTTTATTGGCTTTCACTCCGATTGGCTCCCGTGCTGATTGGTTCCCACTCTGATCAGCTCTGCCGCAGTTCAAAGGCAGAGGGTAAAGATACATTTTACTCTGGAGAAGGGACATTCATTTTTAAAATAAAAAATGTGAAACAATGTGACAAACACTGTACTCCTCCCAGCACTCACACACAGTGGAGGACATTCAGGTCTACACCAAGATGGCGGCTGGGGATCCGGCCTAGTGTGGTTGGCAGCACGGCCCAAATTCCCAAGAACAATGAGGGTAACAGCACACAGGAAAGTGATGGACGTGGCACGCCTGGGCCTGGGGGATGAGGTGGTAAGACGCATAGGGAGTTGGGAGTCCAATCGCATCTGCACGTATGTGAGGCCCCACCAAAAGTGGAGGTACTGGTAAGGCATTTTACGTTGTTTTGCTCTAGTCCTCCCTACAGAAACCAGATTGGTGGCCTGGGATTTAAGCCACTCTTTCATCTTTTAGGTTAAAAGTAGAGCAGCAGTTGGGCGTAGTGGCTCACAGCTGTTTTTTCCTGAAGGTGACATTGTTTGGGGAGCGAGGTATGAGGTGGAAAGGAGTGCTGACCACTTTACTGAAGTTATTAAGCTTGGGGGCACCCTCAGACATCATTGTCATCCATGCTGAGGACAACTGGTACCACGAAAAGGGCTATTTGTGAAGGATGCTATCCGTATGATGGGGCTTGGTTTACAAGAGGTCCTGGAGAAGGCCTTGTTTTTGCTTGGTGGGGCGTGCCAAAAGCCATGCGTTGTCAGCGCAGGGTCTGTGGTGGAAGGTTTCTCCTGGGGCCGGTTAATCACGAAGGTTGGTAGTCTAACTCGGGCTAGATGGGGAGATTAGGATCTAGCATGGCAGCTCATTACCTAAATTGTTACTGGGTATCTAGCCATGCCCAACATCATTGTAATGGGTCACAGGGAGGGCTCTTGGGAAGGAACCTCTTACCTGTTGGGATTTTTACATGTATTATGTTGTCATTGTCTATGTTTTACAATGTTTTCTGTATTTACAATATGTTGGTCTTATGTTAAGACAGTAACAGTTTGGTTATGAATACAATGTTGTCTGTGGCCTAGTCCATCCCTACAACTGGTATTGTGTCACTTTATTGTTAGGGGGGCATACAGCCTGCATACTTCCTCTCACTGATGTCACTGAATTTAGAAGCCCCGGTGAAATTATTTTAATGTAAAACTACGGGAGTAACTGTAACTTGATTTAAAGTAAAAATAAGTGCATTATACATCTAGTAAAAACTATGTACAATATGCAGACACTGAGCTCGGTGGAGAGCTGATCACTAATATCCGAGCTGCTCATGGGCCAGGGGTACATCTCAGTTTACCTTAAACTCATGTCATTTCTAGCTGCCGCCCTTGCCCTGATTTTCAGGATATATTTTACTGTATTTTCTGTAGATTTATAGAGCATTAGTAGCTTGTTCGATATTCCCGAGGAAGCTTTAAGAACAACCTTGGCTCCGTTTCTCATTATTTCACTTGTTCTCCTGTTTCTCTCAATCCAGAGTGACTTTTAATCCTTTGAAATCAGCCTCCTTGTTGGATAAATCATTCCACTTAGCAGCATTTCTCTGACACGGAGCCAAGTTGGCTTTAATATCAAAGAAAATGATTTGGCTAAAATATAACAACACAAAAAAATACCAATTAAAAAAAAAAAAAGATTTTAAATGTTTACTCTCACCCTGAAAAGGAAACACTTTATTTATGAATTTGTTTAATTTAGAATCTCGGAATGTTTATGGACAGAGGCATAGATAGTGATGTATAAATCGGAACATGCTCCTTTACTGTAAAAGTAGTACACACCTTGAACTGCCATCCAGTGGAAATGGTATCTTCCTGGGAATAAGCTCCATTCATGTAAACGTAGTGCACACCATGAATGTATAGTGCATGGAGGTAGCACAACTTTACAGAAAGGTAGTATGTACCTGGCATGCCCTTCCAGCACTTATGGTAGCTTCCAACTTAAGTAGAAAGTATTAGGATGCTAGAAAAATGTCCAGACTGTACCTGTGTTGCACAGATATGGGATATCCCATGATCGAGGTACATGATGAGCTTAGTATAAAGACTGGGAAGCACAAGGTGGATATAAGGAGCATCCAGGCTCTGTACAATACTCCAAGTGAGGTCTCACCAGCGCTCTGTACAATACTCAGGGAGGTCTCACTAGCGCTCTGTACAATACTCAGCGAGTAGAGTTGAGCGGACACCTGGATGTTCGGGTTCGGCAGGTACGGCCGAACTTCGGAAAAAAAGTACGGGTTCGGGGTCAAACTTGACCCCGAACTTGACCCCGAACCTGAACCCCATTGAAGTCAATGGGGACACAAACTTTTGGCCACTAAAATGCCTCTAAAAAAGTCCTGGAAAGGGCTAGAGGGCTGCAAAATGAAGTAAAATGTGTGTGAGTGTCCCCATTCATATGAATAGGTCAATTGACCTATTGGGGACTCTATTTATGTTTATAGAATAGTAGTGTTGAGGAAACCAAACTGCACGGTTCGGGTTCGTACTGAACATTACGGCTATAAACCGAAAGTCTATAAACCGAAAGACATTCGGTTTATAGACTTTCGTTTTATAGAATACATGTAATGCTAATGGCTTTCTATAAACCGAACTAGAGTCCCCATTCATAAGAATTTCTTATGAATGGGGACTCTATTTCGGTTTATAGAAAGCCAATAGCCTTACATTGTATGGTAATCGCCAAACCCCGAACTCCAACACGGACATACAGTGAAACCGTAAAGTTCGGTACGAACCCGAACAGTGCGATTCGGGTTCGCTCAACACTATCAGTGAGGTCTCACCAGTACTCTGTATAATACTCATTGAGATCTCACCAACGCTCTGTACAATACTCAGTGAGGTCTCACCAGTACTCTGTATAATACTCATTGAGGTCTCACCAACGCTCTGTATAATACTCAGTGAGGTCTCACCAACGCTCTGTATAATACTCAGTGAGGTCTCACCAACGCTCTGTACAATACTCATTGAGGTCTCACCAACGCTCTGTATAATACTCAGTGAGGTCTCACCAACGCTCTGTACAATACTCAGTGAGGTCTCACCAACGCTCTGTACAATACTCATTGAGGTCTCACCAACGCTCTGTACAATACTCAGTGAGGTCTCACCAACGCTCTGTATAATACTCAGTGAGGTCTCACCAACGCTCTGTATAATACTCAGTGAGGTCTCACCAACGCTCTGTACAATACTCCAAGTGAGGTCTCACCAACGCTCTGTACAATACTCCAAGTGAGGTCTCACCAACGCTCTGTACAATACTCAGTGAGGTCTCACCAACGCTCTGTACAATACTCCAAGTGAGGTCTCACCAACGCTCTGTACAATACTCAGTGAGGTCTCACCAACGCTCTGTATAATACTCAGTGAGGTCTCACCAACGCTCTGTACAATACTCCAAGTGAGGTCTCACCAACGCTCTGTACAATACTCAGTGAGGTCTCACCAACGCTCTGTATAATACTCAGTGAGGTCTCACCAGCGCTCTGTACAATACTCCAAGTGAGGTCTCACCAGCGCTCTGTACAATACTCATTGAGGTCTCACCAGTGCTCTGTACAATACTCATTGAGGTCTCACCAGTGCTCTGTACAATACTCATTGAGGTCTCACCAACGCTCTATACAATACTCAGTGAGGTCTCACCAACGCTCTATACAATACTCAGTGAGGTCTCACCAACGCTCTGTACAATACTCATTGAGGTCTCACCAACGCTCTGTACAATACTCAGTGAGGTCTCACCAACGCTCTGTACAATACTCAGTGAGGTCTCACCAACGCTCTGTACAATACTCAGTGAGGTCTCACCAACGCTCTGTACAATACTCAGTGAGGTCTCACCAACGCTCTGTACAATACTCATTGAGGTCTCACCAACGCTCTATACAATACTCAGTGAGGTCTCACCAACGCTCTGTACAATACTCAGTGAGGTCTCACCAGTGCTCTGGACAATACTCAGTGAGGTCTCACCAACGCTCTGTACAATACTCCAAGTGAGGTCTCACCAACGCTCTGTACAATACTCAGTGAGGTCTCACCAACGCTCTGTACAATACTCAGTGAGGTCTCACCAACGCTCTGTACAATACTCATTGAGGTCTCACCAACGCTCTGTACAATACTCCAAGTGAGGTCTCACCAGCGCTCTGTATAATACTCAGTGAGGTCTCACCAGTGCTCTGGACAATACTCAGTGAGGTCTCACCAACGCTCTGTACAATACTCAGTGAGGTCTCACCAGCGCTCTGTATAATACTCAGTGAGGTCTCACCAGTGCTCTGGACAATACTCAGTGAGGTCTCACCAACGCTCTGTACAATACTCATTGAGGTCTCACCAACGCTCTGTACAATACTCAGTGAGGTCTCACCAACGCTCTGTACAATACTCATTGAGGTCTCACCAACGCTCTGTACAATACTCCAAGTGAGGTCTCACCAGCGCTCTGTATAATACTCAGTGAGGTCTCACCAACGCTCTGTACAATACTCATTGAGGTCTCACCAACGCTCTGTACAATACTCAGTGAGGTCTCACCAGTGCTCTGGACAATACTCAGTGAGGTCTCACCAGTGCTCTGGACAATACTCAGTGAGGTCTCACCAACGCTGCACTTCCCTCTTTCTACTGATAATACTTAAAGCCAAAGTAGCCGACTTGGAACCATTCTCTCATTCAGCTGACTTTCAACTCTGATACTTTGGCCTTAAATTTTAAATTCCCTTGTGAATTCCCTGCAGTTCTCTCTTTCATGAATAAAGCCTTACGTTGTATAACTCGTTGCCATCTCTCCAGCATCCAGCGAGTTCATTCCCTGCTTTCTATTCCTCAGATGATCTGCAGAGAGGAAGAAATCCAGCCGCTCACATAAAACACCTTTTACCTTTTCCTGATTATCCAGCCGCTCGGCCCTGATCTTCCATTAGCCAGCGACTTATGCCGCACCACCTGTCACACCAGCTGAGCCCAGACTGGCATTTGTCTGGACCACGCAATACAAAGTGCACCAGCTGTGTTTGGTGGATCCTTGGGGAGATGTGTTAATTGTTACCTATTACTAAGGTAGAGAAAACGTGGACAGGGGACCCGCCACATCCACATCGTTCAGCCTGTGGCCTGGGTACAAGCGATGGTATCTTACGAAATGATTAACCCCATCATTGCTTACGTCTCTCACTGCTGCTCAATGCTGGTTACAGTAGGGGACAGAGCTTCAGTATGTATGTGATGGGGAGGTCTTAGGGGGGAGCTCAATGTAGAAAAATAGTAACTCCCCCATGTTAAGACCCCTAAGTTACTGAGTTATTAATATGCCCAGACTTCCTACATTACCTTGAATGAGGTACCCAAATGTATGCTGTACTAGATAGTATTTACCTATAGCCCGAGACAGAGGTGCAGAGTAAGATAACCTTTCATGCACAGCTGTACTAGACAGTCTATACACATAGCCCAGGACAGAGGTGCAGAGTCAGATAACCTCTCATCCACAGCTGTACTAGACAGTCTATACACATAGCCCGGGACAGAGGTGCAGAGTCAGATAACCTCTCATGCACGGCTGTACTAGACAGTCTATACACATAGCCCGGGACAGAGGTGCAGAGTCAGATAACCTCTCATGCACAGCTGTACTAGACAGTCTATACACATAGCCCAGGACAGAGGTGCAGAGTCAGATAACCTCTCATCCACAGCTGTACTAGACAGTCTATACACATAGCCCGGGACAGAGGTGCAGAGTCAGATAACCTCTCATGCACGGCTGTACTAGACAGTCTATACACATAGCACGGGACAGAGGTGCAGAGTCAGATAACCTCTCATGCACGGCTGTACTAGACAGTCTATACACATAGCCCGGGACAGAGGTGCAGAGTCAGATAACCTCTCATGCACGGCTGTACTAGTCAGTCTGTACTCATAGCCCGGGACAGAGGTGCAGAGTCAGATAACCTCTCATGCACGGCTGTACTAGACAGTCTATACACATAGCCCGGGACAGAGGTGCAGAGTCAGATAACCTCTCATGCACAGCTGTACTACACAGTCTATACACATAGCCCAGGACAGAGGTGCAGAGTCAGATAACCTCTCATGCACAGCTGTACTAGACAGTCTTTACACATAGCCCAGGACAGAGGTGCAGAATCAGATAACCTCTCATGCACAGCTGTACTAGACAGTCTATACACATAGCCCGGGACAGAGGTGCAGAGTCAGATAACCTCTCATGCACAGCTGTACTACACAGTCTGTACACATAGCCCAGGACAGAGGTGCAGAGTCAGATAACCTCTCATGCACAGCTGTACTAGACCGTCTATACACATAGCCTAGGACAGAGGTGCAGAGTCAGATAACCTCTCATGCACGACTGTACTAGACAGTCTATACACATAGCCCGGGACAGAGGTGCAGAGTCAGATAACCTCTCATGCACAGCTGTACTAGACAGTCTATACACATAGCCCAGGACAGAGGATCAGAGTCAGATAACCTCTCATGCACAGCTGTACTAGACAGTCTATACACATAGCCCAGGACAGAGGTGCAGAGTCAGATAACCTCTCATGCACGACTGTACTAGACAGTCTATACACATTGCCCAGGACAGAGGTGCAGAGCCAGAAAACCTCTCATGCACGACTGTACTAGACAGTCTATACACATAGCCCAGGACAGAGGTGCAGAATCAGATAACCTCTCATGCACAGCTGTACTAGACAGTCTATACACATAGCCCAGGACAGAGGTGCAGAGTCAGATAACCTCTCATGCACAGCTGTACTAGACAGTCTATACACATAGCCCGGGACAGAGGTGCAGAGTCAGATAACCTCTCATGCACAGCTGTACTAGACAGTCTATACACATAGCCCAGGACAGAGGTGCAGAGTCAGATAACCTCTCATGCACAGCTGTACTAGACAGTCTATACACATAGCCCAGGACAGAGGTGCAGAGTCAGATAACCTCTCATGCACGGCTGTACTAGACAGTCTATACACATAGCCCGGGACAGAGGTGCAGAGTCAGATAACCTCTCATGCACAGCTGTACTAGACAGTCTATACACATAGCCTAGGACAGAGGTGCAGAGTCAGATAACCTCTCATGCACGACTGTACTAGACAGTCTGTACTCATTGCCCGGGACAGAGGTGCAGAGTCAGATAACCTCTCATGCACAGCTGTACTAGACAGTCTATACACATAGCCCAGGACAGAGGTGCAGAATCAGATAACCTCTCATGCACGGCTGTACTAGACAGTCTATACACATAGCCCGGGACAGAGGTGCAGAGTCAGATAACCTCTCATGCACAGCTGTACTAGACAGTCTATACACATAGCCCAGGACAGAGGATCAGAGTCAGATAACCTCTCATGCACAGCTGTACTAGACAGTCTATACACATAGCCCGGGACAGAGTTGCAGAGTCAGATAACCTCTCATGCACGACTGTACTAGACAGTCTATACACATAGCCTGGGACAGAGGTGCAGAGTCAGATAACCTCTCATGCACAGCTGTACTAGACAGTCTATACACATAGCCCGGGACAGAGGTGCAGAGTCAGATATCCTCTCATGCACAGCTGAACTAGACAGTCTGTACACATAGCATGGGACAGAGGATCAGAGTCAGATAACCTCTCATGCACAGCTGTATTAGACAGTCTATACACATAGCCCGGGACAGAGGTGCAGAGTCAGATAACCTCTCATGCACGACTGTACTAGACAGTCTATACACATAGCCTAGGACAGAGGTGCAGAGTCAGATAACCTCTCATGCACGACTGTACTAGACAGTCTGTACTCATAGCCCGGGACAGAGGTGCAGAGTCAGATAACCTCTCATGCACAGCTGTACTAGACAGTCTATACACATAGCCCAGGACAGAGGTGCAGAATCAGATAACCTCTCATGCACGGCTGTACTAGACAGTCTATACACATAGCCCGGGACAGAGGTGCAGAGTCAGATAACCTCTCATGCACAGCTGTACTAGACAGTCTATACACATAGCCCAGGACAGAGGATCAGAGTCAGATAACCTCTCATGCACAGCTGTACTAGACAGTCTATACACATAGCCCGGGACAGAGTTGCAGAGTCAGATAACCTCTCATGCACGACTGTACTAGACAGTCTATACACATAGCCCAGGACAGAGGTGCAGAGTCAGATAACCTCTCATGCACAGCTGTACTAGACAGTCTATACACATAGCCCGGGACAGAGGTGCAGAGTCAGATATCCTCTCATGCACAGCTGTACTAGACAGTCTATACACATAGCCCAGACAGAGGTGCAGAGTCAGATAACCTCTCATGCACAGCTGTACTAGACAGTCTATACACATAGCCTGGGACAGAGGTGCAGAGTCAGATAACCTCTCATGCACAGCTGTACTAGACAGTCTATACACATAGCCCGGGACAGAGGTGCAGAGTCAGATATCCTCTCATGCACAGCTGTACTAGACAGTCTGTACACATAGCATGGGACAGCGGTGCTGAGTCAGATAACCTCTCATGCACTGCTGTACTAGACAGTCTATACACATTGCCCAGGACAGAGGTGCAGAGTCAGAAAACCTCTCATGCACGACTGTACTAGACAGTCTATACACATAGCCTGGGACAGAGGTGCAGAGTCAGATAACCTCTCATGCACAGCTGTACTAGACAGTCTGTACACATAGCCCGGGACAGAGGTGCAGAGTCAGAAAACCTCTCATGCACGGCTGTACTAGACAGTCTATACACATAGCCCGGGACAGAGGTGCAGAGTCAGATAACCTCTCATGTACAGCTGTACTAGACAGTCTGTACACATAGCCCAGGACAGAGGTGCAGAGTCAGATAACCTCTCATGCACAGCTGTACTAGACAGTCTATACACATAGCCCAGGACAGAGGTGCAGAGTCAGATAACCTCTCATGCACGGCTGTACTAGACAGTCTATACACATAGCCCAGGACAGAGGTGCAGTTCCAGATAACCTCTCATGCACGGCTGTACTAGACAGTCTATACACATAGCCAGGGACAGAGGTGCAGAGTCAGATAACCTCTCATGCACGGCTGTACTAGTCAGTCTATACACATAGCCCAGGACAGAGGTGCAGAGTCAGAAAACCTCTCATGCACAGCTGTACTAGACAGTCTATACACATAGCCCAGGACAGAGGTGCAGAGTCAGATAACCTCTCATGCACAGCTGTACTAGACAGTCTGTACACATAGCCCGGGACAGAGGTGCAGAGTCAGAAAACCTCTCACGCACGGCTGTACTAGACAGTCTATACACATAGCCCGGGACAGAGGTGCAGAGTCAGATAACCTCTCATGTACAGCTGTACTAGACAGTCTGTACACATAGCCCAGGACAGAGGTGCAGAGTCAGATAACCTCTCATGCACAGCTGTACTAGACAGTCTATACACATAGCCCAGGACAGAGGTGCAGAGTCAGATAACCTCTCATGCACGGCTGTACTAGACAGTCTATACACATAGCCCAGGACAGAGGTGCAGAGTCAGATAACCTCTCATGCACAGCTGTACTAGACAGTCTGTACACATAGCCTGGGACAGAGGTGCAGAGTCAGATAACCTCTCATGCACGGCTGTACTAGACAGTCTATACACATAGCCCAGGACAGAGGTGCAGTTCCAGATAACCTCTCATGCACGGCTGTACTAGACAGTCTATACACATAGCCCAGGACAGAGGTGCAGAGTCAGATAACCTCTCATGCACGGCTGTACTAGACAGTCTATACACATAGCCCGGGACAGAGGTGCAGAGTCAGATAACCTCTCATGCACGGCTGTACTAGACAGTCTATACACATAGCCCAGGACAGAGGTGCAGAGTCAGATAACCTCTCATGCACGACTGTACTAGACAGTCTATACACATAGCCTGGGACAGAGGTGCAGAGTCAGATAACCTCTCATGCACGGCTGTACTAGACAGTCTATACACATAGCCTGGGACAGAGGTGCAGAGTCAGATAACCTCTCATGCACGGCTGTACTAGACAGTCTATACACATAGCCCAGGACAGAGGTGCAGAGTCAGATAACCTCTCATGCACGGCTGTACTAGACAGTCTATACACATAGCCCGGGACAGAGGTGCAGAGTCAGATAACCTCTCATGCACGGCTGTACTAGACAGTCTATACACATAGCCCGGGACAGAGGTGCAGAGTCAGATAACCTCTCATGCACAGCTGTACTAGACAGTCTATACACATAGCCCAGGACAGAGGTGCAGAGTCAGAAAACCTCTCATGCACAGCTGTACTAGACAGTCTATACACATAGCCCAGGACAGAGGTGCAGAGTCAGATAACCTCTCATGCACAGCTGTACTAGACACATTTAGAGAGTCAGTTTGTGTCAGTGATTGTGTAGCATATGAATTTGAAGGTCAGTGTTTTTTGGGGATGGTTTTTATTATTACCCTGGGGTTTGAATTCTCACTAGTGCTGCACAAGGCTCCACGTCAGTGTCTTTCCTTTTCAGAAGACTTCTTTTCACCTTCCTCACAAGCTTACTGACACAGGGGACTGTTGTAATTCTCTTAATTCTTCACTCTTGCCATCAACACCTGCGACTCCTTCTCGATGGTCTTCCATCAAACCCCATCCCTTCCAACAAGACGCAGCGAGTTGGTATACTGGGTTGTATCTGGAACCTAAATTCAGATTCCAAAACGTAACTCAATGGGTGCACGGAGATTTCCACCATTTAATTTCATGAGATGTTAATGTGAAAGGGGCTTCGATTTGGCCAAAAGGTTCGCTGCTCTTGACCTGAAGTGGGAAACATAAAGCTGAGGTTTAGAAGATGAGGATTTGGGTGGTGGCACTGCTCCATTATGTGAGGCACATGGCAAACATAGAAGTTATTCCAGTGTACAAAATCCATACCTGTCCCAAGTGTGTATTTATGCCCCGGCCAACTAGACATAAGGCGTCAGCAGACTGGAGCGGGTGACAGCAGAGACAGCAATACTATCATTGGTGGTACATTCTACCTCACTGCCTTGCGCTGCCTGAACAGACTTTCTGATTGCCCCCACACGATCACCAGGGCGTAATATGGTGCAGTGAAATGGTATGTGTGGGCAATCTGGCTCTTTGGATAGGGATGTGTGGGCAGTTTGGCACTGTTGTAATACATGTGGGGCGATGTGGTGTAGTGGGAACGTTAAGTGAGGAAGGGAGGAGCAGGATGTGGCAAACGAGGGTTGCATGTTTTTAGTCAAAGCGCATTAAAAAAAATCTAATTTCACCACTGTCTGTCCGATAATGTTTTACACCTCTAAAAGCAGCACTTTTTACTCGAATCTCTCCGCTCCAGCACCAGGAGAATTAGTACTGTCACTGCAATTATTTTATTTTTAAAAGTGCAATCAGAGTTTTGAATAAAAGCAGTGAGAACATCCAATATTGCCTCTTGATAAATTGCTGGTCAGTCTTTAACCTTGAGTGTGGTTTGGGCACCGATTCTTCAAATGATATTATGCAGCTGGGAAGAGTCCAGAGACGGACAATAAAAATGAGTTGAAGAGATGATAGACCATAGAGCTGGGATATGGGCTACGTGTATATTATATAGAAATAGAATCAATGTCACTGGTGAAGTGATCAGGGAATCTGTCAGTGCTGTATTTGTGCCTAGGCCAACTAGACCTAGTCCTAGTGCGGAAGACTGGAGCGGTGGCGGGGGCGGCAGCACCAGACTGCAGGGGGCGACATGTAATTGTTCTTTATGTGGAATATGTTGACATGCCTCATTAAATTAGGGTCAAATCAGAAAATTATTAATATGTCTTCTCTGTCCTATAAATATTCCATATTGTCTTTATTAACATTATACATCTGACAGTAAAAAAAACATTTTACAGGCAAAGTGTGAAATGTTACATTCTGTACAATGCCTAAATGAAAAAACTCCAGCAGATGGTAACACCGTCTGTAGCAAGACCAGCTGTCCATCCTGCCTCTGTAGTGTCACAATGAGAGGTATCAATATATTCTGTGCTCTATCACTGGACTGTATCAACATCTCTACCAAGAGAGGCTCTACCAGCCCATCCATACAATCACCCTATAAATACAATAGGAAACAAAGTAAAGTAAATAAATTAAATGAAATTAATAAATATAACTAGCCCAAACATATGACAGTTATACAGATGTAAAAATGACATTATAAATCTGGAATAACACAAACAAGCTGCAATATGTGGAAAATGTGTGATTGTATAATGTGCAGTGATAAAATACACAGTGATATAGCTCACCAAAGTGGGAGACTTGGAGGAAACCGGGAGGCTGGTGGAACACTACCTTGCCTGATAAAGATTAGGTTCTAGTGTTGGTTTAATTATCATAAAATTATTTTTGAAATATAGAAGTTAACCTGTCTGACCACTTGTGAGGAGGGAGGACGAGATAGTGGGCGCACAGTGCGCCTTGTAAAGAGCTTTGCAGGAGTTTACTGGACATTGCTGAATGTTGCTGATTTTATATGTAAGATTTCACTGTGTTTAGCTGTTGCATAATAAACCTCTTTACTTACAGTCCAGTAATCTCCCCTGTGTCTCATCATCGGAGCCCCCTGATTTAAAGGGAACTTTGTGGTTCATCTGATCACCCACTGTGGGACCCAGATAACTGCTCAGGTACATGTGAGACACACTACACTATATTGTGTTTTATGTTTATCTTTCTCCCTTTGTATAACACTTGCAAGAGATTACCTCTTTGAGAAGGGTAACCCTCAGTGTTGGGTCAAGTACACTGATTCACTTTATTTGGTCATTTGTGCACTTTTTGCTCGGAGTGAAACACACTGTGTGCTCACTTTATCACCTACAGACAGTTTGTCTGAACAATTATATATCGATAAACAGTGCTCTTCTCAGTACAATTCAGTTATCTACATACATACTGATGGCAACTATGATATATCACTGTCATTGTCTGACTAACTATATACTGGTGGGAGCTATGCTGTACCATTGTCTGTCTGGCTAACTATATATCCATGGAGGCTATCAAGTATCACCAAATTGCTGGATATTTACTCACAGGAGCTGATAATTATTAGTCATTCATTTTCAAGTTATTTCTGTACCTGTTTTAATTTTTCAGCTAATATTAATACTCCTAGAAAACTATATTGACAGGGTGAGATGCAGTTTTCTCTTCTTGCACCTAAATGACAACACACAGTGTGCAAAATCTAGACGCGCTGTATGTTCGTGCTTGGAAGATATTACTTGCTGTTTGCTGGCAGTTCAGAAAGAGAATCTGTCTAGTACGGCAAAGTGTTAGTTTTGACGGCAAATTTTGATTTAGTTTTAGTCATAGTCTTTTGACTAAAATACTATTTTAGGTTAGTTGTTTTTAAGTCATCTGAATCGTTTTAGTTTTAGTCAACTCAATCTCCAGCAGTGAGGTAGGGAACAGGTGAGAAGGCTGTTACACAGTGTTAAGTTAGCTTGCTAGGGAGATGGGAGGGAACAGGTATGAGAAGGCTGTTACATAGTGTTAAGTTAACTTGCTAGAGAGATGGGAGGGAACAGGTCTGAGAAGGCTGTTACACAGTGTTACGTTAACTTGCTAGGGAGATGGGAGGGAACAGGTCTGAGGAGGCTGTTACACAGTATTAAGTTACCTTGCTAAAAAGATGGGAGGGAACAGGTCTGAGAAGCTGTTACAAGTGTTAAGTTAACTTGCTAGAGAGATTGGAGGGAACAGGTCTGAGAAGGCTGTTACATAGTGTTAAGTTAACTTGCTAGAGAGATGGGAGGGAACAGGTCTGAGAAGGCTGTTACAAAGTGTTAAGTTAACTTGCTAGGGAGATGGAAGGGAACAGGTCTGAGAAGGCTGTTACACAGTGTTAAGTTAACTTGCTAGGGAGATGGAAGAGAACAGGTCTGAGAAGGTTGTTACATAGTGTTAAGTTAACTTGCTATAGAGATGGGAGGGAACAGGTCTGAGAAGCTGTTACACAGTGTTACGCTAACTTGCTAGGGAGATGGGAGAGAACAGGTATGAGAAGGCTGTTACAGAGTGTTAAGTTAACTTGCTAGGGAGATGGGAGAGAACAGGTCTGAGAAGGCTGTTACATAGTGTTAAGTTAACTTGTTAGGGAGATGGGAGGGAACAGGTCTGAGAAGGCTGTTACACAGTGTTAAGTTCACTTGCTAGGGAGATGGGAAGGAACAGGTCTGAGAAGGCTGTTACATAGTGTTAAGTTCACTTGCTAGGGAGATGGGAATCACTCAGGTGACAGTACCAGGTGAATCAGATCCTCTTCCTCTGCAGTTTGCATTGTTCCAGGGGGCAGACAGGCACAGGGAGCCTGTGTCTCAGCCAATCCAGCTGCAGATAGAGTCAGGGGACTGGGATTTGGCAGAGATCCATGGGAACCAGAACCAGAAGTCCAAATAGGTAAATGTAATAGTCCCTCCCTAACAATTTCAGTAAACAAAAATTGCAATGGATTTTAGTCATAGTTTTAGTCCTATTAAATTAGTTTTTATTAATTATTGTCTAGTTTTAGTCACTGATAACATGCAGCTAACGAAAACTATAATGAAATTGTTTAGTCGACAAAATGAACACTGGCAGCGCACTATTTATCCAGCAGTTTAATACAAACTCTAAATACGCTATTCCTCCTTGAGCCGTAAAGACTCACAAATAGCTGCCAAGCCTGACGCTGCAAGACAAAAGTAATAATCCTTAACTGTAATTCATTTACAGCGTCCTGGGTGTAAAATTATCCATGGAAAGTAACAAACACATCCTGATTTATTACGGAATAACATTCACATGACGGCTCCTGTGCTGTGCTAAGCTCAGTTCTGTAGATAAAACGCTGTGATATTAAGTGCTTAGTGTAGACCCATAGTGGGGTCTTAGCTAGCACTATCTGCGAGAGGTAAGAATAGAAAATCGTGTCCCCTTCAGATTCATTCCATTACAGTAACTTGCAGGAATAGGGAATCAGATACAGCCCTTCTTGGGAGGCCCAGATGGTTCGGAGGTGTATTTGTTCTCTCTTGGTCCCTGGTGATTCGGTGTGGTTGAAGGAGCTGTAGGTCGTTGCCTATTCTTCCCGGCAGAATTCTGCTCCTGTCTATGTAGCCTCAAATTGCTGCATGTTGTGCTGGGGCAATATGACTTCATATCCCATGATTTGATCTCATTAGTCCTGCTTGTGATGTGACTGGCACTCAAGAGAAGGAGCAGCGATCTGCAGCTCCATTGAATGTGAGGGCATCATTCTAGTTAAGTAGCTCTCAAGGCTGTGCCCCCTAAGTTGTGTGTGCGTGTGGTGAGTGCCTCACCCTCATTACTATCTGTCCCCCCACCAGATTAACCCTATATGTGTCACTTTCAGCCACAGGTTATCCCAAAGTAGGATTAAACATGATGATCCTTGGGATAGTTTTGGGGTCTCATGCTTCCTGTTTTACCCCATGTTTCTTTCCCCCGGGAGCGTGATTCTCTACATACAAGGTTATCCTCGGCAAGGTGTGAGCTATGTCTATGGTGGGGATGGGGTGAGAGCCCAGCTGTTATCTGCTAACAGTGTGTGAGTGGTAATCGCAGCTGGTCTGTTTTATAATGACGCCACAGTCTGCTCCACTGTACAATGTCAACATTAAAAGATGCTGAGTATACTTTCTCATTCACCAAAAACCTCCCCGCACTGATCTTCAGAGACTGTACTGACATCCAAGCAAGGGACACTAAATGTAGGATGTCCTGCACACCCCTGTATTGGGTTTCTTTCATATTATTGGCTGCGGTATTGTACTTGGCAGTCTGGTCAGGGAAATGTATGTATAGAGCTGCTGTTCCTAGGAAGTGAGATGTCGAGTTTAATTCTTGTCTAGTTAGGTTCTTGTTCATCTTGAACCTTGGAGACCTTAGCTTTACCCTCTCGGGCTTAGGGGCATATTTGAGGGTGTAAAAGGTGGACAGTCTGGCCCATGTGCCACAGTATAGGGGGTACCAGGCAGGCACCAGCCCCAGTCATCAAATAAGCAGTAGGTTAGGCAATGCAATAGAGCAGCAGGAAATGCTAGCAGAATGCTTGGTTGCATATGGAGAGGTATTAGCAGTAGGAAGAGGGAAGTGCTCATGCCATTGTACAGAGCACTGGTGAGACCTCACGTGGAGTATTGTACACAGTACTGGAGACCGTATCTCCAGAAGGATATTGATACGTGGAGAGAGTTCAGAGAAGGGCTACTAAACTGGTTCATGGGTTGAAGGATAAAACTTACCAGGAAAGGTTAAAGCATCTTAACATGTATAGCTTGGAGGAAAGACGTAACAGGGGGGATATGATAGAAACATTTAAATACATAAAGGGAATCAACACAGTAAAGGAAGAGAGTATATTTAAAAGAAGAAAAACTACCACAACTAGAGGACATAGTCTTAAATTAGAGGGTCAACGATTTAAAAGTAATATCAGGAAGTATTACTTTACTGAGAGGGTAGTGGATGTATGGAATAGCCTGCCAGCAGAAGTGGTAGAGGTAAACACAGTCAAGGATTTTAAGCATGCGTGGGATAGACACAAGGCTATCCTAGCTATAAGACCGGGAACGGGGGACTAATAAAAGTACTCAAAAAAAAAATTGGGCAGACTAGATGGACCGAATGGTTCTTATCTTCCGACACATTCTATGTTTCTATGTTTCTATGTTAACCAGGATCGCCCAGTCTCACTGGTGTCTAGTGGTTGCAGTGAGTAGCACACAGACATCCTGAGATGCTGGCGAAGGGTATTCTGAGTCTGAATGCCAGGACCCAGCACAGAACCATATCTGATAATCATTTGCCACATTCTATCTGCCACCACCTGTGACCCGAGGTATCTCACGCTGACCACTGACCCACGTCCTGATTCCAGCATGTGGCCAATTACACAGAATGTTACCAGCAGGTCTGGAGGTGCCAGGGTCAGATACAATACAGTATCTTCCTAACTTAGTAGGTCACTTACAAATAGATTTATTTTTATCATTCTGAAAGCAGCTACAAGCTACAGGGATTAAACAGGTTGAAAAAATATTCCCAACAAAGCAAGGGTTTGTGTGAAATGCAGGATTGTGCCTTAAGTGGCTGGGAAAAAATCTGGAGTGAGCAGCTCTGCACCCATCGTCTTTGGCTTTATTTGCAAGTTGTTCCTGTACGGAGTGTAGATCTGATTTGCAGTTTGCAAGGTGGGCTAGCTAGAACAGATGTAACGCAGCACGTGGAATCGTGACTCTATGGGTCTTCTGGCTACGATGCTGGCTCCTCTCTCCTCCATGTAACATCTTTAAGATCCACCCCCCCCCCCCCCCCCGCGCAATGTCCCGCTGCCAAACAGCTGTCAGCCACAAACAAGGGAAACCTGTATAATCTATTTCTAATAAGGCAATTAATCACCCAGGTCTCACCTCCTGACAACGCGCTTCTTTGATTTATATTTTATGCCAGACCCAAATTATCTGTGGTCTGAAAAAAAAAAAAGTGCCTCTCTCTGAGGCTTGCACCACAGAACGCGAGGGGGGCAGCTTGAAAAAGACATCAACGAACTGGCATTATTCTACAACCCGCTGGCTCGTTAGCAGGAACTTCCATGGCATCTGGCAAGGGTGGCACGCTGGGTTACGGGTTAGCAAACACACGCCACTCTTGCTTAATCAATGCCATGGGGTCCTGATGTGTTAAACGCGTGGGACGATTAATGAAGAGGTAAAAGAAGCAACTGCCCCTGAAACACCTAAATAAATAATAACTCCGGGATTCAGACTGTGACGGTTCATTAGCCGGCCCTCGCAGCTGTGGGGGTTTATAGGGATTTAAAGGGACCCTGTCACCTAAACATTGCTCGTCCTGGGAAGGTAGAGGATTATAACGTATAAGTTGTGTTAGCAGAACTGTGTCTCTGGTGTGTTTTGACATCACCATGTGGCTTTCTATGCATTTTATACATTTCCCAGTGCATATCAAGCCACAGGTGATGGCGAAAGCAGAAGACGTCACAATATATATATATATATATTTTTATTATCAAAGTTCCTGTATTTACATACAATTCCCCTAACATAATGTATAGATAACTAATCATCATGTTTATTCCCTGCACTCACGAGATAAGCAATGTTTAGACTGTCAGAGTCCCTTTAAGAGAGAAAAATACATACCTGCCAACTGTTCTGCTTTTTATGGGACAGTCCTGATGTTGGGAGGTAATCCCGGGACCGAAGTTGAGCTCAGCAGAATTCTGCAGTATAAAGAGAAGACCAGTGATTGGCTAATGTGCAAACCCAGCAGTGCTGTGCGCTGACCTCCCAGGTGTTATCCGTGAGCTTGGTTGAAAAAAAGCTCCATTAACTACTACACTATAGAGTGGTGCTTTTCTACATCTCCCTTCCCTGCAAAGCTCAAGAAAACTGCTCCCACAGCTGTTTTACACTGGTATTTGGCGTATTATGAACATTATACACATGAGCTAAATCAGTCCGAGCGCCACTTGTTTCACAATATTTTCACTGTCAATCTCCCAAGCTCCGCCTTCGGCGTCCTGAGTTGGGAGGTACGAAAATGTGTCTTAAATGTGTCTGGAGTCTCCTGTTAATGACATCATCTGTGATATGCAAATGAACTAAGTTTTAAAGGGAAATGTGTCATTTGTGACATCAAAACCAGACACATGTAAGACATATGTTTCTATTGCTCTATGCATTTGCTTGGAATCCTGCTTTGCAACTTTCACCCGAGTTTGACTCAGTCTCAAAAATAGCTTTGCTCATTTCGCATCGTATTACTTTCAGTGGGGAAGATTTGAACCAGATGCCAATTTTTACTAAGCCTCAGAATGAAAGTCGACCTCCAAAGTCGAATTTCAGTGAATAGACCTATTAGAAATGAAGGTGTAAATAGAATCCGTTTGTTCAAAGTCTATCGCACTATGCACAGGCGGCAGAGGTTCTGGGACAGTCTCAAACTTCACGGGACACCAAGAATCATGACTGTCCCATCAATTCTGGGACTGTTGGTAACTATGGGGATAACATGAGAGAAATGCCTGATCTGTATTATATCACCCCAGCGGCTCTCAGATTATGAACAGTGAATGTCAGTCAGTAAGATGATTCTTATATATATATTATTACCAGTAATCCCCATAATAACACAGCTCCCTGTGGAATGCGTTGTCCCTTTGGATCTCAGTGATACCTGTAGATCCCGACTCTCACATTATAGTGAGCAGCATCTGTATTATATCACCCCAGCGGCTCTCAGATTATGAACAGTGAATGTCAGTCAGTAAGATGATTCTTATATATATATATATATATATATATATATATATATATATATATATATATATATTATTACCAGTAATCCACATAATAACACAGCTCCCTGTGGAATGCGATGTCACTTTGGAGCTCAGTAATACCTGTAGATCCCGACTCTCACATTATAGTGAGCAGCATCTGTATTATATCACCCCAGCGGCTCTCAGATTATGAACAGTGAATGTCAGTCAGTAAGATGATTCTTATATATATATATATATATATATATATATATATATATATATATATATATATTATTACCAGTAATCCCCATAATAACACAGCTCCCTGTGGAATGCGTTGTCCCTTTGGATCTCAGTGATACCTGTAGATCCCGACTCTCACATTATAGTGAGCAGCATCTGTATTATATCACCCCAGCGGCTCTCAGATTATGAACAGTGAATGTCAGTCAGTAAGATGATTCTTATATATATATATATATATATATATATATATATATATATATATTATTACCAGTAATCCCCATAATAACACAGCTCCCTGTGGAATGCGTTGTCCCTTTGGAGCTCAGTAATACCTGTAGATCCCGACTCTCACATTATAGTGAGCAGCATCTGTATTATATCACCCCAGCGGCTCTCAGATTATGAACAGTAAATGTCAGTCAGTAAGATGATTCTTATATATATATATACATATATATATATTATTACCAGTAATCCACATAATAACACAGCTCCCTGTGGAATGCGTTGTCCCTTTGGAGATCAGTAATACCTGTAGATCCCGACTCTCACATTATAGTGAGCAGCATCTGTATTATATCCCCCCTAGCGGCTCTCAGATTATGAACAGTGAATGTCAGTCAGTAAGATGATTCTTATATATATATATATACATATATATATTATTACCAGTAATCCACATAATAACACAGCTCCCTGTGGAATGCGATGTCACTTTGGAGCTCAGTAATACCTGTAGATCCCGACTCTCACATTATTGTTAGCGGCATCTGTATTATATCCCCCCTAGCGGCTCTCATTCATCCCGGGGGGTGAGAGGAGTAATAATCAGCCTGTATCAGGGACTATAACAAGGAGCGGATTTACTGGCAGTCATTACTCTGTAACACGCTTCAGTTATCCACAAAGAGAGTTAAATCCCCACATTACCGAGGGGCTCGCTCCATTTACTGCAGATTGCAGGGAGGGAACCGACACTTCTTCCATTTAATAAAGAAAGAAAGGAGGATGTCATGAGATTCCAGGGACTGGCATGCTCACGGCCTTGAATAAACTGCCTTTCGGCAAACTGACTTACTTCCCTCCATGGGCTAAAGTAATGCACAGACCTCCATCAGACCTCCATATACAGCAGTAAGGCACAGACCTCCATCAGACCTCCATATACAGCAGTAAGGCACAGACCTCCATCAGACCTCCATATACAGCAGTAATGCACACACCTCCATCAGACCTCCATATACAGCAGTAAGGCACACACCTCCATCAGACCTCCATATACAGCAGTAAGGCACACACCTCCATCAGACCTCCATATACAGCAGTAATGCACAGACCTCTATGGGCTGGAGTAATGCACAGACCTCTACGGGCTGGAGTAATGCACAGACCTCTACGGGCTGGAGTAATGCACAGACCTCCATGGGCAGAAGTAATGCACAGACCTCCATGGGCTGGAGTAATGCACAGACCTCTACGGGCTGGAGTAATGCACAGACCTCTACGGGCTGGAGTAATGCACAGACCTCCATGGGCTGGAGTAATGCACAGACCTCTATGGGCTGGAGTAATGCACAGACCTCTATGGGCTGGAGTAATGCACAGACCTCTACGGGCTGGAGTAATGCACAGACCTCTACGGGCTGGAGTAATGCACAGACCTCCATGGGCTGGAGTAATGCACAGACCTCTACGGGCTGGAGTAATGCACAGACCTCTACGGGCTGGAGTAATGCACAGACCTCCATGGGCTGGAGTAATGCACAGACCTCTACGGGCTGGAGTAATGCACAGACATCCATGGGCAGAAGTAATGCACAGACCTCTACGGGCTGGAGTAATGCATAGACCTCCATGGGCAGAAGTAATGCACAGACCTCCATGGACTGGAGTAATGCACAGACCTCCACAGGCAGGAGTATTGCACAGACCTCCACAGGCTGGAGGTCTGCACAGGCCTCCACTGGCTGGAATAATGCACAGACCTCCATGGGCAGGAGTAATGCACAGACCTCCACTGGCAGAAGTAATGCACAGACCTCCATGGGCAGGAGTAATGCAGATACCTCCATGAGCAGGAGTAATGCACAGACCTCCACGGGCAGAAGTAATGCACAGACCTCCATGGGTAGGAGTAATGCACAGACCTCCACTGGCAGAAGTAATGCACAGACCTCCATGGGCAGGAGTAATGCACATACCTCCATGGGCAGGAGTAATGCACAGACCTCCATGGGTAGGAGTAATGCACAGACCTCCATGGGCAGGAGTAATGCACAGACCTCCATTGGCAGGAGTAATGCACAGACCTCCACGGGTTGGAGTATTACACAGACCTCCATGGGCTGGAGTAATGCACAGACCTCCATGGGCAGGAGTAATGCACAGACCTCCACGGGTTGGAGTATTACACAGACCACCATGGGCTGGAGTAATGCACAGGCCTCCATGGGCTGGTGTAATGCACAGGCCTCCATGGGCTGGTGTAATGCACAGGCCTCCATGGGCTGGAGTAATGCACAGGCCTCTATGGGTTGGAGTATTACACAGACCTCCATGGGTAGAAGTAATGCAAATACCTCCATATACAGCAGTAATGCACAGACCTCCATCAGACCTCCATATACAGCAGTAAGGCACAGACCTCCATCAGACCTCCATATACAGCAGTAAGGCACACACCTCCATCAGACCTCCATATACAGCAGTAATGCACAGACCTCCATCAGACCTCCATATACAGCAGTAAGGCACAGACCTCCATCAGACCTCCATATACAGCAGTAAGGCACACACCTCCATCAGACCTCCATATACAGCAGTAAGGCACACACCTCCATCAGACCTCCATATACAGCAGTAATGCACAGACCTCTATGGGCTGGAGTAATGCACAGACCTCTACGGGCTGGAGTAATGCACAGACCTCTACGGGCTGGAGTAATGCACAGACCTCCATGGGCAGAAGTAATGCACAGACCTCCATGGGCTGGAGTAATGCACAGACCTCTACGGGCTGGAGTAATGCACAGACCTCTACGGGCTGGAGTAATGCACAGACCTCCATGGGCTGGAGTAATGCACAGACCTCTATGGGCTGGAGTAATGCACAGACCTCTATGGGCTGGAGTAATGCACAGACCTCTACGGGCTGGAGTAATGCACAGACCTCTACGGGCTGGAGTAATGCACAGACCTCCATGGGCTGGAGTAATGCACAGACCTCTACGGGCTGGAGTAATGCACAGACCTCTACGGGCTGGAGTAATGCACAGACCTCCATGGGCTGGAGTAATGCACAGACCTCTACGGGCTGGAGTAATGCACAGACATCCATGGGCAGAAGTAATGCACAGACCTCTACGGGCTGGAGTAATGCATAGACCTCCATGGGCAGAAGTAATGCACAGACCTCCATGGACTGGAGTAATGCACAGACCTCCACAGGCAGGAGTATTGCACAGACCTCCACAGGCTGGAGGTCTGCACAGGCCTCCACTGGCTGGAATAATGCACAGACCTCCATGGGCAGGAGTAATGCACAGACCTCCACTGGCAGAAGTAATGCACAGACCTCCATGGGCAGGAGTAATGCAGATACCTCCATGAGCAGGAGTAATGCACAGACCTCCACGGGCAGAAGTAATGCACAGACCTCCATGGGTAGGAGTAATGCACAGACCTCCACTGGCAGAAGTAATGCACAGACCTCCATGGGCAGGAGTAATGCACATACCTCCATGGGCAGGAGTAATGCACAGACCTCCATGGGTAGGAGTAATGCACAGACCTCCATGGGCAGGAGTAATGCACAGACCTCCATTGGCAGGAGTAATGCACAGACCTCCACGGGTTGGAGTATTACACAGACCTCCATGGGCTGGAGTAATGCACAGACCTCCATGGGCAGGAGTAATGCACAGACCTCCACGGGTTGGAGTATTACACAGACCACCATGGGCTGGAGTAATGCACAGGCCTCCATGGGCTGGTGTAATGCACAGGCCTCCATGGGCTGGTGTAATGCACAGGCCTCCATGGGCTGGAGTAATGCACAGGCCTCTATGGGTTGGAGTATTACACAGACCTCCATGGGTAGAAGTAATGCAAATACCTCTATGGGCTGGAGTAATGCACAGACCGCTACGGGCTGGAGTAATGCACATACCTCCATGGGCAGAAGTAATGCACAGACCTCCACGGGCAGAAGTAATGCACAGACCTCCACGGGCAGAAGTAATGCACATACCTCCATGGGCAGGAGTAATGCACAGACCTCCACGGGCAGAAGTAATGCACATACCTCCATGGGTAGGAGTAATGCACAGACCTCCACTGGCAGAAGTAATGCACAGACCTCCATGGGCAGGAGTAGTGCACATACCTCCATGGGCAGGAGTAATGCACAGACCTCCATGGGTAGGAGTAATGCACAGACCTCCATGGGTAGGAGTAATGCACAGACCTCCATGGGCAGAAGTAATGCAAAGACCTCCATGGGCAGGAGTAATGCACAGACCTCCATGGGCTGGAGTAATGCACAGACCACCATGGGCTGGAGTAATGCACAGGCCTCCATGGGCTGGTGTAATGCACAGACCTCCATGGGCTGGAGTAATGCACAGACGCTACGGGTTGGAGTATTACACAGACCTACATGGGTTGGAGTAATGCACAGACCTCCATGGGCAGGAGTAATGCACAGACCTCCATGGGCTGGAGTAATGCACAGACCTCCACGGGTTGGAGTATTGCACAGACCTCAATGGGCTGGAGTAATGCACAGGCCTCCATGGGCTGGTGTAATGCACAGACCTCCACAAGCTGGAGTAATGCACAGACCTCCCTCCATGGAGTAATGTACAGACCTCCCTCCATGGAGTAATGTACAGACCTCCCTCCATGGAGTAATGTACAGACCTCCCTCCATGGAGTAATGTACAGACCTCCCTCCATGGCGTAATGCAAAGACCTCCCTCCATGGAGTAATGTACAGACCTCCCAATGCACAGGTCTTTTGCAACAACAACAAATCCTCAGCAGAACAAGTGTAGACATTTTACTAGAAATGTTTTAATGAAAGAATACAAATAAAGCACTTTATTGAACTGGCTTTGCTCTGTATAGCTCTATCAGGGGGAGGACATGTTGCTTTGAATCTTTGCTCTGTATAGCTCTATCAGGGGGAGGACATGTTGTTTAGAATATTTGTTCTGTATAGCTCTATCAGGGGGAGGACATGTTGTTTAGAATCTTTGCTCTGTATAGCTCTATCAGGGGGCGGACATGTTGTTTAGAATCTTTGCTCTGTATAGCTCTATCAGGGGGAGGACATGTTGTTTAGAATCTTTGCTCTGTATAGCTCTATCAGGGGGAGGACATGTTGTTTAGAATCTTTGCTCGGTATAGCTCTATCAGGGGGAGGACATGTTGGTTAGAATCGTTGCTCTGTATAGCTCTATCAGGGGGCGGACATGTTGCTTAGAATCTTTGCTCTGTATAGCTCTATCAGGGGGAGGACATGTTGTTTAGAATATTTGTTCTGTATAGCTCTATCAGGGGGCGGACATGTTGTTTAGAATCTTTGCTCTGTATAGCTCTATCAGGGGGCAGACATGTTGTTTAGAATCTTTGCTCTATATAGAAACATAGAAACATAGAATGTGTCGGCAGATAAGAACCATTCGGCCCATCTAGTCTGCCCAATTTTCTAAATACATTTATAAGTCCCCAGTTCCATATCTTATAACTAGGATAGCCTTATACCTATCCCACACATGCTTAAAATCCTTGACCGTGTTTACCTCTACCACTTCCACCGGAAGGCTATTCCATAAATCCACTACCCTCTCAGTAAAGTAATACTTCCTGATATTACTTTTAAATCGTTGCCCCTCTAATTTTAGACTATGTCCTCTAGTTGTGGTAGTTTTTCTTCTTTCAAATATACTCTCCTCCGTTACTTTGTTGATTCCCTTTATGTATTTAAATGTTTCTATCATATCCCCTCTGCTACGTCTTTACTACAAGCTATACATGTTAAGATGCTTTAACCTTTCCTAGTAAGTTTTATCATTCAACCCATGAACCAGGGGTGGGCATGTTGTTTAGAATCTTTGCTCTGTATAGCTCTATCAGGGGGCGGACATTTTATTTTGCATCTTTGTTCTTTATAGCTCTATCAGGTGACGGACATGTTGTTTAGAATCTTTGCTCTGTATAGCTCTATCAGGGGGAGGACATGTTGTTTAGAATCTTTGCTCGGTATAGCTCTATCGGGGGAGGACATGTTGGTTAGAATCGTTGCTCTGTATAGCTCTATCAGGGGGCGGACATGTTGCTTAGAATCTTTGCTCTGTATAGCTCTATCAGGGGGAGGACATGTTGTTTAGAATATTTGTTCTGTATAGCTCTATCAGGGGGCGGACATGTTGTTTAGAATCTTTGCTCTGTATAGCTCTATCAGGGGGCAGACATGTTGTTTTGAATCTTTGCTCTATATAGAAACATAGAAACATAGAATGTGTCGGCAGATAAGAACCATTCGGCCCATCTAGTCTGCCCAATTTTCTAAATACATTTATAAGTCCCCAGTTCCATATCTTATAACTAGGATAGCCTTATACCTATCCCACACATGCTTAAAATCCTTGACTGTGTTTACCTCTACCACTTCCACCGGAAGGCTATTCCATAAATCCACTACCCTCTCAGTAAAGTAATACTTCCTGATATTACTTTTAAATCGTTGCCCCTCTAATTTTAGACTATGTCCTCTAGTTGTGATAGTTTTTCTTCTTTCAAATATACTCTCCTCCGTTACTGTGTTGATTCCCTTTATGTATTTAAATGTTTCTATCATATCCCCTCTGCTACGTCTTTACTCCAAGCTATACATGTTAAGATGCTTTAACCTTTCCTGGTAAGTTTTATCATTCAACCCATGAACCAGGGGTGGGCATGTTGTTTAGAATCTTTGCTCGGTATAGCTCTATCAGGGGGCGGACATTTTATTTAGCATCTTTGTTCTTTATAGCTCTATCAGGTGACGGACATGTTGTTTAGAATCTTTGCTCTGTATAGCTCTATCAGGGGGAGGACATGTTGTTTAGAATCTTTGCTCGGTATAGCTCTATCGGGGGAGGACATGTTGGTTAGAATCGTTGCTCTGTATAGCTCTATCAGGGGGCGGACATGTTGCTTAGAATCTTTGCTCTGTATAGCTCTATCAGGGGGAGGACATGTTGTTTAGAATATTTGTTCTGTATAGCTCTATCAGGGGGCGGACAAGTTGTTTAGAATCCTTGCTCTGTATAGCTCTATCAGGGGGCAGACATGTTGTTTAGAATCTTTGCTCTATATAGAAACATAGAAACATAGAATGTGTCGGCAGATAAGAACCATTCGGCCCATCTAGTCTGCCCAATTTTCTAAATACATTTATAAGTCCCCAGTTCCATATCTTATAACTAGGATAGCCTTATACCTATCCCACACATGCTTAAAATCCTTGACTGTGTTTACCTCTACCACTTCCACCGGAAGGCTATTCCATAAATCCACTACCCTCTCAGTAAAGTAATACTTCCTGATATTACTTTTAAATCGTTGCCCCTCTAATTTTAGACTATGTCCTCTAGTTGTGGTAGTTTTTCTTCTTTCAAATATACTCTCCTCCGTTACTGTGTTGATTCCCTTTATGTATTTAAATGTTTCTATCATATCCCCTCTGCTACGTCTTTACTCCAAGCTATACATGTTAAGATGCTTTAACCTTTCCTGGTAAGTTTTATCATTCAACCCATGAACCAGGGGTGGGCATGTTGTTTAGAATCTTTGCTCTGTATAGCTCTATCAGGGGGCGGACATTTTATTTAGCATCTTTGTTCTTTATAGCTCTATCAGGTGACGGACATGTTGTTTAGAATCGTTGCTCTGTATAGCTCTATCAGGGGGCGGACATGTTGCTTAGAATCTTTGCTCTGTATAGCTCTATCAGGGGGAGGACATGTTGTTTAGAATATTTGTTCTGTATAGCTCTATCAGGGGGCGGACATGTTGTTTAGAATCCTTGCTCTGTATAGCTCTATCAGGGGGCAGACATGTTGTTTAGAATCTTTGCTCTATATAGAAACATAGAAACATAGAATGTGTCGGCAGATAAGAACCATTCGGCCCATCTAGTCTGCCCAATTTTCTAAATACATTTATAAGTCCCCAGTTCCATATCTTATAACTAGGATAGCCTTATACCTATCCCACACATGCTTAAAATCCTTGACTGTGTTTACCTCTACCACTTCCACCGGAAGGCTATTCCATAAATCCACTACCCTCTCAGTAAAGTAATACTTCCTGATATTACTTTTAAATCGTTGCCCCTCTAATTTTAGACTATGTCCTCTAGTTGTGGTAGTTTTTCTTCTTTCAAATATACTCTCCTCCGTTACTGTGTTGATTCCCTTTATGTATTTAAATGTTTCTATCATATCCCCTCTGCTACGTCTTTACTCCAAGCTATACATGTTAAGATGCTTTAACCTTTCCTGGTAAGTTTTATCATTCAACCCATGAACCAGGGGTGGGCATGTTGTTTAGAATCTTTGCTCTGTATAGCTCTATCAGGGGGCGGATATTTTATTTATCATCTTTGTTCTTTATAGCTCTATCAGGGGACGGACATGTTGTTTAGAATCTTTGCTCTGTATAGCTCTATCAGGGGCGGACATGTTGCTTAGAATCTTTGCTCTGTATAGCTCTATCAGAGGGAGGACATGTTGTTTAGAATATTTGTTCTGTAAAGCTCTATCAGGGGGCGGACATGTTGTTTAGAATCTTTGCTCTGTATAGCTCTATCAGGGGGCAGACATGTTGTTTAGAATCTTTGCTCTATATAGAAACATAGAAACATAGAATGTGTCAGCAGATAAGAACCATTCGGCCCATCTAGTCTGCCCAATTTTCTAAATACATTTATAAGTCCCCAGTTCCATATCTTATAACTAGGATAGCCTTATACCTATCCCACACATGCTTAAAATCCTTGACCGTGTTTACCTCTACCACTTCCACCGGAAGGCTATTCCATAAATCCACTACCCTCTCAGTAAAGTAATACTTCCTGATATTACTTTTAAATCGTTGCCCCTCTAATTTTAGACTATGTCCTCTAGTTGTGGTAGTTTTTCTTCTTTCAAATATACTCTCCTCCGTTACTGTGTTGATTCCCTTTATGTATTTAAATGTTTCTATCATAGCCCCTCTGCTACGTCTTTACTCCAAGCTATACATGTTAAGATGCTTTAACCTTTCCTGGTAAGTTTTATCATTCAACCCATGAACCAGGGGTGGGCATGTTGTTTAGAATCTTTGCTCTGTATAGCTCTATCAGGGGGCGGACATTTTATTTATCATCTTTGTTCTTTATAGCTCTATCAGGGGACGGACATGTTGTTTAGAATCTTTGCTCTGTATAGCTCTATCAGGGGGAGGACATGTTGTTTAGAATCTTTGCTCGGTATAGCTCTATCGGGGGAGGACATGTTGGTTAGAATCGTTGCTCTGTATAGCTCTATCAGGGGGCGGACATGTTGCTTAGAATCTTTGCTCTGTATAGCTCTATCAGGGGGAGGACATGTTGTTTAGAATATTTGTTCTGTATAGCTCTATCAGGGGGCGGACAAGTTGTTTAGAATCCTTGCTCTGTATAGCTCTATCAGGGGGCAGACATGTTGTTTAGAATCTTTGCTCTATATAGAAACATAGAAACATAGAATGTGTCGGCAGATAAGAACCATTCGGCCCATCTAGTCTGCCCAATTTTCTAAATACATTTATAAGTCCCCAGTTCCATATCTTATAACTAGGATAGCCTTATACCTATCCCACACATGCTTAAAATCCTTGACTGTGTTTACCTCTACCACTTCCACCGGAAGGCTATTCCATAAATCCACTACCCTCTCAGTAAAGTAATACTTCCTGATATTACTTTTAAATCGTTGCCCCTCTAATTTTAGACTATGTCCTCTAGTTGTGGTAGTTTTTCTTCTTTCAAATATACTCTCCTCCGTTACTGTGTTGATTCCCTTTATGTATTTAAATGTTTCTATCATATCCCCTCTGCTACGTCTTTACTCCAAGCTATACATGTTAAGATGCTTTAACCTTTCCTGGTAAGTTTTATCATTCAACCCATGAACCAGGGGTGGGCATGTTGTTTAGAATCTTTGCTCTGTATAGCTCTATCAGGGGGCGGACATTTTATTTAGCATCTTTGTTCTTTATAGCTCTATCAGGTGACGGACATGTTGTTTAGAATCGTTGCTCTGTATAGCTCTATCAGGGGGCGGACATGTTGCTTAGAATCTTTGCTCTGTATAGCTCTATCAGGGGGAGGACATGTTGTTTAGAATATTTGTTCTGTATAGCTCTATCAGGGGGCGGACATGTTGTTTAGAATCCTTGCTCTGTATAGCTCTATCAGGGGGCAGACATGTTGTTTAGAATCTTTGCTCTATATAGAAACATAGAAACATAGAATGTGTCGGCAGATAAGAACCATTCGGCCCATCTAGTCTGCCCAATTTTCTAAATACATTTATAAGTCCCCAGTTCCATATCTTATAACTAGGATAGCCTTATACCTATCCCACACATGCTTAAAATCCTTGACTGTGTTTACCTCTACCACTTCCACCGGAAGGCTATTCCATAAATCCACTACCCTCTCAGTAAAGTAATACTTCCTGATATTACTTTTAAATCGTTGCCCCTCTAATTTTAGACTATGTCCTCTAGTTGTGGTAGTTTTTCTTCTTTCAAATATACTCTCCTCCGTTACTGTGTTGATTCCCTTTATGTATTTAAATGTTTCTATCATATCCCCTCTGCTACGTCTTTACTCCAAGCTATACATGTTAAGATGCTTTAACCTTTCCTGGTAAGTTTTATCATTCAACCCATGAACCAGGGGTGGGCATGTTGTTTAGAATCTTTGCTCTGTATAGCTCTATCAGGGGGCGGATATTTTATTTATCATCTTTGTTCTTTATAGCTCTATCAGGGGACGGACATGTTGTTTAGAATCTTTGCTCTGTATAGCTCTATCAGGGGCGGACATGTTGCTTAGAATCTTTGCTCTGTATAGCTCTATCAGAGGGAGGACATGTTGTTTAGAATATTTGTTCTGTAAAGCTCTATCAGGGGGCGGACATGTTGTTTAGAATCTTTGCTCTGTATAGCTCTATCAGGGGGCAGACATGTTGTTTAGAATCTTTGCTCTATATAGAAACATAGAAACATAGAATGTGTCAGCAGATAAGAACCATTCGGCCCATCTAGTCTGCCCAATTTTCTAAATACATTTATAAGTCCCCAGTTCCATATCTTATAACTAGGATAGCCTTATACCTATCCCACACATGCTTAAAATCCTTGACCGTGTTTACCTCTACCACTTCCACCGGAAGGCTATTCCATAAATCCACTACCCTCTCAGTAAAGTAATACTTCCTGATATTACTTTTAAATCGTTGCCCCTCTAATTTTAGACTATGTCCTCTAGTTGTGGTAGTTTTTCTTCTTTCAAATATACTCTCCTCCGTTACTGTGTTGATTCCCTTTATGTATTTAAATGTTTCTATCATAGCCCCTCTGCTACGTCTTTACTCCAAGCTATACATGTTAAGATGCTTTAACCTTTCCTGGTAAGTTTTATCATTCAACCCATGAACCAGGGGTGGGCATGTTGTTTAGAATCTTTGCTCTGTATAGCTCTATCAGGGGGCGGACATTTTATTTATCATCTTTGTTCTTTATAGCTCTATCAGGGGACGGACATGTTGTTTAGAATCTTTGCTCTGTATAGCTCTATCAGGGGGAGGACATGTTGTTTAGAATCTTTGCTCGGTATAGCTCTATCAGGGGGAGGACATGTTGGTTAGAATCGTTGCTCTGTATAGCTCTATCAGGGGGCGGACATGTTGCTTAGAATCTTTGCTCTGTATAGCTCTATCAGGGGGAGGACATGTTGTTTAGAATATTTGTTCTGTATAGCTCTATCAGGGGGCGGACATGTTGTTTAGAATCTTTGCTCTGTATAGCTCTATCAGGGGGCAGACATGTTGTTTAGAATCTTTGCTCTATATAGAAACATAGAAACATAGAATGTGTCGGCAGATAAGAACCATTCGGCCCATCTAGTCTGCCCAATTTTCTAAATACATTTATAAGTCCCCAGTTCCATATCTTATAACTAGGATAGCCTTATACCTATCCCACACATGCTTAAAATCCTTGACCGTGTTTACCTCTACCACTTCCACCGGAAGGCTATTCCATAAATCCACTACCCTCTCAGTAAAGTAATACTTCCTGATATTACTTTTAAATCGTTGCCCCTCTAATTTTAGACTATGTCCTCTAGTTGTGGTAGTTTTTCTTCTTTCAAATATACTCTCCTCCGTTACTGTGTTGATTCCCTTTATGTATTTAAATGTTTCTATCATATCCCCTCTGCTACGTCTTTACTCCAAGCTATACATGTTAAGATGCTTTAACCTTTCCTGGTAAGTTTTATCATTCAACCCATGAACCAGGGGATGGGCATGTTGTTTAGAATCTTTGTTCTGTATAGCTCTATCGGGGCGGACATGTTATTTAGAATCTTTGCTCTGTATAGCTCTATCAGGGGTGGACATGTTGTTTAGAATCTTTGCTCTGTATAGCTCTATCAGGGGGTGGACATGTTTAGAATCTTTGCTCTGTATAGCTCTATCAGGGGTGGACATGTTGTTTAGAATCTTTGCTCTGTATAGCTCTATCAGGGGGCAGACATGTTGTTTAGAATCTTTGCTCTGTATAGCTCTATCAGGGGGTGGGCATGTTGTTTAGACTATTTGCTCTGTATAGCTCTATCAGGGGGCGGACTTGTTTGTTAGAATCTTTGCTCTGTATAGCTCTATCAGGGGGAGGACATGGCTTGTGTCAAATTTTCCTTCATCTGACTGAGAGCCACCTGATAGAGCTGTACAGCGCAAAGAGGGCTCAATAAAGTACTTTATTTGTATGTTATCATTAAAGCATTTAAACATGTGATGTGAACTGTCTATTAAACATGTTATATTGTTGTTTTAGCCCCTTAGTAACAAGACATTTTTACCTTGACTTTCCCTTGGTGACAATGGCTGTTTTCACATTTCTGGGGTGTTTGTGTTTAGCTATAATTTTCTTCTCTCTCACATACTGTACCCACACAGATTATATGTTGTTTTTATCATCATACAAAGAGTTTTCATTAGATACCATTATGTTCATCATATCTTATAATTTACTATAAAAAAAAATCATAAAATATGATGAAAATTTAAAAAAAAAACACTTTTTCTAACTTTGACCTAAAATATAATTTACACAAATACAATCATTAAAAAAGACCCCATCTAAATAGTTTCTAAATGTTGAACCGAGTTCAGAAATATGAATGTTTCCATATTTTTCAGTATTTTTTTGCGAGTTATGGGTCAAAAACCAAAAATAGTTTTTTGTTTTTTTCCTATATTGACCTTTTGACCCCAACCCGATCCCTAAATTTAACCCTAACACTAAATTTAACCCAACTCTAACCCTTATACTATCCCTTAATATATTTTAATTTTAATTTAATTTTAACCCTTCAGTCTAAACTAACCATAATACCAGTTTTAAGCTAATTAAATTTTTTTTTTTTTTTTTTAACATTGCAATGTTACTTGCTGCCCCTAGGGGCAGTCAAGCACCATAGTCAGAACGACGGAAGTGAATTTTCTTTCACTTCCGAAGCTCTGACCACAAGAGGGCATAGTCATATTGACGTGCCTGACACGTCCATTGTCGCGAAGGGGTTAAAGAGCCATAAACTATTTTTTTCACTTGTGCGTTTATAAATGCCAGTTTATCCTTTGACAGTAGGGTTGCTACCTTTTTTTCAAAAAAATTACCGGCCTTGGTACTGTCTCCATAGACTTAACATTGGCCTGATGCCAATTTTTTTACCAGCCTGCCGGTAAAATACCGGCCAGGTGGTAACCCTATTTGACAGTCAGTCATGATGGTTCGCAGGGAAGCAGCATGGAGGAGGCTGTTGCTGGCAGATTCCCAGAGCTGGTGCTATGAGAGGTCTCGCATTATAAACGGCACCAATACAATGTCTATCTGTAAAAACCTGGATGAACAGGAAGCTTTTAATTTCTGAGCAAGACCAAGAACAGAAAGCTCAATATCATTTTATAGTAGTTATTTGCAGAAAAAGCAGATACATAAATTACCAGGAAATTAATGAATAATAGTTAACAGCTCCTGTTGGTAAATAGCTGGGTATGTGGTGATCCTGTATAGCTCCCATGGGAATATAGTTAGCCTGGGGTACAGCGTAGCTCCTCCCATGATTATTCAACTAGCTTGACACGGAGCGTGGTATAACTTAGTTCTCATCAGTATATACTTAGCCAGACATGGACAGTGGCGTAAAAGTGTACCCATCAGGATGTATGTAACTCACCAGTAAAGGATGATAAGTAAATATTAATGTTAGGAGAAGTGTTTATCAGTATATAGTTTTTCAGATACAAATGGTGGAGCAGGATAGCGGCTATAAATTAAAATCAATTAAATCTATGACACTCAGGCGTACCCCTCAGTTGCCCCATCCTTGTTCGTGTTCTTGGCCCTATAAAATGTACAGTGTTCTGTTTTGGTCAGCGTGGGACCCAGATTGAGAAGATGCCACAATCTCCACAAGCTTCTGCACCCGGGGTGTAGAGTGATACAAAAAAATAAAAGACGTCAGCTTGGTCTGTGATAATACTTTATTTCCACATGTTTTCTACCATTTTTATACTAAAATAAAAGGGAGATAATTGATAAATTCCTGGGTAGTTTGATGGTTGACAAAGCAGAACATGGTATGATGATGGTATACCACTTCCTCAGTGTACAGCAGGTGCGTGTGATGGCGGCTGAAGAGGAAGTGATGTCATGGTGAGCAGGGCCGGATTATCAGTCATTCCCTCTAGGCCTGTCAGTAAAGTAGACCCCAAACACTAAGGGGTCCTTGGCTACCAGCAGCCACAAGTCCACAACACACAGTAACATCTGTATGCATCCACAGTGGGGGGTTCGTGCCTAGAGGTGCATGAGAAGAGCATGGGGCCCTCAAAATGATTGTAGATCAAAACATTTAAAAATAACCTGAAAATATCAGCTGTGTGAAAAATGTGATGACAATCATTGGATTTCCTGTAAAAATACATTTGTTCTTTTATCCTAACAGGCTCTTTGTAAGTAGAAATTAGAGCCTATTATCACCCCAGAGATTCCTTAATATAGTCTATGAAGTATTTTTCATCTGCCAGCATATAGATGTATTTATAGAGTAGATTTGTGTGTGGTTAAGAGGTTATTTGGTACATTTTCCCTTATTTAAAACGTGACTTCTCCTTATCATGTGTTCTTTCTGTGTAACAGTTTTTGGAAACAAATGACAATGAAAACTGGTAAGATTGATGCACAGATGGAGCCAGACTTCATTTGCTGATTTATCCAGAAAACTGATCAGTCCAAACAGTAGATGTTTTATGATAGCAGAGAAATTAACGGTGTAAATCCGGCTGCATCAGTGAGTCCAACCAAAGAAAACCCAGCCAGATACCCACAAATCAATACACTACTATCTGAAGCCTGCCCAGCACGTAGCATAATAAATAACATTGATTTGTGTGAGGGTATAGAGGATGGTTTGCATACATTACAATGGCTGGGCGTTCTATGTAATGTTTGAGCACCCTGGCCAGGCAAAGTGTGAAATGCATTAACTGGTTAATACTGTGACTAGGCTTCTAGATAATGCCTGAATAGGTAGAGGCAAACTATGGCAATGATTAAATACTGGCTAGATGAAATTGTGAAATTACAGCAGTTTGCAAGAAACCAGGACTGCCCACACTAGCTGAGTAAAAGTAATTTCCTTTTTGCTGCAGGAACCAATGAGAATAATTTCATTCAAATGAATGGACTTTCCTGTCTGTCTAGTGATGTCATCAGACAATGTGTTGCACTGTTAAGAGATCCTACTGCATACAAGAGCAAAGTCACTTAGAGTCCCCACAATGTATTCAAATCCAAGAGAACAGGAAGTGACTAAATGAAACAAAACCGCAGCTGCAGTAAACATGCAGAGTAATCACTGGGGGAGGGCTTGAGTTAAATATTAAAAATGTGAAATATGCAGAATGCTTGCATTAATTCACACAGGGATAAAAGCCTGTGCACAATACAAGCAGTGATCTTCATCTTGCACAAAAGTGAGTTTGGGGACTAGACTTTCCCTTTAAGTACTTTCTAATTTATAGGCTTCTGAATTATATTTCTGCTCCTTCATAGTCACTATTGAATTTCACACTTTGCCTCGGAGCCCTGCTTCAACCTAAAGCACAAATAACTGCGGCCCTCCAGCTGTTCTGGACTACAAATTACATAATGCTATCCCATTCTAAGACGTTAGTGGATGATTGTGAGATTGGTAGTTGATTAGCAGCTGAAGGGCCTCAGTTGGACACCAGGAACCTATAGAATTATTCTGAACCCGCTTCCTGGAGAAAATATTGTAGCGCTATAACCTATATTTCTCTGTCCATGGATAGTATAAACTCATCTCATCTGCATTTGTGTGATCCCTATAGGTCAGTGACCGACATATTTGGTGAGTTCCATGCAGATGCAGAGTATTTACTGATGTTACAAGTGCTTACCGAGCTTTGTGTGTTGAATTGATCTGTGAAACCCAACACATTATTTAATAGTGCCACATGTCTTATGCCTGACCTGGTCTAAAATACTAAGAGCTGTTTCCACCATCTCAGAAAATATAAATTTTAAACAGAAAAAGAAAGGTAAAACTAGTTTAAGTCATTCCCAGATCAGTATAGTCTCTGAGCTCTGTTTGTTCAGGTCAGTTTAGTTTCTGAGTTCTGTTTGGCTTGGACAGTCTAGACTCTGAGCTCTGTTTGCCCAGGGAGCTCTGTTTGCCCAGGCAGTCTAGATTCCGAGCTCGGTTTGCCCAGGTCAGTCTAGATTCAGAGCTCGGTTTGCCCAGGTCAGTCTAGATTCTGAGATTTATTTGCCCAGGTCCGTCTAGATTCCGAGCTCGGTTTGCCCAGGTCAGTTAAGATTCTGAGATTTATTTGCCCAGGTCAGTCTTGATTCCGAGCTCTGTTTGCCCAGGCAGTCTAGATTTCGAGCTCGGTTTGCCCAGGTCAGTCTAGATTCCGAGCTCGGTTTGCCCAGGTCAGTCTAGATTCTGAGATTTATTTGCCCAGGTCAGTCTTGATTCCGAGCTCTGTTTGCCCAGGCAGTCTAGATTCCGAGCTCGGTTTGCCCAGGTCAGTCTAGATTCCGAGCTCGGTTTGCCCAGGTCAGTCTAGATTCTGAGATTTATTTGCCCAGGACAGTCTTGATTCCGAGCTCTGTTTGCCCAGGTCAGTCTATATTCCGAGCTCGGTTTGCCCAGGTCAGTCTAGATTCTGAGATTTATTTGCCCAGGACAGTCTTGATTCCGAGCTCTGTTTGCCCAGGTCAGTCTTGATTCCGAGCTCGGTTTGCCCAGGTCAGTCTAGATTCCGAGCTCTGTTTGCCCAGGTCAGTCTTGATTCCGAGCTCGGTTTGCCCAGGTCAGTCTAGATTCTGAGATTTATTTACCCAGGTCAGTCTTGATTCCGAGCTCTGTTTGCCCAGGTCAGTCTATATTCCGAGCTCGGTTTGCCCAGGTCAGTCTAGATTCTGAGATTTATTTGCCTGGGACAGTGTACTCTTCGAACTACATTAGCCAAAGTAGGAAAAGTCACTACCCCATGGTCTCAAAATCCAGATTCCTGTTTTAATGAATGTATCTACACATCTCTCCTTCAAGTGAGACTATGGAGGTGAAGTACTAACCTCATGTGCCTCAAATTACATTCACACGGCAAGAGTTCAATAGAGTGATATCCGATTCATGTTTTTGCTGCAGTACGAAATTAATTTGCTATTATCCTTGTCTCTAATGCATTTAATGCTACATTTGCTGAAGAGGGCTGCTACACAAGAGCGAGTATTATTACATATGGTTTACCTGGCTTAGCTTTCAATTCTGTGAAACAAATCCAGCCTTATTAATTTAATAATTCCTCTACTAATTTCTGTTAAGGCTGAACTAGTGCAATCAATAAAGGACAACTGTTAGCAGAATATTAACTTTCAAAGATTGCATCAAGTGTAGACATTTTACTAGAAATGTTTTAATGAAATACAAAGAAAACCCTTATTGAGCTGGCTTTGCTCTGTATAGCTCTATCAGGGGCGGACATGTTAAGAATCTTTGCTCTGTATAGCTCTATCAGGGGGTGGACATGTTTAGAATCTTTGCTCTATATAGCTCTATCAGGGGGTGGACATGTTTAGAATCTTTGCTCTGTATAGCTCTATCAGGGGGTGGACATGTTTAGAATCTTTGCTTTGTATAACTCTATCAGGGGCGGGTTGTTGGGTCAGTTGAAGAAAGAGCTGGCCAGTCTGCCCCTTTTTTTGTTCATACCACATCGGCACAAAGAGCAAAAACCTGACTAAATGAACCAGGATTAAACATAAAACAATGCCATTATTTATACATAACCCCCAACGCATGACACATGCTCTCTCTGTGTATGTATAAAATGTTGTGAAGTATCTTGGAGCAGTTTATTTATTTGGCTCAGTCTGACCCCTACCTTTCAGGATGATCCTGGGACCCTCTGGAATTAACTCAGCTGAGCAGTTCAGACCTGAAGCCAAAAACCAAACCGTAAATATAATTTCCGACAAATCATGGCAGGAATGATGTTATCCTGCACAGGAAGTCCTGTTAATTATATGATACCCCATGGTGATTAACAAAGCAGCAAAACTAAGGACTGGACAGGGCATGATAGATAAGGGGAGAGACTCCATTACCTTAATGTAAAGAATAATGGAAATAGACCTGAGATCGTCACTAAAAGGTTTCGGATTTGCAATGATGGTTCTAAACTGCATCCAGAACCCATGGTGCATTTAAACTGCATCTAGAACCCATGAGACATCTAAACTGCATCTAGAACCCATAAGGCATCTAAACTGCATCTAGAACCCATGGTGCATCTAGAACCCATGGTGCATCTAGAACCCATAAGGCATCTAAACTGCATCTAGAACCCATGAGACATCTAAACTGCATCTAGAACCCATGGTGCATCTAAACTGCATCTAGAACCCATAAGGCATCTAAACTGCATCTAGAACCCATGGTGCATCTAGAACCCATGGTGCATCTAGAACCCATAAGGCATCTAAACTGCATCTAGGACCCATGAGACATCTAAACTGCATCTAGAACCCATGGTGCATCTAAACTGCATCTATAACCCATAAGGCATCTAAAACCCATGGTGCATCTTGAACCCATGAGGCATCTGAACTGCATCTAGAACCCATTGTTGCTACATATTGTCCTTGAACCTCCTTGCCTTCGAGAGATAGAAGAGCACTGCCCATTCTGCTCCACGATAGGCGTCTATCCTTTTTCTGAGCAGCAAATCTATCTTATCCATCTACATTCCGAGCTCTGTTTGTCCAGCTCAGTCTAGATTCCAAGCTATGCCTTGTATAATTACATTTCTGCAGGGAACTACTGACAAGCAAAAAAGTGCAATATAGCTGTTATAGAAAGTTTGATTGCAGTGAATGCACACATGCACAGTTCACCCTATGTAATAATAAAGTAATCAGCTACTGATTGGTATAGACAGGAACAACAGATTCCTCGGGGGTATCACATTAACAGCGATTCTGAGATAAACTTCTAAACGTAGAACAATCAGTAGAAAGAGACAATCGGTTTCCGATCTTTGCCCCAGAATTGTTCTGTGTATTATTTTTAATGTAAAACTGCAAATTATTTTAAAGGAAGAATAAGTTAGGTGGAACTGCCCCTTCAGAGGCAATTAATCAGGCACAGGTTAAATAGTTGTGACAGGGGCAGCAATCAGAGGTTTCTAATTAGTTCAGCACTATATTGAGTTCACAGCTAGGGGCAGATCAGAAAGTATAGTGGCCAATACTAATACCTCTGTGTCAGGCTTTAATCATTCCAGACTTGTGGAAAATCCATCATTACTCGTCCAGTTTCCACAGGGTTTTTTTTCCTGTCTGGGGTTTTTCTTTTTTTCTAATATTATTTTTGTATCTAATTTCTGAGCAATTTTCCTCTCGTTTGTTTGATTTCATCTTTGTTTCCTCTTTCAATTGTTTTGACCCACCTGCCAAGGTCTCAGGAACTGGGGGGAGTGGGATTAAACTGTTTGAAGGAATTGAGAACATGCTGAGATTTAGCTCGAGTGTTACATCTCTCTTAGTAATTACCGTTTCCCCAGAGAGCCTCTTCACTTTGCGACTGTGATTTGTTCACTAGGCAGCCTTGAGTGTGGCTCTTGAGGGAACTCACCTGCCTTTTGAGTGGTAATTGCTGAATTCAGACAGTCTGTTTAGAAGAGGTGCGTGCGCAACCATTCAAAATGAATCCCCAATAACTTGCCTCGTTGTGACAATCTTCTCAATACTTCATTAAATGCACCAGATCTGCTTTTCCTCCTCTAATCGCCCCCCCGTGAAATTAGCCTTTTGATGATATCGCACTCTCCTATCTGTGCTGCCAATGAAAAACAAGACACCCCCTCCCCCCCAAACTCAGAACGGGGCGCAAGGAACAAAGTAAAACAATTAAAAGTATTTAAAGGGCAAAAAATTCAGTTCTGTCTTATCAAAAAAATTACATTGAGTGTATGAATTTTAAATTGTAATGCTTTAATAAAATAATAATAATCAAGTAAAGTAGCGTACGGAGACCTTTTTGCTTGTATATCTTTCAGGGGGCGGACATGTTGTTTAGAATCTTCATTGATCTGATCCAGGATGTCTGCCCCCTGATAGTTCTATAGAGAGAGGACTCAATAAGTTACTTTATTTGTATTCTTTCAGTAAAGCATTTCTATTGTCATGTCTGCACTCAATACAATCTTTCAATTAAACAGAACCGTTGTTTTTTTGCTGGCATACAGTTGACCTGTATTAAAATATAAAATACTTACCGTATTTTTCGCCTCATAAGACGCACTTTTTTCCTCCTCAAAAGTGAGGGGAAATGTCTGTGCGTCTTATGAGGCGAATGTAATACTGACCTCCATGCTGCTCTCCGTTGTGTTCTCTCCATTGCTTCCTCCGTGCAGTCTAACCTCCTGCACGGAGGAAGGAAGCTCCGGTCGCTTTTTTTCCCCTTCTTAACTTTATTGACGTTGCGCGAAGTTAAGAAGAAAAAAAAAAAGCGACCGGAGCTTCCTTCCTCCGTGCAGGAGGTTAGACTGCACGGAGGAAGCAATGGAGAGAATACAACGGAGAGCAGCATGGAGGTAAGTGCTAGGGAAGGGGGGAGGAGGGGGGAAAAAAACGAGCAAATCCTGGCATTGTGAGGGGGAAAATCCTGGCATTGTGAGGGGCAAAATCCTGGCATTGTGAGGGGCAAAATCCTGGCATTGTGAGGGGGAAAATCCTGGCATTGTGAGGGGCAAAATCCTGGCATTGTGAGGGACAAAAGCCTGGCACAGTGAGGGGCAAAATCCTGGCATTGTGAGGGGGAAAATCCTGGCATAGTGAGGGGCAAAAGACTGGCATTGTGAGGGGGAAAATCCTGGCATAGTGAGGGGCAAAAGCCTGGCATTGTGAGGGGGAAAATCCTGGCATAGTGAGGGGCAAAAGCCTGGCACAGTGAGGGGCAAAATCCTGGCATTGTGAGGGACAAAAGCCTGGCACAGTGAGGGGCAAAATCCTGGCACAGTGAGGGGCAAAAGACTGGCATAGTGAGGGGCAAAATCCTGGCATAGTGGGGGGCATAATCCTGGCATATTGAGGTTTTTTTTCAAGTTTTCCTCCTCTAAAAACTGGGTGCTAGCCATCATCGATTTAGAGAGTACTACATAAGATACATTTAGGAGCAAATTAAAGGTGGAATAAAGTCCAGGCCTATTAGTCATGGGCGGCAAGAATATTTGAAAGGTTTCTTATTTGAAAAACATGATCCTTTTAAAGCTTCTTCTACAGATATTGAGCCAGAATTGGTAGGAGCGGAGTGGACTTTTTATGGAAGGCTGAGAGTGACAAGAGTGGATTTGTTGTCTTGTGTGTGACTTGGAATGATTATATCTGATTACCCACATTGTCTATGGGACCTTATTAATCTGGATCCAGTCCCCCCCCCCCTCCTCTCGCCCTCCGTTATTATTTAGGACACTTTGTTGAAAGGACATGCTTAGAAATTGATTACAATCTGTAGAATGCAGTGAGAATGCAGAGCTATATAATATCTGCTCACCAACTGGATATCTAAAGCGTCTTAGTCTCCCAATGCGTCTACGAGAGCTTCAACACTTCCACTCAGAATACGAGCTGAGTCCCAGGCCTGGGTCGAATCTTAGTCGATTGGGTTAGAGTAATAAACAATTGACCCCCAAATAAAACCAACAATTGCGTTATTGTTTGAAATGGTGGAATCACTCTTAGGAAAAGGTTGCGGCCTTAGATTTGATTAGAGTTTTCTACTTATGGTGATATTTAGTCTGATCATTTTTAGTAATCTCCTTTGCCTCACCGTGTGGGGTTTTGCTCTGTTAAAACAGTGAATAATATGATATCGGGAATGTTTGGTTCAACACCGAACCTGGTCAAGAAATTTCAGTTATTGTCTTGGAAGAAAAAACAAACTAATGGTTAAATATTGTGTAGCCACCAAATAAATCAGCCTTTATCGTACTAACTAGTTCACCTTTGTTGTTGACCAACTCCGGACATCAACTAGGACATAAGGAAAGGGATGACCCATCACTGTTATTAATCTAACCTTCTTTGTCTCCAGTACATGAACCAGGGATGGGCAACCTGCATCTTTTGGCTGGCTGAGGGTACTAAAAATTGCCATCTGACACCAGCTTGAAAGCTGCAGTTTGTCCAACCATTCTACGGCCCTGTTGACGTTGAATGTTGAGAACAAAGTTGTTGTTTTTTAGCTGGGCAGAGAGGGGTATTGGTAACAGAGTCCATGAGCGAATGGTATACATGATGTCATGGCTATGTGAACATGGGGAATGGAAGCACATGCAGCTGTCGTGAGCGTAATATGAGTGTATATGGGACTAAGCAGCACATAAGGGATCTACTTAGGAAATCAGGTTACAGAAGCTGGAACTTCTACTATACGTTCTCCACCGTGATCATCTCCAGAGCAGATGGACTTTTTTCCCAGCCACATCCGCCACAGTACGGTTCAGATAGAAATTTGTGCTTATCAGAGTTTGTTCTTTGCTGTTGTTTGTTTGTTTATCTTGTTCTGCCCGCACGTCACCTACGTGGGCACCAAGTCTTTTTATTTTTATTCGCGGTCATGAGTCATTGAACACATTGAAAATTTTCCCCTGGTCTTTCACGGTCTTGTCCAGCCTTTTCTTCTCTTGGATTTTTGTGTTTGTTTATGTTTGTCGTCTTAAAAATTCCTTTAGTTCCTTAATCTCTCCCCTTTGTTGTATTGTAGACGCGATGACCTTCTCAAAAGGGAAGCCTCCCAGTCTGTTTGGAGGACCTTTAGTCGGTCACGTTTGTCGGTCTTTGGTAACTTCTGGACACTTTGGTGTGCCGGAGTGGGAGGCGGGAGGGAAGAGAGGAAGAAAGGGCGCAAGGTAAAGGGGAGCCTTATTTAGTAACAACCAGCAGCAGCAATAGCTTCGTATCATCTCAGCAGCATGAATAGGAAGAAAGAGAAGTATCCCGCTCCACCGAGGAGTGTTGAGGCGCCGCTCCCAGGACGTACCACTTCTGCAGAAAAACAAACAAAGTAAAGATGTAACTGGACCTGAGGGTCTGAAGTAAAAGTCAAGTCATATTGTTCAGGACAAGAGACAAGCAAACCATTGTGTAATTCGGTCCTGTGAAAACCCTGGCTAAAAAGACCATTCTGCATTTCATAATACTATGCTGTTTTTGTGGTCCTACAAGAGCAGGAAACTCAGGACAGGGATAGATCTTAATAAAGATATAGGCGAATTCCAGAAAGACGTGTATGCTTGTTTTAGGGAGGAGGGAAAATCTGACAAACCTTTGCATCAAATGAAAACAAAATAAAAAAAATACCCACGCGTTTCGCATATCAATTTTCAGTTGTTACTCTGGTACTTTTAAAGTAAACATTAATAACTCTGCAACTAGTGGATAAAATGCATCTTGGATGTTTCTCCGGTGTCTACTGATTATGACATCCACTGTAGCTTGATATGCAAATCCCATACTTGCTACTGAAAGCAGATCATTTGCATCTCGAGCCATACGGCGATGTCACAAACAGGAGAAACATTTAAAGCACATGTTGTTCTCTTAATTTGTGCATTTGCTTGCAGTTCTGCCAACACGGTGTATAGATCACATGCCACAATATAAGCGACAATTCCTTTTAACCAGCAAAAGATTTAAGCTCATCAGTAAAGTGTTTTATTTATCAAGAAGAAAGTTATAGTGTAATCTTCTGGTCTCAGCTGAGTCACTGCTGCGTTTCCAGTTTAGTTCAATCTTTGCAATAATTAAAGGTTTGTTAATAGGATCTGTAATGCTGTAATATTATATCCAGCTTATGGCTGGCTATTATTTAAGCTTCTGACACAAGGCATCCCTGCTGTGCTGGATACATTCTCCTCTGGCTCCAGGGGGAGAGTTCTAAGTAGCATTCAGCATTCCTTCTCAAAGAGGATTTTATACTGAAAATAGTACGTTTGACAACGGTCGGCAAAATATGACATTATATTGAACAACAGCATGATATGTGGCAATTGGAAATAGAAATGCTTTAAATGGCAAACATGTAAGTGCTGTTTAACTGAAAGATTGCAACAAGTGTAGACAGTTTAAACAGAAATGTTTTAATTAAAGAATATAAATAAAGTACCTTATTGAGCTTTCTTTCCTCCATATAGCGCTATCTGGGGGCGGACATATTGGGTCAGATCTTCCATTATCTGATCCAAGATTCAACAACATGTCCACCCTCTGATGCAGATATTCAGAGCAAAGATTCTAAACAACATGTCTGCCCCCTGATAGAGTTATACAGAGCAAAGATTCTAAACAACATGTCTACCCCCTGATAGAGCTATACAGAGCAAATATTCTAAACAACATATCTACCCCCTGATAGAGCTATACAGAGCAAAGATTCTAAACAACATATCCGCCCCCTGAGAGATATATAGAGCAAAGATACTAATTAACAAGTCTGCCCCCTGATAGAGCTACACAGAACAAAGATTCTAAACAACATGTCTGCCCCCTGATAGAGATATACAGAGCAAAGATTCTAAACACCATGTCCGCTCCCTGATAGAGCTATACAGAGTAAATAAATCTCAATAATGTTCTTTATTTACATTATTTCATTTAAAAAATTTCTATTTACAATGTCTACACATGATTTGCTGACATATTTGGCCTGTAAATTACTACCTGTGTCAGTGTAACCAGCGCTATGTCACTACACATCCTAGCGTCACACAATGAGCATAATAGGTCAGTTGTGTGCCAATATGCTAAAAGTGGAGTAATGAGCAGGGAAATTCTGTTTCCATGTTGATTACTAAACATTTAATACTTCTCTAGATACGACGCCCCTCATGCTGTATGCTCCTCTCAAAATTTTGAAGTAGAAAATGTGCTCTTGTGTGCGTGGAGATCTATATATACCTCTGTAGGACGTGGTGGGGTCTGACCCCCATTACGCTTGTTCCTATTGGGCTTAGATGAAACCCAGAGTCATGAATCCCAGAGATGTTACAGACTGATATTCAGGATATATTGATCTGAGTGTATAGATAACTCAAGATGTGAAATGTGTATGACTTATCTTTTTTAGACCTAGACTTTTTAGCTGGTTGTCATTTGAGAATACTGTACAGGTAGCTCTGAATCTTACCCTAATTCAGCTCACTCTGGTGATCTGAATGGCCGTTTAGATCGGGTTCTTCAGCAATCACCAAAAATGACCCCGAATCTGCCCAAAATTTGGTCAAAATGACTGAATTCGAGGCAGACATCTCAGTGGCCGAATTCATTCATTATTTCTTGTAGGTCGTTTGAGGCTACCAATTTGACTATATTATTAACCAATCTTCAAACTTCCCAGTAGATTCTTTCACAAATAGTTGAATTATCATAAAAACTAATCTGATTGCTTAAATTAAAGAAATAGAAAACCATTTTAATAGTTCAAATAAATAAAATAAATATAAGAGTGTTATATAAACACCTATCAGCCCTAAACATTATAACCACCTGCCTAATATTGTGTAGGTCCCCTTTAGATGCCAAAACATCCCTGGCCCATTGAGACATGGACTCCACTAGACCTCTGAAGGTGTGCTGGGGTAACTGGCACCAAGACGTTAGCAGCAGATCCTTTAAGTCCTGTAAGTTGCGAGGTGGGGCCTCCATGGATCGGACTTGTTTGTCCAGCACATCCCACAGATGCGCGATTGGATGGAGATCTGGGGAATTTGGAGGCCAAGTCAACACCTTGATCTCATTCACAAACAAGTCCGATCCATGAGGCCTATAACATAATATATGTTACTGTATGTACATATGTATATGGGTCCATTTCCTAACTTTTACTGGGGTTGCGGTGTATGGGATCCGGCTGTGTTTTAGTATATGACATGTTGATAAGACAGGGTGATTGGACCATTTATTCCGTAATAGTGGTAATAAGGTATATATCTAGCAATGTCAACCATTAAACCATTTATAATATTTGTAGACTTGAAAAGCCTAACATTCCAAAAATAGACCCCTGCATTAATATCTAATTACAAAGCACTGCAGCTCAGTGCAGTATAGACACAGACCTTTTGTTGGAAAGATTTGCCTCCTCGGACATTCTCCTTTTTTCACAGTGACATCATCGATGGCGATATCCCCTTCTACGCCGGGACCCCTGACTCCTTCAAACACCACCTGGGGGGAGAGGAAAGACACCGGCTGTAGCTATAATCTCTGTAACCCAGCGACAGCCAAATGGAACAATTCAAAGAAGTACTGTCAAAATCTTTAAATTATTCAATAATTGTGCATCTTAAAGACACCACCTGTGACATCCTTGCATCAGGGGGGAATGTGATAGCTGTGTCTGTACAGAGACCGTAGTGCCTGTGGCAAGGTCAGTAGGACATAATTAAATTGTCCGTCACAGAGGACACTGAGGTGTTTATTCATGATAGAGAGAATACCCATTGTGAACAATGCTGGTGCCCCAACCCCTGCTCCCACCCACACGTGACACTCCTAGTTTGGGGATAACTTGAAAAATAATAAACAAATACAAACCATAGAGCAATATTGTAAAATACAATGGGTTGGATTATGGTAAAACACTAATACACAAAAAAATAGGCTTCTGGGAAATAGATCTGGTATCTTCAAAAACAGCTTTAATAATCTGCAATATGTAAAAAGACAGGGACCCAATGAGCAGCACCTTTGATGACACATGAAAGTCCTCAATTTAAAGATTACATCTCTCCTGAAACATTGAGACTATCAATCCTACGCCTATGGACGGTTCCCAATACAGCCTTTCTTCGGGGCCAAGTGTCTCCATGTCAGGGCCAAGGGTCTCCATGTCAGGGCCAAGGGTCTCCATGTCATCCATCAGTACTGGACCCAGTGAGGCTGTTATATTTCCGCCAATACATATTGCGGATTCTGTAAGGTGCCCCCAGTCGGGGACTTTCTTTTGTTGTCGCAGGTGCAGCCCATTTGGGTTCCTGTTTTTATATATTGCAGAATATTAAAGCCTTTTTTAGAAGATCCCAGAGCTGTTTCCAAGACGGCTATTTTCGCGTGTTTGTGAGTTAATATTATTTCACAGTAATCCTACTCATTTATAATTTACAATATTACACTATGGTTGTGTTTATTATTATTATTATTAATCTATTCCATCTGATTCTCCACCCTTGTAATTGATGTGGTCTGAACCCCAAGCCAATAGGAGAGTGTTATAGTGGGCAGCATATTACTATCATTTATTGACTGTATTTACACATCATTCACATTTGCTGCTCACACTTTTGGATCTGCCCATTTTCTAAGGCACAACTATCTTCCACCTGCTGCTTAGAAGTTACTTCCCCCACACAGGAGGAGTAAGGCAGGAACCTCCCATGAGCAAACCGACCAGTTACCAGTTACATTTGCATTGTCCACAAGGCTAGGGCATTCCAATAAATCAAATGATTGAACTGCTCCCAATTTGACTTTTTTTAAATGCTGAGAGTCTGCAAAACAAATCTTAATCTTATTTTCAAGACTTTACCTGAAAATGTAAAATCCGAGTCTGTGTCTCATGAAATAAAGCCAGTTGTCTAGATTTATTTACAATCTATTTAGAGGCCGTTGATGTCCGTATTGGTGAATTTTTGTAAGCGCCCTTTCATTTTATAAAGGGGGGGGGGGGGGGGGGGGGAAGGCGAGCTGTGTGTTAAATATTATTCCAGAAAATAAGATGCTCTGCATTCGGCTGGTGTGCAGTCAGGGCTGGGAGAGCAGAGGGTTAATAATACGTGCTAGCCAATTATCTATAATTGGAGAGAGAAAATCCACCACGAGCGTAAACAAGATTAAAATGGATTTGTTAAAAGGTCACTGAACTTTTGCCAGGGTATAAATGTTATTGATTATTTCAGGCACTGGGAGAAAGTCAGTTCTCCTAATGGGTGGAAGGAGGCCCTGCGAAACGCGCCAGATAAGATGAGCGGAAGGAGCCGAGAAGGAATTGATGAATTAAATAAAGGTTGAATTACTTTCCTTCTTGAGACTTTCTTTTTCCCACCTTCATTTGGATCTATTGCACTAATAATTTTACTGATTAAACAATATGTGGTTATTGCCCTAAGGAGCTTTGATATCTGCCCAAACTGCGACCTCTGCTTTCTTCACGCAGATATCCTTTGGTTTGGTTGGGGCTTGGGATTAATTGGAAGGAGTATTCCTTGTATCTCCCTTTATTACATTAAATGATCTACTCAATAAAGAGAGAATTGCAGGGAGTTGATATTATAATTTAAAGTTTAGGCCAATGTAGCAGAGCTAGAAAATAATCTCCAATGCAGCTGAATGAGAGAACATTTCCTACTTAGCTATTTGGCTTTAAGTTTGAAATTCCCTTCTGAATTCCATGAGATTTCCTCTATATTGATTAGAAACATGAATACGTTTATTGTAGCAGTATAGACTGCTTTGTGTGTTCAGTAGACAGTAGGTGAGGTTAGGGTCTCACCCTATTGAACGTGTGCCTTGACTTGGCAGGAAAGCTTAATTATTCTTCAATCTCAGATTTCTATGATTTTTAGACAGTTGTAACCAGTAATTAGGACAAGAAGAGCAGATGTTTTGTTATGTGTGTTTGTTTTGTAGAATTTAGTGAATTCATATAAACAATGTATTTTTTGTTTAAGGAAATATATGATTTGCATTTGAGGTCATGTTTCTACCTTCTAAATCAGAATTTAATATGTTGTTTTTTTTTTTTTTTTTTAATTGCCACACCATTGTTTTACAGTGTGAAATAAATAGAAAAGCACAGCTCTATAACCACGTATCTCCCCCCAATCTCAATAATCCACTGGGAGGCGCGGCCCAGTAAAAACATTGCTTTTTCAAGAATGGCGTGATCAACGCCTGTAGAGTTTCGTCCTGACTACTTAATCGCAGGCCTTAATCAGACGAAACGCGTCAGGTACGTCCAACGTCGGCAAGGGAGTCCATTGAATTCAATAAAATCTATGTTTTACTCAACCCAGCCTCCCAGTGACGAGAATCTACCCCATGGTGAGTATTAAAGAGAGGTGTTTATGGGGACGCTGTCATGTATCAGACGATAAAGTCCCATAAACATATACTCCAAGAGCCATCTGTATATCTGCTTACACTATGTTACGATTAATAAGTAGGGTGCCTGTTTTGGGTTCTGTTGCTGCAACATGGGATGTGTATGGTGAATTCAGCTGAATTGGAGAGTCTTTCCAACTCGGTTTTCCATTTAAAATTCCCTTGTCAATTCCCTCTAAAGTCCAAAGTAGCCGAGCTGGAAAAATTCTCCAATATTTTCAGCTTGGTTACTTTGGCCTTAAGTTTGAATAAACGCTGGAAATTCTAAACCACATGTCAGCCCACAGATAGGGCTAAGGATGGCTCACAGAAAGCTATATTTGTATTCTTGCATTACATTATTTTTTTTATATAAACCAATTACACATAATACCATCTTTGAATTAAACACAATTTAATTTCTAGGCCCCATTAAATCAGTTAATAATACAGGGAACATCTGCTTAAAGGAGCTTGGAAAGATGTCTATCCACACAAGGACTACACACCTTCATCCTGACTCCAGAAGGTATCGGGCCAGCGAGCTACAGATTATATTACACACGAACAAAAAAAGGGAGTGTGAGCAGATTACAGGAAGAAGTAAATGGGATTATTATTGGCCTGAAGACGGCCCCCTCTGTGGCTGAATGATTGAGGGCAATGCTTCGGAGAGAGAAGATACAATAAAAGCCAGTGGGATTGATTCCTCATTAAACACTCTGGCATTCATAGCTATCTGATTTTTATTGTCGGAATATTTAAAACATTGTGTCAGTGCAGAATGAATTGTGTCAAAGTCATTGCTGGAATTGTAGACACTTACAGAGAGCATTTTACAGCTCGTCGGGAATATCCATACATTATATTTATGTGTATTTAGCTCTTTCCTTTACGCCTGCAGTTGTTTTGTGCCATTAGCTTTATTCTGGGATTTGTGATAGCACAGATTTGTTCCCTGGCAGTAAAACCTTCTTCCTCACACCCTGCCGGCTCCCAGCCCTGTCCCCTGTGTCTCTTTCCATTGTATTCCAGTCCTGCGATCTCTCTCTGCACAAAGTGTCATAACATGGACGAGGATCCATCCATGCGTTAAAGAGCCACTAAGCTTCTTTTTCACTTGTGCTTCTATTTTTTAGTTACCTGAAAGCTGATCCTCAGACTGGCAGCCATGATGCTTCCCTAGACATCAGGTCTGTGGCTGTCACTGACAGTCGCTCACTGCTGGTACATACCACCAACAAAGGGGCAACACTAACCAGGCCCCCTCTGTTGGTGGCTTAAGGAAATGAAGGTCTCATCTTAGGACATGACTTAACAAGATGACTTGAGCCAGCACAATGATTATTTAATATTAATATTCATATTTCTGCCATTTTCGCTGTTAGGGTCTCGCATTCATACCAAAGAAACATCTTTCTATGTCCATGTAGCCAGTGACAAAGCTGCCCCATCTGCCCCTCTCTCAGGAACATGAAGCACCTATCAAAAAACTGACTGCAGAAATAGCACTGATCTTCTCAAAGCTATTATTAGTCTATAATTCCTCACACACGTGATAAAATATTAAATCAATTCATAAACTCAATTTTAAACTCAAACAGTCACCCCGAATAAAGGCAGTCAGTACAAGCCATGTCGGTTAGAAAACACGTTGCTTATAAGACTATTTTAACCCCTTTTTTGGCCTTGTCTTTCCCTTGGTGACAAGGGCTGTTTTAAAATTTCTGAGGTGTTTGTGTTTAGCTGTAGTTTTCTTCTTTCTCATTTACTATACCCAAACAAATTATATATTGTTTTTGTCGGCATAAGAAGGACTTTCTTTAGATACCATTATTTCCATCATATCATATAATTTACTTCAAAATAAATCATAAAATATGATGGAAAATTAAAAAAAACAAACACTTTTTTAACCTTGACTTGAAAAATCTTTTACACAAATACAAAGAGTAAAATAAAAATACCCCTCTTAATAGTTTCTAAATGTTGTCTTTGGTTTAGAGATATGTATGCTTTCATGTTTTTTTTTGTTGTTGTTGCTAGTTAAAGGGCAATAACTAAAAGTATTGTTTTTATTTCCTAACCAGTTTCTCCTGTAGTGACCATTTGGCCCCAATATTAAAATTAAGCCTAACCTTAAATTTAACTATAACACTAAGTCTTATGCTAACTCTAACCCTAATGTAACAGTGTGCTGATAACTATACGATACCATCCTCCGTGACTGACAGACCGTGTGCTGATAACTATACCATACCACTCTCCGTGACTGACAGACTGTGTGCTGATAACTATACCATACCATCCTCCGTGACTGACAGACTGTGTGCTGATAACTATACCATACCATCGTCCGTGACTGACAGACTGTGTGCTGATAACTATACCATACCATCCTCCGTGACTGACAGACTGTGTGCTGATAACTATACCATACCACTCTCCGTGACTGAACAACTGTGTGCTGATAACTATACCATACCATCCTCCGTGACTGACAGACTGTGTGCTGATAACTATACCATACCACTCTCCGTGACTGACAGACTGTGTGCTGATAACTATACCATACCACTCTCCGTGACTGACAGACTGTGTGCTGATAACTATACCATACCATCCTCCGTGACGGACAGACTGTGTGCTGATAACTATACCATACCATTCTCCGTGACTGACAGACTGTGTGCTGATAACTATACCATACCATCCTCCGTGACTGACAGACTGTGTGCTGATAACTATACCATACCATCCTCCGTGACTGACAGACTGTGTGCTGATAACTATACCATACCACTCTCCGTGACTGACAGACTGTGTGCTGATAACTATACCATACCACTCTCCGTGACTGACAGACTGTGTGCTGATAACTATACCATACAATCCTCCGTGACTGACAGACTGTGTGCTGATAACTATACCATACCATCCTCAGTGACTGACAGACTGTGTGCTGATAACTATACCATATCATCCTCCGTGACTGACAGACCGTGTGCTGATAACTATACCATACCACTCTCCGTGACTGACAGACTGTGTGCTGATAACTATACCATACCATCCTCCGTGACTGACAGACTGTGTGCTGATAACTATACCACACCACTCTCCGTGACTGACAAACTGTGTGCTGATAACGATACCATACCAACCTCCATGACTGACAGACTGTGTGCTGATAACTATACCATACAATCCTCCGTGACTGACAGACTGTGTGCTGATAACTATACCATACCACTCTCCGTGACTGACAGACTGTGTGCTGATAACTATACCATACAATCCTCCGTGACTGACAGACTGTGTGCTGATAACTATACCATACCATCCTCCGTGACTGACAGACTGTGTGCTGATAACTATACCATACCATCCTCCGTGACTGACAGACTGTGTGCTGATAACTATACCATACCATCCTCCGTGACTGACAGACTGTGTGCTGATAACTATACCATACCACTCTCCGTGACTGACAGACTGTGTGCTGATAACTATACCATACAATCCTCCGTGACTGACAGACTGTGTGCTGATAACTATACCATACCACTCTCCGTGACTGACAGACTGTGTGCTGATAACTATACCATACAATCCTCCGTGACTGACAGACTGTGTGCTGATAACTATACCATACCATCCTCCGTGACTGACAGACTGTGTGCTGATAACTATACCATATCATCCTCCGTGACTGACAGACTGTGTGCTGATAACTATACCATACCATCCTCCGTGACTGACAGACTGTGTGCTGATAACTATACCATACCATCCTCCGTGACTGACAGACTGTGTGCTGATAACTATACCATATCATCCTCCGTGACTGACAGACTGTGTGCTGAAAACTATACCATACCACCCTTCGATAACTATACCATATGCATGAGTCATCACATAGCCCTGCCCCTTTTAGGCCCCACCCCTTACTCCCAGGTTTCTTACCTGAAAAGGTCCTGATGGATCGATGGGTACACTGGCATGCTGCCACTTGTTCCCTCTGTCTCCACTGAGGGACCAGACCTGGGAATCCATCGTGCCGATATTTCTCACACGGACCAGCAAGTTCAGGAGACCTGGCAGAGGGGCAATAAACATATAGAATGACTGATCTGCCCCCAACATCCTGCAACAGAAATCCCAGCGCTATATATACACCTTGTCCCCGGCAGGGGGGAGGCAATAAACGTATAGAATGACTGATCTGCCCCCAACTATCTGCAACAGAAATCCCAGCGCTATACATACACCTTGTCCCTGGCGGGAGGGGGGGGGCAATAAACGTATAGAATGACTGATCTGCCCCCAACTATCTGCAACAGAAATCCCAGCGCTATACATACACCTTGTCCCTGGCGGGAGGGGGGGGGGCAATAAACGTATAGAATGACTGATCTGCCCCCAACTATCTGCAACAGAAATCCCAGCGCTATACATACACCTTGTCCCTGGCGGGAGGGGGGGGGGCAATAAACGTATAGAATGACTGATCTGCCCCCATCTATCTGCAACAGAAATCCCAGCGCTATACATACACCTTGTCCCTGGCGGGAGGGGGGGGGCAATAAATGTATAGAATGACTGATCTGCCCCCAACTATCTGCAACAGAAATCCCAGCGCTATAGATATACCTTGTTACATTTTTTGTTACACGAATACATGATAAATAGACTATATAATAGAGAGGTATTTGTGACTACGGCAGTTCCAGTTTGTTCCAGCTATGGATAAGTCACAATGTATGGAAGAGAAACATTGGGATCTGTAACTCTACTCCGTCGATGGTGTATATTTGCCACTGAGGACACTTGTGACTACACATCTCTGTTTCTTGTTGGGATAGTCACAGTTGCTGGGGACACAGTAGAGCAGGTTGTATGTGGAGTTTGGTTTGTCAGAGACAGAGCTCTTATATTAAGCATGTGCTGAGATTAACCAAGCACAATGTATAGATCAAGTCTCATCCTCTACAGTCACAGTATGAGCAATGTTTAGGTTGAGTCCCCTTCAGATTCTGTGAGTAAAACAGATGTGAGAGAAAGATCCCTTCAGCACCACGGCCAGCGGGGACATAACATCACTGGCTGTAACAGTAAGAGAGTTCAGAGAAGGGCTACTAAACTGGAGCATGGATTGCAGGGTAAAACTGGCCAGGAAAGGTTACAGCATCTTAACATGTATAGCTTGGAGGAAAGAAGTAACAGGGGGGATATGATAGAAACATTTATATACATAAAGGGAATCAACACAGTAACGGAGGAGAGTGTATTTATATGGAGAAAAACTACCACAACTAGAGGACATAGTCTTAAATTAGAGGGGCAACGATTTAAATGTAATATCAGGAAGTATTACTTTACTGAGAGGGTAGTGGATGCATGGAATAGTCTTCCAGTAGAAGTGGTAGAGGTTAATACAGTGAAGGAGTTTAAGCATGCCTGAGATAGGTATAAGGCTATCCTAGATATAAGATAAGGTCAGGGACTAATGAAAGTATTACTTTACTGAGAGGGTAGTGGATGTATGGAATAGTCTTCCAGTAGAAGTGGTAGAGGTTAATACAGTGAAGAAGTTTAAGCATGCATGGGATAGGTATAAGGCTATCCTAGATATAAGATAAGGCCAGGGACTAATGAAATTATTACTTTACTGAGAGGGTAGTGGATGCATGGAATAGCCTTACAGCAGAAGTGGTAGAGGTTAATACAGTGAAGGAGTTTAAGCATGCATGGGATAGGTATAAGGCTATCCTAGATATAAGATAAGGCCAGGGACTAATGGAAGTATAACTTTACTGAGAGGGTAGTGGATGCATTGAACAGTCTTCCAGTAGAAGTGGTAGAGGTTAAAACAGTAAAGTAGTTTAAGCATGCATGGCATAGGTATAAGACTATTCTAGATATATGATAACACCAGGGACTAATACAAGCATTACTTTACTGAGAGGGTAGTGGATGCATGGAATAGTCTTCCAGTAGAAGTGGTAGAGGTTAATACAGTGAAGGAGTTTAAGCATGCATGGGATAGGTATAAGGCTATCCTAGATATAAGATAAGGCCAGGGACCAATGGAAGTATTACTTTACTGAGAGGGTAGTGGATGTATGGAATAGTCTTCCAGTAGAAGTGGTAGAGGTTAATACAGTGAAGGAGTTTAAGCATGCATGGGATAGGTATAAGGCTTTCCTAGATATAAGATAAGGTCAGGGACTAATGAAAGTATTACATTACTGAGAGGGTAGTGGATGCATGGAATAGTCTTCCAGTAGAAGTGGTAGAGGTTAATACAGTGAAGGAGTTTAAGCATGCATGGGATAGGTATAAGGCTCTCCTAGATATAAGATAAGACCAGGGACTAATGAAAGTATTACTTTACTGAGAGGGTAGTGGATGCATGGAATAGTCTTCCAGTAGAAGTGGTAGAGGTTAATACAGTGAAGGAGTTTAAGCATGCATGGGATAGGTATAAGGCTATCCTAGATATAAGATAAGGTCAGGGACTAATGAAAGTATTACATTACTCAGAGGGTAGTGGATGCATGGCATAGTCTTCCAGTAGAAGTGGTAGAGGTTAATACAGTGAAGGAGTTTAAGCATGCATGGGATAGGTATAAGGCTATCCTAGATATAAGAAAAGGTCAGGGACTAATGAAAGTATTACTTTACTGAGAGGGTAGTGGATGTATGGAATAGTCTTCCAGTAGAAGTGGTAGAGGTTAATACAGTGAAGGAGTTTAAGCATGCATGGGATAGGTATAAGGCTATTCTAGATATAAGATAAGACCAGGGACTAATGAAAGTATTACTTTACTGAGAGGTAGTGGATGCATGGAATAGTCTTCCAGTAGAAGTGGTAGAGGTTAATACAGTGAAGGAGTTTAAGCATTCATGGGATAGGTATAAGGCTATCCTAGATATAAGATAAGGTCAGGGACTAATGAAAGTATTACATTACTGAGAGGGTAGTGGATGTATGGAATAGTCTTCCAGTAGAAGTGGTAGAGGTTAATACAGTGAAGGAGTTTAAGCATGCGTGGGATAGGTATAAGGCTATCCTAGATATAAGATAAGACCAGGGACTAATGAAAGTATTACTTTACTGAGAGGTAGTGGATGCATGGAATAGTCTTCCAGTAGAAGTGGTAGAGGTTAATACAGTGAAGGAGTTTAAGCATTCATGGGATAGGTATAAGGCTATCCTAGATATAAGATAAGGTCAGGGACTAATGAAAGTATTACATTACTCAGAGGGTAGTGGATGTATGGCATAGTCTTCCAGTAGAAGTGGTAGAGGTTAATACAGTGAAGGAGTTTAAGCATGTATGGGATAGGTATAAGGCTATCCTAGATATAAGATAAGGTCAGGGACTAATGAAAGTATTACTTTACTGAGAGGGTAGTGGATGTATGGAATAGTCTTCCAGTAGAAGTGGTAGAGGTTAATACAGTGAAGGAGTTTAAGCATGTGTGGGATAGGTATAAGTCTATCCTAGATATAAGATAAGGTCAGGGACTAATGAAAGTATTACATTACTGAGAGGGTAGTGGATACATGGAATAGTCTTCCAGTAGAAGTGGTAGAGGGTAATACAGTGAAGGAGTTTAAGCATGCATGGGATAGGTATAAGGCTATCCTAGATATAAGATAAGGCCAGGGACTAATGAAAGTATTACATTACTGAGAGGGTAGTGGATGTATGGAATAGTCTTCCAGTAGAAGTGGTAGAGGTTAATACAGTGAAGGAGTTTAAGCATGCATGGGATAGGTATAAGGCTATCCTAGATATAAGAAAAGGCCAGGGACTAATGAAAGTATTACTTTACTGAGAGGGTAGTGGATGTATGGAATAGTCTTCCAGTAGAAGTGGTAGAGGTTAATACAGTGATGCAGTTTAAGCATGCATGGGATAGGTATAAGGCTCTCCTAGATATAAGATAAGACCAGGGACTAATGAAAGTATTACATTACTGAGAGGGTAGTGGATACATGGAATAGTCTTCCAGTAGAAGTGGTAGAGGGTAATACAGTGAAGGAGTTTAAGCATGCATGGGATAGGTATAAGGCTATCCTAGATATAAGATAAGGCCAGGGACTAATGAAAGTATTACATTACTGAGAGGGTAGTGGATGTATGGAATAGTCTTCCAGTAGAAGTGGTAGAGGTTAATACAGTGAAGGAGTTTAAGCATGCATGGGATAGGTATAAGGCTATCCTAGATATAAGAAAAGGCCAGGGACTAATGAAAGTATTACTTTACTGAGAGGGTAGTGGATGTATGGAATAGTCTTCCAGTAGAAGTGGTAGAGGTTAATACAGTGATGCAGTTTAAGCATGCATGGGATAGGTATAAGGCTCTCCTAGATATAAGATAAGACCAGGGACTAATGAAAGTATTACATTACTGAGAGGGTAGTGGATGTATGGAATAGTCTTCCAGTAGAAGTGGTAGAGGTTAATACAGTGAAGGAGTTTAAGCATGCATGGGATAGGTATTAGGCTATCCTAGATATAAGATAAGTATTTTTAGGCAGATATTGTGCAGACTAGTTGGGCTGAATGGTTCTTATCTGCCGGTGACACAGTCTATGTGTCAGTATTTATTCATGGGGAGCTTGTATTTTTATGTCAAATATTATTATAAGTACAAAGCATCCCTGCAGCTTGGGAATCACAGATTATACAGGACGAGGATGTCTCTCCCAAAGAATGGAATTTCCGTAAGAGCAAATAAGAAGGGAAACGATATTTAAATAAAAAATATAATAGACCCACATTCGGATTATTGAGCACATCTTTGTTTTTAATAACATAATCCATAGAGAATCATCGACATCTTAATGCTCAATTCAGTTTAAATGCAGAAGATAGTTACCATCGTTTACTATGTGAAGATCATATTTAAGTACTATTGAAGGGTTTGTGAACTGGAAAGTTGAATGTGGAATAGTCACATTGATTTACTTTATTTACTACAAGTTAACGATACATGCAAATCCCAGATATTAAAGGGCAGTCCCATCTATATTATATTCTGTATGTGGTACATTTTTTTGTGACATGCATTTACATTTGCCTTAAGACTAATTACAGTTCTCCTGTATTATATATTGAAATAATTTCACCGTGACTTCTAATTCAGTGAAATCAGTGAGTAGAAGTGCACACGAGGGTCTAGGACCGCGGCAGTTTGAACACTGAACTGTCAGCGGTGAAGATCAACGCGGCCGCTTCATCGCAGCAATGTAACCGGTGACAGTTCAGTGCTGAATAGTCAGCGCTTATAATCATACACCCCCCCAATAAATTAACCCCCCTAATAAATCAACTCCCCCTAAAAGTAACCCCAAACCACCATACTAACCCCCCCAAACCAAACATTAATACTACCCCAGAACCCTAATACTAACATTAACCCCCGAACCCCAATACTAATACCTAACCCCTCCGAACCCTAATACTAACATTAACTCTAATACTAATGATACCCTCCCCAATCCCTAATACTAACACCTAACCCCCCCCCAAACCTAATACTAAAATTAACCCCCCAGAACTGGCCATCACGCTATAGGGGATGGTGAAGCGATGAAAGTGTCCCATCCCCTGCACAGGATGCTCTATTTGATCATCTGTGGGATGTGCTGGACAAACAAGTCCGATCCATGGAGGCCCCACCTCACAACTTACAGGATTTAAAGGATCTGCTGCTAACGTCTTGGTGCCAGTTACCGCAGCACACCTTCAGAGGTCTAGTGGAGTCCATACCTCAACGGGTCGGGGCTGTTTTGGCGTCAATTGGGGAGCTACACAGTATTAGGCAGGTGGTTATAATGTTATGGCTGATATATATTATATATAGTGAGAGATTAAATGGGTTGTTTCTCTGTGGAGTTGGGCTGTGTGTTTGTAATGTATACTGTTATGTTGTTACCATTTAATGTTGGCCTACCTTGGTAAACCATCTTTCATTTACATTAGCTTGGATATACACCAAAGACCCGGAGGAGGGGTTCTGTGGGTATTGATTAGGAGATATTTATTCAGTGACAGTAAATGTGTTTCGTGCCGTTTTGTAATTTGCTCCTTTCTGTTTATCTGTAGCAGTTCAGCCCACAACCTTTACTGGTATCGACATATTGACAATAATCACCAGGCAGGTCTAAGAACAGACGTCACGGGGAGGAAGAGATAAAACCTCAGCTGCCCCCTGAACACTACCGGTCTTGTAGGGAGATCTTATCCCACCTGGTACATAAGATTACCGCAGCCGTTAGATTCAGAGATGCTATGGAGCCGCTACAAATATTACTTGACTGCTTCAAGAAGAAGAAATGCAAATAGAATCACCAATAAAAGTATATGTTTCCTGGCTCTGGTGGTTGGAAGTAAAGGGAGGTCAACTATTTCCTGGCTTCCGGTCTCCCCAAATTTAGGATTAAAAGGAAAGACATATTGACTCTTATCCCTGGAGGTTGATCGGTGGGAGTGGAGAGCTAATTTGGGGATCCCCAGCAGTGTCTCAATATTCTGGGACAACAGAATGGACAACATCTCCAATAGACTGATTAATCCACTGCTTAGACTGTCTGGTAAAGAGAATATACCTTCATATCACTGACATGATCCCTAGAGTCCCACTGGGGGGGACTAGTTACTAGGAAGCAGTGCCAAAGGAGGCAGTCATATTAGACTCTTCCGAACCCTCACTCTCAGGTCTGGGTCTAGTCCGGCCTGTGACAGGATCTCCTAAAATATCCGGATTCTTACAAACGTCAAACTTGCGCAAACCATTTCCCTGGGTAGAGAAAGTAATTCCATCCCAGTGCAGATTATTGCTGCTACGCTGGGTGTTTTGGTAACAGGCGATAAAATGGAAATGCAGATTCCAGCACAGCTGTTGATGGTAAAATGACCCATGTTTTCAAGCCCAATCCATAAAACCCAGACAGTTACCGCATTAACACTGGATCCTAAATGCCGTTTCTAAAGCCCATCCCACTACTGGAAGGGGCTTTTATTCCGTGGCGCGGTCATTTTTTATGAAAAGAAAACCCAAGTGCCGTTTTATTCTGAGCCTCTGTAGAATTGAGCCTATAAAATTGTGAATGCAGAATGAGTAGACAGACAAATGTACTGAGTTTGCTGCCGGCCCTGCAGCGTATAAGTGCTTGCAATATATATGGGACCTATAAAATCTGCACGTCATGGCTTCCTTCGTCTGAGCACTGCGCATGAACACTTTCAGTGCCAGAAAGGGGAGTCGTGGGCATCTCTGGACCTCCAGGGGTAAAATAATATATATATATATATTTAGCAAAAAGTGGAATTTGATTGGGCGTTAGAAATAAATAATAATAAACAAATCCCTGCTGGATTTAGAATACACCTTATCCGATGGAAAAGAGGCCCTGACAGATTGCAAATGGATCCTGTGGGCATGAAGATAGACCCTACTGGATTGAGTGAAATAGAAGTTATTACTGAAAATGAAGCTTGCCATTAATTAAGATATTCAGGGCTCTCTGTCTCAGGGACGTAGGGTTTGTTTGCTTAAAAAGGCTGACGATATTTAGAGGACTAGAATTGCATTAATGAAAGAATACAAATAAAGCACCCTATTGAAACCTCGTTGCTTTGTTTAGCTCTATCAGGGGGCGGACATTTTTTTTTAGAATCCTGGTCAATGGAGGAAGCTATGAACCTTCTCACCCAACATTCTAAACAACATGTCTGTCCCCCTGATAGAGCTGTATGGAGCAAAGTGGGGCCAATAAGGTTGTGTATTTGTATTCTTTCATTAAAGCATTGCTATTGAAAATGTCTGCACATTATTACATCTTTCTTAATTGTTTTGCTGACAGTCGTCCTTTGACTATTGTGGGTTTGGGAGACTGAACTTGCTTACCCAATGCAAAATCTTCTTCCGGTAACCTACTGCCCCCCTCATGTTTTGTTAATGGTTTAAGCCAGTTATATCTGTAAAAGGCACTCCAGTCCCAATATGAGTATGCCGTAATCATTCTCATAAAGCAGAATGGAATAGGGAGATGGTACAAATTGTCCTTGTTTATGTTCATGACTGGATCGTCTTGTGTCCTTAAGGGGTCATTGTTTGCATGGGTAACTTGATCAAATTCCTTGTATTTATGTAAAATCCATGTATTAGCCAGGTATCAGTGAGACTGGAATTAGCTGCAATTCCTAGTGCAATTATGGCAACAGCAGCAGTAGTTTTCCTCTGTAAGTTTGTTTTTTGCGGTCGTCAGCGATCGTCTTTCTCTGTTATTGGTGTGTGTGTTTGTCTATTGAGCAGCGCACAGCCAATCGCGGAGAGAGAGATGTTTCTCATCCTCCGCACACCAACATGGCAGCCTGGAAGTCAGTAGGTGCCTTCCAAATCAAATGGCAGTCTGATCTAAACGTGCTATATGGCAGCATCATTAAAAAACCCCAAAAACTAAGAAGATAATCTGGAGAGTTTTGTTAATGACCATTTTCATTCTGGGCTAGTTCCCTAGACAAGCATCATCTGACAATGTCACGACCCACCTAAACATTTCTTATACTGCGAATATAGAGAATAAAATATGATGAAAAATGATCTATACATTGTGTTGGCAGAACTGCAGCAAATACATAAAATAAGAGACGTCTATTTGTGTCTGTGGAGTCTCTTGTGTATGACCTCACCTTGTGAACTGATATGCAAATTACACATCTCCTATTAAAAAGTATTTAATTTGCATATTGAGTCACAGGTGATGTGATAAGCACGAGACACAACAGACAATTAGAACTTTCTTATTGTTGGTATTTGCAGCAAGTCTGCTAACTATATATATATATATATCAATTATTATAATGTTTTATTCTCTGCAGTCACAGTATAAGCAGTGTTTGGGTGACACAGTCACAGTATAAGCAGTGTTTGGGTGATACAGTCACAGTATAAGCAGTGTTTAGGTGACAGTGACAGTATAAGCAGTGTTTAGGTGATACAGTCACAGTATAAGCAGTGTTTGGGTGATACAGTCACAGTATAAGCAGTGTTTAGGTGATACAGTCACAGTATGAGCAGTGTTTAGGTGATACAGTCACAGTATAAGCAGTGTTTAGGTGACAGTGACAGTATAAGCAGTGTTTGGGTGATACAGTCACAGTATAAGCAGTGTTTGGGTGATACAGTCACAGTATAAGCAGTGTTTGGGTGATACAGTCACAGTATAAGCAGTGTTTAGGTGATACAGTCACAGTATAAGCTGTGTTTGGGTGATACAGTCACAGTATAAGCAGTGTTTGGGTGATACAGTCACAGTATGAGCAGTGTTTGGGTGATACAGTCACAGTATAAGCAGTGTTTGGGTGATACAGTCACAGTATAAGCTGTGTTTGGGTGATACAGTCACAGTATAAGCAGTGTTTAGGTGATACAGTCACAGTATAAGCAGTGTTTGGGTGACGCAGTCACAGTATAAGCAGTGTTTAGGGGATACAGTGACAGTATAAGCAGTGTTTGGGTGATACAGTCACAGTATAAGCAGTGTTTGGGTGATACAGTCACAGTATAAGCAGTGTTTGGGTGATACAGTCACAGTATAAGCAGTGTTTAGGTGATACAGTCACAGTATAAGCAGTGTTTAGGGGATACAGTGACAGTATAAGCAGTGTTTAGGTGATACAGTCACAGTATAAGCAGTGTTTGGGTGATACAGTCACAGTATAAGCAGTGTTTGGGTGATACAGTCACAGTATAAGCAGTGTTTGGGTGATACAGTCACAGTATAAGCAGTGTTTGGGTGATACAGTCACAGTATAAGCAGTGTTTAGGTGATACAGTCACAGTATAAGCAGTGTTTGGGTGATACAGTCACAGTATAAGCAGTGTTTAGGTGATACAGTCACAGTATAAGCAGTGTTTAGGGGATACAGTGACAGTATAAGCAGTGTTTAGGTGATACAGTCACAGTATAAGCAGTGTTTGGGTGATACAGTCACAGTATAAGCAGTGTTTGGGTGATACAGTCACAGTATAAGCAGTGTTTGGGTGATACAGTCACAGTATAAGCAGTGTTTGGGTGATACAGTCACAGTATAAGCAGTGTTTAGGTGATACAGTCACAGTATAAGCAGTGTTTGGGTGATACAGTCACAGTATAAGCAGTGTTTGGGTGATACAGTCACAGTATAAGCAGTGTTTGGGTGATCCAGTCACAGTATAAGCAGTGTTTGGGTGATACAGTCACAGTATAAGCAGTGTTTGGGTGATACAGTCATAGTATAAGCAGTGTTTGGGTGATACAGTCACAGTATAAGCAGTGTTTAGGTGACACAGTCACAGTATAAGCAGTGTTTAGGTGATACAGTCACAGTATAAGCAGTGTTTGGGTGATACAGTCACAATATGAGCAGTGTTTAGGTGTCAGTGTCTCTTCAACTAGGGATTTAAATGGCATGGTTTAATGTATATTGTGGCTGTTTGACACTTTGATGCAACACGTGTCAATATCGGACGTCATTAAAAGATGTGACTAACGAGCGGTTCATTAGCACCATTGTAATGAAGAAAAGGGGGGATGGACCGTTTAGAAAAAGACTGGAGAAAGTAGTTTTTCTCAGCCATTTCCTCTATTCCAGCTCACAGTCAAATGGCATATTTGTTGGGAATAAAAAAAATAAATTTCTCTCTGTAAATGTGAGATTCGAACTCAGCGTGTTGTTTGACTCCTGCATTATTTAGTAGCCGAGATGGATGTTCAATTCAAAACTCAGAGGCTAAACAGTGAATCACCCCGGGCCCTGCTTCCCTTCCAGGGCGGACAGGAAAAATATACCAAGTAAGAGTGCAGAACAATGCAGGGTAATGAATGGGTATCCTGGCTCTCCATTACACAGCGCAGGGATCATGACCAAACCCCCTGCGCATTTACTGCTTCCCAGATTCACACTCGCTGGGCGCCTTCCTTTATAAAACAACTCTAAACTTCTTTTTTCACTTGTGCATCTAACATAGAAGAAAAAGGGAAAATTGTCGTCCCCCCCCCCACAGTAAGAGTATAAATTGGCAGGCGCTTTATAAAGTACAGGCCAGTATATCCTCCGACCGGGCGCTTCCAGGGGAAGTGGGCAGCCCGGCCTGGTCAGAGAAAGTCTCTCTCTCTCTGCTATAAAAACACTTATTTATGTCCCATCTGTTGATCACGTTTGAAAACGAGTGTTTTTACAAGATTAGATTGAACAGACTGAGCCGGGCGGGACCTCCTCGCTCTGATTGGCTGTGCGCTGAGCGACACTGAGACAGGGGCACTGGTAAAGCCAGGTGGGTTTGTAACGACACAGGTCAGGTTCCCTCTGGACAAAACAGACTAACATTTTAACCCTTGGGTTAAAAAAGGTTATTTTTCCTATAACCACATCGCTCATACTGTGCTCACAGTAATTGAGAGCTTGACGAATCCCTGATGCCAGAGAGACATATTTTTCAACTGTTTTGGAAGCGCCATTTCCCTGGCTCCTAAAAATAACTAAGCTGGCTCCTCAACAGCTCCGCTTGGCTCGTAAAGTCTGCAAATATTTTGTCTAGCTCTGAAATATGGGTATTTACCCAATCCATACAGCAGCAATTGAAGAAGACGTAAAGGATCTTTCTGCATCCTTAAAATTACCAGTTGACTGGTTCACTAATTCCCTGATTCAAAAGTTATTCACCAAGATCATTTCAAGAGCCGAGGGGGCTGCCATTTCACAGAGCAGAGCTCCTGCCGCTGCATAGAAACACAGCCTTTCCATTGGTGATTGGTGTGTCAATCACACAGCCAATAGCGAGAGGGCAGATGAGCATTCCTCCACCTGCTAGAGGCGTGTCACAGATTCTGGGCACCGATCAGTGCTGCCGGCCAGGGAGGTACGGCTCCACAACATGACGACCCAGTGAAACGTCCACAAGAAACAATTGTATCTCCCTGGGAGCATCTTTCACAAGCCCAATATAAATCAGACAGACATGAGCTACTATGGGGTTAGTCTCTCTTTAAATATAATAAAACATCAGGAGCTCTCATTCAGAGACATCTGCAGACCACTGAACCAAACAGCGTGCGAGGGATTGACGACTTCCCCCTGCAAAGGCTCAGCGAGTGAGCTCTGTATAAGAGATTGATAGCAAGGAAAGGACACTAATATGAGGAGCAGTAACACATGCTCTCAGTGTCACATTCTCTATAAGTGAGATTCACCTGAGTGGAGGTGAGATGAACATTTCACTTAACTATTAGAGTTGCGCGGATACCTGGATGTTCGGGTTCGGCGGATTCGGCCGAACTTCGGAAAAAAGTCCGGGGTCGAACTTGACCCCGAACCCCATTGAAGACAATGAGGACCCGAACTTTTGCCCACTAAAATGCCTCTAAAAAAGTCCTGGAAGGGGCTAGAGGGCTGCAAAATGAAGTAAAATGTGGGTGAGTGTCCACATTCATACTTATGAATGGGGACTCTATTTCAGTTTATAGAATAACAATAGCATTACATGTATTCCATAAACCGAAAGTCTATAAACCGAAACACGTTCGTTTTATAGACTTTCATTTTATTTTATAGAATACATGTAATGCTATTGCTATTCTATAAAAAGAAAGTCTATAAACAGAATGTCTTTCGGTTTATAGACTTTCGGCTTATGGAATACATGTAATACTATTGGCTTTCTATAAACCGAAATAGAGTCCCCATTCATAAGAATTTCTTATGAATAGGGACTCTATTTCAGTTTATAGAAAGCCAATAGCATTACATACAATTTAATCACCGAACCCCGAACTCCAACACGGACATACAGTGAAATGTCCGTGTTCGGGTCCGGGGTCCAAAAACCGTAAAGTTCGGTACGAACCCGAACATTACGGTTCGGGTTCGCTCAACACTATTAACTATACATTGTGCAGTGCCAAACCTGGAGAGACTCTCATGCTAGAAGAGCTCAGGTGACCCTGCACAATGTATAGAAGAATATATAGAAGAGCTCAGCTGGCCATGGATAATGCAGAGTTACATCTTTACACACTGTCACTTTAGAACAATGCATTATACAGGGCCAACTCTGTTCTTCTAGCAGGAGAAACTCACCAGACCCTGCACAATGTATAGACAAATATATAGAAGAGCTCAGCTGGCCATGGATAATACAGAGTTACATCTTTACAGACTGTCACTTTATAACAATACATTATACAGGGCCAACTCTGTTCTTCTAGCAGGAGAAACTCACCAGACCCTGCACAATGTATAGAATATATAGAAGAGCTCAGCTGGCCATGGATAATGCAGAGTTACATCTTTACACACTGTCACTTTATAACAATACATTATACAGGGCCAACTCTGTTCTTCTAGCAGGAGAAACTCACCAGGCCCTGCACAATGTATAGAAGAATATATAGCAGAGCTCAGCTGGCCATGGATAATACAGAGTTACAGCTTTACACACTGTCACTTTATAACAATGCATTATACAGGGCCAACTCTGTTCTTCTAGCAGGAGAAACTCACCAGACCTCTTTAATGTATAGCTCTGAACATCTTTTAGAGGGTTTCTTTTAAACACAAGGTAGACAACATGTTATTTTTGTGGCTCTTCATTGAGCCTCAAAGTCCCACAAACACTTGGGAGGTCTCTGCTTGTTAATATATCCCAGATCAGTGTCATTTTAGCTGCACAAACACCTGTATCCTGGAATGTGGTTCTGATAAATATCCCAATACCCAGCCCCCCTGTGAGTGGTACTGAGATCCTCTGCTTTCCTCTCTGGTCTGTGATTAATTCTGCCCGTGGCATGATGGGGATCTCTCTCTTTGGAATGAGCTGTGATTTGCTCCTGGCTGACACGTCTATTGTGGCGAAAAAGCTATTGAAGCAGCAGGTTTCCTGCTAGTTTCTCATCCTTGGATCATCATGGATGGCTCTTGGGATTTACTGCATTATCTGTCTGGCTGGTACCTAACCTATGGAGAATGTAATGTCCATTCTTTGGAGTGGAATGCAACCATTTCATCTCGAAAAAAGGTAACATTTCCAAGCCATCCCTGGGGTTCTCATATCCAGCAGCGTAGCGGAGTCACATGGTAGAGGTATATAAATATCCGCAGGATGGTTAACCCATGTACAGCCGAGAATGTGACTTAAAAAGGTTAAAGGAGAACTCCTAGCAAAAAATAACAAGTGTAGGCATCTTAAAAAGAAATGTGTTAATGAAAGAATACAAATAAAGCACCTTCTTGAGACATCTTTGCTCTGTGTCGCTCTATCAGGGGGTCAGACATGTTGTTTAGAATCTTGTGTTGGATGAAGGAAGATCTGACCAATCTTACCCAAGATTCTAAACAACATGTCCACCTCCTGATAGAGCGACACAGAGCAAAGATTCTAAACAACATGTCCACCTCCTGATAGAGCGACACAGAGCAAAGATTCTAAACAACATGTCCACCTCCTGATAGAGCGACACAGAGCAAGGATTCTAAACAACATGTCCACCTCCTGATAGAGCGACACAGAGCAAAGATTCTAAACAACATGTCCACCTCCTGATAGAGCGACACAGAGCAAAGATTCTAAACAACATGTCCACCTCCTGATAGAGCGACACAGAGCAAAGATTCTAAACAACATGTCCACCTCCTGATAGAGCGACACAGAGCAAAGATTCTAAACAACATGTCCACCTCCTGATAGAGCGACACAGAGCAAAGATTCTAAACAACATGTCCACCTCCTGATAGAGCGACACAGAGCAAAGATTCTAAACAACATGTCCACCTCCTGATAGAGCGACACAGAGCAAAGATTCGAAACAACATGTCCACCTCCTGATAGAGCGACACAGAGCAAAGATTCTAAACAACATGTCCACCTCCTGATAGAGCGACACAGAGCAAAGATTCTAAACAACATGTCCACCTCCTGATAGAGCGACACAGAGCAAAGATGCCTCAATTAGGTGCCTTCTTTGTATTCTATCATTGACACATTTTGATTTAAAACATTTACACTTGATGCAATCTATCAATAAAAAGTTAACTTTTGGCCTACCTGTTTTCCTTTAAATAGAACCTAGCTTGGAACCACTGCCATTGTGAATCTAAACCTGGGCATTCAATATCCTGAGTGACGTCCCCCTCCTTAACCACACCCACCCAGTGTCCTAGCTCGTGGGTGGGGCATGTAGTGAGGGATGACAACTAGGAGTGCCAGTCAAACAGGCATGCCCTTAAGATGGGAGTCATAGAATTAAAAATGGCAGCCATTGCTGATGATTTGCTATTATTCCTACCTGAACCCAAAGCTTCAATTCCTAGGACTTCTCATTCCAACAAACGTAGCACCATTGGATCATTTCAATATGTTGCCACCTTTGGATTGGAAGAGGACTTGTCAACATTTGCTCGCTTTCATCTCTGGGTAGAATTAATTTGTAAAAAATGATATGTTTTCCTAAGTTAATTTACCCTTGTGCATGATGCTTCCTATTCTCCTCAAAAGAATGGACACGAGGAGCCAAAATGATCTGTTCCAAAAATGTATTTGGCAAATAAAAAAGTAGAATATCATGAATCAGTTGACAGTAGCATGTCTCAGATGGGGCTCTGAATCTCCAGGTCCTGGAGATAGAACTGAATTGGATTAGTGATTCTCCTTGTTTTCCCTGGCCTGAGTTGGAGCAGCAATTTTCTCTGAATATACACTTGGCCTCAGGCCAGTAGCTGCCCAGGAGGATTTGTCTTCAAATCCTTTATTGCACTTATTGGAGATCCTAGAGATTAGTTTTCTGAGATTCCTAGAATTGTTAGACAATCCCCTACTTCAACAGGTGAAAGCGGAATCTCTCTTTAGGAATCTATATGCACACCGGGAGAGATTGGTTAATGACTTTTTACGTAACGATTCTTTAATGGTCCTTACTTTTTCTAAATTTTCTGACAAATTTCAGCCAATCTCAGTCCACCCTTTGCATTACTTGCAAATGGCCAGCATTCAAACATATTGCTTTCCCATCTTGGGACTGAGGACGGGAATAATGCATTTGACCATTTTAATATTATCCATACATCCCCAATGTTTACACTGTCTATCGTATACAGTTTCATTAGACCCGTTTTAAATTGGGATAATAAAGGTCTGTCTGTTTGGGAAATGGACCTCCTGGGTCTTGAGACAAATCATTGAGATATTTAACGCTTCATCTAAACTGGTCTCCAGAACCTATAGTGAGATGTTTAAATAAATATTCCATAGGGCATAACCACTCACAAAATGAGATTTCAAATTAATTAATCTGATAACTCAAATTGTCCAACATGCACAATACCGAATGTCATACATTGCCCTGCTTCTGGTAATGTCACATTACACAATATGTCTGGAAGGCAATGTTTACATATTGTACACATACATTAGAGCTTAGATTTAGTCTCTCCCCAATCTGGGAATCATTTGGCATCTCCCAGGGATGGTAGTCAACTAGCGGCAAAAGACAAAAATCAGGGCCCAAAAAAGCCATACTAGAGCATTGGATAAATACCCAATTAGACATGGTGCAATCCAGGCTAAAATTCAAGACTTCGGTATTCGTTTTTGGAAGATTGCCGATTTGCATGAAAATGCGGATTTGAAAAAGAAATGCAAACGAAATGGATGAAAAAACGAATGAACTAATGCAGAATAACTAATGCAGAATTAATAAAAATCCTTAATTCATTGGTCTATTCATTTCATTCATTGGTATATCATTTCATTCATTGGTCTATGCGTTTCATTCATTTTTCTATTAATTTCATTAATTAGTCCATTCATTTCATTCATTTGTCTATTCCTTTCATTCTTTTGTCTATTCCTTTCATTCATTCGTCTATTCCTTTCATTCATTCGTCTATTAATTTCATTCATTGGTCTATTCCTTTCATTTATTCGTCTATTCAATTAATTTGTCTATTCCTTTAATTCATTTGTCTATTCCTTTCATTAATTTGTCTATTCCTTTCATTCATTGGTCTAATAATTTCATTCATCGGTCTATTCCTTTAATTCATTCGTCTATTCCTTTCATTAATTTGTCTATTCCTTTCATTCATTGGTCTAATCATTTCATTCATCGGTCTATTCCTTTAATTCATTCGTCTATTCCTTTAATTCATTTGTCTATTCCTTTAATTCATTCGTCTATTCCTTTAATTCATTCGTCTATTCGTTTCATTCATTCGTCTATTCGTTTCATTCATTCGTCTATTCGTTTCATTCATTCGTCTATTTGTTTCATTCATTGGTCTATTCCTTTCATTCATTCATCTATTCATTTCATTCAGGTAAGATCCATTCAGGTCAATAGCAAGACATGCATGGTGATGCCCAGTGCAGATGTGTCACTGAGACCAAAACTAATAGACAGTTACAAGTGAACTAAATTCAGCTTTTTCTGCAAATGTTCATTGAAAGAGCACTCAGTTCATTTGCATTCAGCTGAAGGTAAGAGCAGACCACGTTGAATTGGTTTCCAAAGATACCCTGCATTTCCAGGTGAAGAAAACCTGTGCTATTGTACGGGTTTAACACTACCAGATGAATCAAATTTACTTTATTGACTAGAGGATCCGTTTAACAAAATACAAAGACAAAACCTATTTATCGTGCATCACTGCCAAGTAGTTAGAAGCTCACTGTAGTTGTCTGTTTTGCAGACTGTTATAATACAGTGTAACATATAAACACTTCCTTGGTTTAGGCCGGGGTTGGGGTCTTCAATGGGCTTTTAACAAAGCCGAGAGATTCTGCACTGAGCTAATCATACGCCGCAAACAAAACCGGAGGGAGGATTAACAAAGCCAAAAGGCGGACACGTGTCATAAACAAGAAATCACAAAACAAAAAATAAAATGAAATATACAATATACCCTGGAGCCAAACACAGCCAGCGAGAGCAATCAATCACCTCTCAACAGCGCTGGGGAGCAAAGGGGAAACCTGGCGCATTTCATTCCTTATTTAAGAGTCTCTTAATGAAATGTGATCAGGCGAGCATGGAGGCAGCGGGCTCGCGTGTGCAATGCAGACAGGGAGGAGCCGCCATTAGCAATGTTAATTAACCCCTCGACAGGCTCATTGCAGAAGAAAGTTAACCCACTGAGAGCTGGAGGAGATACGTGAGGAGATGCATGCTTAATAGTAATAGTGAGGTTATCCCAGCCATTCCTGTAACCTGTACCCACCCTGTATGATATGGCTAAACCTTAATGACCCACGCAAATCCAAAGCAAAATTATTTTAACGTGATAACATTTCTTATGTGAGACTGAAAGCCCTTAATATGTACAACTCGGAGGAGAGAAGGGAGAAGGGATAGAAACATAGAAACATAGAATGTGTCGGCAGATAAGAACCATTCGGTCCATCTAGTCTGCCCAATTTTTTTTTTTTGAGTACTTTTATTAGTCCCCCGTTCCCGGTCTTATAGCTAGGATAGCCTTGTGTCTATCCCATGCATGCTTAAAATCCTTGACTGTGTTTACCTCTACCACTTCTGCTGGCAGGCTATTCCATACATCCTCTACCCTCTCAGTAAAGTAATACTTCCTGATATTACTTTTAAATCGTTGCCCCTCTAATTTAAGACTATGTCCTCTAGTTGTGGTAGTTTTTCTTCTTTTAAATATACTCTCTTCCTTTACTGTGTTGATTCCCTTTATGTATTTAAATGTTTCTATCATATCCCCCCTGTTACGTCTTTCCTCCAAGCTATACATGTTAAGATGCTTTAACCTTTTCTGGTAAGTTTTATCCTTCAACCCATGAACCAGTTTAGTAGCCCTTCTCTGAACTCTCTCCAAAGTATCAATATCCTTCTGGAGATATGGTCTCCAGTACTGCGTACAATACTCCAAGTGAGGTCTCACCAGTGCTCTGTACAATGGCATGATCACTTCCCTCTTCCTACTGCTAATACCTCTCCCTATGCAACCAAGCATTCTGCTAGCATTTCCTGCTGCTCTATTGCATTGCCTACCTACCTTCAAGTCCTCTGAAATTATTACTCCTAAATCCCTTTCCTCAGATGTTGAGGTTAGGACTGTACCAAATAGTCTATTTTCTGCTTTTGGGTTTTTACGCCCAAGGTGCATAATCTTGCACTTGTCCACATTAAATGCCAGTTGCCACTGCTCTGACCATTTTTCTAGTTTATCTAAATCATTTGCCATTTGGCTTTTCCCTCCATGAATAGCAACCCTGCTGCAAATCTTTGTATCATCAGCAAAAATACATATTTGCCAACAAGACCTTCTGCAATATCGCTAATAAAAATATTAAAGAGAATGGGTCCAAGAACAGATCCCTGAGGTACCCCACTAGTAACAAGACCTTCTGCAATATCGCTAATAAAAATATTAAAGAGAATGGGTCCAAGAACAGATCCCTGAGGCACCCCACTAGTAACAAGACCTTGCATCGAATATACCCCATTGACTACAACCCTCTGTTGCCTGTCACTCAGTCACTCAGGGATAAACATAGACTGAAAGTCCTTAATATGTACAGCTCGGAGGAGAGAAGGGAGAGGGGATAAAACATATCAGACTGAAAGCCCTTAATATGTACAGCTCACAGGAGAGAAGGGAGAGGGGGATAAAACATATCAGACTGAAAGCCCTTAATATGTACAACTCGGAGGAGAGAAGGGAGAGGGGATAAAACATATCAGACTGAAAGCCCTTAATATGTACAGCTCGGGGGAGAGAAGGGAGAGGGGGATAAAACATATCAGACTGAAAGCCTTTAATATGTACAGCTCGGAGGAGAGAAGGGAGAGGGGGATAAAACATATCAGACTGAAAGCCCTTAATATGTACAGCTTGGAGGAGAGAAGGGAGAGGGGATAAAACATATCAGACTGAAATCCCTTAATATGTACAGCTTGGAGGAGAGAAGGGAGAGGGGATAAAACATATCAGACTGAAAGCCCTTAATATGTACAGTTTGGAGGAGAGAAGGGAGAGGGGGATAAAACATATCAGACTGAAAGCCCTTAATGTGTACAGCTCGGAGGAGAGAAGGGAGAGGGGGATAAAGCACATCAGACTGAAAGCCCTTAATATGTACAGCTCGGAGGAGAGAAGGGAGAGGGGGATATGTGTAAATCTGACTGGGCGTATCAGACCGAAAACCTTTTAAAGAGGGGTTGCTGGATTTATTTTGCTCTTGGTAGAGATTTTAGCTGGAATATGATGAGACTGTCTTCAGTAGTAGTTTGTAAGGCTGTAATCCCCTGTTATCATAGACTGTAGTTAAACTTCTCATTTGGCTTAATGATCTCATCCCCAGAAACACAGGTAATTAACCTAATTAGGAGCGGTTAGGGATTTTTGTCTGTGTTTCTCAGTTCACCTAAATGTTTCATTTGGCTGTTGGTTTAATTGCTGTAATCTAAGACTCGTTCCTGTTGCGGCTCCAATGCCATCTGCTACGCCTTGGTTAATACCTGCTCTGCATGCAAACACGGCGGCTTTGGAAAACATCAAGAGGTAAGACGCAGAATCCCCCAAATTTACACCTTGGCATGAACCAAGAATTTAAAGTGTCCCACAGTGTTTTAAAAAAAGATACAGAAGGTTATATTTATTTGTGACTGGATCCTTCCTGTGCTCCTTGCACAACACTCCTTTGTAATGTTGCAGGTGAGCATGAGCGAGAACAGGACTGGCCTTGGTTCATACAGCAAGTTGCTTATAAAGTCCAAATAAGGTCTGACTAGATAAAGTCTTAAAAGTTGATAAAGTGGAAGGTTCCTGCATCTAGCTCCACACATAGCACTCTGCCTATAAATTACCCTCTGGAGTGGTTTGTTTTGCTGAAGTGTTTTTTCTAGTCTCTTCCTTGTGGTCGTCAGGTACCAGGATGTTATTTTACACATCACAGTATAAGATTTTCATAAACAATTGAAGGGAACACATTTACTTAACCCTTTAAGGACCAGGGATTTTCCTGGGCCAAGGACCAGAGAGTTTTTCAATTTTTAATATGCGGTTTTTTAAACATAATTTTCCTCTCTATCATTTAACGTACCCATACAAGTTATATGTTGTTTCTTAAAGGACAGTTAGAGCTTTCTTTTGATACCCTATACATAAAAATGATTTACATTTTAGTATTAAAAATTACATATAAAAGAGGAAATTTTTGAGGAAAAAAAAGTTTTTCCCCATTATTTTCCCAATAATAAGCTACATAACTAGTGCAACACTAACCCACTTATCCCCCCTAATTAACTAACTAATAAAAAAGAAAAATATTGGTTCCCAAACCCCCTAAACAAAAAAGACAGAAAAAAACTCTGAAGAGTGCGATGTCAGATCAGTAAAACTCATGCAACAGGCATGCAGGGGTTACATTTTATTAAATAAATATATTAAAATTACCTTTATTTATTAAAAAAAAACTTTATAAATTGTAAAAATAAAAAAATTTGTTAAAAAAAAATAAATGAGGGCCATAAAGTGGAAGGAAACTGATCACAGTTAAAAACGGTGATCAGCAATGAAAGGGTTCATTTTTTTTTATTTTTTTACCTGTGTATGTAATTAATTTCTTTTTACTTACAGGTCTCTCTCTGTCACTATAAGAATCACATGCCCGGAAATCCACCGATCGGGTCCAGGAGCTTTGCCTCGGGTGCGAGGCTTAGTCCTGGACCCATTGCTGACTAGCTGGCGGTGCCCACGGAGCGCACCGCCGGCTAGACTGCATGACGAGTGAACTCGTCATAAGGTCGCTAATGCTGCAGCTCTTATGACGAGTTAACTCGTCATAAGGTCGGGAAGGGGTTAAGGTAACTGAAAGATTGCATCAAGTGTAGACAGTTTAAATTGATAGCTCTTTTTGCTCCATTTGGCTCTAACAGGAGGCGGACATGTTGTTTAGAATCTTTGCTCTGTATAGCTCTATCAGGAGGCAGACATGTTGTTTAGAATATTTGCTCCGTATGGCTCTATCAGGAGGTGGACATGTTGTTTAGAATCTTTGCTCTGTATAGCTCTATCAGGGGCGGACATGGTGTTTAGAATCTTTGCTCTGTATAGCTCTATCAGGGGCGGACATGGTGTTTAGAATCTTTGCTCTGTATAGCTCTATCAGGGGGCGGACATGTTGTTTAGAATCTTTGCTCTGTATAGCTCTATCAGGGTGCGGACATGTTGTTTAGAATCTTTTGCTCTGTATAGCTCTATCAGGGGGCGGACATGTTGTTTAGAATCTTTTGCTCTGTATGACTCTATGAGGGGATGGATGTGTTGTTTAGAATCTTTGCTACATTTGGCTCTATCAAGGCAGCAGACATTGGTTAGAAACTCTGCTCTGTTTAGCTCTATCAGGGGGCGGACATGTTTAGAATCTTTGCTACATATGGCTTTATCAGGTGTTAGACATGTTGTTAAGAAAGTTTTTTCTGTATAGCTCTATCACGGGGCGGACATGTTTAGAATCTTGGGTAAGATCTTCTTGTATCTGACTGAACATGATAGACGATCTGACCTAAAATTCTATACAACATGTCTGCCCCTCCATAGGGCTGTATGGAACATTTTTATTTAAAATATCTACATTTTAGATCATCTTTCAGTTAACATAAGTAAATTGTCCTTTAAAGATGAATTTAATCTCAACAGCGCAGCAACCTAGAGAGATATTATGTTTGTTAATGAATAGCCCATGCTGAGTGTGATAGGATTATCAGATATCTCTCCCTGACATAACCCATTCCACATTCAGCATTATCATCTCCATTCTAAGAATCATTCTTATGCCTCAGATGGAGAGTATTTTAGTAAATGAGAGAGTTCTGTTCCTTGCAGCGGCATATCAGACACTGAAAGGGTTACCATCCTGCCGTGAGAGATTTCACTCTGTATTTATTAAACAGCAAAAATAAAAAATAAAAAACAGGAAAGGATCAGATTTCTGTTTTGTCTTGCTAAATACAGCCCCTGCTCGAGTGGGATACTGGAGGAGGATAATTAACAGATTTAAATGCAAAAGGGTTTTCGGCTGAAGTTCCAGGGGAGATGGATGGTCCGTCGGAGTGTTCTGCACAGATTGCAGATGAGATTCGGAGAGTAAGAGGGGTGGGTGTTGGAGCTTGGGGGGGGGTCTCTGTGGATGATTACAAATTCTAGCCATATTACCATAACTAACGCGGAAGACACAGCACAGCGCCTGTTACTGTACAGGACGCGGGTCTGTTAATCTGAAGGATCTACGGGCCAGCAACCTCCAAAATAGCCATGGGCTATTTTTTGGATTACAACTCCCATCATGATTAGTGATGGACCCAGGCACAACAGACACATTTTTTTTCTCTTGATCCATGCATTTGCTTGCAAGTTTGCTTTAACAGACTATACAGATTTGTCTCGGTGTGACAGCCACGGGGTGTATCCTGCTTAGGTGACAGAGCCTCCTTAAAGGCACAGTGCCATGTAAAATAAAGAATCACATCTGTATTTTCAGTTTTGTTTTCCATGTAAAGATATAGGACAACAGTAAATACGTTAACCCCTTCGTGACACATGGTGCTAGTTTCCCAGACGAAGCAAGAACCAAAACATCACGATTTGTTCCTGACCACCGATCAGGAGATGAACACTATGGCAGAGACCCGATCAGGGTCTTAATAGACCCTATGGGTCCCTGCCATAAGATCGCTAGACCTCCGGACCTGGAAGTTCGGACACGCCTCCGTGATGTCACACATGACGTCTAGAGGTCTCGCGATCTTTTGGCAGGGACTGAAAGTGGTCTATTTTTGGCAAAATGTTACAAATAGTGGAAAATTGCTACTTGCTCATGTTTTCCTTTTTCCCCAATTGTACTTGTTTAGTACATGACCCCCATAGGGTTCATACTAATTGTTCCTGTGACTGATTTATTGGTACATGTTATATACATTTTGATATTTGACCAAATATTTTATTAAAAATACATTTATTATTTTATTTTATATTTTGTGGAATATTTATTTTAATTATTTCATCATGTGTATATAGCGCTGTCTAATTACATATTGAAAGACTACACATGTTGTACCCTCTTTTCTCCAAATATCTCTAATAGGAGGCGGACTTGTTATTTAGACGTATTCAGCTGACCGAAGATTCAAAACAACATGTCCGCCCCTGAGTTATATAGAGCACAAATACTTTATAAGATACTTTACATGGCTCCCTACTGTCCTGATTTTGTGACTTTGTCCCGCTGAGCTCCACCTCTGTCTCGTTGGGAATTTGGGACTGCAATCCCACAATCCTAATTACATAGTACAGTGCTGAGACACCAGAGAATGCACATTACACATTACAGAATTGTGCTATCGCGCATGCTCAACCTCTCAAGCTCCGTCTCCCTGGTGTTCCATTTCGATTATCTGTGCATTTAAAACAAACACACATTTTCACACACAATTTAAAACAAACACAACTATAAGACAAATGGCACTGTTTTTTTCTTTATGTTTGAAATAAAATTAGGTGTTTATCTCCAGCATCCATTTTAAGAATGTTAGCCATGATGCAACATTCTCCAACATCTACCAGCCAATCTCACTTTACAACTGTGGCCAAAGCCTGCATGATTATGTCATAAGACACTCCCCTGCTCTGACTGGCTCCTGTATATCATAGTGGGCAGGACTAGGTGGCGATTAACCTGATCAAACAGGAACATAACCCCGCCCCCTTGTGATGTCATAGATACATTACCCTCCCATTCAATGCAAGTCTATGGTCAGAATTCTGACTTACAGACTGCATTCTGTGTCCCCAGCCCCAAAGTGAGATACTAGTGCTGTAAAGTCACTGGTGGGTGGCACCCAAACACACTATATTTCACAAAATGGCGGCGCCCAGTCACACTTGTTTAGTTAAATATTTCATAAAATAAACTCACATAACAAAAACAAAAGACATATCTGAAATCAACAATACAAAAAAACTAAACATTTTTGGGTGAGAGTGGCCCTTTAAAGTATTTTGTTTGTAAGTTGCCTACAATTCAGTTGACACATTCATGTTCATTCTGTCTACAATTGTCCTTTAAAAAGACTTCAGTCTGAATGCTTCTCAAGCTGTCTGCGTTTGGCCCTTGTCCCTTGCCAGTCGCGTGAGACTGGATTGTGTTGCTGGCTGAGCCTGATGGGAGCTGCAGTCCTCAGCAGCCCGGGTGCCAGGCGATTATACAGTTGAAGCCTCGTCCAGATAGGTTTGTCTGAGATCGTGTCTCTCACCGTCTTTCATGGTTCTGTGTTGAATATCCACCCCCTAGATTTCAGCATCTGTGCTCCCTGGCAGACATGCTAAGTGGCCAGTCATCCTTCCTTGACTAGGACAAGTCACAGATAGAGGCGCAGGATCCTAATCACAGGAGGTGCACAAACCTCAGAACCGTATAATCTGCATTAACCGCATGACTGACACAAAGAGCTAACAAAGCACTGCTTTACAGTCACTGCCAGCGAGCATGACGGGCCGGGGACAAGCTCCATAGAAATAACCCAGAGCTCCTTCTCTCTGGTAATGTCAGGTTCAGCGTTTTAAAAGGGAATCTGCCAACCTGAGTATAGTATGAATGGAGAGCATTAAACAATATCAGAAACCATCTATACATCGTAAGAGCAGTATAGCAAAATAAGATGAAAAATATATATGTTCAGTGTGTCTGTGACGTCTGTGGCTCATGACATCACTGTGTGGTTACGTATGTCTCTAAAACAAATATTTCCTTTGCCACACGTCAAGACAGCGGTGATGTCATAAGCAGGAGTCAACACAGACACCTTGAAAACATATGTTTGGCTTATTTGGTGCATTTGCTGCAATTCTGGTAACACACTGTATAGATCAAATGTCAGCATTTTTTAAATTCTCTACAGTCACAATATGAGCAGTGTTTGGGTGATACAGTCACAGTATAAGCAGTGTTTAGGTGATACAGTCACCGTATAAGCAGTGTTTAGGTGATACAGTCACAATATGAGCAGTGTTTGGGTGATACAGTCACAGTATAAGCAGTGTTTGGGTGATACAGTCACAGTATAAGCAGTGTTTGGGTGATACAGTCACAATATGAGGAGTGTTTGGGTGATACAGTCACAGTATAAGCAGTGTTTGGGTGATACAGTCACAGTATAAGCAGTGTTTGGGTGATACAGTCACAGTATAAGCAGTGTTTAGGTGACACAGTCACAGTATAAGCAGTGTTTGGGTGATACAGTCACAGTATAAGCAGTGTCTGGGTGATACAGTCACAGTATAAGCAGTGTTTAGGTGATACAGTCACAGTATAAGCAGTGTTTGGGTGATACAGTCACAGTATAAGCAGTGTTTGGGTGATACAGTCACAGTATAAGCAGTGTTTGGGTGACACAGTCACAGTATAAGCAGTGTTTAGGTGATACAGTCACAGTATAAGCAGTGTTTGGGTGATACAGTCACAGTATAAGCAGTGTTTAGGTGATACAGTCACAGTATAAGCAGTGTTTGGATGATCCAGTCACAGTATTAGCAGTGTTTGGGTGATCCAGTCACAGTATGAGCAGTGTTTGGGTGATACAGTCACAGAATAAGCAGTGTTTGGGTGAAACAGTCACAGTATAAGCAGTGTTTGGGTTATACAGTCACAGTATAAGCAGTGTTTAGGTGATACAGTCACAGTATAAGCAGTGTCTAGGTGATACAGTCACAGAATAAGCAGTGTTTGGGTGATACAGTCACAGTATGAGCAGTGTTTGGGTGATACAGTCACAGTATAAGCAGTGTTTGGGTGATACAGTCACAGTATAAGCAGTGTCTGGGTGATACAGTCACAGTATAAGCAGTGTTTGGGTGATACAGTCACAGTATAAGCAGTGTTTAGGTGATACAGTCACAGTATAAGCAGTGTCTAGGTGATACAGTCACAGTATAAGCAGTGTTTGGGTGATACAGTCACAGTATAAGCAGTGTTTGGGTGATACAGTCACAGTATAAGCAGTGTTCAGGTGATACAGTCACAGTATAAGCAGTGTTTGGATGATCCAGTCACAGTATAAGCAGTGTTTGGGTGATCCAGTCACTGTATTAGCAGTGTTTGGGTGATACAGTCACAGAATAAGCAGTGTTTGGGTGAAACAGTCACAGTATAAGCAGTGTTTGGGTGATACAGTCACAGTATAAGCAGTGTTTAGGTGATACAGTCACAGTATACGCAGTGTCTGGGTGATACAGTCACAGTATAAGCAGTGTTTGGGTGATACAGTCACAGTATGAGCAGTGTTCAGGTGATACAGTCACAGTATAAGCAGTGTTTGGATGATCCAGTCACAGTATAAGCAGTGTTTGGGTGATCCAGTCACTGTATTAGCAGTGTTTGGGTGATACAGTCACAGAATAAGCAGTGTTTGGGTGAAACAGTCACAGTATAAGCAGTGTTTGGGTGATACAGTCACAGTATAAGCAGTGTTTAGGTGATACAGTCACAGTATACGCAGTGTCTGGGTGATACAGTCACAGTATAAGCAGTGTTTGGGTGATACAGTCACAGTATGAGCAGTGTTTGGGTGATACAGTCACAGTATAAGCAGTGTTTGGGTGATACAGTCACAGTATAAGCAGTGTTAAGGTGATACAGTCACAGTATAAGCAGTGTCTAGGTGATACAGTCACAGTATAAGCAGTGTTTGGGTGATACATTCACAGTATAAGCAGTGTTTAGGTGATACAGTCACAGTATAAGCAGTGTTTAGGTGATACAGTCACAGTATAAGCAGTGTTTGGGTGATACAGTCACAGTATAAGCAGTGTTTGGGTGATAGTCACAGTATAAGCAGTGTTTAGGTGATACAGTCACAGTATAAGCAGTGTTTAGGTGATACAGTCACAGTATAAGCAGTGTTTGGGTGATACAGTCACAGTATAAGCAGTGTTTGGGTGATACAGTCACATTGTAAGCAGTGTTTAGGTTATACAGTCACAGTATAAGCAGTGTTTAGGTTATACAGTCACAGTATAAGCAGTGTTTGGGTGATACAGTCACAGTATAAGCAGTGTTTAGGTGATACAGTCACATTGTAAGCAGTGTTTAGGTTATACAGTCACAGTATAAGCAGTGTTTAGGTTATACAGTCACAGTATAAGCAGTGTTTGGGTGATACAGTCACAGTATAAGCAGTGTTTAGGTGATACAGTCATAGTATAACCAGTGTTCGTGTGATACAGTCACAGTATAAGCAGTGTTTAGGTGATAGAGTCACAGTATAAGCAATGTTTAGGTGATACAGTCACAGTATAAGCAGTGTTTGGGTGATACAGTCACAGTATAAGCAGTGTTTGGTTGATACAGTCACAGTATAAGCAGTGTTTAGGTGACCCATTCACAGTATAAGCAGTGTTTGGGTGATACAGTCACATTGTAAGCAGTGTTTAGGTGATACAGTCACAGTATAAGCAGTGTTTAGGTGATACAGTCACAGTATAAGCAGTGTTTGGGTGATAAAGTCACAGTATAAGCAGTGTTTGGGTGATACAGTTACAGTATAAGCAGTTTTTGGGTGATACAGTCACAGTATAAGCAGTGTTTGGGTTATACAGTCACAGTATAAGCAGTGTTTAGGTGATACAGTCACAGTATAAGCAGTGTTTAGGTGATACAGTCACAGTATAAGCAGTGTCTAGGTGATACAGTCACAGTATAAGCAGTGTTTGGGTGATACAGTCACAGTATAAGCAGTGTTTGGGTGATACAGTCACAGTATAAGCAGTGTTCAGGTGATACAGTCACAGTATAAGCAGTGTTTGGATGATCCAGTCACAGTATAAGCAGTGTTTGGGTGATCCAGTCACAGTATTAGCAGTGTTTGGGTGATACAGTCACAGAATAAGCAGTGTTTGGGTGAAACAGTCACAGTATAAGCAGTGTTTGGGTGATACAGTCACAGTATAAGCAGTGTTTAGGTGATACAGTCACAGTATAAGCAGTGTCTGGGTGATACAGTCACAGTATAAGCAGTGTTTGGGTGATACAGTCACAGTATGAGCAGTGTTTGGGTGATACAGTCACAGTATAAGCAGTGTTTGGGTGATACAGTCACAGTATAAGCAGTGTTTAGGTGATACAGTCACAGTATAAGCAGTGTCTGGGTGATACAGTCACAGTATAAGCAGTGTTTGGGTGATACAGTCACAGTATAAGCAGTGTTTGGGTGATACAGTCACAGTATAAGCAGTGTTTAGGTGATACAGTCACAGTATAAGCAGTGTTTAGGTGATACAGTCACAATATAAGCAGTGTTTGGGTGATAGTCACAGTATAAGCAGTGTTTAGGTGATACAGTCACAGTATAAGCAGTGTTTAGGTGATACAGTCACAGTATAAGCAGTGTTTGGGTGATACAGTCACAGTATAAGCAGTGTTTGGGTGATACAGTCACAGTATAAGCAGTGTTTAGGTGATACAGTCACATTGTAAGCAGTGTTTAGGTTATACAGTCACAGTATAAGCAGTGTTTAGGTTATACAGTCACAGTATAAGCAGTGTTTGGGTGATACAGTCACAGTATAAGCAGTGTTTAGGTGATACAGTCATAGTATAACCAGTGTTCGGGTGATACAGTCACAGTATAAGCAGTGTTTAGGTGATACAGTCACAGTATAAGCAATGTTTAGGTGATACAGTCACAGTATAAGCAGTGTTTGGGTGATACAGTCACAGTATAAGCAGTGTTTGGTTGATACAGTCACAGTATAAGCAGTGTTTAGGTGATCCATTCACAGTATAAGCAGTGTTTGGGTGATACAGTCACATTGTAAGCAGTGTTTAGGTGATACAGTCACAGTATAAGCAGTGTTTAGGTGATACAGTCACAGTATAAGCAGTGTTTGGGTGATACAGTCACAGTATAAGCAGTGTTTGGGTGATACAGTTACAGTATAAGCAGTTTTTGGGTGATACAGTCACAGTATAAGCAGTGTTTGGGTTATACAGTCACAGTATAAGCAGTGTTTAGGTTATACAGTCACAGTATAAGCAGTGTTTGGGTGATACAGTCACAGTATAAGCAGTGTTTAGGTGATACAGTCATAGTATAACCAGTGTTCGGGTGATACAGTCACAGTATAAGCAGTGTTTAGGTGATACAGTCACAGTATAAGCAATGTTTAGGTGATACAGTCACAGTATAAGCAGTGTTTGGGTGATACAGTCACAGTATAAGCAGTGTTTGGTTGATACAGTCACAGTATAAGCAGTGTTTAGGTGATCCATTCACAGTATAAGCAGTGTTTGGGTGATACAGTCACATTGTAAGCAGTGTTTAGGTGATACAGTCACAGTATAAGCAGTGTTTAGGTGATACAGTCACAGTATAAGCAGTGTTTGGGTGATACAGTCACAGTATAAGCAGTGTTTGGGTGATACAGTTACAGTATAAGCAGTTTTTGGGTGATACAGTCACAGTATAAGCAGTGTTTGGGTTATACAGTCACAGTATAAGCAGTGTTTAGGTGATACAGTCACAGTATAAGCAGTATTTAGGTGATACAGTTACAGTATAAGCAGTTTGTGGGTGATACAGTCACAGTATAAGCAGTGTTTGGGTGGTACAGTCACCCAAAGTTATGAGTGTAAAAGCACAAAGGAGTACAATATAATGTAACACAAATAGGTGTTTACAATTGTTGCAATATATCTTCAGTTGAGGTCAGAGGAATAATTCTCACACGTTGAATCAAAAAATGAAGATGGTATTCAGTTCTTTATGGAAAACCACATGGTGAGTTTATTGCTTCATAAATGGCTCTTGTTTATGACCTCACCTGTGGCTTTATATGCAAATGAGCAATTCTTCCATGGCGAAATGTGTAATTAGAACAGAAACCAACAATTGATGTCATAAGCAGTAATCACAACAGACACATTTCTATGCCTTAAACTAAAGAGTAAGAAAAAAAAAAAAAAGATCTTTGTAAAGGGACCAGTCTGTCAAAACAAAGCACTGCTTAAACTGTGACTGTATTAAAGGGACCAGTCCGTCAAAACAAACCACTGCTTATACTGTGACTGTATTAACCCTTTAAGGACCAGGGATTTTCCTGGGCCAAGGACCAGAGCGTTTTTCAATTTTTAATAGGCGGTTTTTGAAACATAAATTTCCTCTCTCTCATTTAACGTACCCATACAAGTTATATGTTGTTTTTTAGAGGACAGTTAGAGCTTTCTTTTGATACCCTATACATAAAAATGATTTACATTTTAGTATTAAAAAATACATATAAAAGAGGAAATTTGAGGAAAAAAAAGTTTTTCCCCATTATTTTCCCAATAATAAGCTACATAACTAGTGCAACACTAACCCACTTATCCCCCCTAATTAACTAACTAATAAAAAAGAAAAATATTGGTTCCCAAACCCCCCATAACAAAAAAGACAGAAAAAAACTCTGAAGAGTGCGATGTCAGATCAGTAAAAATCATGCAACAGGCATGCAGGGGTTAAATTTTATTAAATAAATATATTAAAATTACCTTTATTTATTCAAAAAAACTTTATAAATTGTCAAAATAAAAAAATCTGTTAAAAAAAAAACTAAATGAGGGCCATAAAGTGGAAGGAAACTGATCACAGTTAAAAACTGTGATCAGCAATGAAAGGGTTAATTTATTTTTATTTTTTTTACCTCTGTGTATTTAATTAGTTTATTTTTACTTACAGGTCACTCTCTGTGCTTCACTATAAGAATGTGAAGCACAGGGAGTGAATTAGAGGCAAAGTCAGTGTGTGAACACACTGACTTTGCCTCTAATTTGCATGTTATCGCGGTGATTGAGCAATCACCGCGATCACATGGCCGGAAACTGACCGATCGGGTCCAGGAGCTTTGCCTCGGGTGCGAGGCTTAGTCCTGGACCCGTTGCAGACTAGCTGGCGGTGCCCACGGAGCGCACCGCCGGCTAGACTGCATGACGAGTTAACTCGTCATAAGGTCGCTAACGCTGCGGCTCTTATGACGAGTTAACTCGTCATAAGGTCGGGAAGGGGTTAAAGGGACCAGTCTGTCAAAACAAACCACTGCTTATACTGTGACTGTATTAAAGGGACCAGTCTGTCAAAACAAACCACTGCTTATACTGTGACTGTATTAAATGGACCAGTCTGTCAAAACAAACCACTGCTTATACTGTGACTGTATTAAAGGGACCAGTCTGTCAAAACAAACCACTGCTTATACTGTGACTGTATTAAAGGGACCAGTCTGTCAAAACAAACCACTGCTTATACTGTGACTGTATTAAAGGGACCAGTCTGTCAAAACAAACCACTGCTTATACTGTGACTGCATTAAATGGACCAGTCTGTCAAAACAAACCACTGCTTATACTGTGACTGTATTAAAGGGACCAGCCTGTCAAAACAAACCACTGCTTATACTGTGACTGTATTAAAAGGACCAGTCTGTCAAAACAAACCACTGCTTATACCGTGACTGTAGTAAAGGGACCAGTCTGTCAAAACAAACCACTGCTTATACTGTGACTGTCTTAAAGAGACCAGTCTGTCAAAACAAAAAACTGCTTATACCGTGACTGTATTAAAGGGACCAGTCCGTCAAAACAAACCACTGCTTATACCGTGACTGTATTAAAGGGACCAGTCCGTCAAAACAAACCACTGCTTATACCGTGACTGTATTAAAGGGACCATTCTGTCAAAACAAACCACTGCTTATACCGTGACTGTATTAAAGGGACCAGCCTGTCAAAAAAAACCACTGCTTATATTGTGACTGTATTAAAGGGACCAGTCTGTCAAAAAAAACCACTGCTTATACCGTGACTGTATTAAAGGGACCAGCCTGTCAAAACAAACCACTGCTTATACTGTGACTGTATTAAAGGGACCAGTCTTTCAAAACAAACCACTGCTTATACTGTGACTGTATTAAAGGGACCAGTCTTTCAAAACAAACCACTGCTTATACTGTGACTGTATTAAAGGGACCAGTCTGTCAACGCAAACCACTGCTTATACTGTGACTGTATTAAAGGGACTAGCATGTCAAAACAAACCACTGCTTATACCGTGACTGTATTAAAGGGACTAGCATGTCAAAACAAACCACTGCTTATACCGTGACTGTATTAAAGGGACTAGTCTGTCAAAACAAACCACTGCTTATACCGTGACTGTATTAAAGGGACCAGTCTTTCAAAACAAACCACTGCTTATACTGTGACTGTATTAAAGGGACCAGTCTGTCAAAACAAACCACTGCTTATACTTGACTGTATTAAAGGGACCAGTCTGTCAAAACAAACCACTGCTTATACTGTGACTGTATTAAAGGGACCAGTCTGTCAAAGCAAACCACTGCTTATACTGGACTGTATTAAAGGGACCAGTGTGTCAAAACAAACCACTGCTTATACTGGACTGTATTAAAGGGACCAGTCTTTCAAAACAAACCCCTGCTTATACTGTGACTGTATTAAAGGGACCAGTCTGTCAAAACAAACCACTGCTTATACTGTCACTGTATTAAAGGGACCAGTCTGTCAAAACAAACCACTGCTTATACCGTGACTGTATTAAAGGGACCAGCCTGTCAAAAAAAAACACTGCTTATACCGTGACTGTATTAAAGGGACTAGTCTGTCAAAACAAACCACTGCTTATACCGTGACTGTATTAAAGGGACCAGTCTTTCAAAACAAACCCCTGCTTATACTGTGACTGTATTAAAGGGACCAGTCTGTCAAAACAAACCACTGCTTATACTGTGACTGTATTAAAGGGACCAGTCTGTCAAAACAAACCACTGCTTATACTTGACTGTATTAAAGGGACCAGTCTGTCAAAACAAACCACTGCTTATACTGTGACTGTATTAAAGGGACCAGTCTGTCAAAGCAAACCACTGCTTATACTGGACTGTATTAAAGGGACCAGTGTGTCAAAACAAACCACTGCTTATACTGGACTGTATTAAAGGGACCAGTCTTTCAAAACAAACCCCTGCTTATACTGTGACTGTATTAAAGGGACCAGTCTGTCAAAACAAACCACTGCTTATACTGTGACTGTATTAAAGGGACCAGTCTGTCAAAACAAACCACTGCTTATACTTGACTGTATTAAAGGGACCAGTCTGTCAAAACAAACCACTGCTTATACTGTGACTGTATTAAAGGGACCAGTCTTTCAAAACAAACCACTGCTTATACTGTGACTGTATTAAAGGGACCAGTCTGTCAACACAAACCACTGCTTATACTGTGATTGTATTAAAGGGACTAGCATGTCAAAACAAACCACTGCTTATACCGTGACTGTATTAAAGGGACTAGTCTGTCAAAACAAACCACTGCTTATACCGTGACTGTATTAAAGGGACCAGTCTTTCAAAACAAACCCCTGCTTATACTGTGACTGTATTAAAGGGACCAGTCTGTCAAAACAAACCACTGCTTATACTTGACTGTATTAAAGGGACCAGTCTGTCAAAACAAACCACTGCTTATACTGTGACTGTATTAAAGGGATCAGTCTGTCAAAGCAAACCACTGCTTATACTGGACTGTATTAAAGGGACCAGTCTGTCAAAACAAACCACTGCTTATACTGGACTGTATTAAAGGGACCAGTCTTTCAAAACAAACCCCTGCTTATACTGTGACTGTATTAAAGGGACCAGTCTGTCAAAACAAACCACTGCTTATACTGTGACTGTATTAAAGGGACCAGTCTGTCAAAACAAACCACTGCTTATACCTGACTGTATTAAAGGGACCAGTCTGTCAAAACAAACCACTGCTTATACTGTGACTGTATTGAAGGGACCAGTCTGTCAAAGCAAACCACTGCTTATACTGGACTGTATTAAAGGGACCAGTCTGTCAAAACAAACCACTGCTTATACTGTGACTGTATTAAAGGGACCAGTCTTTCAAAACAAACCCCTGCTTATACTGTGACTGTATTAAAGGGACCAGTCTGTCAACACAAACCACTGCTTATACTGTGACTGTATTAAAGGGACCAGTCTGTCAAAACAAACCACTGCTTATACTGTGACTGTATTAAAGGGACCAGCCTGTCAAAACAAACCACTGCTTATACTGTGACTGTATTAAAGGGACCAGTCTGTCAAAACAAACCACTGCTTATACTGTGACTGTATTAAAGGGACCAGTCTGTCAAAACAAACCACTGCTTATACTGTGACTGTATTAAAGGGACCAGTCTGTCAAAACAAACCACTGCTTATACTGTGACTGTATTAAAGGGACCAGTCTGTCAAAACAAACCACTGCTTATACCGTGACTGTATTAAAGGGACCAGTCTGTCAAAACAAACCACTGCTTATACTGTGACTGTATTAAAGGGACCAGTCTGTCAAAACAAACCACTGCTTATACTGTGACTGTATTAAAAGGACCAGTCTGTCAAAAGAAACCACTGCTTATACCGTGACTGTATTAAAGGGACCAGTCTGTCAAAACAAACCACTGCTTATACTGTGACTGTATTAAAGGGACCAGTCTGTCAAAACAAACCACTGCTTATACTGTGACTGCATTAAAGGGACCAGTCTGTCAAAACAAACCACTGCTTATACTGTGACTGTATTAAAGGGACCAGTCTGTCAAAACAAACCACTGCTTATACTGTGACTGTATTAAAGGGACCAGTCTGTCAACACAAACCACTGCTTATACTGTGACTGTATTAAAGGGACCAGTCTGTCAAAACAAACCACTGCTTATACTGTGACTGTATTAAAGGGACCAGTCTGTCAAAACAAACCACTGCTTATACTGTGACTGTATTAAAGGGACCAGTCTGTCAAAACAAACCACTGCTTATACTGTGAATGTATTAAAGGGACCAGCCTGTCAAAACAAACCACTGCTTATATTGTGACTGTATTAAAAGGACCAGTCTGTCAAAACAAACCACTGCTTATACCGTGACTGTATTAAAGGGACCAGTCTGTCAAAACAAACCACTGCTTATACTGTGACTGTATTAAAGGGACTAGCCTGTCAAAACAAACCACTGCTTATACCGTGACTGTATTAAAGGGACTAGTCTGTCAAAACAAACCACTGCTTATACTTGACTGTATTAAAGGGACCAGTCTGTCAAAACAAACCACTGCTTATACTTGACTGTATTAAAGGGACCAGTCTGTCAAAACAAACCACTGCTTATACTGTGACTGTATTAAAGGGACCAGTCTGTCAAAGCAAACCACTGCTTATACTGGACTGTATTAAAGGGACCAGTCTGTCAAAACAAACCACTGCTTATACTGTGACTGTATGAAAGGGACCAGTCTGTCAAAACAAACCACTACTTATACTGTGACTGTATTAAAGGGACCAGTCTGTCAACACAAACCACTGTTTATACTGTGACTGTATTAAAGGGACCAGTCTGTCAAAACAAACCACTGCTTATACTGTGACTGTATTAAAGGGACCAGCCTGTCAAAACAAACCACTGCTTATACTGTTACTGTATTAAAGGGACCAGCCTGTCAAAACAAACCACTGCTTATACTGTGACTGTATTAAAGGGACCAGTCTGTCAAAACAAACCACTGCTTATACTGTGACTGTATTAAAGGGACCAGTCTGTCAAAACAAACCACTGCTTATACTTGACTGTATTAAAGGGACCAGTCTGTCAACACAAACCACTGCTTATACTGTGACTGTATTAAAGGGACCAGCCTGTCAAAACAAACCACTGCTTATACTGTGACTGTATTAAAGGGACCAGTCCGTCAAAACAAACCACTGCTTATACTGTGACTGTATTAAAGGGACCAGTCCGTCAAAACAAACCACTGCTTATACTGTGACTGTATTAAAGGGACCAGTCCGTCAAAACAAACCACTGCTTATACTGTGACTGTATTAAAGGGACCAGTCCGTCAAAACAAACCACTGCTTATACTGTGACTGTATTAAAGGGACCAGTCCGTCAAAACAAACCACTGCTTATACTGTGACTGTATTAAAGGGACCAGTCTGTCAAAACAAACCACTGCTTATACTGTGACTGTATTAAAGGGACCAGTCTGTCAAAACAAACCACTGCTTATACTGTGACTGTATTAAAGGGACCAGTCTGTCAAAACAAACCACTGCTTATACTGTGACTGTATTAAAGGGACCAGTCTGTCAAAACAAACCACTGCTTATACTGTGACTGTATTAAAGGGACCAGTCTGTCAAAACAAACCACTGCTTATACTGTGACTGTATTAAAGGGACCAGTCTGTCAAAACAAACCACTGCTTATACTGTGACTGTATTAAAGGGACCAGTCTGTCAAAACAAACCACTGCTTATACTGTGACTGTATTAAAGTGACCAGTCTGTCAAAACAAACCACTGCTTATACTGTGACTGTATTAAAGGGACCAGTCTGTCAAAACAAACCACTGCTTATACTTGACTGTATTAAAGGGACCAGTCTGTCAACACAAACCCCTGCTTATAGTGTGACTGTATTAAAGGGACCAGCCTGTCAAAACAAACCACTGCTTATACTGTGACTGTATTAAAGGGACCAGTCTGTCAAAACAAACCACTGCTTATACTGTGACTGTATTAAAGGGACCAGTCCGTCAAAACAAACCACTGCTTATACTGTGACTCTATTAAAGGGACCAGTCCGTCAACACAAACCACTGCTTATACTGTGACTGTATTAAAGGGACAGTCTGTCAAAACAAACCACTGCTTATACTGTGACTGTATTAAAGGGACCAGTCTGTCAAAGCAAACCACTGCTTATACTGTGAATGTATTAAAGGGACCAGTCTGTCAAAACAAACCACTGCTTATACTGTGACTGTATTAAAGGGACAGTCTGTCAAAACAAACCACTCCTTATACTGTGAAGGTAGAGAATATAAAATCTATACATTGTGCTAGCAGAATTACAGCACATGCATAAAATAAGAGAAAACTGTATGTGGTGTCTCCTGTTTATGACATCACCCATGGCATGATATGCAAATTACTAATTTCCACTGAACAGCAGCTCATTTGCTTATCATGTTTTTTTTTTTAATACATGGTGAGCGTTGGTGCATATAGAATGTGCTGGTGCGTATAGACGGCGCTGGTGTGTATAGACGGCGGTGGTGCATGTAGATGGCGCTGGTGCGTATAGAATGTGCTGGTGCGTATAGACGGCGCTGGTGCGTAAAGACGGCGCTGGTGAGTAAAGACGGTGCTGAAAGCACACACTCCCCGCTTTTGTAATGCAATGGCGCACACAGTTTCTGCGCTGATCAGACACAATTCACTTTACATTTAAACATACTCCCACCCAAGTGTGTTTATCAGCTTCTCTATGAAGCTCATATGTATATAAAATAATTCAGTTTAACAATCAGCAAAATGTCCCATAAATTCAAGTTAAAGGCCAACTGTCAGCATATACTTACGTTCTGTTTAATTGAAAGATTGGATCAAATGCAGTCGTTTTAAACAAAACTACTTTAATAAACAAATAGAAATAAAGTATCTTATTAGCTCCCCTTTGCTTATATAGCACTATCAGTGGGCAGCCATGTTGTTTAGAATGTTTGGTAAGTAGGGTGGCCACCTCGGCCATGTTTTACCAGTCACATATACCTTTTGCAGTCTGCCTTGCAGTAAGAAGTCATATGTGACAGGAAGGAAATCAATGAACTAATCAATGTGATTCTGTGGGATCCAATACTTGATGACGGAGGATCTGATCTGACCCAAGATGTCTGCCCCCAAATATGGCTATAGAGAGAAAATAGCGCTCAATAAGGTACTTGATTTGTATTTTTTAATTAAAGTATTTCTATTTAAAATGCCCACACTAAAGAGAACTTCATAGTTTGCCAACAGTTGTCCCTTAAAAAGCCCCTATCTCCCTGGGTGTCACGGGATTCACCTCCTGGTAAAGGTTTATCAGTCACTGTACACCTGAAGGTAAGCAGGGTAAGGGTTAAATTGCCCTTTGCCCTGCCCCCTTCCCTCTATGATTGAATTCAGGTAGTGTACTGCCTCTCCCCAATTACAATAAGATAATTAGTTATATAACTGCTAAGCATGCAGACCCCAGCAGCTGCTCACATGATTAAATGCTAATTCTTCTAATCATCCATGAAAGAGGTTTGTTGTGAATATTTATTCCCTAGAAATTCTCATTATGGGGCTGGCAATTGTTTAACACAACAAAAACAACAACAAAAAGATGAGTCAAAAACTGGCGTTCTGGTCTATATAATAGGGATGACCCTCCTCTCCCCAAGACCAAGCCATACGGTGTAGAAAACCATCCTTTCTTACATTACAGGGGATCTGCCAACCTCAACAATCGTTTTATACTGTGAATGTAGAGAATAAAAAACTGATCTACACATTTGGGGGTCAAGTATACAAACTCCTGCATGGGAAGTTGCTGGTAAAATGTACGTGACCGGCAGACGCACACGCTGCTAGCGCCATTATTTGACACCTATACATTTTTAAACCTCTACAGGTCTACTCCGTAAAGAGAGAACTTTGGGGAATTGAGACGGGAATTTCAAACTTTAGTCCAAAGTATCCGAGTTGGAAAAAATCTCCAATGTAGTTAAATCCTTAACGACAACATGACATACATGTACTTCATGAGCCATTAAGGCCACTGGAGACAATCAGACAATGTTGCTTTTATGCCTCCATGTGGAGACGTCAGACAACACTGAAAAAACCACTCCGGCGCTCATATGATCGCCAAACCAGAAATGGCGCTGCCCTGTTTTGGACAACTCACCACTCTCGTCACTCTGTTGTAGTTGCTAGACGGCCCCTAGTGGCAGTCTGCAATATTACAACAAAAAACAAGAAGTAACAGTTAGGGTTAAGAGCTAGGGGTAGGGTTACAGAAATAATTAGGGTTAGGGTTAAGGTCAGAGTTAGGATTACGGTTCAGTTGATCATCAGGGTAAGTGTCAAATGATCGTGGTAGGGAAAAATTGTTAGGGGAAAAATGCTATTTTAGGTTATTGCCCTATAATTTGCAAAAAAAAAACAGAAAAACATGTAATGAGGAATATTTTTAAACTCGGGACAAATATTAGAAACTATGTAGACAGAGTCTTTTTTACCGATTTAAAACAGTAAAAGAATTTTCAGCTCAAATTTAGAAAAAGTGTTTTTGTTCATCCATTTGTCTGAAAACGAATGCAAAGTGATATGAAATGTTCATCTCACCTGCAACATTCACCATTTCATTCAGGGAGTTATTCCATATGCATATTGTGGGGCTGCATAGGATGAAATGAAGGCTGCAGACTGATATATTTTATTAATCACAGCCCTGGAGAACACATTTATCATAAGTCCATCCACCAAAAATAAAACTGGAAAACTCAGGCAATAATTGCAGAATTGGAACAATCACCTGTCCTACCAGCTCGGATCAATTCTGCAGTTCACTTGTCAGTGGCCGCCCCAGCCATTTATTACCGGCAGTGTGCACAGATCATATGTGATCAGAACAAAATACATTAACTAATCAGCGTGGTTCGTGGGATCTGATCCATGATTCCGTCTGGTCACATATGATCTGTTCAAGGCAGCAAGAAGTGTATGTGGCCAGTGCAACCAGACCAAAGTGGCAAACTGACTGGAATAGTTACCAACAGTCCCGGATTTGCCAGGATGGTCTATTTTGGGGGCTTTTATCAATACATTATGTATTATCGTCCATTTGACTTAAAACTAATGAAAAGCTGGATGAAAATATGAATGAGCGAAAATCATTTACCCATTCGTTTTATTTGTTGGTCCAGCTCCAGTGATCAGAGTAGCCGTCAAATTCGGTTTACTCAGAGTCCATCATGGTCCTGATATAAGCTATGTCCGCTTACAAAGCTATGGCACAAATTTGGGGAATTCCATTTGTAATTCCCGAAACGAAAATAGACGATTTCTGTCCAAAACAAATTCATTTTTTGTCCGAAAAGATGAAAACAAAACAAAAATAGCAGCACCCACGTCTAATTCACCACCTACATGCTGGAAAATGAGTTCCCGTATCTGTACTAGAGAGGCTGGAAATGAATCTCCTGGGGGTCACATCATGTCCCGGGAGCCCACACAATAAACGCTACTTGTCCGTTACCCCCAGTTGATTTTTTTAGTGAATAGCCCCCGTTGGGAAGTTCTGGGCTTCTTGACATGTGAAATCACTGTGGAGCTGTACAGAGCTCCGTTCAGGTGAATGGTGGAGGCCTCAGTGGATCATGACACACAGTTCAGACAGGCTATACTCACCGATGTGTTTCCCGTACATGTGGTAGTAGAAGGAGACGCAGTATGGTGACTTCCGATACGGAGACTTGGTGGTTACATTGTATAACGGGCTGACAAGTCTGGCTTTATCTCCTGGAACGCGCGGGCGGGATGCCTCAATAAACATGTAGTATCCTGTAAAAGAAAACAGGGTTAACTCCTAATTTACTAATCTGTTACAAACAACGGAGAGGCATCCAAAGCCTACTCTTCAGTCATGTTATTCCTTCATTCAACGGCTCAACAACCTCACCCTTTAAACCCAATTAGACAATTAAATGTTTGAGATAAGTCAATATTATCCTTTTGTGCACTGATTTATTGTTAACTTTCCAGGGTGTCAGTGTTTACAACACATAGAGCTCTGGGTTTTGGAGCTCTGGGTACCACATACATGGTGGAACTAGTTCTGTCAGTGGCTCTGTTGATTGGGGGACATAACTGTGAGCTCCCTGGCATTAATATCAATGACACCAGTGCTTTTTTAGCATCCCCCCACTCCAGTAACTGTCAATCCTGACGGCGAATAATTAACTGCCCCTTCTTCCCCACTCTCTCAGAAAGCTCCAGTGCTGCTCCCAGCATAAGGATATTCTCACTGCACTAAAATTAAGGGTAACAGTCAGAATTTCACACATTTCCTGAAAAAAAACAACACTTTTTTAATTAGGTTCAATGGGTTCGAACCACAGATAAGCAAAGGTGTAACATGTACCTATCCTCAATGAACACCCCACCCGCTCCATATCTAATTTTAGATGGTCAGTCCTCATTACTTCCTGATTAGCCCTTTGGTGTCACATTTTTATCTGCACGCCAGTGATGGGCCACGTGTCCATTCAAGGTCACACAGTGTCCACGGCAAGGACTGGAAGGCTCCATGGTACATCATTACCCAGCACGTCCCCGATATGGTTTGTGAACCAAGACTTTCCCCACTGGAAAGTTTAACGAACCTCGCACACGGACACTTTGCTTGCACTGGTCCCAGAGTCCAGTAAATGAACAAAGCCTCTTCCAGCCTTTCCAGCACATTATCAAAGTGGTACTTCTGCCCAACACGGCACATCACTTGGAGGATCTTGAAGCACCTCTGAGCACAGGTAGCCTTTAACCCGAGCAGTACATGATCGAGACATAAAAGGCTGCCCCGTGTTCTCTTCGGTAATGCACTGCTAAGGGCCGCGGTAATGGGCTCGCCGCGGACAGAAATGAGGCGAGAGTTGTAAAAACCCGAGAAATAAATACCACTCACTGATCTTTATTGATATTTTATAAACGTCTCTCTCGTTACCAGATAATAACAGTTAATGGCAGAGCCTGTGAGAAGAGCAACTTCTCCCGACAGAGCTCAGGAAAAACCAAGCCGTGCTGCTAAATAACACTGAGAGTCAGAGCAAAACAGGACTGATAACAGCCAATATCTGGGCCCCTGACCAGGCTAAAAAGACTCAGCGGGGCTGTGATACTGGGCAACCGGCAACTGTACCAGGAACGCTACTTATCTTAAAGCTGCATTAAACTAAAAACAAATGTCTGAAAGGTCAATTCTCCCTGTTTTATATCATTTATGAATGGAGCTACTGCAAGACTTCCTATATTTACATACAGGACATAGTCTTAAATTAGAGGGGCAACGATTTAACAGTAATATCAGGAAGTATTTCATTACTGAGAGGGTAGTAGATGCATGGAATAGTCTTCCAGTAGAAGTGGTAGAGGTTAATACAGTGAAGGAGTTTAAGCATGCGTGGGATAGGTATAAAGCTATCCTAGGTATAAGATAAGGTCAGGTACTAATGAAAGTATTACATTACTGAGAGGGTAGTGGATGTATGGAATAGTCTTCCAGTAGAAGTGGTAGAGGTTAATACAGTGAAGGAGTTTAAGCATGCATGGGATAGGTATAAGGCTATCCTAGACATAAGATAAGGACAGGGACTAATGAAAGTATTACTTTACTGAGAGGGTAGTGGATGCATGGAATAGTCTTCCAGTAGAAGTGGTAGAGGTTAATACAGTGAAGGAGTTTAAGCATGCATGGGATAGGTATAAGGCTATCCTAGATATAAGATAAGGCCAGGGACTAATGAAAGTATTACTTTACTGAGAGGGTAGTGGATGTATGGAATAGTCTTCCAGTAGAAGTGGTAGAGGTTAATACAGTGAAGGAGTTTAAGCATGCATGGGATAGGTATAATGCTATCCTAGATATAAGATAAGGCCAGGGACTAATGAAAGTATTACATTACTGAGAGGGTAGTGGATACATGGAATAGTCTTCCAGTAGAAGTGGTAGAGGTTAATACAGTGAAGGAGTTTAAGCATGCATGGGATAGGTATAAGGCTATCCTAGATATAAGATAAGGCCAGGGACTAATGAAAGTATTTCATTACTGAGAGGGTAGTAGATGCATGGAATAGTCTTCCAGTAGAAGTGGTAGAGGTTAATACAGTGAAGGAGTTTAAGCATGCGTGGGATAGGTATAAAGCTATCCTAGGTATAAGATAAGGTCAGGTACTAATGAAAGTATTACATTACTGAGAGGGTAGTGGATGTATGGAATAGTCTTCCAGTAGAAGTGGTAGAGGTTAATACAGTGAAGGAGTTTAAGCATGCATGGGATAGGTATAAGGCTATCCTAGACATAAGATAAGGACAGGGACTAATGAAAGTATTACTTTACTGAGAGGGTAGTGGATGCATGGAATAGTCTTCCAGTAGAAGTGGTAGAGGTTAATACAGTGAAGGAGTTTAAGCATGCATGGGATAGGTATAAGGCTATCCTAGATATAAGATAAGGCCAGGGACTAATGAAAGTATTACTTTACTGAGAGGGTAGTGGATGTATGGAATAGTCTTCCAGTAGAAGTGGTAGAGGTTAATACAGTGAAGGAGTTTAAGCATGCATGGGATAGGTATAAGGCTATCCTAGATATAAGATAAGGCCAGGGACTAATGAAAGTATTACATTACTGAGAGGGTAGTGGATACATGGAATAGTCTTCCAGTAGAAGTGGTAGAGGTTAATACAGTGAAGGAGTTTAAGCATGCATGGGATAGGTATAAGGCTATCCTAGATATAAGATAAGGCCAGGGACTAATGAAAGTATTACTTTACTGAGAGGGTAGTGATTGTATGGAATAGTCTTCCAGTAGAAGTGGTAGAGGTTAATACAGTGAAGGAGTTTAAGCATGCATGAGATAGGTATAAGGCTATCCTAGATATAAGATAAGGTCAGGGACTAATGAAAGTATTACATTACTGAGAGGGTAGTGGATGTATGGAATAGTCTTCCAGTAGAAGTGGTAGAGTTTAATACAGTGAAGGAGTTTAAGCATGCATGGGATAGGTATAAGGCTATCCTAGATATAAGATAAGGTCAGGGACTAATGAAAGTATTACATTACTGAGAGGGTAGTGGATGCATGGAATAGTCTTCCAGTAGAAGTGTTAGAGGTTAATACAGTGAAGGAGTTTAAGCATGCATGGGACAGGTATAAGGCTATCCTAGATATAAGATAAGACCAGGGACTAATGCAAGCATTACTTTACTGAGAGGGTAGTGGATGCATGGAATAGACTTCCAGTAGAAGTGGTAGAGGTTAATACAGTGAAGGAGTTTAGGCATGCATGGGATAGGTATAAGGTAATCCTAGATATAAGATAAGGCCAGGGACTAATGAAAGTATTACTTTACTGAGAGGGTAGTGGATGTATGGAATAGTCTTCCAGTAGAAGTGGTAGAGGTTAATACAGTGAAGGAGTTTAAGCATGCATGGGATAGGTATAAGGCTATCCTAGATATAAGATAAGGTCAGGGACTAATGAAAGTATTACTTTACTGAGAGGGTAGTGGATGTATGGAATAGTCTTCCAGTAGAAGTGGTAGAGGTTAAAACAGTAAAGGAGTTTAAGCATGCATGGGATAGGTATAAGGCTATCCTAGATATACGATAAGGCAAGGGACTAATGAAAGTATTACATTACTGAGAGGGTAGTGGATGTATGGAATAGTCTTCCAGTAGAAGTGGTAGAGGTTAATACAGTGAAGGAGATTAAGCATGCATGGGATAGGTATAAGTCTATCCTAGATATAAGATAAGGTCAGGGACTAATGAAAATATTACTTTTCTGAGAGGGTAGTGGATGCATGGAATAGTCTTCCTGTATAAATGGTAGAGGTTAATATAATGAAGGAGTTTAAGCATGCGTGGGATAGGTATAAGGCTATCCTAGATATAAGATAAGGCCAGGGACTAATGAAAGTATTACTTTACTGAGAGGGTAGTGGACGTATGGAATAGTCTTCCAGTAGAAGTGGTAGAGGTTAATACAGTGAAGTAGTTTAAGCATGCGTGGGATAGGTACAAGGCTATCCTAGATATAAGATAAGGCCAGGGACTAATGAAAGTATTACATTACTGAGAGGGTAGTGGATGTATGGAATAGTCTTCCAGTAGAAGTGGTAGAGGTTAATACAGTGAAGGAGTTTAAGCATGCATGGGATAGGTATAAGGCTATCCTAGATATAAGATAAGGCCAGAGACTAATGGAAGTATCACTTTACTGAGAGGGTAGTGGATGTATGGAATAGTCTTCCACTAGAAGTGGTAGAGGTTAATACAGTGACGGAGTTTAAGCATGCATGGGATAGGTATAAGGCTATCCTAGATATAAGATAAGGTCAGGGACTAATGAAAGTATTACATTACTGAGAGGGTAGTGGATGTATGGAATAGTCTTCCAGTAGAAGTGGTAGAGGTTAATACAGTGAAGGAGTTTAAGCATGCATGGGATAGGTATAAGGCTATCCTAGATATAAGATAAGGCCAGGGACTAATGAAAGTATTACATTACTGAGAGGGTAGTGGATGTATGGAATAGTCTTCCAGTAGAAGTGGTAGAGGTTAATACAGTGAAGGAGTTTAAGCATGCATGGGATAGGTATAAGGCTATCCTAGATATAAGATAAGGCCAGAGACTAATGGAAGTATCACTTTACTGAGAGGGTAGTGGATGCATGGAATAGTCTTCCACTAGAAGTGGTAGAGGTTAATACAGTGACGGAGTTTAAGCATGCATGGGATAGGTATAAGGCTATCCTAGATATAAGATAAGGCCATGGACCATTCAGCAAATATTCCATACTCTGTGTCCAACCACAATGGGGATCATGTATAAACACAGCACACATTTTGTGAGTCCGTGCAGCGTTACGTACATTTTGGTTGTGCCACTGCTCATTGTGTCGGTGCTGCCAATGTATGAAAAAATCAGGTGCAAAAATGATGGGAGGGAGTATGTGTGAACACTAATATGAATAGTTAGGAAAGTTGACACTGTAGTAGGAGGGAGCAGGCAGGCAGTGAGACTGACACAAGATGTTGGCACTGTAATAGATGAAGGAGCACTGAACATGCTGAAGATTTAGAGATAAGGTTTTTGTTCCAGCACATTAGACCAGGTAAGCATTAAGGGACGCCTTTTATATGGAAAACTTGTATCTTCAGTGTGTAATCCCACTTTATTTGTAGATGTTTCAAACAGAAATGATTTAATGAAAGAAATACAAATGAAGTACCTCCTTGTGTCCTCTTTGCTCCATATGGGTCCATCAGGGGACTGCATGTTCCGAATCTTGGGTCAGATCTTCCCTTATCCAACTATCCAAGTATCTAACTTTATCCAACCCAAGATGAAGGAATATCTGACCCAAGAGTCTAAACAGGTCTACATCCTGATAGAGCTATACGGAGAAAGAAGGGCTCAGGAAGGTACTTTTTTTATTTTAAACAGAGGTTAATTCTGGCTACAGATGTCCCCTATGGGATGGGCCTATGTGCACCTCTTATTGTACCCCTCCGGCGTTACCTTCTGGCGTCTGACTTCGATCCATTGCAGGTCCGGTGTTCACCGTTCTCTTGGGATTTTGTGTGAGAACATTTTGCCGGGTCCAGTCAAAGTTATCCATCCTGTCCTGCACGAAACCACAGATCTTGTCATCCTCAAATCGGCAAGTGTTATCTGTGGACAGACAGGAAGCAATGAGTTACCACCACCTGACAAACCCAACAGGACCACCCTGAGTCAATACCAAGTGACAGAGAATGTTAAACGTAAGAATATTTTTTTTTGTATTGATAACACCTGTGAGCTCAAAAAACATTTAAACGTAACAAGATCTGAAATACACAGGAAAAAAAAAATATAAAAAAAATATAAAAAAATCAACAATAATGTCAGTTTAAATTTTTTTTGGCAGGAAATGGTGTATTATATATTTTACATTAGCATTTCCGTCTGCTACATAGATACGGCTAACGCTCTCTTCACAAAGTGGTATTTGTGACAGCGATGTATGCATAGAAGAGATATGGAAGTTGTTAAATAAAATTGCACGATCTGCCAAGAATATGTTTGTCTTTTATTTTTATTTTTTTGCATTAGATCTGTTTTTTTGCTCATGCGATGGATTCTCGCTGCTACACGTGTAATGGGTGCAATGTAAGGACTGAGTTTAAAGGGTCTTTGTCAAACTAGACCTTGTAGAGAATAAAACATGATGAAAAATGATCTGTTCATTGTGTTAGCAGAACTGTAAACAAATGCAGAACTTAAATAATTTAAACATTGCATTAGTAGAACTGCAGCAAATGAATAAGTTATGCGGAGCATTTATTTTAATTGTGTCTGTGGCTCCTTCCTAAGACATCACCTGTGACCTGATATGCAAATGACACATTTCCTATTGGAAAGTATTTTTTTACATGTCAAACCACTGGTGATGTCATAAGCCGGAGACAGCCCAGACATGTTTCAAATATATTGTTTTGTTCATTTATGTATTTGCTGCACTTCTGCTAACACAACCTATATAGCAATTGTCATTACTTTTCATTCTCCGCAGTCACAGTATATACAATGTTTAGGTGATTTGACTTTTCCCACTGGACCTATTTCATTTGCCGATCAAGCCACGTGATGATGACATCATACACATTTCAAACACTTTTTTGCATATATTTTATGGATTTGTGGCAATTTTGACAAAACATTATATCATTTTGAATCATTTTTAATTCCACGACCCACAGTATGAGCCCTGCTTAGATGACAGAGTCCTTCTAAGGGATAATTACAATTACACTGCAGATACAGAGGGTATTTTGGTTCGGTGTACTCCCCAGACACTACTAGAAACCTTTCCTCAGCACCGAATAGCAGTGCAGAGTATTGCTAGTGAGTGATCGATCAATAGCAGCTGATGCTCCATCCATCTCGCAGCTAGATATCAAAACCACAACTTTTTTTTTTTATGAGGTAAGCCGTGTGATTTATACCCTCTGATCTCCAAGGCTAAGGACTTCCTCTAAAGCATGGGGTAATAAAACTATTCCAGGGTCTACTCCGCAGATAAAAACGTGAAGAGCAGACTCTCTAGATCAGTGATGGAAAAGAGCCCATTATTGCTTAGGTAACCAAGTTAATCATCTCAAAGTGCCATTTTAGCCCATGTTCTAGTCCCCCTGCCCCCCCCCCCCCACCAATTTTCATTACTGACTCTTTTTATTTAAATTAACCGTCTCCCTGTTTTAATTAATTTCCCTTCCGTTGCTGTATCTCAGTAGCCCTGTTGGCTGCCCTTCCATCAATATAAAATGATGGTGACCCTGAAGCCAGATGCAGAGTGCCAGCTCAGCGGTGCCTGAGTGCCAGATGTGGCACCAGTGCCATAGGTTTGTCATCACTGCTCTATACATTCACACATATGTGCCTGTCAGGAATTCCTGTACCTTCTCAGATCTGGCCTCGACATCAGAATAGTCATATTAGCCTAATCTGTAAAATAGCTCCTGTTAATTTGACACCTACTTATATCGGGTTACATTTGCCGCTGCTGTATATTTAGATTTTTCTGCACCTATATATATAGTACTAATTTATTTGCAAGTGCAATAGATACATGAATTAGTCATTACCTCTCGTGAAGAAAGGTCTCTCTCTTATCTATAATTAATTAGATTATTTTTATCTTTTTTCTTGCAGGATTTACTATCTATATAATATTTATTATACCTCTAATGACTGCATTCTGGTAAAACGCGTCAGTTACTGTACACAATTTCACTTGACAGCACTTGCCACAGTCTTCCCTTTTGTGAATGTCTTTTACGTAATGTACTGTATGTACTAAGTGTTAGAACATTTTACTTATTTGGTGTTTTTTATTGTATTGTAATTTTTAATATATTTTCTTTAGAAGATCCTGCTCTATAGATACTTTGGAAAGAGTTCAGAGAAGGGCTACTAAACTGGTTCATGGGTTGAAGGATAAAACTTACCAGAAAAGGTTAAAGCATCTTAACATGTATAGCTTGGAGGAAAGACGTAACAGGGGGGATATGATAGAAACATTTATATACATAAAGGGAATCAACACAGTAACGGAGTAGAGTATATTTAAAAAAAGAAAAACTACCACAACTAGAGGACATAGTCTTAAATTAGAGGGGCAAAGATTTAATATCAGGAAGTATTACTGAGAGGGTAGTAAATCCATGGAATGGTCTTCCAGTAGAAGTGGTAGAGGTTAATACAGTGAAGGAGTTTAAGCATGCATGGTGATAGGTATAAGGCTATCCTAGATATAAGATAAGGTCAGGGACTAATGAAAGTATTACTTTACTGAGAGGGTAGTGGGTGTATGGAATAGTCTTCCAGTAGAAGAGGTAGAGGTTAATACAGTGAAGGAGTTTAAGCATGCATGGGATAGGTATAAGACTATCCTAGATATAAGATAAGGTCAGGGACTAATGAAAGTATTACTTTACTGAGAGGGTAGTGGGTGTATGGAATAGTCTTCCAGTAGAAGTGGTAGAGGTTAATACAGTGAAGGAGTTTAAGCATGCATGGGATAGGTATAAGGCTATCCTAGATATAAGATAAGGCCAGGGACTAATGGAAGTATTACTTTACTGAGAGGTTAGTGGATGTATGGAATATTCTTCCAGCAGAAGTGGTAAAGGTTAATACAGTGAAGGAGTTTAAGCATGCATGGTGATAGGTATAAGGCTGTCCTAGATTTAAGATAAGGCCAGGGACTAATGAAAGTATTAGTTGACTGAGAGGTTAGTGGGTGCATGGAATAGTCTTCCAGTAGAAGTGGTAGAGGTTAATACAGTGAAGGAGTTTAAGCATGTGTGGGATATGTATAAGGCTATCCTAGATATAACATAAGGCTAGGGACTAATGAAAGTATTACTTTACTGAGAGGTTAGTGGATGCATGGAATAGTCTTCCAGTAGAAGTGGTAGAGGTTAATACAGTGAAGGAGTTTAAGCATGCATGGGATAGGTATAAGGCTATCCTAGATATAACATAAGGCTAGGGACTAATGAAAGTATTACATTACTGAGAGAGTAGTGGATGCATGGAATAGTCTTCCAGTAGAAGTGGTAGAGGTTAATACAGTGAAGGAGTTTAAGCATGCGTGGGATAGGTATACGGCTATCCTAGACATCAGATAAAGTCTGGGACTAATGAAAGTATTACATTACTGAGAGGGTAGTGGATGTATGGAATAGTCTTCCAGTAGAAGTGGTAGTGGTTAATACAGTGAAGGAGTTTAAGCATGCATGGGATAGGTATAAGGCTATCCTAGATATAAGATAAGGACAGGGACTAATGAAAGTATTACATTACTGAGAGGGTAGTGGATGTATGGAATAGTCTTCCAGTAGAAGTGGTAGAGGTTAATACAGTGAAGGAGTATAAGCATGCATGGGATAGGTATAAGGTTATCCTAGATATAAGATAAGGACAGGGACTAATGAAAGTATTACATTACTGAGAGGGTAGTGGATGTATGGAATAGTCTTCCAGTAGAAGTGGTAGAGGTTAATACAGTGAAGGAGTTTAAGCATGCGTGGGATAGGTATAAGGCTATCCTAGATATAAGATAAGGCCAGGGACTAATGAAAGTATTACATTACTGAGAGGGTAGTGGGTGTATGGAAAAGTCTTCCAGTAGAAGTGGTAGAGGTTAATACAGTGAAGGAGTTTCAGCATGCGTGGGATAGGTATAAGACTATCCTAGATATAAGCTAAGGCCAGGGACTAATGAAAGTATTACATTACTGAGAGGGTAGTGGATGTATGGAATAGTCTTCCAGCAGAGGTGGTAGAGGATAATACAGTGAAGGAGTTTAAGCATGCATGGGATAGGTATAAGGCTATCCTGGATATAAGGCCAGGGACTAATGAAAGTATTACATTCCTGAGAGGGTAGTGTATGCATGGAATAGTTTTCCAGTAGAAGTGGTAGAGGTTAATACAGTGAAGGAGTTTAAGCATGCATGGGATAGGTATAAGGCTATCCTAGATATAATATAAGGTCAGGGACTAATGAAAGTATTACTTTACTGAGAGGGTAGTGGATGTATGGAATAGTCTTCCAGTAGAAGTGGTAGAGGTTAATACAGTGAAGGAGTTTAAGCATGCGTGGGATAGGTATAAGGCTATCCTAGATATAAGATAAGGCTGGGGACTAATGAAAGTATTACATTACTGAGAGGGTAGTCGATGTATGGAATAGTCTTCCAGTAGAAGTGGTAGAGGTTAATACAGTGAAGGAGTATAAGCATGCGTGGGATAGGTATACGGCTATCCTAGATATAAGATAAGACCAGGGACTAATGAAAGTATTACTTTACTGAGAGGGTAGTGGATGCATGGAATAGTCTTCCAGTAGAAGTGGTAGAGGTTAATACAGTGAAGGAGTTTAAGCATGCGTGGGATAGCTATAAGGCTATCCTAGATATAAGATAAGGCCAGGGACTAATGAAAGTATTACATTACTGAGAGGGTAGTCGATGTATGGAATAGTCTTCCAGTAGAAGTGGTAGAGGTTAATACAGTGAAGGAGTATAAGCATGCGTGGGATAGGTATAAGGCTATCCTATATATAAGATAAGGCCAGGGACTAATGAAAGTATTACATTACTGAGAGGGTAGTGGATGCATGGAATAGTCTTCCAGTAGAAGTGGTAGAGGTTAATACAGTGAAGGAGTTTAAGCATGCATGGGATAGGTATAAGGCTATCCTAGATATAAGATAAGGCCAGGGACTAATGAAAGTATTACATTACTGAGAGGGTAGTGGATGCATGGAATAGTCTTCCAGTAGAAGTGGTAGAGGTTAATACAGTGAAGGAGTATAAGCATGCGTGGGATAGGTATACAGCTATCCTAGACATCAGATAAAGTCAGGGACTAATAAAGGTACCTAAGCTGCTGTGTCTTCTATTTTTCCTATGTCACAGTTTACTCTGGCTTAGACATTGTCACTGGACATCAGAAGACTGGTTACAAATCCCAGCGAGCAGGAGCAGCTACTCTCCCCCCAGCCCTTCCACCTGGGGGGAGGCGATTGCTATCTGACGGCCTCTATTAATTATTCTACCACTTAAGCCTCTAACAAATAAGGCAGGACCTTTCCTCCACACCTCATTTATTTCTAACGAGAACACTTAAAATGACCTTTTCACAATCAAAATGCAAAGTTCCCCGTCCGAATTAATGAGTCAGAGGAGGCTGGTTGTGGAACAAGCCAGGCGAGGGACAGATCTGAAAGACTGCAAGTGAAACATTATCTTTCTACCCTCTCTGTTAACACAGTGAGTGCTGGAGTTCTCATGTGGGTCTATATAATTATGGTGAGCTCACATTGTCACCTGTTCCACTCTCTGTTGCTGTTCCGCAGGGGTTGGTCCTTGGCCCGCAGTTATTTTCCCTGTACACCCATCTTTTATCTTCCAATACCACCTGAATGTGGACCACACCCAGATCTACCTCTCCTCCCCAGACCTTACTACCTCTGTCGTGTCGCATGTCATGGACACCTGGATGTCATATTCCCTCGAGTTTCGTCCCTATACTCAACTTTGCCTTCACTGTTTAAAATTCTCCGATTGTACCCTCTGATCGCGTCCGATGTCTTGGAGTCATTCTTAACTCAACTCTCTCCTTCATTGCCCTTGCTCTACTCTTGCCAAATCCTGCACCTATGGAGCATGGCGCGCATTCACTCGTTCCTCACCAAAGAAACAGCCAAAATCTTAAGGCACCCGCTTGTCATCTCTCGCCCTGACTACTATAATACCCTACTGGCTGGACTACCTGTGGCTCATTTCCCCCCCTGCAATCTATTAAACATTCTGCTGCCAGGGTCATCTTTCTTGCTCGTCATTTCAACTCCGTGGCTCCTCTCTCCATTGGCTCCGTCTGCTCTAGAATAACATTTAGAATTCTCTCTCCGCTCTTCGGCCCCTCCTTTCATTGCCTCCCTCGTTAACTGATACTATCCTGCACGACCGTTGCGCTCCTCATTTGGACTGAACCTCTCCTCCAATCTCATAAACTCTTCCCACTCCCATCTGCACGATTTTGTCCGAGCTGCCCCCTCTATCTGGAATTCCCTTACGCAAAGCGTCCAGCGCTCTCCCGCTATCTCAACCATCAAAAAGTCTTTCAAACTCACATTTTTAAGTTAGCTAACTACCCATCCCACTAAAATGCTTGTTAATTAACCTATAACTAATCCCACATAGCTCTTGCTGTCCTCAAACACTGTTAGGAATTGGAAGCTTACAACTCAACAAATAAAGCCCATTGCCAGTATCATGGCCGTACAATCAAGATTACAAACATCCCCCTGGGATGGAAAGGTTGGCAGGCAAATGACTGTCGCATTTTACTCATGCCATACATTTTTTAAGGAATTTTACTTGACACAAGAGAGGTTTACTACCCAATAAATAAAACCTACTAGCAGCCCTCAGTAATGCAGTGATCATACCTGAAAGGTTAGGGGTACTGGCACCATCCTTGTTAGATCCTTGTCCCAAAGACCAATATATTACATACACTAATTATATTACATACCAACAAGCTGGTAATGTAGTACTATATAACATGACGAGATACTCACCGTAAGGGTTTGGGTAGTTGATAGCTAAAAGAAAATAGAAAGAAATAGACATAATTAGCTTGGTTACAGCCATAATCACTAGGACCATTTTTAAAAAATGTTAAAATATGTTATTGCAAGGGTATGAGAGGGGGACAGTGTTAGATAAATTGATCAATATTTTGGATTAGGCGACCATCACATCCTCCTTTCTACTTGTGTCAATTAATAAGGGTGAAGACTCAAACCAATGAGGGTGTAATACCAACATTTGAAAACTAATACAAAATTGTACCTTTTTTTGTTGAGTTACCTGTTTATGGTGTTTAATTTAGAAGTTATTACTGCTTAAAAAGTAAAAGCAATTTTTTTCCCCCTTTAATAAAGGGTCATTTTATAATCAGCAAAATGTTTTTGGAATTTCCTCTTTATCCCTTATGGTTGCTGATTTGTTAAAATGTTACTGCCCTAAACACTGGGGAAGATGAATTTCACAAATCTGACAGGTTTGCCCTGAGGAGAAAATCTGTAGACACCACAATATTGCATTCGGCATGTATCAGTCACCACAGCTGTAGCAGGAGACTTTATCATCTCAAAGAGTGATTGTTTTGTTTTGTTTTTTACATGAGACACTGAATATTTAAACATTTGTAGATGGACGTTGGAGGGTCAGCAATTCTCTGAAGCAAAGCATTTATTGCTTGAATAAAAATGTGTTATTTATAATATCTCTTGAAGCGGTAATAATTATTAGGGATTTTTAGCTCTCTCCTACCATAAGTTACAAGGACTGTTTTCTATCTGTGATAGGAGGAGAACCTTCACAAGCCCCACCCACAAAGCTACGCAGTTAGTCCCCTACTTAAAGGATTCTGTCACCTAAACATTGTTTTTACTGTTAATGCAGGGAATAAAAAAAATATTGAAAAGTATCTATAGATTGTGTTCGCAGAATTGCAAGAAAATGCAATTTTAATTTACTGTTTAAATGTATTAATAAAATAAAAAAATATCCAGAATTTTATTGTGCATATAACAGAAAAAGTAGTGACCACAAACGAAAGAAATTCTATCCAACGTTCACATACGGAGAAATGTGGGTAATTATGATCACAGCAGGGTTTGTTTTGAAATGTAATTGCAAAAACATAAATGTCAGAAATGGTTCTTATCTGCCGACACATTCTAGGTTTCTTTGTATGAAGAATTAAACTATAGGTTTATTTTGTTCTCTTTAGATCTTCACTGAAATGTATACACTGGAATAATTTTTCAGGTAAAAGTACAGAATGGATATGGACCATCTTTAAAACTTTGTTGGATGAGGCCTCAGATAAGTAGACACCCTCGGGGGGAAATAAAAAAAGGAAAAACATAAAAGGAAACTGAAAAGGTTTAAAAGAGAGGTGAGTAATAAACAAAAAAAACAAACAAAAAAGAAACACAATCTTTTAAAGTTTTTTTTTTTTAAGAAAGAGGGGCACAAAATAATCAATTCCAAAATAAAAAAGGAAAAATACATGATGTTTAAAAAAAAAAGGAGAAGTGGAGAATGGAAAAAAAATGATTGCAAGAGAAAAAACAACTAATCCCCAAACATGTTCAAGTATATTAACAGCAAATGGATGAAAACTGAAAATGCATTAAAGTTCTCATTTGATTCTTTTTTAGTTTATTCCCAGGTGGTAACGATGGCAGAGATCTCGCAAATGAGAGAGATGTTAAAAAAGACTCTGTCATACTGTGAAACAGGCACAAAAGCGAACAGAAAAATACATACATTGCAGGACATTGAGAAGGGAACTTCAAACTTCAGGCCAAAGTAGCTGAGTTGGAAACATTCTCCCATCCAGCTGCATTGGAGATTTTTTTTCCAATTCTGCTACATTGAGTTTGGAGTTCTCATCACAATTCCCTGCAATTCTCTCTTTATTGTATAGACTCTTAAGAGAAAATGAATTAATATTGTGTCTGTGTTTTGTGACATCATAATAAAGAGATTATTGCCTGATATGCAAATTACACAATTCCCATTGAAACTAATTCATCTGCATGTCAGGGCCAAGGTCATGTAACTGGAGACACCACAGGCACATTTAGAACATTCTTTATTTACATAGTTGCTGGTGATTTTGTTAGTAAAAAGTAATGTCCTGTAATAATGCAATATATGAAAGGGCAGCATGACAACAGGTTGGTGATGCAGCCTCATCACAAGTCTGTCAGTCATAGGCCCTCGGCCAGTAATTGCCCTCCATGGGCGGCCGTTCCTCCCCCCTTGGGGGCTGGGCAAAACCTATATAAACCCTTGCGGTGGTTTTGCCCAGCCTCTTTCCTGGATTATAGAAATCAGTTCCCTCCCACCCATCCCTCTTTGTCTTGTCTTTGTCTATGTCATTGTTGTGATGGCAGGGGGTACCCGAGGTATGACGTCAGTGCAGGGGGTTGGCTGTCTTGGGTATGGCCAACCCGGGAGGCAGTAGCTCTGGGAGCTAGCTGCACGGGCTCCTCATGGGCTGGTCCCTGGGGAGTGAATATCAGGTGGCTACCGTGCAGGGGCATTGACGCCGGTAGACTGATATTTTTGGTTACGCCTACGTCCGATCCTCAGGTACCCAATCCTAGATATGCTACCGCTTAGTGGCATATACATGTGGTACTCCACAAGATGGTATCCTTTGTACATGGTATGTATATGTTATATATGTTATATGTGTTTTCCATGGTTGTATACGTTTTTAGTATACGTTTAAGTTGATTCATTACTGATAATAATACAAAATCTTTGTTACAGTATTTCTTAATAAATACTGTGACCTTCATATCCAGTTTGTTGTCCGTGTATTTTCTTGGGGGGAGGTTAATTCGCCATACCATGGTCATGTATAGATCATTATTTATTCTCTACATTCTCAGTAAAAAAAAACATTACCCTAACATTCCTAACATTTGAAGAGCAGGTCCTGGGACGGCAGGGGCAGTACCAAAAAGGGGTCAGGGTAGCGTGATGCAGTGTGATGTCACGCAACGTTCTGTACAGTTTGCACTTTTTTTTCCCCTGTTTTGCGCCTCTCCCGTTTATTTTTATTTACTGTATATTTTTGGAGCTGCGCTAATATATTTGCGCTCGCTAAAGAAGTTATACAAAAGCCAGAATTTTTTTTTTAAAACATGCTCATTTTTACTCACAATTTGCTTATTACTATGTGAGTGTTAAATGTTTAGTACATTGAAAAGAAGCACAGAGCAGAAATAGTTTTGCACACACAATAGATTCAGTTTTTGAGTACTTGATATATGGCTACACTAAGATGAATAACATTCCTTCTTATTTATTTTTTTCTATCATAAACCATTCCCAAGATATTGCTTTTTTTTTTATTCAAGCGCTTGTATCAGGAGCGTCAAGCGTGCGGCCCCACATGAGGCCCATCTGATTTAACAACTAATGTTCTCATTATCCAATAAAGGTGCAGTTTTGCTTGAATAAAGCCGGTTTATACTCTCTTTGACCAAACTGCCATTTTTGTTTGGTTAACAAGCATATTTTACATCCCTCTTCTACATTTAAATGTTTGATGAGGCCCACTGCACCCATCTGAATTTGGGGACCCCTGACTTACATCAATTCCTTATCATTTAAAAAAACAAACATTGCTTTGCTCCAGGGAAATTCCTGACCCCCTCCCAAGTGACCTTCACCCCCAGTTTATGTGCACATTTGCATCTCTAAGATCCAAACAATGTATCATTTTAAAAACACAATCTTCCTTGGAGATACAAAGGTACCTCCAGCTGACACTGTGCATGCCGATACATTCAACCTACAGAATATCTCCACACAGTTCAGCTGTGATATCATGTCCCTTCATCTCAGCTTACATTGGTCTCACAACCAAACCCAGCTTCTCAGAAAGTCATTTGTTAAAATATTGATTTCCCGACATGTGTGTGATGCTGCTACTGAAAAGGTTATAATGATAAAATATTTACAACAATCAATTTCTGTATTGTGCATATAATTGTCAATTAAATGGCATGTCTGTCTTGTGACTTCACACATAATGCGAAACAAAATAATAAAACACACATAAAACATTTAGTAATTCATCCTCGGAATCCAAATACTTTGAATGAGCACAGATTATCCATGATCTGCAGTCATTGTTATGTTACCAGAAGGATAGGGCTGGATTTAAAGGGGGGGTGGGGGGATGGGGGGCTGTCACTTAAAAATAGTTTATATTGTGACTGTAGAAAATAAAACAGTACCAAAAAAAACATAAAACAGTACCAGTATAATAAATATTAAGCCCCTCTCACGAAGGGAGCAGTGTAAGGTACAGACCAATAGGGGCACTGCCAGGCTACACCCATTAGAGATTCCAGAAAGTGTGTCTCCAAATTACAACACGCTAAATGATCTTATTATCTAAAGAGCATGTGCTCCAGTGCTGCATTTATTTCATAATAATCCTACCACTTCCAAAGATTAAATATGATAATGTAGCAACGATGGAATAAATCTTCAGTGCCAAATCCAGCCCTAGGGAGTCATAACCTTGGCAGAGTTTTAGAACAAGTCTTATTAAACGGAAATTAAACAATTAACAATAGTGAGGTCTATAAAACAGAATTTGTGATAAGGGAATAGCAAAAACCAAAATAGCCAAGCTGGAAAATATTCTTCAACTTACTCCTAATTCCAACTCAGCTATTATTTAGTATATAGACCCCTGTGTTATTTACTGTCTGTGCGCTCTTACATAACCCACAACTGGCCCACTTTGGGAATGCAATCCATTGGTCCAGACTTTATCCTCTGGTGTCAGGAACAATGCAGAAGGAATACTCTGCACATCTGCAACAGTGACAGCTCCACTGCGCAGTAACCCATCATTAACCCTTCCAAGCCACACGCTCTGAGATCCTGCCTCGTTGGTGGGCCATGGTGGAAGATTTAGGTGTTGTCCTAAAAAAAAAATCCCTAAACTGCAAACTGTGCTGAATTAGTGACAATTAAAAAGGCGCTAAAGGTTATTTCTTAACTTTTGCTTCAGCAAAAAAATGCAAAAGTTAAACATCCTTCGCCACTGTTCTGGAGTAATGCCGGTGTGTATCTTTATAGATATACGTGGATTTACTCTGAGCTCTGTCTCTCTGCTGAGGGAGAGCTTGTATGGATTTTGGCGCATTGTCAGTGTCCGCTCAGCCCACTTCTCATCGGGGTCTTTTGGGACTGGAACATGAATGAAAAGGAAATGGGAATGGCACTCTGAATGAGTGTGAAAAACTAATTTAATGGCAGAAAAAATAATATAAAGTAAATACAGCAAAGTAGTTGGAAAAAGACTTGACGCGTTTCGCGTGACTAGCACGCTTAATCATAAGACTTTTGGGTCTGACAGTGTCTCTCTGCCTGAGCAGAGAGAGCCCTTTCCTTTTTAATGCCATTGTTAAGGTTCTAGATCAGGTCCTCCTTTGTTTGTGGCATGTGATCCATTAAAGATGGGGCCATCACAGAGCTCTCTCACTGCACTAGGGGAGGGAAACTAACGTCTACAGCCCAGATACTTCTTAGGAAAAGTGATGGTAAAAGGATAAACTGGCGTCTACAATACCATCCAAAAGATAAGTCACCTGAAAAAAAGCACATTTTTGTAGTTGGAAAAGGCTGATTTTAAAGGGGAACTTTCAGAAAGTTATTAATAGCATAACAGGTGCATATATATATATATATATATTTATATGCTAACGCAGTAAGTGTTATTACATAACTGCCATAATATTCTAAACTTTTAGTTGCCATTTTTTTCTGACCCATCGATTTTGGCCTAAATTGGGTCTGTGCCCCAGGGGACTAGAGTTGACCCTCCCTGCGGTCACGAGTTCATTGAAAAGACACGGAGCGGATACTTGCTATCACTTTATAAACATGGCTGCGTCTGTCTCCCAGACTGCTGGAGATTTTGCCTGGTTGTACAAAGGACTTAAACAAGAAGGAATAAAATCATGTTAGAGCAAGAGTCTCGACTAGTGGTATAAATTGTGTTTATAGACGAGTGATAAGAAACAGGCCTTGGACGCCCACATGCTGAGAGCGGAGATTTGTTCCTCTCCTTGGGAGCGTAACGCAAACAATAAATCCAATACTCTCCTTTATTAGCATTTTCCACAAAGAAAAGATCTTCACATTAGTGTTGTACAGACGGCTTTCAAGTCTGCCGGGGCCCTCGCTCAATCCTATCGGGTAGGGTGATTAAACCGTTACTTGTGTGCGATGGGACCGACAGTAAATCGGCTAATGATATGGCTGGAGAGGTAATCAACCCCAAATATCAGTTCTAATCAGGCAGAAGGTCACTAGAATAATTATTCAGGCAGAAGGTTACTAGAAGAATTATTCAGGAAGAAGCCACTAGTTAGCACCATTCAAACAATATTCCTCTGTATTTGGGAGGATCTAACTGGACCACACCATCTCATAGAACGAAGACACCACAAATTAGACCACCACAAACCTCTTGCAGGACTGGTAAGGAAACAGTGCGAGTGGGGTGAGAGGAAACATCTAGGGGGCCACAGAGTTGGAAATCCTAGATTATTACTTTATTACTTTACTTGGGGTGAGAGGTTAGTGGATGCATAGGACAGCCAGAAGGATGAAGAAGTGGTAGAGGTTACAAAAGTGAAGGAGTTTTAAGCAGTGGAAAGAAAAGGGGGCATCCCCTGTCCCAAACGTCAGGACACAGCTCCCATGCAGACCTGCGGGGGACTGGATCCTACTTGCAGGCAGCCGGAGGATTTATGTGCACTGCAGATTGGTAAGTGTGATGCAAGATTGACAAGTGAGCGTAGAGGGGGGCAGACTGGCAAGTATAGGGGCAGATAAAAAAATGTGGAGATGCATTGTCAAGTGTTGGGGGTCACACTAAGAAGTGTGGGGACAGGTTAACAAGTCGGGAGATGCCATAGGAAATCTGGGGGCACACTGGCAAGTCTGGGGATGGAATGGCAAGTAGGGGGGGGGGGGCAGATTAACAATTGGGAAAAATTGACAAGACTGGGGGGAAAACCAAAGATTCAAAGAGGCAAAAGTGTGATTACCCATGATCCAAGCATTTTGCGCTTGTAAGCACATAATCATATTCTAAATATAGGATAAGACAACGGACTACTATAATTATTCAGATATTTCTTTATTTTATGCAGATATTGTGTAGACTCGATGGGCGGAATGGTTCTTATCTGCTGGTGACACAATCTATGTGTCTATGATTACTGGAAGCCTCACTGTAACCCTTGCCTGTGCAGGGCAGCAGCGGTGCAGGGGTTAAGCTGAATTCAGTAAAAATGGATGAGACCCTGATTAAAATGCAATGTGGTTTGTGTGCTAAGGGCTAGTGGTGTGGAACAGCTGTACACGCAAAGCATTCGCTCTCTCTGAGGCATCACGCCTCACTGACCCCACACTGTCTGGTCGGTCAGGGCACCTCACCCGAGACAGAGACGAGAAACAGCAAATGTGGACAATCCCCAGTGCCCGGCACAGACTAATCTCAAATCAGCACCATCCCCACGCGTCACCTATTCTGAATACACAGCTGCGCTAAAAACACGCCGACCGCCAACTGCTGCATTCAGGAGGCGAACCACAAATGCCTTACATTAATGCTATGTAATATACTAATTCCAATATACTGTGCCGGTCTCTGAGGAAGTGCACCTCTTTCACCTCTTTGCCCATTTGTTAGCACATGTATAGAAATATTTGTATGAAGGAAAAAAGATCTATCAGGGGGCAGACATGTTGTTTAGAATCTTTGCTCTGTATAGCTCTATCAGGGGGCGGACATGTTGTTTAGAATCTTTGCTCTGTATAGCTCTATCAGGGGGTGGACATGTTGTTTAGAATCTTTGCTCTGTATAGCTCTATCAGGGGGTGGGCATGTTGTTTAGAATCTTTGCTTTGTATAGCTCTATCAGGGGGCGGACATGTTGTTTAGAATCTTTGCTCTGTATAGCTCTATCAGGGGGCAGACATGACATTTAGAATCTTTGCTCTGTATTTCTCTATCAGAGGTGGACATGTTGTTTAGAATCTTTGCTCTGTATAGCTCTATCAGGGGGCGGACATGTTGCTTAGAATCTTTGTTTCTGTATAGCTCTACCAGGGGGCAGACATGACATTTAGAATCTTTGCTCTGTATATCTCTATCAGAGGTGGACATGTTGTTTAGAATCTTTGCTCTGTATAGCTCTATCAGTTGGCGGACATGTTGTTTAGAATCTTGGGTTAGAAAGGTCAGTTCACGACCCAAGATGTCCACCCCCTGTAACAGCAAAGAGCGCTCAATATAGTACTTTATATGAATTCTTTCAGTAAAGCCTTTATATATAACATTTCTACACTTGATGAAATCGTTCAATTAAACAGAATTTATTATTTTTACTAACAATTCACCTTTAAAACAGAGCATCTATGTCAGGATATAAATATGCTGAATATAAAAGGTTCCAGGTTTACAAAATACACATTATCAAGATAAGCTAAAGGATCTTCACCTGTACAGCTCGGAGTAAGATTGAGAGAGGGGATTTGACAGACACATAAACGCACCTGCAGATAATTAGTATGATGATGGAGGAGAGAATATTTATATATATATGAGTATATCGTGTTAAATTGGAGGGTAACAGAAGGCAGTTCATTTACTGAGAGAGTGGCTGGTACAGAGCCTTCCAACAGAAGTAGTACAGGTTAATGAAAGTGTATAAGCATGCATGGTATAAACAGAAAGTGATATATGACCAAGGACCACATAAGGTCTGAGAATTTTTCAGCAAATATGGGCTGTCTATGTGGGCAAAATGATTATCTATTGACCCAATCTATGGTTTTTTTTTCATGTTTCATTTTTAAAGATATTTGTTATAATTTCACTCGTATCCCGAATTATCTGATAGTTGGTCACATAACACCCAGTGTCAGGAATCTCACTCAGTTCTTCCTGATAGGCTAAGTCTTTTTCTAGCCTCTTGTGTAACTGGTGTAGGAGTCAGGGTAGAGGACGTTGGTACTGAGAGAGGTGGGTCGGTATTAATAAATTCAATAGCAGTTTGGTTCATTGTAATCCAGTCAAAGTTTCAAATGAAACACGTGCAAACTTGGCCTGCAATCTAGTATGTGCGTCTATTAGCCAATCCACCCATGGGATTGGGGTGTGAAACAAATGTTAGTTATAATGTGTGTTAAAAATAGAGCATTTTATATACATTAGTGACTCAGGGTAACAGCCCCCCCCCCCCCCTCCATCCCCCGTTTTAGAGTGAAGAAAGTTGGGTACCTACGTTCTGTATATCGGATGGTCCGGGAGGCTGAATCTCCTGCTCCAAAGATGGTGACTGGAGTGAGCTGGATCTCGTAACTTTGGGGCATCTTGAGATCTGTGATCAGGTGCTCCTGAAGAAGACCCTTCTGTGTCCCCTGGGCAGAGACAGTTTTACTGCTGGCACTTCTTAAATTCGTCTGCAACCAAAGAATTCACAAAACTGATGAAGTCATCAACAGGCGACTCCACAGACATATTTGCTTATACCATTGTCTCTTAATCCATGCATTTGCTGGTAATTCCTCTAATACAATGAGGGTTCTGTGTAAAGCTGATATCTGGGGTAAAGTTCTTTTGCCCCACAATTGACTATTACATACAAGGCCCAATAATTTTTGAGCATTTTTCTATTCACTATACATCCAACTAGAACACCCATAAATTAACCTCTAACCAAACCCACCCAGCTCCCACTGTCCCCAAATACTGTTAGGAATAAGGAAGCTTACTATTCATCTCACTAGAACACCCATAAATTAACCTCTAACCAAACCCACCCAGCTCCCACTGTCCCCAAATACTGTTAGGAATAAGGAAGCTTACTATTCATCCCACTAGAACACCCATTAATTAACCTCTGACCAAACCCACCCAGCTCTCACTGTCCCCAAATACTGTTAGGAATAAGGAAGCTTACTATTCATCCCACTAGAACACCCATTAATTAACCTCTGACCAAACCCACCCAGCTCCCACTGTCCCCAAATCCTGTTAGGAATAAGGAAGCTTATTATTCATCCCACTAGAACACCCATTAATTAACCTCTGGCCAAACCCACCCAGCTCCCACTGTCCCCAAATACTGTTAGGAATAAGGAAGCTTACTATTCATCCCACTAGAACACCCATTAATTAACCTCTGACCAAACTCACCCAGCTCTCACTGTCCCCAAATACTGTTAGGAATAAGGAAGCTTACTATTCATCCCACTAGAACACCCATTAATTAACCTCTGGCCAAACCCACCCAGCTCTCACTGTCCCCAAATACTGTTAGGAATAAGGAAGCTTACTATTCATCCCACTAGAACACCCATTAATTAACCTCTAGCCAAACCCACCCAGCTCCCACTGTCCCCAAATACTGTTAGGAATAAGGAAGCTTACTATTCATCCTACTAGAACACCCATTAATTAACCTCTGACCAAAGCCACCCAGCTCCCACTGTCCCCAAATACTGTTAGGAATAAGGAAACTTACTATTCACCCCACTACTCATCTCATTAAGTACCCATTTCAATCATCTATTGTGTCTTCTGTCTCCCACTCCCTCTAGATTGTATGGTCTGTGAGCAGGGCTCTTTATCTCATGTATCAGTCTGTTCACCTAACATAATATGTAGATCCCTTCGGTACTCTGCACCAGGCGCTACGTAAATTGCTAGTGCTTTATAAAAAGACTTGAATCCATCAAGTTTAACCCTTTCCCTATCCCATGTTACCGCTGTTGATCCAAAAGAAGCCAAATAAAACCCCTTCAGTAATTTCCAATTCTGCTTTCAGTGGGGATATATTCCTTCCTGACTCCAAATCAGATTTCTCCTGGATCAACAAGCACTAAATACATATTACTGCCTATACTAACATGCACAGCCCTCTATGCTCCGGGGCATTACTGCCTATACTAACATGCACAGCCCTCTATGCTCCGGGGCATTACTGCCTATACTAACATGCATAGCCCTCTATGCTCCGGGGCATTACTGCCTATACTAACATGCATCGCCCTCTATTCTCCGGGGCATTACTGCCTATACTAACATGCACAGCCCTCTATGCTCCGGGGCATTACTGCCTATACTAACATGCATAGCCCTCTATGCTCCGGGGCATTACTACCTATACTAACATGCACAGTCCTCTATGCTCCGGGGCATTACTGCCTATACTAACATGCATAGCCCTCTATGCTCCGGGGCATTACTGCCTATACTAACATGCATAGCCCTCTATGCTCCGGGGCATTACTGCCTATACTAACATGCATAGCCCTCTATGCTCCGGGGCATTACTACCTATACTAACATGCACAGCCCTCTATGCTCCGGGGCATTACTGCCTATACTAACATGCATAGCCCTCTATGCTCCGGGGCATTACTACCTATACTAACATGCACAGCCCTCTATGCTCCGGGGCATTACTGCCTGTACTAACATACATAGCCCTCTATGCTCCGGGGCATTACTACCTATACTAACATGCACAGCCCTCTATGCTCCGGGGCATTACTGCCTATACTAACATGCATAGCCCTCTATGCTCCGGGGCATTACTACCTATACTAACATGCATAGCCCTCTATGCTCCGGGGCATTACTGCCTATACTAACATGCATAGCCCTCTATGCTCCGGGGCATTACTGCCTATACTGACATGCATAGCATTCTATGCTCCGGGGCATTACTGCCTATGCTAACATGCATAGCCCTCTATGCTCCGGGGCATTACTGCCTATACTAACATGCACAGCCCTCTATGCTCCGGGGCATTACTGCCTATACTAACATGCATAGCCCTCTATGCTCCGGGGCATTACTACCTATACTAACATGCATAGCCCTCTATGCTCCGGGGCATTACTGCCTATACTAACATGCATAGCCCTCTATGCTCCGGGGCATTACTGCCTATACTAACATGCATAGCCCTCTATGCTCCGGGGCATTACTGCCTATACTAACATGCATAGCCCTATATGATCCGGGGCATTACTACCTATACTAACATGCACAGCCCTCTATGCTCCGGGGCATTACTGCCTATACTAACATGCATAGCCCTCTATGCTCCGGGGCATTACTGCCTATACTAACATGCATAGCCCTCTATGCTCCGGGGCATTACTGCCTATACTAACATGCATAGCCCTCTATGCTCCGGGGCATTACTGCCTATACTAACATGCACAGCCCTCTATGCTCCGGGGCATTACTGCCTATACTAACATGCATAGCCCTCTATGCTCCGGGGCATTACTGCCTATACTAACATGCACAGCCCTCTATGCTCCGGGGCATTACTGCCTATACTAACATGCATAGCCCTCTATGCTCCGGGGCATTACTGTCTATACTAACATGCATAGCCCTCTATGCTCCGGGGCATTACTGCCTATACTAACATGCATAGCCCTCTATGCTCCGGGGCATTACTGCCTATACTAACATGCATAGCCCCATATGATCCGGGGCATTACTACCTATACTAACATGCACAGTCCTCTATGCTCCGGGGCATTACTGCCTATACTAACATGCATAGCCCTCTATGCTCCGGGGCATTACTGCCTATACTAACATGCATAGCCCTCTATGCTCCGGGGCATTACTGCCTATACTAACATGCATAGCCCTCTATGCTCCGGGGCATTACTGCCTATACTAACATGCACAGCCGTCTATGCTCCGGGGCATTACTGCCTATACTAACATGCATAGCACTCTATGCTCCGGGGCATTACTGCCTATACTAACATGCACAGCCCTCTATGCTCCGGGGCATTACTGCCTATACTAACATGCATAGCCCTCTATGCTCCGGGGCATTACTGCCTATACTAACATGCATAGCCCTCTATGCTCCGGGGCATTACTGCCTATACTAACATGCATCGCCCTCTATTCTCCGGGGCATTACTGCCTATACTAACATGCATAGCCCTCTATGCTCCGGCTCATTAAATAACTATCCAGGCCGCTTTTAAACATAAACAATATTTAGGAGACAGAATGGCTTGAAGATAATTCCATAGCACAGCTTCACACCATCTTCAACCTTCATGCGTTGTACAGTGCAGGAAGTCCCGCGTGTATAATATCCCCACTTACATGTAGACGTGTAATCCCATTATCACACAGCCGCACATATTCCAAATGGGTTTTGGCTAGATCTGCTTATTAACACCAATCTTTAATTGATTTCTTGCCTAGTCGTCTAGCCTCATTAGGCCTCTGTTTAAACACACCGCCATCTGTAGATCTGGGGATACTGCTTGCTGTTACTATGTAGTATCAGACTGTTTATTCACACATAGCATATGATATTACCCTACGCATCGTTACTGAAGCACTCTACACAACTGATTATTATTATTATTATTCCCATCAACTCTGTAGATCATGGGTTGTTTGGGGCGTTTAACTTACTAGAGAGTTTGTCTACAATATCAAAATTAATTACTAAACTATCCATTTACAGAATATTATTTTTATTACTTTTTTTTGAAAATAGCTATTTTCTTTTGTATTATTTTTTTTTTTAGTTTTGTTTTACATCAAAACACAAACATTGTAACAATATTATTATTCAAAATTAACCAAATTATAAATAATTATGTAACAGAAAGAAAAATAAAATATACCTAGATATATGAAAACTAACATATTACAACCAATACCAAAATAGAAATTATAAATCCTGATGAGCAGTAGACTTTAAGAATGTACAGTCTAAATATATAAGAATTTTAAATATTTTAAATTATTTTTTTCTTTTTTTTGTATTAAATATTTTGTTAGTAAGAAAAATGTAAACATTGTAAAAATCTTCTTCTAAATTAACAAAATTGTAGAGGCAAAATCAATGTGGAGTGATCCATAATTACACAGAGCAAAAAGAAAAACAAGTATAATGTGCCTCCTCTGTGTATTAAACAAAATAAAATCTACTTCCCAAACTATTGGTGATGAGTTTTCGGGATTTCCAATGGGTTCATAGAAAAGAACATGAAGAGGAAACAATCCAGTTGTGTAATATTTTATGTGCACCAGTGACTTGAAAGGTGTTAAGAAAAAAAATGAGCAACAATCGGCTTTGATTGGAAAAGTAAATGTGTATCTCCCGGGGGTGAACGGTGGTCCAGAGTGTTTTAGGTAGACAATGTGAGGAGATAGAGAGGCAGTATACGAGCTATCACTTCCTCGCTGCAATGTGGTACCAGGGGCAGAGGGGCAATGCTTAGCTCAATGGGTGGGCGCTCCAACACTTTTTATGTGTCCAAGTGCCTAGGCGTCTAAGATTCTGCAGAAATACAAGCATCATAATTCCCCACCAGCTTTCTAGAATGGCACTTTCTATTTTGTATTGAACTCTATCCCTAATCTGTCAGTTTATCTGTCTGTCTATCAATCTCTGTACCTTATCTGTCAGTATATCTGTCTATCAATCTCTGTACCTTATCTGTCAGTATATCTGTCTATCAATCTCTGTACCTTATCTGTCAGTATATCTGTCTATCAATCTCTGTACCTTATCTGTCAGTATATCTGTCTATCAATCTCTGTACCTTATCTGTCAGTATATCTGTCTATCAGTCTCTGTACCTTATCTGTCAGTATATCTGTCTATCAATCTCTGTACCTTATCTGTCAGTATATCTGTCTATCAATCTCTGTACCTTATCTGTCAGTATATCTGTCTATCAATCTCTGTACCTTATCTGTCAGTATATCTGTCTATCAGTCTCTGTACCTTATCTGTCAGTATATTTGTCTATCAGTCTCTGTACCTTATCTGTCAGTATATCTGTCTATCAGTCTCTGTACCCTATCTGTCAGTATATCTGTCTATCAATCTCTGTACCTTATCTGTCAGTATATCTGTCTATCAGTCTCTGTACCTTATCTGTCAGTATATCTGTCTATCAATCTCTGTACCTTATCTGTCAGTATATCTGTCTATCAATCTCTGTACCTTATCTGTCAGTATATCTGTCTATCAATCTTTGTACCTTATCTGTCAGTATATCTGTCTATCAGTCTCTGTACCTTATCTGTCAGTATATATGTCTATCAATCGCTGTACCTTATCTGTCAGTATATCTGTCTATCAGTCTCTGTACCTTATCTGTCAGTATATCTGTCTATCAGTCTCTGTACCTTATCTGTCAGTATATCTGTCTATCAGTCTCTGTACCCTATCTGTCAGTATATCTGTCTATCAATCTCTGTACCTTATCTGTCAGTATATCTGTCTATCAGTCTCTGTACCTTATCTGTCAGTATATCTGTCTATCAATCTCTGTACCTTATCTGTCAGTATATCTGTCTATCAATCTTTGTACCTTATCTGTCAGTATATCTGTCTATCAGTCTCTGTACCTTATCTGTCAGTATATCTGTCTATCAATCTCTGTACCTTATCTGTCAGTATATCTGTCTATCAGTCTCTGTACCTTATCTGTCAGTATATCTGTCTATCAGTCTCTGTACCTTATCTGTCAGTATATCTGTCTATCAGTCTCTGTACCTTATCTGTCAGTATATCTGTCTATCAATCTCTGTACCTTATCTGTCAGTATATCTGTCTATCAGTCTCTGTACCTTATCTGTCAGTATATCTGTCTATCAATCTCTGTATCTTATCTGTCAGTATATCTGTCTATCAATCTCTGTACCTTATCTGTCAGTATATCTGTCTATCAATCTCTGTACCTTATCTGTCAGTATATCTGTCTATCAATCTCTGTACATTATCTGTCAGTATATCTGTCTATCAGTCCCTGTACCTTATCTGTCAGTATATCTGTCTATCAGTCTCTGTATCTTATCTGTCAGTATATCTGTCTATCAATCTCTGTACCTTATCTGACAGTATATCTGTCTATCAATCTCTGTACCTTATCTGACAGTATATCTGTCTATCAATCTCTGTACCTTATCTGACAGTATATCTGTCTATCAATCTCTGTACCTTATCTGTCAGTATATCTGTCTATCAGTCTCTGTATCTTATCTGTCAGTATATCTGTCTATCAGTCTCTATACCTTATCTGTCAGTATATCTGTCTATCAATCTCTGTACCTTATCTGTCAGTATATCTGTCTATCAATCTTTGTACCTTATCTGTCAGTATATCTGTCTATCAGTCTCTGTACCTTATCTGTCAGTATATCTGTCTATCAATCGCTGTACCTTATCTGTCAGTATATCTGTCTATCAGTCTCTGTACCTTATCTGTCAGTATACCTGTCTATCAGTCTCTGTACCTTATCTGTCAGTATATCTGTCTATCAGTCTCTGTACCCTATCTGTCAGTATATCTGTCTATCAATCTCTGTACCTTATCTGTCAGTATATCTGTCTATCAGTCTCTGTACCTTATCTGTCAGTATATCTGTCTATCAATCTCTGTACCTTATCTGTCAGTATATCTGTCTATCAATCTTTGTACCTTATCTGTCAGTATATCTGTCTATCAGTCTCTGTACCTTATCTGTCAGTATATCTGTCTATCAATCTCTGTACCTTATCTGTCAGTATATCTGTCTATCAGTCTCTGTACCTTATCTGTCAGTATATCTGTCTATCAGTCTCTGTACCTTATCTGTCAGTATATCTGTCTATCAGTCTCTGTACCTTATCTGTCAGTATATCTGTCTATCAATCTCTGTATCTTATCTGTCAGTATATCTGTCTATCAATCTCTGTACCTTATCTGTCAGTATATCTGTCTATCAATCTCTGTACCTTATCTGTCAGTATATCTGTCTATCAATCTCTGTACATTATCTGTCAGTATATCTGTCTATCAGTCCCTGTACCTTATCTGTCAGTATATCTGTCTATCAGTCTCTGTATCTTATCTGTCAGTATATCTGTCTATCAATCTCTGTACCTTATCTGACAGTATATCTGTCTATCAATCTCTGTACCTTATCTGACAGTATATCTGTCTATCAATCTCTGTACCTTATCTGACAGTATATCTGTCTATCAATCTCTGTACCTTATCTGTCAGTATATCTGTCTATCAGTCTCTGTATCTTATCTGTCAGTATATCTGTCTATCAGTCTCTATACCTTATCTGTCAGTATATCTGTCTATCAATCTCTGTACCTTATCTGTCAGTATATCTGTCTATCAGTCTCTATACCTTATCTGTCAGTATATCTGTCTATCAGTCTCTGTACCTTATCTGTCAGTATATCTGTCTATCAATATCTGTACCTTATCTGACAGTTTATCTGTCTATCAATCTCTGTACCTTATCTGTCAGTATATCTGTCTATCAGTCTCTGTACCTTATCTGTCAGTATATCTGTCTATCAATCTCTGTACCTTATCTGTCAGTATATCTGTCTATCAGTCTCTGTACCTTATCTGTCAGTATATCTGTCTATCAATCTCTGTACCTTATCTGTCAGTATATCTGTCTATCAATCTCTGTACCTTATCTGTCAGTATATCTGTCTATCAATCTCTGTACCTTATCTGTCAGTATATCTGTCTATCAGTCTCTGTACCTTATCTGTCAGTATATCTGTCTATCAATCTCTGTACCTTATCTGTCAGTATATCTGTCTATCAGTCTCTGTACCTTATCTGTCAGTATATCTGTCTATCAATCTCTGTACCTTATCTGTCAGTATATCTGTCTATCAATCTCTGTACCTTATCTGTCAGTATATCTCTATCAATCTCTGTATCTTATCTGTCAGTATATCTGTCTATCAGTCTCTGTACCTTATCTGTCAGTATATCTGTCTATCAATCTCTGTATCTTATATGTCAGTATATCTGTCTATCAGTCTCTGTACCTTATCTGTCAGTAGTATATCTGTCTATCATTCTCTGTACCTTATCTGTCAGTATATCTGTCTATCAATCTCTGTATCTTATCTGTCAGTATATCGGTCTATCAGTCTCTGTACCCTATCTGTCAGTATATCTATATATCAGTCTCTGTACCTTATCTGTCAGTATATCTATCAATCAATCTCTGCACCAAGACCACTGGAGAATGAGAGTTAGGACTGCCGGCCCAACTAGTATGTTCAACTTTCCAAGCACATGGGACCATCGCTAACTACACAATAGACACATTTTTGTTTTGTTCCATTTGGGGTCTTTCTCTGAAAGGGACATGGTGTTTGGTGCTCAATATAAGGTCATTATATGGATTAAAGAGGGGCATTGCCTGAATTATTCTATTTCCCTCAGAGCACATGTGGATTCTACCGTCGCTAGAGCAGCATGTAAAACCTATAATCAGGATGAGGTACAGTGTCCGTGGCAAGGTCCATGATGGACTCATAAAACATCATTAAATTATCTATCACGGTCCCCAATACATGTCCATCAGGAATAGTGACCTGGTCTGGGACAAAATGGCTGACCCTGCGGCTCTAACGCACAGCCTTTTAACCAATGACGAAACCCTTGCGACATTGCGTCTACCAGACAGAGAGAAGCTATAGAAACCCCATAACATTCAGGCCATATTTCAAAACTTGCTAACGATTTTGTTCCTGTCTCATCATCGACATGCTGATCACATGGTGGGCACAGGATCTCTGCAATTGCTATATTCCACCCTCCGCTTATATAAAAAGAATTCTGTATCGATTTGTTCAGCTGCCTCAAAGTCTCATCAATCTCCCAGGCATCTCCGTGATCCCCACTGCCAAGCCCGACCATAAAAATAAAAAAAAAAAGATATAGTGCAAGCCCATAAAGGACAAAAATTTATTGGCATTGAAAACCTTGTAACTCAGCAGAATTAGATGGAATATTACAGGGGCGTCGGAGAGGTCCCTGGTGGTCAAACTTGCAAGGCCGGAGCATGATAAGTGTGCCTTGGCTATGGATCAGCCGTGCAAGCACTATATACGAATTAACCCCATAGTATTCATTCTACAGAATATTCAGTCAGTAAAAACGCACACAGAGAGAGAAGAAACAATGTCAGAAGAGTGCTGGAAAAATCACATTTAATGGGAAATAAAATAAACATATAAAATGTAGAAATGAAAAGACAACTGTCTGCAAAAAATTAAAGTTCTCTTTAATTGAAATCTTATATGAAGTGTTGACATTTTAAGTAGAAACGTTTTAATAATGAAATATAAATAAAGCAACGTATTGAGCCGTTTCTGCTCCTCTAGCAAAGATCAGGGGGCAGAGAGCGCAGGCCTTCATTCATGTGACCCTAGATTATAAACAAGATGGCCGACCCTCAATAAAATAATCTAAGCAGAGAGATCTCAATAAGGCGCTTTATTATTAGTCTTTTTATATAAAGATTTTTATTTAAAATACCTACACTTAAAGCAATCTTTAAATTAAACAGAAACAGAGGGAGAAACAGTTATCCTTCAAATAAAATCTGCAAAGAAATTAAACCAACACAAAAAAGAAATAAAAATCAATTTGAAAAATGTGTGTGTATTTGATAAAGGATGTGGCTGTGCAGATAGGAGTATTGATCTAATTTACTCTCCGCAGAGGAGTTTAGTTCATTCTTCCATGTTACAGTAAAACTAAACTCGCAGGTCCAGACGTTATTTTTTTTTAATAATGTGCCAAGAATTATAGAAAATAAAACCAGCATACATTTTTGGTACGGATGCTGACATGCACATTGGGAGTTAGAGCCATGTATTCTAGAGATCTGAATGGCTCTTGTTGGGGGACATCTCTTGCTAATTGTGTAATTCCATTCTGGACCGAGTACCCAGGACATACGTGATAACGAGAGAAATCTCAATGTATTCTTCCTGTTAAAACACTTTCTAAATAAATAATAAAAAAAAAAAAACTGGTTGCACAATTCAAGCACTAGAAAGTGAACTTGATGAACTAAGCCAGCAGGATAATGTTCAACCTAATATTCCACATTCACACACACTGCGCGGATAGGAAGATTCCTGCTTCATTCCCCATTCAGTGGCGTCGTGTCTCTCACATGAGAGGATAATGGCAGGATATCTATAAGTGTATAATGCTCAATGGATGTAACTCACTGGGTGAAAAGAGGAGAAAAAATCCTAGCTGCCTGAAGCCCCAGAGCACGTATAAATCAATATCTATATAAATACGGGAGAATGAACTGCTTATAAAACATTCCATTTAAATGTAACCTTTTCACAACCAGTGAGATCCCCAACAGACTGGGGGGGGGGGTCACTGAAAAATACACTGTACATTAAATCGATAGGGCACGCGCAATTATCTCGATATAGGTGATATAACACGTGGCTCAGGATCCACAAACCAACATGGGGATCAAAGCTGGGATCCCGCGATATTTCCTTTTTAATGAGGACGCGATAACGCTATAAGGTGCACCGCGGTATCGGCAGAGTACCGCTCTGACGGAGCGCGTTAAAAGGAGGTTTTACTTCTGTTTCGTTAACATTTTGTAAACTCAGTTTTTAAAATGCTTGTCTAGGGAAGTGATGGCTAACCTTGGCACTCCAGAATCTGGGTACTACATATCCCATGATGCTTAGACATTCTGCAACAAAATTAACCCATAAAGGACATGAGAGTGGATACAGTTCTGCCCCCCTCCTCCAGCATTAAAAGGGTTAAAAAAACTTCACACATTTCAGAATCCCCAATATAAATATAACATATACAAACATATAAAACTCTCACAGGCTAAATTCCTGCTGCCAGTGGAATGTTCCTGCGATCACATCACTTTGGGTAGGACGGCTTCTTACCTGCCGGATCTCCAGTTTGTAGTGAGTTACTGGATCCACAGCGCCGGGCTCCTTCTGGGTCCACTGGATCACGTAAGAATAGTTCTTAAATTGCTTGAAGCTTTTAATGGGGTTGGGGGTGTCAAAATAGAACTCAGGGCTGAAAGCTTTCCCTAGGATACCGAGATATAGAAAAAAGGTCTGATATAATACAAATGTATGGGGGGGGGGGGGGGGGGATATGGTAACATTTATATACATAAAGGGAATCAACACAGTAACAGAGGAGAGTGTATTTAAATGAAGGAAAACTACCACAACTAGAGGACATAGTCTGAAATTAGAGGGGCAACGATTTAACAGTAATATCAGGAAGTATTACTTTACTGAGAGGGTAGTGGATGTATGGAATAGCCTTCCAGCAGAAGTGGTAGAGGTTAATACAGTGAAGGAGTTTAAGCATGCGTGGGATAGGTATAAGGCTATCCTAGATATAAGATAAGGCCAGGGACTAATGAAAGTATTACTTTACTGAGAGGGTAGTGGATGCATGGAATAGTCTTCCAGTAGAAGTGGTAGAGGATAATACAGTGAAGGAGTTTAAGCATGCATGGGATAGGTATAAGGCTATCCTAGATATAAGATAAGGTCAGGGACTAATGAAAGTATTACATTACTGAGAGGGTAGTGGATGCATGGAATAGTCTTCCAGTAGAAGTGGTAGAGGTTAATACAGTGAGGGAGTTTAAGCATGCATGGGATAGGTATAAGGCTATCCTAGATATAAGATAAGGTCAGGGACTAATGAAAGTATTACATTACTGAGAGGGTAGTGGATGTATGGAATAGTCTTCCAGCAGAAGTGGTAGAGGTTAATACAGTGAAGGAGTTTAAGCATGCATGGGATAGGTATAAGGCTATCCTAGATATAAGATAAGGCCAGGGACTAATGAAAGTATTACATTTCTGAGAGGGTAATGGATACATGGAATAGTCTACCAGTAGAAGTGGTAGAGGTTAATACAGTGAAGCAGTTTAAGCATGCATGGGATAGGTATAAGGCTATCCTAGATATAAGATAAGGTCAGGGACTAATGAAAGTATTACATTACTGAGAGGGTAGTGGATGCATGGAATAGTCTTCCAGTAGAAGTGGTAGAGGTTAATACAGTGAAGTGGTTTAAGCATGCATGGGATAGGTATAAGGCTATCGTAGATATAAGATAAGGCCGGGGACTAATGAAAGTATTACATTACTGAGAGGGTAGTGGATGCATGGAATAGTCTTCCAGTAGAAGTAGTAGAGGTTAATACAGTGAAGGAGTTTAAGCATGCATGGGATAGGTATAAGGCTATCCTAGATATAAGATAAGGCCAGGGACTAATGAAAGTATTACATTACTGAAAGGGTAGTGGATGCATGGAATAGTCTTCCAGTAGAAGTGGTAGAGGTTAATACAGTGAAGGAGTTTAAGCATGCGTGGGATAGGTATAAGGCTATCCTAGATATAAGACAAGGCCAGGGACTAATGAAAGGATTACTTTACTGAGAGGGTAGTGGATGCATGGAATAGTCTTCCAGTAGAAGTGGTAGAGGTTAATACAGTGAAGGAGTTTAAGCATGCGTGGGATAGGTATAAGGTTATCCTAGATAAAAGATAAGGCCAGGGACTAATGAAAGTATTACATTACTGAGAGGGTAGTGGATGTATGGAATAGTCTTCCAGTAGAAGTGGTAGAGGTTAATACAGTGAAGGAGTTTAAGCATGCATGGGATAGGTATAAGGCTATCCTAGATATAAGATAAGGCCAGGGACCAATGAAAGTATTACATTACTGAGAGGGTAGTGGATGTATGGAATAGTCTTCCAGTAGAAGTGGTAGAGGTTAATACAGTGAAGGAGTTTAAGCATGCATGGGATAGGTATAAGGCTATCCAAGATATAAGATAAGGCCAGGGACTAATGAAAGTATTACATTACTGAGAGGGTAGTGGATGTATGGAATAGTCTTCCAGTAGAAGTGGTAGAGGTTAATACAGTGAAGGAGTTTAAGCATGCGTGGGATAGGTATAAGGCTATCCTAGATATAAGATAAGGCCAGGGACTAATGAAAGTATTACATTACTGAGAGGGTAGTGGATGCATGGAATAGTCTTCCAGTAGAAGTGGTAGAGGTTAATACAGTGAAGAAGTTTAAGCATGCGTGGGATAGGTATAAGGCTATCCTAGATATAAGATAAGGCCAGGGACTAATGATAGTATTACATTACTGAGAGGGTAGTGGATGTATGGAATAGCCTTCCAGTAGAAGTGGTAGAGGGTAATACAGTGAAGTAGTTTAAGCATGCATGGGATAGGTATAAGGCTATCCTAGATATAAGATAAGGACAGGGACTAATGAAAGTATTACTTTACTGAGAGGGTAGTGGATGTATGGAATAGTCTACCAGTAGCAGTGCTAGAGGTTAATACAGTGAAGTAGTTTAAGCATGCATGGGATAGGTATAAGGCTATCCTAGATATAAGATAAGGTCAGGGACTAATGAAAGTATTACATTACTGAGAGGGTAGTGGATGTATGGAATAGTCTTCCACTAGAAGTGGTAGAGGTTAATACAGTGAAGTAGTTTAAGCATGCATGGGATAGGTATAAGGCTATCCTAGATATAAGATAAGGCCAGGGAGTAATGAAAGTATTACATTACTGAGAGGGTAGTGGATGCATGGAATAGTCTTCCAGTAGAAGTGGTAGAGGTTAATACAGTGAAGGAGTTTAAGCATGCGTGGGATAGATATAAGGCTATCCTAGATATAAGATAAGGCCAGGGACTAATGAAAGTATTACATAACTGAGAGGGTAGTGGATGTATGGAATAGTCTTCCAGTAGAAGTGGTAGAGGTTAATACAGTGAAGGAGTTTAAGCATGCGTGGGATAGGTATAAGGCTATCCTAGATATAAGATAGGGTCAGGGACTAATGAAAGTATTACATTACTGAGAGGGTAGTGGGTGTATGGAATAGTCTTCCAGTAGAAGTGGTAGAGGTTAATACAGTGAACGAGTTTAAGCATGTATGGGATAGGTATAAGGCTATCCTAGATATAAGATAAGGACAGGGACTAATGAAAGTATTCAGATAATTGGACGGTCTATGAGCATATGAAAGAGGAATTACAGGAAACTGAGAAGAGAATATTAAACTTACGACCAAAGTAGCCAATTTGGAAAAAGCTGTATTGAAGAATTTTTCCAACTCGGCTACTTTGACCTGAAGGTTGAAATGTGTTTCTCTTTTGCCTGCAGTTCCCTTGTTCATGAATAAATCCCATCGTGTAAGTAATAAAAGAAGAGATAACTGTATTTGACAAACTCTTTGGCTTTCAGTAGTGCGGGGTTCAATTAATCAGCCTGATGCGCTCCGCATTGGAAGACCCTAATAATCAAATCAAGATCCAGACACAATCCAGTTACACCGAGAAACAACATGTATCATTATTAGAGGAAGGCAAAGCTGCAGTAATTGTTTCACAGCTGAAATAAAATGATTAAAGGAACTTGTTTGTGCTTAACTGCCAGCAAGAAAAATCCATATTACCAGCAGAAAGCAAATACATACACAATTTGACATGTCAAGTGAACCGGCAAGTGAACTGCAGAACCCAGACATTGTCTTAGCTCATCTAATAATCCCACATATTAAATGTTTGTTTTTTTTTATCTCCCAGACACCAAAGCTCAGCAGCAGGATCATTAAAAGCTGCAAAACTGGTATTTACAAATATTCCATTTTTTTTATGAATACTTACATTTTATATTATATATATTATATTAATTTAACTTTAATATGAATGAAAGAAACACAGGCGCTTTTGATGCCTTGGTGGTCTTTCTGTGATTTCACTGTGTACTCATTGATCAGGGTATTCATGTGGAGGAATGGGTTAATTATTCTCAGTTTTATTTCTGGAGGGTGATTTTGATTACTTGAGAAGTGATTTTCGGTTTCTCTCCCAGAGTCCGATACATTACCTGGGCAGCTGGTCTTCTCTGCTGCCTCTGCGCTTGTGTTAGAAGGGGAGCCAGAGGTACTGAATCTCTGCTACTGGCACTTTGCTACTCGTATGATTCTCTGAACCGAATTCGCAGTGGACAAGCTGTATATTGCACCTTGTCTGTCCACTGATCCCAGAACTATATTTCCATTAACACCTCCTGGTTATGGTCTTTCTGGTCGTCTTACTCACAATCAAATAGGGATAAACACAGAAATTGGTGGGACACATGTTTAGATTTGTATTTAGTCATTGGGGAGCAGGGGGAGCTCTGGAGGTTTTGCTGATATCTCTTAAAGTAGTTTTGTCATCCATGACACATACATTTTTGTTCTGCTCCATAATCCAACCCCTAAGTTTCCTCTGCTCCCTCGGGGGAAGGGCTTTGGTTGTGGGCGTGGCTAGAGGTGCTTAATAGTAATACTCACAGATGGGTCTTTTGTTGTGACTGCGGCTAGATGTGCTTTATGTTATACCACATTTGCACATTATTTATTTAATCCCTAGTTAAAAAGTGCAGAAAATATCAGTATTTAATTAATATATTGTGTAAGTAGCAGAATAAGAGTAAAAATTAAATTCCAAAATGTTTTGTTTCCAAGTAAAACTGATGCGATAAATCGACTTGATTTAAGAGGACCTGAGTAATCAATAGATGTATAGCTGTAGTCAGGAATGACTTGTTCTCACCTTGTCACTGTGCATTTATCATATTATTACCCTCTCTCAATGTTTGTATTCATTATGTTATTTGATTTATTGGAATCTATGTTTGTCCACAGTTTGGTCATATTTACTATCCAATCGTTGAATAACTAACACGTCGCAAAAGTAACAAAGAGCAAAAATAATTTAGTAATTATCCTTTCAAAGATGTCATAGTAACATGATCTGTGTCACCGGCAGATACGAACCATTCATCCCATTTAATATGCCCAATATCTAGCTAAAAAAATAAATATGTCATTAGTCAATAGTCACTTATACCTATCCCACGCATGCTTAAACTCCTTCACTGTATTAACCTCTTACACTTCTCCTGGAAGACTATTCCATGCATCCACTACCCTCTCAGTAATGTAATACTTTCATTAGTCCCTGACCTTATCTTATATCTAGGATAGCCTTATACCTATCCCATGCATGCTTAAACTCCTTCACTGTATTAACCTCTACCACTTCTACTGGAAGACTATTCCATGCATCCACTACCCTCTCAGTAAAGTAATCCTTTCATTAGTCCCTGGCCTTTTCTTATATCTAGGATAGCCTTATACCTATCCCACGCATGCTTAAACTCCTTCACTGTATTAACCTCTACCACTTCTACTGGAAGACTATTCCAGGCATCCACTACCCTCTCAGTAAAGTAATACTTTCATTAGTCCCTGGCCTTATCTTATATCTAGGATAGCCTTATACCTATCCCACGCATGCTTAAACTCCTTCACTGTATTACCCTCTACCACTTCTACTGGAAGACTAGTCCATACATCCACTACCCTCTCAGTAAAGTAATACTTTCATTAGTCCCTGACCTTATCTTATATCTAGGATAGCCTTATACCTACCCCACGCATGCTTAAACTCCTATACTGTATTATCCTCTACCACTTCTACTGGAAGACTATTCCATACATCCACTACCCTCTCAGTAAAGTAATACTTTCATTAGTCCCTGACCTTATCTTATATCTTGGATAGCCTTATACCTATCCCATGCATGCTTAAACTCCTTCACTGTATTAACCTCTACCACTTCTACTGGAAGACTATTCCATACATCCACTACCCTCTCAGTAATGTAATACTTTCATTAGTCCCTGACCTTATCTTATATCTAGGATAGCCTTATACCTATCCCACGCATGCTTAAACTCCCTCACTGTATTAACCTCTACCACTTTTACTGGAAGACTATTCCATACATCCACTACCCTCTTAGTAATGCAATACTTTCATTAGTCCCTGACCTTATCTTATATCTAGGATAGCCTTATACCTATCCCATGCATGCTTAAACTCCCTCACTGTATTAACCTCTACCACTTCTACTGGAAGACTATTCCATACATCCACTACCCTCTCAGTAATGTAATACTATCATTAGTCCCTGGCCTTATCTGATATCTAGGATAGCCTTATACCTATCCCATGCATGCTTAAACTCCTCTACTGTATGAACCTCTACCACTTCTACTGGAAGACTATTCCATACACCCACTACCCTCTCAGTAAAGTAATACTTTCATTAGTCCCTGACCTTATCTTATATCTAGGATAGCCTTATACCTATCCCACGCATGCTTAAACTCCTTCACTGTATGAACCTCTACCACTTCTACTGGAAGACTATTCCATACATCCACTACCCTCTCAGTAATGTAATACTTTCATTAGTCCCTGGCCTTATCTTATATCTAGGATAGCCTTATACCTATCCCACGCATGCTTAAACTCCTTCACTGTATTAACCTCTACCACTTCTACTGGAAGACTATTCCATGCATTTACTACCCTCTCAGTAAAGTAATACTTCCTGATATTACATTTAAATCGTTGCCCCTCTAATTTCAGACCATGTCCTCTAGTTGTGTTAGTTTTTCTTCTTTTAAATATACTCTTGTCCTTTACAACGTTTTCCACCTAAGAATGGTAGGACAGTTGGACTATTCCACTGGTTTCATGGTGACCTGTCCATGGTTTGAATGTTGTCCCAGTTCCCCTTTGTACACATCAAGCACACAGTTCTGCTGAGTTAGCATGGCTGAAAGACTCACCAGTCACCTGGAAGATGCAGGCATCGGCCCCCACGTCGTTGGAGATGGTGCACTCGTATGTCCCACTGGTCTGTTGGGTCAGGCTGTTAATCTTCAGCTCGGAGTAATCTTGCTGCTCTAATGGTGGGACACTGACCAGGTTCCGATTGAATCTCCAGACTGCGGTGGCCACTTTCACGGGGCTGCCTTTCAGCATGTTGCAGCGCATGGTAAAACTGCTCCACATCGGCTGTCGGATGTCCTGAAACTTGGGTTCCACCACGGGGGCAACTATGGGAAGAATGGAAATGACCCCAAGTTGGTAGAGATATTACATTCTGCATAAATCAAATTTTTAATATTTGGCTCAAGCCCTCCCCAGTGATTACTCTGCATGTTTACTGCAGTTGCCGCAGCACTTATTATATAGACACTGAGGATATAAAGTTTTTTTTTTTTAATTTAGTCACTTTCTGTACTGCTGGAATAGAATACATTGTGTGGACTGTAATAGATGTGCTCTTGTACACAGTAGGATCTCTTAACAGTGCAGCACAATTATCAATTGCATCAGTTGTGAAGATTAACCCATAGGGTGCCAGTCTCCGCTCTATGACCAGATACATAGATGAAGAATGGTAAGACCTCTCCTCTCTCTGACACTACCAGTGGTTCTGTGACACTCTAATTTTAAGGGACAGTGCTGTTATTTAGGCCCTCTCCCGGTAAATTTGGGACTGTCATAGCATTAATATTGGCACAGACAGTATTGTGTTTAAATTGGTCTATGTCTAACAGACAGGCTTTATTCACGATAGAGAGAACTGCAGGTAATTGAGAAAGGACTTTTCAAACTTAAGGCCAAAGTAGCCAAGTAGCGAGTAGTAGTATTTTAGACTTAATATTTAAACTTGTCTCAGTTCCCTTCAAATCCCCCTTTCAAGAATAAAGCCCTGAATATATCAATGTAAACAGAGTTTTGTCGATTGCTTTTCTGTTGACCCTTAAGTTAAAGAGAGATTACCAAAACAATCCACCCCAACCTCCAAATAGGTCAGTGATCCATTCAGGTGACTGCAGCTTCTGTCATAAGGCAGAATCATAAGAACTTTTATTAATCCCTAGACAACATGTATATATCCAGCTGCTGCACCCCCTATCTACTGCCGGACTAGCAGTCTGTTGTTTTAAATAAAATATCCCTAGCGGACCACTGACAGTCTGAACACGTCACTCAGTCACTGGTCCTCTACAGGATAACCTATTACTATGGGATAACCTATTACTATGGGATAACCTATTACTATGGGATAACCTATTACTATGGGATAACCTATTACTATGGGATAACCTATTACTATTGGATAACCTATTACTATGGGATAACCTATTACTATTGGATAACCTATTACTATGGGATAACCTATTACTATGGGATAACCTATTACTATGGGATAACCTATTACTATTGGATAACCTATTACTATGGGATAACCTATTACTATTGGATAACCTATTACTATGGGATAACCTATTACTAGGGGATAACCTGTTACTATGGGATAACCTATTACTATGGGATAACCTATTACTATTGGATAACCTATTACTATGGGATAATCTATTACTATGGGATAACCTATTACTATGGGATAACCTATTACTATGGGATAACCTATTACTATTGGATAACCTATTACTATGGGATAACCTATTACTATTGGATAACCTATTACTATGGGATAACCTATTACTATGGGATAACCTATTACTATGGGATAACCTATTACTATTGGATAACCTATTACTATGGGATAATCTATTACTATGGGATAACCTATTACTATGGGATAACCTATTACTATGGGATAACCTATTACTATTGGATAACCTATTACTATGGGATAACCTATTACTATTGGATAACCTATTACTATGGGATAACCTATTACTATGGGATAACCTATTACTATGGGATAACCTATTACTATGGGATAACCTATTACTATGGGATAACCTATTACTATTGGATAACCTATTACTATGGGATAACCTATTACTATGGGATAACCTATTACTATGGGATAACCTATTACTTCGGCATACCTTGTGTGTTTCCGGGGGTTTGTCTGCTGTTTGTTCACAACACACACAAACCCTGGAAATACATAAGATGTACTCCGGACCGGCAGCCCACCTGTCACTCAGGAGCACAGTACGCCCCTGTTATGATATGAGGTACCCCAAATCTTTCTGAACTTTGGACTCATTCGCTTCCATTCATCCCCAATGACCATACTGTCAGTCATGATGATATCTATACACAAATAATTGTTGAAATTTGTATAGGTTCCTCCATATTTCTACCAACGCAGAAGCAAAACAGCAAAGGAGATTTCTATCCTGTAGACCTTATGTTACAGGTTACAAAGGTTCTAAGGGTGGCATGAAGTAAAGGAGATCATGACATCACTAGTGATGTAGAACAGAGACCCATCAACTTCACAGTTCATTTGGTGTTTAATCACCTTAAAACTTATTTAACTCATAACTTGCTGCTCATCAGTTTGGGGTATTTGGGTGGGTTTTTGGTTTTGGAAGCATTTGGTGTGTATTCTCATTACTCATTCTCATTGCCTGGAAACTCTCAGCACTCTCAGCCTGGAAGCAAATCTGATGTTTAGCCTATGCTCTGTCATTTCATAAAGAAACGAGATTATGACATCACCTACAGTTCTCTACACACAGCCTTGTATCTACTCCATGTGTGGTAGCCATTATGACACGTGCAACATTCCCTGTTAGTGTAGATACCTAGCTATCCATGACACAGCAAATGCATGTGTTAAATGAAATACAGGTGTGAGTTCAGTGGGATATAACATGCTGCCTATGGGGTGAAAGTATGTCAAATGCACTTCCACTTTCTTCACCTCTTCCTCAGACCTGTTATTCCCATCAACTGTGTTAAGAGCATGCACAATCTGCTGCAAAAGTTAATTTCTTCTCCCGTTGCCCATCCCCAATTTCCATATGGTTCACCTAAGAACTGAATTAAGTCATAACTCAGGAAAGGAACAAAGTAGAGAGCTGAATATAGTCATGCTGACCCAAACATTCCAGCATGAGTAAGTCATGCAAATTTCATGATTCTTGAGGTCAGCGTTTCACACAAACATTTTCGGTTCTATATTTAAGATTTGTGTTTTTTTTTAATTATTATTTCACCCTAGTCCTAGGGTCTGATTTCGGCCGGGTTGGGGCATATTGAGTAGATCCTTATGTATTTTTGTTCCTATTTCAATAAAAATGTATATTAAAATAAAAAAAAGTCTAGTAAAACCCATGTTTCATACACAAGAAGCACAAGAAGCCATGACATTTGCTTTAGTTTGCTTTTATTCTATGAGTTTGTAAGTTCTACTCTACAGTTCTCCGTTGTTTTTCTTTCTTGGGGGTCCACGTTTGGTGGAAGCCACGCCGGGCCACAAACAGAAAGATTGTCATTCCCGTCCGTACTGACGTCTCCTGACGTAATGGCGATGTCCGTGTCTGTGAACTGTGAAAAATAACACACATTGTTAGGTTAGGGGCATGTCGTTCTTAATATTTAGTTTATAAACAATAAGCAAATGATAACACGTGCCACCATGTCTTAGCTAATATTAAACTGGTTATTACCTCTCCCTCTCCTGCTGTGGCTTCTTCGCCTACGTGGTGACCTTGGACGTCTGCTGTCACTTCGGCTACGATGGATTCTCCTTCGATATGCCATGATCGCTTGCAGAGTTTTCCTTTCATGCAGCAGGAGTTGTTATAATATATTTTACTCTGACTGAGCCTTATATAGCCTCTGGAGATTGCATCACAAGCCTTACTGTGACATCATTGTGACAAAGAGGACATGTAGGATTGCTTAGCTATAACAGTGATTGGCACTCAAAGGGTGTGTGTTTTTAAGTTGGGAGGTTTTGATTGCATTGTACCCCCCCCCCCCCTACCTTACATGGGGGGTAGGTAGGGTATATTTAATAGCATTTTATTAGATTTAATTATATTTTTGGGGCACGTGGCACTAGGAGGGCATTCATTTATTAATACATTGGGGCCTAGAGCATTGTGGCTGCCCATGGATGGAGGGACCCCAATTATTGTATAGCTAATGGGGTCAGTGGCCCTTGGACAGTCACTGGCACCAGGTGGGGGCATTATTATACTGTTAACGGGGTCGCGGACATAGGACTGGCCCATGCCCCGTGGGGGTCAATTAGTAACGATCACATAAAACGGCTGCAGAATATTCCAATAGGACCATTCATGTGAATTAAACACAACTGTACATCGGCGACTGATTTTAACAAACAATCGGTCCAGAGAAACACATTATCCTATACACATTCTGCAAAAGAATCCAAGAGAAGTACAGGAGATATACAGAGGCGCTTTATTAAAGAAACATAGTAGGGATAATGCTTCTACAACATTTTATACTTTTTTCTTTTTCTTTTATCATCAAGTACAGTTCCCGAGCAGATATAATTAATAGAACTTTGAATAAGTATTGTCCTATTGTGGACATAAAAAGTATAGCTGGGCAAAATGAAAATTTTCGTTTCGTTTTCGTCCATTCAGACGAAATTTTTATTTATTTCGTCCAAAACTAATTTCGTCCATTGCTGCTTTTGTTTCGGAAGAAATGTGTTCATTATTTTCGTTTCGCTATATTCATGCATATGAATGGGAAGTAATTCACCTATTGGAGAATTTGGTTCAAAAAGTCGAATTCATCCGAATTACATTCAAATTTAATTTCAATATCATCCCCTACCTTATACTATCGAACTGTTGATATTCGAATTGTTCCGAATTCCCAAACCTTATACTATGTATTGAATGAACATGGGTAAAATGTCCATTCATACGAACTGAATGGTGAAATTAATGCAGCAACGGACGAAAATGGCCTCAATAGTATAAGGTTGGAGAATTCGGTTGAACTTTGTCTCTAAGTGGTTGGGGAATTCGGATATAGAAGCTTATGGACATCATTTTGTTGAAATCAAACAGATAGAAACATGGAAAGTCACATTTTAGTGGTGTAGATGTAAAGCCAAAATTTATTTGATGTGATTAAAATATTTGATTTGCTGCATATTACATTTAAAAAAATAAAAAAACCTGCGGTTTATATAATACTCCCAGCTGACAGTTTCACATGTTATTTGTTAGCTTTGAAGGACCAGTGACCTTTATTAAGGCTACTTTGGTCTTAAGTCTGAAATTCACTACAATTTCCTTTGTGTATATGGTTCATGCATGCTTTGACAGTATCCCTGGGAGGTAGATTGACAGCGTCACCACACATGCGCGATCGCGCTGTCACACAACCAGGCAGCACTGCGCATGCGCAGTATTCAGTCCCCAGTCTCCAGTCTTCACCAGAGAACAGATGAAGAACATGGTGGTGCGGTTTTTATTTCCGCTTTTCTGTCTAATTCTACCTCTCTTCCAAAAATCTTAGAGCATGTTACTGGTATATTACGCCATTCAGCCAGGGATACTCCTAAGGCTTGCATTAACCCTTAAAGAACCAGGGATTTTCCAAGGCTAATGATCAGAGGTGATTTTTCCATTTTGATATGTGGTTAATTAAGATTAGTTTTCCTCTCTCTCATTTACCGCACCCATACAAGTTATATGTTAGAATTCTCTTTGGATGGATACAATGTACATATAAATGATCTACAATTTAGTAATCAAAAATACATATAACAGGGGAGAGGTTTTTAAAAAATTATTATTATTTTCCCAATAATATTGTACACAACTAGTACAACACTAATACTGGCCCACTTAGCCCAAATAACTAGCTAATAAAAATATAGATTCCCAGACCCCCAAAAAAGTACAGGAAAAAAACTTTGGCCAGTCTAATGAACCGGTCAGAGCAATCAGAATCACAGCACAGGCCTGCAGGGGTTAACTGTAATTAAATGAATATATTAAAAGAATATAAGTAATATAGTAAAATTGCAAAAAAAAAATATGAGAAAAAAAGTAAAAAAAAACTGATCAGCAGGAAATTCATTTCCCCCCCCTCCTTTCACTGTCATTTTGCTGCCATTCTCTCTCTGTACTTCCCAATCAGTATGTGTCCAGGGAGTGAATTGGAGGCAAAGTCAGTGTATATAACATATAACATAGATTGTATTGCTAAGTATTTGCTAATTATGGATATGAAATTTAAACTGTTTTAATAAATATATATTACACATTAAAGTTTACAAATTTCACATCCATAATTATCACAATGCTTAGTATACATTATACAAAACTGACAAATACCGACAGACATACAGTTTCTAGATTTTTTTTATTCAAACTGAAAGCAATTTCCCAACGCTATAGTAGTAGTTTGTCGAATCTGTGGAATTCATCCATTCAATCAATGCGGCTTTTAGGCTGTTGTATGTCATGTTGACTAAAATTTGAATTTGGAGGTTGACCACTAAATTCGTATTTTAAATAGAGCGGACCCACTTTATTCGAAATATGTCGAAATTTACCGAATTGGCGAATGGATGGATTCCACTGATCAGATCAAAGTCATAAGACAGTCATTATTCATTTAGGATCAGTTTTCTTCTGCATAGCATTATGTTATGCAGAATAAAAACTAATCTGATATGAATATTGAATGTCTGATTACTTTATTCTGTAGAATTCGACAGTTAGGTCAATTCGGATGAATTTGACACTTTTCGACTCTATTTCACCTCTATTTCGGCTGTTAGAATTACATACAATAACGCAAGCCAAATTTGAGAATTCTAATTCAACATATCAGAGTGGCTGTCAGCATCCGAATGAACGAATGGACGAATTCATTTCATTCATTTAGCATTCGTTCATTCAGATTTCATTAGTTTTTCTTTTTCGTTATTCGGACGAATGGACAAAAATGCTTTTTTGTCCGAAAACGAATGCACGTCTAATAAAAAGGATCTTCCTATGCATAGTACTAAACCTCTGGGCTTCTATAAAAATGGCATCTGGAAAATGTCTGTGAATCAAGCCAGACAAACCTTTTTCTTTTTCTAGCTCTGCCACTGATAAAACTGACCAGATCTCTCAACTGTAATTCTTCAAATGTTGTTTGGCTACTGCAATGTAAGCAATGTATTGGGTGAACCAGTAGACCATTTCTTGAACATCTAGGAGGAATGTCTATTAAAACTACAAAATGTCCTGTCCCCAGAGGCGTCACTAGGGTTGGTGTCACCCGGTGCGGTAACTCAAGGTGTCACCCCCCTGGATTTCCTCCAGTACCATGCCAAACAGATTCTTAGTAATGCCAGTTGGACGGTTCATTAAATATGCCACATACAGGAGCCCCATACATTATGCCTCACACAGGAGCCCCATACATTATGCCTCACACAGGAGTCCCATAGTTATGCCACAAACAAGAGCACCATAGTTATGCCACACACAAGAGCTCCATAGTTATGCCACACACAAGAGCCCCGTATTTATGCCACACACAAGAGCCCCATAGTTATGCCACACACAAGAGTCCCATAGTTATGCCACACACAAGAGTCCCATAGTTATGCCACACCAAAGAGCCCTGCAAGGTGATAAATGTACAATTATAAAACAATAAATACCTATACACATCTTTCTCACTAGTTGCATTTATACGTATATGAATCTTTTAATATTACCATATTTGCTCGATTATAAGACGACCCTGATTATAAGACGACCCCCCAAAATTTGGATATTCCTTTAGGAAAAATACTAAAAGCCTGAATATAAGACTACCCTATAGGAAAAAAGTTAAACTTGTATATATTCACATGTAAATTGCTTTTTTAATAAAATATTATATAAAAAAAAATGCATTTCTTGTGTATATTTCTTTTTATGTGCCAATGCTGCCTCTCTCTTTCCCTTGCCCCCAGCTTTTGTCTCACTTTCCCCACTCCCCCCTCACCTGTCTCTTCCCCCCACATGTTTCTCTCTGCCCCCCTTCCTCTGTCTCTCCCCCCCTTCCTGCTCTGTCCCCCCTGTCTCTCTGCCCCCCTCCCTCCCTCCCCCTGTCTCTCTGCCCCCCACCCTCCCTCCCTCCCCCTGTCTCTCTGTTGCCCCCCCCCCCTTACCTGTACTTCAATCCCTGGTGGCTAGTGGGGGCAGCCGGGGGATGTCTGCACGATACTTGCAGACATCCTCCATGCTGCCCGACACGGCAATCTATTATGACGGACAGCTGTCCGTCATAATAGTCTGCCGTGTCGGGCAGCATGGAGGATATCTGCACGTATAGTGCAGACATCCCCCAGCTGCTCGATTGTCCCTGGTGCCTAGTGGGGCAACAGAGGAAGTCTGCGCGATGAGCGCAGACCTCCCCTGCTGCCGCCCGGCACGCTCGCCGGGACTTCTGTGACGAAAGCGGAAGTACCCGGCTTCTTCACAGAAGCCCCGGCGGTCGTGCCGGGCGGAAGCAGGGGAGTCTGCGCTCATCGCGCAGACATCCCCTGCTGCTAGAGAGGGGGATCCAGGTCCCCTGCAGCTCTGCTGGGGACCTGGATCCATGTCTTATAATCTGACCTCAATTTGAGGTCAGATTATAAGAGACCTCGATTATAAGACCTCGTCTTATAATCGAGCAAATACGGTATATCAAACTATTTTCATTTGTAATAAAAATTTGTTGTTTAAAATATGCCACTGTTTGCCCATTAAATATGTCATAACCAGCTTGCCAATTAATAAGCCACAGCCAATTTGCCCAATATTTTGCTAGTATTATTTTGCCATTAATATGTCACAGCCAATTTGCCCAGTAATATGCCATTATTATTTTGCCATTATTATGCCACAGTCAATTTGCCCAGTAATAATCAAGTATTATTTTACCATTTAATATGCCTGTATTATTTTGCCATTATTATTCCCCAGACAATTTCCCCAGTAATATTCCAGTATTATTTTGCCATTATTATGCTCCAGACAATTTGCCCAGTAATTTGCCAGTATTATTTTGCATTATAATGCCACAGCCAATATGCCAGTATTATTTTATCATTTAATATGCCCCAGCCAATTTGCCTAGTAATATGCCAGTATTATTTTACTATTTAATATGCCCCAGCCAATTTGTCCAGTAATATGCCAGTCTTATTTTATCATTTAATATGCCCCAACCAATTTGCCCAGTAATATGCCAGTATTATTTTACTATTTAATATGCATCAGCCAATTTGCCCAGTAATATTCCAGTATTATTCTACTTTTTAATATTCCCCAGCCAATTTGCCCAGTAATATGCCAGTATTATTTTACTATTTAATATGCCCCAGACAATTTGCCCAGTAATATGCCAGTGTTATTTTGCCATTATTATGCCCCACACAATTTGCCCAGTAATATGTCAATGTTATTTTGCCATTATTATGCCCCAGACAATTTGCCCAGTAATATGCCAATGCTATTTTGCCATTATTATGCCCCAGACAATTTGCCCAGTAATATACCAGTGTTATTTTGCCATTTATGATGCCCCAATTTGCCCAGTAATATGCCAGTTATTTTGCCATTATCATGCCCCAGACAATTTGCCCAGTAATATGCCAATGCTATTTTGCCATTATTATGCCCCAGACAATTTGCCCAGTAATATGCCAGTATTATTTTACTATTTAATATGCATCAGCCAATTTGCCCAGTAATATGCCAATGTTATTTTGCCATTATTATGCCCCAGAAAATTTGCCCAGTAATATGCCAGTGTTATTTTGCCATTATTATGCCCCAGACAAATTGCCCAGTAATATGCCAGTGTTATTTTACCATTATTATGCCCCAGACAATTTGCCCAGTAATATGCCAAGTTTATTTTGCCATTTATTATGCCCCAATTTGCCCAGAAATATGCTAGTGTTATTTTGACATTTATTATGCCCCAGACAATTTGCCCAGTAATATGCCAATGTTATTTTGACATTATTATGCCCCAGAATATTTGTTTAGTAAAATGCCAGTGTTATTTTTCCATTGTTATGCCCCAGACAATTAGCCCAGTAATATGCCAATGTTATTTTTCCATTATTATTCCCCAGACAATTTACCCATTATTTTGCCACCCCCCTTCTCATGTACTCACCTCCTGGCTGTCTCCTCCGTGCATTCTTCCTACTGCACGGAGGAGGGAAATAGTCACAGGATATCCGATGGCACTGTTTTTTTTTTTAACTGGGTGAAACCCCCAGCGGGGGGGGGGGGGGTTTGTGAAAAAAAGAAAAAGAAAAGTTCATCAGAGCATGGGACAGTAAGGGTGTCAGATGGTGTGGTCCGCACCCCCCTCGGGACTCTGGTGCCTGTCCCTAAACACTGTTCTCCCTGTCCCTGCTTTTCTCTGGATAAATGTGTGGGTATAGGCATAGACAAGGTTACGCCTCACTGGAAAACATCTCCCAGCGATAGACCAAGTGGATACACAAACTCCAAATATGTGGGTTCAATCCTGAGAGTGCAACGCTTCCAACAGGCATTTGAACTGTCTTTAAGTTTTGCATCTTTACTGGATTTTTTCCAGTTAAGTTACGATGCCATTTGGGATAACCTATTATTTTTATATCATTTACTAGCTTTCGCTCCAGCTTTGGCCCGTCATTTAGACTCTTGACTCATTCAGGGTCACATCAGAGCATATTGTGTATACTGTCACCATGCAGGTCAGTCATGATAATATCTATAAAAATGTATTTATGACATTTGCATAGGTTCCTCCATATTTCTACCAATACAGTAGTACAATAGCAAAGGAGATGCCTATCCTATAGACCTTATGTTATAGATTTCAAAGGTTCTAAGGATGACATGTAGTAAAGGAGATTATGACATTACTGATTTAAATGACGGTTTAAAATGTGCATAATTGCCCAGTGGTTTAAATAGTGGTGTTGTATTTACCGCGAGGCATCCTAGGCGGATGCCTAGGGCAGAACATTTTGGGGGGCGGCAGCGCCCCCCCAGCACTAAAAAAAAATAAATGTAAAAAAAAAATCTGGCCCTTTAAAAAAAAAAAAAGACCGCGCTTGCAGGCAGAGACGGAGGTGAGAGGGGTTCGGAAGATCCCCCCTCACCATCGCTCTGCCTGCCAGGCTGCACGGGGAGCCGAACAGGCAGCACAGAGAAACCCCCGTACTGCCTGTTCGGCTCCCCGTGCAGTATGACACGGAAGGGCGAGCACCGAGTCACGTGAACTGTCAGCACAACCGCCTGGGAGCCGAAGAGGCAGCATGGAGTAGACCATGCTGCCTGCCACTAGTCACCAGGGAAAGGTAAGTGCTGGGGAGATGGGGGGCAAATTGGCTGGGGCTTATTAAATGGCAAATAACACTGGCATAATGGGCAAATTAGCAGGGGCATATTAAATGGCAAATAATACTGGCTTAATATTGGGCAAATTGGGTGGGGCATATTACCGGTAAATGGCAGAATAACACTGGCATATTATTGGGCAAATTGGCTGGGGAATATTAATGACAAATTATACTGGCATATTATTGGGCAAATTGGCAGGGGCTGATTAAATGGCAAATACTGGCATATTATTGGGAAAATTGGATGTGACTTATTAATGGCAAATAATACTTGAATATTCTTGGGCAAATTGGCTGGGGCATATTAATGGCAAATGATACTGGCATATTATTGGGCAAATTAGCTGGGGAATATTAAGGCAAATAATATTGGCAATATGTATGTAATGGGGTGATAGAGGCATTTTACATTTTACAATGGGGTGATGGGGCATGTCCTTGGTGTGCAACGTGGGTTATGGGTCACTTCGTGGGTGTGCATCGTGGGAAGGGGAGGTGCCCAAAATTTGTCTGCCTAAGGCAGCACAAAAACAAGATACACCACTGATGTTATCACAAGTTGAGGCAATCAGCAAAAACAGCACTAAAAAAGCCAGATTTTGGTCACTGACCAAGATGGTGCTGCCCTTCTAAGGGCAGGAGCAAAGGAAGCAGATAGTAGCTGCTTCCTGTGCTCTGCCGGCTGTTAAACAATTGTCTTATCCTAGAGGCAATCTGTGACAGCCAGGCAGATTGTCAGGTGAGCATCCCCACTGCCTGATCAGATCAATACTTTACAAATATTGATATGACCACTTTGGATCTGCCTCCCTCTCCTCACATTTTTTTTTAGTGAGAGAGACAGATCAATGCAATAAAAATAAGTTATAATAAAATAAAACAATAAAAAATGACTTTTATAAAAGCCATTCCCTGCGTTTAACCCCTTCCCTGCCGCTGATCATGCATAAGCAGTGATCTTGCACATCAGAACATTTTTTCGATGTACATTTTTTGTACTGTAATGTAGGTAGTACTAAGACCTATTGACCTAATTTCCCCTTCCTTCACATAGATCACTAATTAGGCAATAATATTTATGTCAAAGCAATTTTTAGTTGTCTGCACTTTTTTTACACCTGCTATGGGGTTACATGTAAAGTTAAAAAATGTTTGAGTTTTTTGTAAGTTGTCTGAGCACATTCCCTGTATATTAATTCCTTCCCTGCCATTGATTACTGTATAAGCAGTGATCTTGCACAGCAACACACTTTTTGCTGTCTGCATTTTTTAGGCATTCATTTCTTTGTACTGCATTTTATTATAGTACTACAAAGGCTATTAACCACTTCCATAGATCACTGCTTAGGCACTAATTCTGAGGCCGCTGGCTCAGGGTCCGATTTTGACCCTAGTGATGTATCAGTGGCTGCTGAGCCCTTGCCACAATGAGTCGTGGGTGTCTTTTAAAAAATATATGGTTTGGTGGGGGTAAATTACATTAGCCGGCATCAAAGATATCCCAAATAGAACATGGGCACAGGTTGACTACATGTCAAAATTCCAGGTTGGAACACTGAGGTGCGCACCTCCCAAATGTGGCCTTATACCTCCCAAAAACCAACAAACCTATACATGGATGGTATCGCTGTATTCGGGAGATATTGCTGAAACATACTGGGGTTTTGTTTGGCAGTGAAAAAATACCAGAATCTGTGAATTCATGCCTGAAGTACAATGTATGTGGAAACAAAACTATAAAAAAATACTAATCAAAACTATGACAAAGGTTTAATTAGTACATGTAACATATTAAAATAACACCGTTTCAAATACCTAAGGATGTCTAGTTTCAAAAAAATATATTGTTTGATGGGGTAAAATGTCACAATTCCAAGCTAGAAATGAGCACATCCCAAAAGTTACCTTTTAGCACCAAACAAACCAACACATGTATTCATGGGGGGTGCCGGAATATGAAAATTAATGTCTGAACTACTTGTATGTAAAAAAAAATAAAAAAAAATGACATCCGAACATTTTGACAAAGGCTGATGGTAGAATTAGTACATGGAAACTCTTAAATTCCCACTATTTAAAATACCCTAAGATGTCCAGTGTTCCAATATGGTTTGATGGAGTAAAATACATTGATACAATACATGGTTTGATGGAGTAAAATACATTGACCGGCTTCAAAATGTCCCAATTGGAACAGTGCAGGCTGAGTACATGCAAACATTTTTGGTTGGAAATGCACACCTCCCAAACGTGACCTTTTAGCCCCCAAACAGCCAAACAAACCTATGCATGGGGGGTATCCCTTTACTCAGGAGATGTTGATGAACATATATTGAGGTGTTGTTTGACAGTGACAAATAACAGAATCTGTGAATTCATGCCTGAAGTACAAGGTATGTGGAAAAAAAAAATAGTACCCAAAAGTTTGACAAAGACTGGTGGTAGAACTAGTTTACAGAAGGTGTTAATATACCACCATTTGAAATACCCTAGGGTGTCTAGGTTTAAAAAATATATGGTTTTATGTGGGTAAAATACATTGTCTGGCTTCAAAAATGACCCAAAATGGAACATGGGCGCAGGCTGACTAAAATTCCAAGTTGGAAATCCTAAACACACAACCTCCCAAATGTGTTATTTTTAAACTCCCAAACAATCCAGCAAACCTATGCATACCCCAAATTAAATACACTGTGCATACCCCAAATTAAATACACTTAGTTGTCTAGTTTTAAAAAATATGTACATGTGGGGGGTGAGGGACAGATATCAGTGTTACAATGTCACTATCACTAATTATGAAATAAAACATTTTAAACAACATTGTACTACTTTTACTTTTTGTCCTGTAACTTGAAAAAAAAGGGGAAAAAAACATAAAACATGAGCTATTTCTAAACTCAGGACAAATATTAAAAACTATTTAACAGGTTTTTTTAATTAGCTTTTGTAGATGATAAAAGTCAGAAAACCTTTTTTTAAAAAACCTTTTTATTATTATATTTAATTATTTTTATATATAAAATTAAATGATATGATCAATATAATGGTATCAACAGGAAACCCTTCTTATGCCGAAAAAACCCAGTATATATTTTGTGTGGGTACTCTGTCTGTCTTTTCAGCAGTCTCTTGCGCCATCTTGTAGCAGTTCTCAATCGTTGTTCAACATGTCGCACCTCTGTTTTCTGAGCAGCTTAATAGCGCTGTCTTGTAGCAGTTCTTAATCACTGTTCTGCAAGTGCGGTTCACGTCAAAACTTAATTAAGTCATAACTTGGGAAAGGAACAATGTAGAGAGCTGAATATAGTCATGCTGACCTAAACATTCCAGCATGAGTAAGTCAAGCAAGGTTTTAGACTTCAGCGTTTCACACAAACAGACATTTTCGGTTCTATAGTAAAGATTTGTATTTTTTAACATTGTTTTTAATTGTTTCACCCTAACCCTAGTGTATGTGATTGTGGGCTGGGTTGGGGCATATTGAGTAGATCCTTATGTATTTTTGTTCCTTTGTTTTTAACTATGCAAAATTTCAATAAAAATTGATATTTCTTTAAAAAAAAAAAACACTGCTTAAACCCATGTTTCATACACAAGAAGCACAAGAAGACATGATATTTGCTTTAGTTTGCTTTTATTCTACAAGTCTGTAAGTTCTACTCTACAGTTCACCGTTGTTTTTCTTTCTTGGGAGTCCACGTTTGGTGGAAGCCACGCCGGGCCACAAACAGAAAGATTGTCATTCCCGTCCGTACTGACGTCTCCTGACGTAATGGCGATGTCTGTGTCTGTGAACTGTGAAAAATAACACACATTGTTAGGTTAGGGGCATGTCGTTCTTAATATTTAGTTTATAAACAATAAGCAAATGATAACACGTGCCACCATGTCTTAGCTAATATTAAACTGGTTATTACCTCTCCCTCTCCTGCTGTGGCTTCTTCGCCTACGTGGTGACCTTGTCCGTCTGCTGTCACTTTGGCTACGATGGATTCTCCTTCGATATGCCATGATCGCTTGCAGAGTTTTCCTTTTATGCAGCAGGAGTTGTTATAATATATTTTACTCTGACTGAGCCTTATATAGCCTCTGGAGATTGCATCACAAGCCTTACTGTGACATCATTGTGACAACGAGGACATGTAGGATTGCTTAGCTATAACAGTGATTGGCACTCAAAGGGTGTGGTTTTTTTTTATAAGTTGGGGGAATTTGATTGATTTGCACAAACATGTTGAAATTCTAAACAATTGGTATAGATAAAAGTATTCTCTCATACGGCTTCTGCAAAAGAATCCAAGAGAAGTACAGGAGATATACACATGCACTTTATTATGGAAAAGCAATAGGGATAATGCTGGTGAAGTACATTTTGATTTTTCTTTTATCATCAAGTACAGTTCCTGAGCAGATGTAATTAATATAACTTTGAATCATTATTGTCCTATTGTGGAGGGTGATGCTTTTTTTTGAAAGGGCAGATTCCTCAAATGGCATTTATGCCCAATATCCATACTGTCAGCATTCAGGTCAGTCATGATGATATCCATTAAAAATATTATTTCTGAAATTGAATAGGTTCCTCCATATTTCTACCAACACAGAAGCAAAGGAGATTTCTATCCTGTAGACATTATGTTATAGGTTTAAAAGGTTGTAAGGATGCAGTGCTGTATTTAACGCGAGGCATCCTAGGCGGATGCCTAGGGCGGCAAATTTTGGGGGGCGGCAGCGCCCCCAGCACTGAAAAGAAAAAAAAAATGTAAAAAAAAAAAAATGTAAAAAAAAAAAAAAGGCCCTTTAAAAAAAAAAAGACCGCGCTTGCAGGCAGAGACGGAGGTGAGAAGGGATCGGAAGATCCCCCCTCACCATCGCTCTGCCTGCCAGGCTGCACAGGGAGCCGAACAGGCAACACAGAGAAACCTCCTTGCTGCCTGTTCGGCTCCCCGTGCAGTGTGACACGGAAGTGCCGCCAGTCACGTGACGGGCGCGCTGACGTCATACGCGCGCCCGGTCACATGACCTGTCGGCACAATCGCCGAGAAGCCGAACAGGCAGCATGGAGGAACCGTGCTGCCTGCCACTAGCCACCAAGGAAAGGTAAGTGCTGATGGGAGTCAGAGTGTGTGTGTGTGTGTGATGGGAGTCAGAGTGTGTGTGATGGGAGACAGTGTGTGTGACTGAGTGTGATGGGAGTCAGAGTGTGTGTGATGGGAGACAGTGTGTGTGTGATGGGAGACAGTGTGTGTGACTGAGTGTGATGGGAGTCAGAGTGTGTGTGATGGGAGACAGTGTGTGTGACTGAGTGTGATGGGAGTCAGAGTGTGTGTGATGGGAGACAGTGTGTGTGACTGAGTGTGATGGGAGTCGGAGTGTGTGACTGAGTGTGATGGGAGTAGGAGTGTGTGACTGAGTGTGATGGGAGTAGGAGTGTGTGACTGAGTGTGATGGGAGTATGAGCTTGATGTGAGTCTGAATGATGGGGCATGTCTTAGGTGTGTAACGTGGGTGTGCAGCTTGGGTAGGGGGGTGCCCGGATTTTGTCTGCCTAGGGCAGCACAAAATCAAGATACACCACTGTAAGGATGACATGAGTTAAAGGAGATCATGACATCACTGGTGATGTAGAACAGTGGCCCATCAAATTCACAGTTCATGTGGTGTCTAATCACCTCAAAATGTAACTAACACCTTGCTGACTAAAAAAATGCTGACGCCATTTTGATCGCTCCGGAAATCGATATGAATGCAGCTTTTAAAGGCGCAGTGCCTTTAAAACACTTGGTGGTTTAAATGAGCATAGGAAGCAAATTTAATGGTCACCGTGTAACCAAGATGGCGCTGCCCGTGCTCTGCCAGCTGTTACACCATTTACTCATTACAGAGTCAATCTGTAACTGCCAGGCAGACTGTCAGACAGTGGGGATGTTCAGATGAGAGTCACCACCGCCTGGTCAGATCAATATTTATAAAATATTGATCTGACCACTTTGGATCTGCCTGCCTCGCACATTTTTTTTTTTTTTGTGAGGGAGAGAGACAGGTCAAATCAATAAAAATAAGTTATTATAAAATAAAATAATAAAAATCCATTAAAACAATAAAAAAGTGAGACCCAATGACTTTTATAAAAGCCATTCGCTGTGTTAAACCCCTTCCCTGCCATTGATCATGCATAAGCAGTGATCTTGCACCTTAGCACATTTTTTCCTGTTTGTGCATTTTTTGGGGGCTAATTTTTTTGTACTGTAATTTCTTTCAGTACTACAAAGGCTCTTTTAAGGGCTATTAACCCCTTCCTTGCCATAGATCACTGCTTACGCAATGATATTGATGCCAAAGCAAATTTTAGTTGTTTGCACAATTTTTTTTTATTTTTTTTACATCCACTAGGGATTAATTACACCTGCTAGGGGGTTACATGTAAAGTAAAAACATTTTTGAAGTTGTCTGAGCACATTTATAGCGAGCAATCAGTAATAGCTTATTAGTAGCAAATGTAGTTTGATGATTGCTCAATGAATATTGATCTGACCAATTTGGATCTGTCTCCCTCTCCTCACTTCCATTTTTTGTGAGGGAAAGAGAAAGATCAGTATTAGTGTTAAAATAAAATTTTACAAAATTGTGAGCTTTTGTAAAAGTAAGTCCATGTGTATTAACCCCTTCCTTGCCATTGATCACTGTATAAGCAGTGATTTTATACCGCAACACATTTTTTTGCTGTCTGCATATTACAGTATTACATAGGCTCTTCTAAGAGCTATTAACCCCTTTTTTGCTGTAGATCACTGCTTATGCACTGATTCTGAGGCAGCTGACTCAGGGTCCAATTTTGGCAGCTGACTCAGGGTCCAATACATCATCTAGTGATGCTGAGCCCTTGCCACAATGAGTCGTGGGTGTCTACTTTTAAAAAAGATATGGTTTGGTGGGGGTAAATTACACTGGCTTGTTTCAAAGATATATCCCGAATAGGACATGGGCGCAGTTGGAACACTGAGATGAGCACCTCACAAATGTGGCCTTTTATCCCCAAACAACACAACAAACCTATTCATGGATGATATCGCTGTACTCGGAAGATGTTGCTGAACACATACTGGGGAGTTGTTTGGCAGTGATAAATATTTAGAGTCTGTGTACAATGTGTGTGGAAACAAAACTCTAACTGTAATCGAAACTTTGACAAAGGCTGATGGTTTAATTAGTATAAGTAAAGTTAATTATAATACCACCATTTGAAATACCTTTGTATATCTAGTTACCAAAAATATATGGTTTGATGGAGTAAAATACGTTGTCCGGCTTCAAAACTTTTCTAAATTAAACATGGGCGCAGGCTGAGGTGATGTCAAAATTTTAGGTTGGAAATGCGCACATCCCAAATGTGACCTTTTAGCCCCCAAACAAGCACATAAACCTATGCATGGGGGGTGTCCCTGTACTCAGGAGATGTTGCTAAACACATATTAAGGTTTTGTTTGACAATGACACATAACAGTATTTGTGAATTCATGCCTTATGTACAATGTATGTGAAAAAAAAACTAGTACCCAAAAGTTTGACAAAGACTGGTGGTAGAATTAGTACCAAGAAAGTGTAAAAATACAACAATTTGAAATACCCTAGGGTGTCTAGGTTACAAAAATATATGGTTTGATGTGGATAAAATACATTGACTGGCTTCAAAAATGTCCCAAATTCTTTTTTATCTCCGCAAACTTTGGCAGGTAAAATGGCTGCATGAAAAGTGTCAAAATACCCTAAGTTAACACCTTCGCGACAAGGTCCTGTGGTGAATCAAGCGGTTTTCGCGATCAACGATCGTGAAAACCGCTTTAACGGTGCTGGTCTATTGACGCGATGTCGAGGCAATAGCCAGCACCGAAATTTATATTTTGGGGCACCCACGATCGCCCCATGGAGTGATCGTGGGGAGCCATATTGACGGAGCATGCTGCTCCGTCAATATGGCTAAGCACTCTGCCGGTCTGAGCTTCGGAAGTGAAAGTAACTTCACTTCCGTCGCTCTGAATATGCTACTTGACTGCCCCTAGTGGTAGTTAATTAGCATTGCAATGGAAAATATTTAAAATACATATTTAATTAATTAAAAACAGGTTATATAGCTATATTAGCCTATAGGGTTAAAATTAAATATTTGTTAGCATAAGGGATAGGGTTAAAATTAAATAAAAATTAAAAAATATTAAGGGATATAATAAGGATTAGAGTTGGGGTTAAATTTAGTGTTAGGGTTAAATTTTGGGTTCGGGTTGGGGTCGAAAGGTCAATATAGGAACTCGCAAAAAGATACCAAAAAATATGGAAACATGCATATTTTTGAACTCGGGACAACATTTAGAAACTATTTAGACGGGGTCTTTTTTAATGATTTTATTTGTATAAATTATATTTTAGGTCAAAGATAGAAAAAGTGAGTTTTTTAAAATTTTTCATCATATTTTATTATTTTTTTGTAGTAAATTATAAGATATGATGAACATAATGGTATCTAATGAAAGCCCTTCTTATGACGATAAAAACAACATATAATTTGTGTGGGTACTGTATGTGAGAAAGAAAAAAATTACAGCTAAACACAAACACCCTAGAAATGTCAAAACAGCCATTGTCACCAAGGGAAAGTCAAGGTGAAAATGTCTTGTCACTAAGGGGTTAAATACACTGCGTTGTCTAGTTTTGAAAAATAGGTAGATGTGGGGGGTAAGGTATTCATGACAGATATCAGTGTTACAATGTCATTAAAATTCAAACAGCATTGCACTACTTGTACTTTTTTCCCTGTAACTTGAACAAAAAAGCAAAAACACATAAAACATGGGCTATTTCTAAACTCAGGACAAATATTAGAAACTATTTAGCATGTTCTTTTAATCAGTGTTTGTAGATGAGTATACAATTTTTGAAATAAAATCAGAAAAACTTTTTAAAAAAATTTTCACCATATTTTATTACTTTTATATATAAAATTATATGATATGATCAAAATAATGATATCAACGAAAAGCCCTTCATATGCTGATAAAACTAATATATAATCTCCGTGGGTACAGTAAAGGAGAAATAAAAACATTTAAGATAAACACAAACACTGCTGTAATGTTGAAATAGCCCATGTCACCAAGCGTAAGAAAAGGCCAATAAGTAATGTCACTAAGGGGTTAACTCATAACTAGCTGCTCATTGGTTTGGTGTATTTCGGTGGGCTTTTGGTTTTGGAACTGTTAAAGCACCGAAAGGGGGTTCCAAGGATCACCACTACCTCTCGTTCAAAGACACAAAAGCTTCCTTTTAACGAGTACTGGCCACTTCCATATAAAGTATTCACAATTTTATTTAACTGGCACTATAGTTGTGGTAGTGTGCATATGATTCAGGCTTGCAACAATGTTTCACAGTAACTACCGTATTTATCGGCGTATAACACGCACTTTTTCTCCCTGAAAATAGGGGGCAAATGATGTGTGCGTGTTATACGCCGATCGGTGGCTGAAAAAATAAAAAAAATCCAAAACTTACCTCGTCCCTGCTCTGTCCCCCGGTGCTCTGAAGCTGCGTGGCTGTGAGGGAAGCGTTGTGCGCTCACCTCCAGCCACGCGGTCAACAAAGTGTGTTTTTTATAAACAAACTTTATTGTTCCGCGCGGCTGGAGGGGAGCTCACAACGCTTCCCTCACAGCCACGCAGCTTCAGAGCACCGGGGGACAGAGCAGGAACGAGGTAAGTACTGGGGTCTGGGGAAGGAGGGGAGGAGGGTGGCATAACTAGCATACTAAGGGGCAATATCCTAGCATATTGGGGGCAATATCCTGGCATATTAAAATGGCATATTGGGGGCAATATCCTGGCATATTAAAATGGCATATTGGGGGCAATATCCTGCATATTAAATGGCATATTGGGGGCAATATCCTGGCATATTAAATGGCATATTGGGGGCAATATCCTGGCATATTAAATGGCATATTGGGGGCAATATCCTGGCATTTTAAAATGGCATATTGGGGGCAATATCCTGGCATATTAAATGGCATATTGGGGGCAATATCCTGGCATATTAAATGGCATATTGGGGGCAATATCCTGCATATTAAATGGCATATTGGGGGCAATATCCTGGCATATTAAATGGCATATTGGGGGCAATATCCTGGCATATTAAATGGCTTATTGGGGGCAATATCCTGGCATATTAAATGGCATATTGGGGGCAATATCCTGGCATATTAAATGGCATATTGGGGGCAATATCCTGGCATATTAAATGGCATATTGGGGGCAATATCCTGGCATATTAAATGGCATATTGGGGGCAATATCCTGGCATATTAAATGGCATATTGGGGGCAATATCCTGGCATATTAAAATGGCATATTGGGGGCAATATCCTGGCATATTAAAATGGCATATTGGGGGCAATATCCTGGCATATTAAATGGCATATTGGGGGCAATATCCTGGCATATTAAATGGCATATTGGGGGCAATATCCTGCATATTAAATGGCATATTGGGCTTCAAAGTTCTTTATTTGAAATGTAAGTTTTTTTTCCTGAAATTTCCTTCTTAAAATGAGGTGCGTGTTATACGCCGGCGCGTGTTATACGTCGATAAATACGGTACTTTATACTTATTGTATAGAGTACAGTCTTTAGCAATATGGTAACCTTCAGAGCTTGCTCAGCCTAGCATTCTTGTTCAGTTCTTTAGCCTTGTAATCTTTCCATTATTCCATTCTAGCTGGAGTTATCATTGCATAGCTTAGTTGGCAGTGTTCTGCCATAGAATGGCTGGCTCCTTGTAAGCTCTCCGTAATTCCCCCAGCAAGGTGAGTTATAAGCTCACCTTGGGCCTACTGGTTAGATTATTTTATAGTGTTGGTTTCAAACACACTCCTCCCAATATCTCCAGTAGAGTTTTCCTATGTTCCCACGTATGGATGCTATCCTAACATTAGCACTATAACGTAAGTCTTACTGGGTGTGTTTAACCTTTAGTATCCATACCACAGAAATCTGAATGACAGGAACAACTGTCCATACCGTGACCTTTAAAAGAAACTAGCTAATCATAATTAACTCTGTCAGTGCAATATGACTATACATATAAATTAATCTACTATAAGGATATAAACTACTGGAAATTCTACATCAGGAACCCTACAGCGTGTATTCTCATTGCTCATTCTCAAAATGATGTAAAAAATCTGATGTATAGCCTGTGCTCTATCATTTCCTAAAGAAAGGAGATTATGACATCAGCTACAGTTCTCTACACACACACTTGCATCTTCTCCATGTGTGGCAGCCATTATGACATGTACAACATTCCCTATTAGTATAGAAACATAGAAACATAGAATGTGTCGGCAGATAAGAACCATTCGGTCCATCTAGTCTGCCCAATTTTTTTGGAGTACTTTTATTAGTCCCCCGTTCCCGGTCTTATAGCTAGGATAGCCTTGTGTCTATCGCACGCATGCTTAAAATCCTTGACTGTGTTTACCTCTACCACCCCTGCTGGAAGGCTATTCCATACATTCACTACCCTCTCAGTAAAGTAATACTTTCATTAGTCCCTGGCCTTATCTTATATCTAGGATAGCCTTATACCTATCCCATGCATGCTTAAACTCCTTCACTGTATTAACCTCTACCACTTCTACTGGAAGACTATTCCATACATCCACTACCCTCTCAGTAAAGTAATACTTCCTGATATTACTTTTAAATCGTTGCCCCTCTAATTTAAGACTATGTCCTCTAGTTGTGGTAGTTTTTCTTCTTTTAAATATACTCTCTTCCTTTACTGTGTTGATTCCGTTTATGTATTTAAATGTTTCTATCATATCCCCCGTGTTACGTCTTTCCTCCAAGCTATACCATTCCAAGGGATCCTTGACACTAATACAGGGAGTGCAGAATTATTAGGCAAATGAGTATTTTGACCACATCATCCTCTTTATGCATGTTGTCTTACTCCAAGCTGTATAGGCTCGAAAGCCTACTACCAATTAAGCATATTAGGTGATGTGCATCTCTGTAATGAGAAGGGGTGTGGTCTAATGACATCAACACCCTATATCAGGTGTGCATAATTATTAGGCAACTTCCTTTCCTTTGGCAAAATGGGTCAAAAGAAGGACTTGACAGGCTCAGAAAAGTCAAAAATAGTGAGATATCTTGCAGAGGGATGCAGCACTCTTAAAATTGCAAAGCTTCTGAAGCGTGATCATCGATCAATCAAGCGTTTCATTCAAAATAGTCAACATGGTCGCAAGAAGTGTGTGGAAAAACCAAGGCGCAAAATAACTGCCCATGAACTGAGAAAAGTCAAGCGTGCAGCTGCCACGATGCCACTTACCACCAGTTTGGCCATATTTCAGAGCTGCAACATCACTGGAGTGCCCAAAAGCACAAGGTGTGCAATACTCAGAGACATGGCCAAGGTAAGAAAGGCTGAAAGACGACCACCACTGAACAAGACACACAAGCTGAAACGTCAAGACTGGGCCAAGAAATATCTCAAGACTGATTTTTCTAAGGTTTTATGGACTGATGAAATGAGAGTGAGTCTTGATGGGCCAGATGGATGGGCCCGTGCCTGGATTGGTAAAGGGCAGAGAGCTCCAGTCCGACTCAGACGCCAGCAAGGTGGAGGTGGAGTACTGGTTTGGGCTGGTATCATCAAAGATGAGCTTGTGGGGCCTTTTCGGGTTGAGGATGGAGTCAAGCTCAACTCCCAGTCCTACTGCCAGTTCCTGGAAGACACCTTCTTCAAGCAGTGGTACAGGAAGAAGTCTGCATCCTTCAAGAAAAACATGATTTTCATGCAGGACAACGCTCCATCACACGCGTCCAAGTACTCCACAGCGTGGCTGGCAAGAAAGGGTATAAAAGAAGAAAATCTAATGACATGGCCTCCTTGTTCACCTGATCTGAACCCCATTGAGAACCTGTGGTCCATCATCAAATGTGAGATTTACAAGGAGGGAAAACAGTACACCTCTCTGAACAGTGTCTGGGAGGCTGTGGTTGCTGCTGCACGCAATGTTGATGGTGAACAGATCAAAACACTGACAGAATCCATGGATGCCAGGCTTTTGAGTGTCCTTGCAAAGAAAGGTGGCTATATTGGTCACTGATTTGTTTTTGTTTTGTTTTTGAATGTCAGAAATGTATATTTGTGAATGTTGAGATGTTATATTGGTTTCACTAGTAAAAATAAATAATTGAAATGGGTATATATTTGTTTTTTGTTAAGTTGCCTAATAATTATGCACAGTAATAGTCACCTGCACACACAGATATCCCCCTAAAATAGCTAAAACTAAAAACAAACTAAAAACTACTTCCAAAAATATTCAGCTTTGATATTAATGAGTTTTTTGGGTTCATTGAGAACATGGTTGTTGTTCAATAATAAAATTAATCCTCAAAAATACAACTTGCCTAATAATTCTGCACTCCCTGTATAAGGATATAAACAACTGTAAATTCTACATCAGGAACCCTACAGCGTGTATTCTCATTGCTCATTCTCAAAATTATGTAAAAAATCTGATGTATAGCCTGTGCTCTATCATTTCCTAAAGAAAGGAGATTATGACATCAGCTACAGTTCTCTACACAAACACTTGCATCTTCTCCATGTGTGGCAGCCATTATGACATGTACAACATTCCCTATTAGTATAGAAACATAGAAACATAGAATGTGTCAGCAGATAAGAACCATTCGGTCCATCTAGTCTGCCCAATTTTTTTGGAGTACTTTTATTAGTCCCCCGTTCCTGGTCTTATAGCTAGGATAGCCTTGTGTCTATCGCACGCATGCTTAAAATCCTTGACTGTGTTTACCTCTACCACCTCTGCTGGAAGGCTATTCCATACATTCACTACCCTCTCAGTAAAGTAATACTTTCATTAGTCCCTGGCCTTATCTTATATCTAGGATAGCCTTATACCTATCCCATGCATGCTTAAACTCCTTCACTGTATTAACCTCTACCACTTCTACTGGAAGACTATTCCACACATCCACTACCCTCTCAGTAATGTAATACTTTCTGATATTACGTTTAAATCGTTGCTCCTCTAATTTCAGACCATGTCCTCTAGTTGTGGTAGTTTTTCTTCTTTTAAATATACTCTCTTCCTTTACTGTGTTGATTCCCTTTATGTATTTAAATGTTTCTATCATATCCCCCCTGTTACGTCTTTCCTCCAAGCTATACCATTCCAAGGGATCCTTGACACTAATAGTTCAGTGGGATATAACATGCTGCCTATGGTGTGGAAGTATTTAAAAAGTCACTTCCTCTTTCTTCACCTCCTCCCTCTGATCTGTTATTCTCACCAACTGCATTAAGAACATCCAAACAGCACCAATGCTGTGTTCTCCTCTACCAAGAACCTCTCTTTTCAGAAGTCTCTTGCGCCGTCTTGTAGCAGTTCTCAATCGTTCTTCAGCAAGTCACACCCCTGTTTCCTCAGCATCTTTATAGCGCTGTTTTGTAGCAATTTTTAATCATTGTTCTGCAAGTGGAGTTCCTTCTCAAAATTCAATTAACTCATATCTTGGAAAAAGAACAAAACTGACAGCTGAAAATAGTTGCATAAGGTCTTATGGTTAGAAATCTCAGTTGTTGTCATTATTTTACATCACCAGTGATGTCAATATGTCCTGTTGCTCATCCCCAATTTCCATATGGTTCACATCAAAACTTAATTAAGTCTCAGGAAAGGAACAACGTAGAGGGCTGAATATAGTCATACTGACCTAAGAATTCCAGCATGAGTAAGTCATGCAAATTTCATGATTCTAGAGGTCAGTGTTTCACACAGACATTTTCTGTTCTATAGTTCAAGATTTGTATTTTTTTTTAATTATTATTTAACACTAACCCTAGGGTCTGATTTCTGGCCAGGTTGGGGCATATTGAGTACATCCTTATGTATTTTTGTTCCTTTGTTTTTCACCTTGCAAAATTTCAATAAAAATGTATATTTCTGTGGGTGTCGTCCATGTATTCCCGACCCTCGGCCAGGATCAGAATTAATGGAGCCCTTTCTGAATCATACTCAATAGTTAATGGGACTAGACAGGGATGCCCTCTGTCGCCCCTGCTGTTCGTCTTGTCATTAGAACCATTTTTGGAGGCCGTACGTCAGAATCCAGACATCATGGGAATAGACATAGCTGGTACCCAACACAAAGTCCTGGGGTATGCGGATGATTTGTTGTTTCCCCTGACTAACCCTCGGGTTTCTATCCCAGTTTTATTATCGGAATTTCACACTTATGGTGCCCTATCTAATTTTAAAATAAATTTTGCGAAATCAGAGATCCTGAATATTAATTTGCCCCGCCACTCAGCAAACACTATAGCTCAATCCTTTCCTTTTAGGTGGTGTGTGGACAAAATCAAATATTTATGCATTTGGGTCTCTAATGACCTCTCCATGTTATACTCACACAACTTTCTCCCAATTATATCTGCAATAAAGAAGGATTCTCGGGCCTGGTCACCCCACCATATCTCCTGGACATGTAGAATCAACGCGATAAAATGAATACCCTCCCACGTCTACTTTATTTATTTCATGCTATTCCGATTGTACTCCCACTAACTTTCTTCAAATCCCTACGATCCATGTTCACACAGTTTATATGGGCACAGAAAGCCCCCAGACTAAAACTGGACCTCCTGACGCAACACAAATTAAAGGGGGGACTTGGTCTCCCATGTATACGCACCTATTACAGGTCTAGCCACTTGCTCAGGATCATGGAATGGTCCCATAACCACCCCAAAAAAATTATGGATACAAATTGAACAATGGGCCCTATGCACCTCTTTGGCTGCCTTGCCCTGGATCTCCCCACATATAGCTAAACCGCCGGTTAAAGCCAATCCATTTATTTCAGCCTCACTCACTGTGCTTCACACGAATTATCTTCTTTTTAACCTCACCACTTATCTGTCCCCGTTGACAACATTACGCAGCCAGGGCTGGCCTTAAGTGTTCCGGCGCCCTGTGCGGGCTTCCCCCGTGGCGCCCCCCCCCCCGTCTCTTTCACCCCCCTATGTATGTGTCTCTCTCCCTTCCCATGTTTGTCCCTTTCCTCTTCCTTGCCATTTCTGTCTCCCCCCCCCTGTTCTGTCTCCCCCCCTCGTCCCCTGTTCTGTCCCACCCTCCCCCTGTTTTCACTCTCCCCAAGCCCCTGTTCTGTCTGTCTCTCTCTCTCACCCCTCCCCTGTTCTGTCTCTCCCCCCTGCCCCTGTTCTGTCAGTCTGTCTCTGTCACCTCTCCCCTGTTCTGTCTCTCCCCCATCCACTGTTCTGGCTCTCTCCCCCCCCCCTTGTTATCTCTCTCTCCCCCAGTTCTGTCTCTCCCCCCTGCCCCTGTTCTGTCTGTCTCTCTCTCCCCCCTCCCCTGTTCTGTCTCTCCCCCCTGCCCCTGTTCTGTCTGTCTCTCTCTCCCCCCTCCCCCTGTTATCTCTCTCTCCCCCAGTTCTGTCTCTCCCCCCTGCCCCTGTTCTGTCTGTCTCTCTCTCCCCCCTCCCCTGTTCTGTCTCTCCCCCCTGCCCCTGTTCTGTCTGTCTCTCTCTCCCCCCTCCCCCTGTTATCTCTCTCTCCCCCAGTTCTGTCTCTCCCCCCTGCCCCTGTTCTGTCTGTCTCTCTCTCCCCCCTCCCCTGTTCTGTCTCTCCCCCCTCCCCTGTTCTGTCTCTCCCCCCTGCCCCTGTTCTGTCTGTCTCTCTCTCCCCCCTCCCCCTGTTATCTCTCTCTCCCCCAGTTCTGTCTCTCCTCCCTGCCCCTGTTCTGTCTGTCTCTCTCTCCCCCCTCCCCCTGTTATCTCTCTCTCCCCCAGTTCTGTCTCTCCCCCCTGCCCCTGTTCTGTGTGTCTCTCTCTCCCCCCTCCCCTGTTCTGTCTCTCCCCCATCCACTGTTCTGTCTCTCTCTCCCCCCTCTCCCTGTTATCTCTCTCTAGCCCTGTTCAGTCTCTCCCCCCCCCCCTGCTCCTGTTCTGTCTGTCTGTCTCCCCCCTAACCCCTGTTCTCCCTCCCCTACCTTTGCCTGCAAAGTTGGATCCAGGGAGGGGGCGGAGCTAACTGGCTGAGAGGTGTAGCTCCGCCCCCACCATGTGAAGCAGAGCACAGTCTGCATTACTGGGAGCCATGGGCAGCAAGAGAAGGTGCAGCTCGGGCTCCCCATGCTTAATGCAGGCTCCCCATGCTTAATGCAGGCTCCCCATGCTTAATGCAGGCTCCATGCTTAATGCAGGCTCCCCATGCTTAATGCAGGCTCCATGCTTAATGCAGGCTCCATGCTTAATGCAGGCTCCCCATGCTTAATGCAGGCTCCATGCTTAATGCAGGCTCCCCATGCTTAATGCAGGCTCTCCATGCTTAATGCAGGCTCCCCATGCTTAATGCGGGCTCCCCATGCTTAATGCAGGCTCCATGCTTAATGCAGGCTCCCCATGCTTAATGCAGGCTCCCCATGCTTAATGCAGGCTCCCCATGCTTAATGCAGGCTCTCCATGCTTAATGCAGGCTCCATGCTTAATGCAGGCTCCCCATGCTTAATGCAGGCTCCCCATGCTTAATGCAGGCTCCCCATGCTTAATGCAGGCTCCATGCTTAATGCAGGCTCCATGCTTAATGCAGGCTCCATGCTTAATGCAGGCTCCCCATGCTTAATGCAGGCTCCATGCTTAATGCAGGCTCCATGCTTAATGCAGGCTCCCCATGCTTAATGCAGGCTCCATGCTTAATGCAGGCTCCATGCTTAATGCAGGCTCCCCATGCTTAATGCAGGCTCCATGCTTAATGCAGGCTCCCCATGCTTAATGCAGGCTCCATGCTTAATGCAGGCTCCATGCTTAATGCAGGCTCCATGCTTAATGCAGGCTCCATGCTTAATGCAGGCTCCATGCTTAATGCAGGCTCCCCATGCTTAATGCAGGCTCCCCATGCTTAATGCAGGCTCCCAATGCTTAATGCAGGCTCCATGCTTAATGCAGGCTCCCCATGCTTAATGCAGGCTCCATGCTTAATGCAGGCTCTATGCTTAATGCAGGCTCCCCATGCTTAATGCAGGCATGGGGAGCAGAGCAGCACTTTCTCATGCTGCCATTGGCTCCTTGTGAAGCAGACGCTGCTCTGCTTCACATGGTGGGGGCGGAGCTACACCTCTCAGCCGGTTAGCTCCGCCCCCTCTCCGGACCCAGCAGAGCATGCCGAGCAGAGGGCTGGTGAGGGGGGATCTTTTGATCTCCCCCACCCAGTGCCTCTACCGGCTTTTTTTTTTTTTTTACTTTTATTTTTTTTTTTTAACGGGAGGGCGCCCCCTGGGGTGTTGCGCCCTGTGCGCTCGCACAGGTCGCACACCCCTAAGGCCGGCCCTGTACGCAGCAATCTAGATTTTACCCCTGGTATATCCAGGAGACCCTTTTTATGCTCGGTGGTCCCCACCGACTAGCCGATTTCATACGTGATGGATAGATTTGCCTGCTTGCTGACCTGATACCAGACAGACCACTAACGGTCATGGACCACTTCCAGAACATGCAACTATCTAATTTCATACAATTTATAATAGGTAAACATCATTTGCACAGAAATATGACTCTGTTTGAGGAATACTGTGCAGGCGACAGTTTGCTCAGACATACAACCTCCCTGGTATATAAAACATTGCAAAATGAGGCAAAGAGCCCTCTCCCAGCCTTTATGGGCCGTTGGAAAAACACTCTTCAAATAGTTCTGACCATGCCCCAGTGGGAAAAGATACCCATAAAACATCACTGCAAAACAAGACCCAGGAAATGTTGTACACATTTTTGGCACAATGGTATAGGACCCCGTCAGTTTTGCCTAAAATGTTTCCTGATTGCCCCGACACCTGTTAGAGATGTGGAGCATAACCAGCTCATATGCTACCTATCTGGTGGGACTGTTCGTTGAGCTCCCCATTTTGGAACAAAATACACCACACTCTAAAAACCTTTACAGACCGTCCGCCCCCAATGTACACCGGCAGCGCTCTTGTTGCACCATACTCCCATCCCGGTCGGCCAATACAAAAAGTCCATAGTCCATCACTTACTAAACACGGCTAAAGGCCTAATCCCGCTCCATTGGGGAGACCCCTTGCCCCCTTCTTTGAGAGAGTGGTTCCTTACTGTGGAACATACCCGCAGGATGGAGCAACTAAATGCCCACTCAACGGACCAAATTGAACGGTCCACACAGATGTTGTTCTATTGGCTGGAGTTCGTTGGAGATCCCAACACCGCAGCCCTGTTGTAAGCATGGTAATTTCAAATTGGTGCTGTTTCTTGCGGTGTCAAAGGGTTTAAGTAACCCTTTGACACCGCATATATTAAAAATTGTAAGATTTAGCTGGACTATGTATAAACGCGACTGTTCTTATCTATATTATGGTATTGACATTGTTTTCTACCGTAATTGTAAAAGTGAAACTGTGATTTCATATTTGCATGATTTGGCTATACAACCCCCCCCCCCCCACCCTCATCCCTCTCCCCCCCCTTCCCTTCTTTCCCTTTTCTCCCCCACCCCCACCTTTGATTGTTTTTCTTTTCAATGTTTGTAAATTTTCTTCAAAAAACCAATAAAACGCCGATTTTCTTAAAAAATAATATATATTTCTTAAAAAAAATAAAAAAGACTCCTAAAACCCATGTTTCATACACAAGAAGCACAAGAAGACATATTTGCTTTAGTTTGCTTTTATTCTACAAGTCTGTAAGTTCTACTCTACAGTTCACCGTTGTTTTTCTTTCTTGGGGGTCCACGTTTAGTAGAAGCCACGCTGGGCCACAACTGGCAGGATTGTCATTCCCGTACGTATCTATGTCTCCTGACGTAATGGCGATGTCTGTGTCTGTGAACTGTGAAAAATAACACACATTGTTAGGTTCGGGGCATGTCGTTCTTAATATTTAGTTTATAACCAACTAGAAAAGCTAAAATTTCTGGGGAAATTGTGTGAAGTGTTGTTGCCTCCACCAGTAGTCTATAACTGGAGTGGGCAGAGTAACTGGGTGGAGTGGCTTGAGTAACTGTTGTGTGGTTGGAGTGGCTGGAGTAACTGTTGTGTGGTTGGAGTGGCTGGAGTAACTGTGGAAAGGTTGGACTGCGGTTGCCATCTTCAAACGGTCATATTTAAAAAACTATAAATCCTACAGCGAAGAACTTTATATTGTGAGAATCACAAGACCCAGACCTACATTTTGATGCATAGTATGTCTCTGAAATATTAAAAATGAAGGCACAGTCGCAGTTTAGATTTTGCCCTTCAAATTTGAGGTGGCTAGAGTGGAGTTTCAATGAATGTCAATGGAGGGTGTGAATTGCAAACAAATGGTCATACTGTGAAAGCTATCATGACTATGGCTTAGCCGTGGACATGTTTAGTGGCAGCAGGGATAGTTGAACGTTTTGATATAAGATTTGTGTAGGTGGGCTTGAAGATGAGGGAGTGGTGGCAGTTTAGAAATCATGTCCTGATTTTTCAGCTCCCACTCTAGCTTTTGTCAGCTCCCACTCTAGCTTTTGTCAGCTCCCACTCTAGCTTTTGTCAGCTCTCACCCTAGTTTTGAACATTCCGCCATTCATTCCTATGGGACCAATTTCGCCACAAAAACAACGATATTTCGTGAACCATTCGGCGAAACGTTCCACAAAGTAATAGCCCACCAATCGGGAACAATCCGCACGTTTCGGTATATTACTGTCTATGTAGTGTAAAAACTGTGGGAGGAGTTAGGGTGGTAAATTTGGCTATAATAAGAATATATATGTGAGATAATATTAAGTGGTCTTGCTATGCACGAACACTTAATAAGCAAATGATAACACGTGCCACCATGTCTTAGCTAATATTAAACTGGTTATTACCTCTCCCTCTCCTGCTGTGGCTTCTTCGCCTACGTGGTGACCTTGGACGTCTGCTGTCACTTCGGCTACGATGGATTCTCCTTCGATATGCCATGATCGCTTGCAGAGTTTTCCTTTTATGCAGCAGGAGTTGTTATAATATATTTTACTCTGACTGAGCCTTATATAGCCTCTGGAGATTGCATCACAAGCCTTACTGTGACATCATTGTGACAAAGAGGACCTGTAGGATTGCTTAGCTATAACAGTGATTGGCACTCAAAGGGTGTGTGTTTTTATAAGTTGGGGGATTTTGATTGAATTGTGCCACCCCTACCCTACATGGGGGGGGGTACGTAGGTTTTATTTAATAGCATTTTATTTGATTTAATTAGGTTTTTGGGGCACGTGGCACTAGGAGGGCATTCATTTATTAATACATTGGGGCTAAGGGCATTGTGGCTGCCCATGGATGGAGGGATCCCAATAATTGTATAGCTAATGGGGTCAGTGGCACTTGGACAGTCATTGGCACCAGGTGGGGGCATTATTATACTGTTAATGGGGTCACAGACATAGCACTGGCTATGCCCCCTGGGGGGCAGTTAGTAGCCCCCTTGACCTATTCCGTCCTGCAGTAAAAGGAGCACCGGAAGTGATGGGTTTTTCTTTCAATGCTCCACCGGTATTGCTGAGATGCTTCTGTGTGGAAGCATTGTGCAAAACTAAAAAAAAAACACAATGACATCATTTTGATTGCTCTGGAGCGAATGCAATGCCAGTTTTAAAGGTGCTTCCTATGGCAGAGTGAGTTGGTGTTGCTGACCTGCCTCACAAGTTGAGGCAGTGAGCAACACTAAAAAAAGCACGATCTTGGTCACTGTGTGACCAAAATGGCGCTGCCCTTCTAAGGCCAAGAGCACAGGAATTGTGCTATTCGTATGAATGGGGACTCTATTTTGGTTTATAGAATAGCAATAGCATTACATGTATTATATCTGAGAGTCAAATAGAACCGTCAAATACTGTGCTTACAGCGCAATTTGAAAAATTCTAATAGTTTTGCGTGGTAAATAGTACATTTGCGTCTTGCGGTGCACTTCATATCTGAGAGTCTAATAGAACCGTCCAATACTGTGCTTACAGCGCACTTTGAAAAATTCTGGCTACCTCCTCCTCCTCCAGCGCCGCTTCCACCTACACCGCCACGGTCACCGCCTCCTCAACCTATGGGTCACTTAGTATAAACTGAAAGAGAATACCCTGCACTCCAACCCTCTCTCAAATGGATAATTCTGTTGATCCTCCTGGCAGCCATGCTTTAGATTTAGATTTATGTTCTTCCAAAGCTAAAATCAAAGATTCCATCTAGTGCTATTTTATGGCTCAGCTGTATTTGTAATTTGTATGTATTTTATGTAATGTGAAGTTATTTCCCTATCCACATTTGCTTGCAGGGCACTTGTCCTACTCTACCCACAATTGAATTCCTTTTGCAGCCCTCTAGCCCTTTCCATGACATTTTTAGAGGCATTTTAGTGGCCAAAAGTCCATGTCCCCATTGACTTCAACGGGGTTCGGGTTCGGGGTCAAGTTCGAGCATGGACCCGGACATTTTTTCGAAGTTCGGTCGAACCTGCCGAACCCGAACATCCAGGTGTCCGCTCAACTCTAATTACTAACCAAAAGTATGATAAAGGCTGGTGATAGAATTAGTACATGTAAAGTATTAAAACAACACCACTTGAAATGCCCTAGGATGTCTAGTGTCCAAAAAAATATGGTTTGATGGGGTAAAATAATGTATGGCTGGCTTCAAAAATGTTCCAAATGGAACATGGACGCAGGCTGAGTGCATGCCAACATTTTCAGGTGGAAATGCAAACATCCCAAATGTACCTTTTAGACCCCAAATAAGCAAACAAAAATATGCATGGGTGCTATCCCTGTACTCAGGAGATGTTGCTAAACACATAATGAGGTGTTGTTTGTCAGTGACATATAACAGGATCTGTAAATTCATGCCTGAAGTAGAAAGTATGAGGGGAAAAAAAAACAAAAAGAAAATACTACAGCAAAAATTGACAAAAGGCTGGTGGTAGAATTGCTGCATGGGAAGTGTTAAAATACTACCATTTCAAATACCCTAGGGTGTCTAGTTTTCAAAAATATATGGTTTTATGAGGGTAAAATACATTGGCTATCTTCAAAAATGTCCTAAATTGTACATGGGTGCAGGCTGACTACATGTCAAAATTCCAAGTTGGAAATCTGAAATGCACACCTCCCAAATAATAGCTTTTGGCCACCAAACAACCCAACAAACATTTGCATGGATGGTATCCTTGTACTCAGGAGATGTTGTTGAACACATATTAAAGTGTTGTTTGATAGTGACACATAACAGGATCTATACATTTATGCCTGAAATACAAAGTATGTGGGGAAAAAAACACTAAGAAAATACAGAAAAGGGGTGGTAGGTGTGCTCTGTAAACCTCACCAAAAGAAAAGGCAAAAAACCAAAAAAGGGAATATTGATAATTGCCTGAAAGGATGTTCTTAAGCAGATATCATGGTATTCATCCAATTACATATGTAAAAAAAAGAGAGAACAAGAAAACATAGCACAATACTGCTACAAATAAAATAGTGATGTGTACAGGATATGTCTTTACACTCACAAAACTTTCAGATAGACAGGCTCATCTGTTGTAGGTAGTTGCACCTTCTCCCTCTTCCTCCAGTATATGACGTTGATCAGTAGGAAAAAGATACAAACGGGAGGTATGAATGGTAAATGTAGACAATTTTAATATAAAAAAACAGTAGTACCTTACATGTACTATACTGGAACAACAGCTCCACGATGTCTTCCAGGATGTAAAATAGATTAGCATATAAAATAAGTAAAATAAATAAAAGTCCAAAGTTAGCCAGAGGTGGCTGGTCCTGATAAGTACAGTACACGAACGCGTTTCGCCTAAATCAAAGGCTTCATCCTGGCGTGTGATTTAGGCAAAACGCGTTCGTGTACTGTACTTATCAGGACCAGCCACCTCTGGCTAACTTTGGACTTTTATTTATTTTACTTATTTTATATGCTAATCTATTTTACATCCTGGAAGACATCGTGGAGCTGTTGTTCCAGTATAGTACATGTAAGGTACTACTGTTTTTTTATATTAAAATTGTCTACATTTACCATTCATACCTCCCGTTTGTATCTTTTTCCTACTGATCAACGTCATATACTGGAGGAAGAGGGAGAAGGTGCAACTACCTACAACAGATGAGCCTGTCTATCTGAAAGTTTTGTGAGTGTAAAGACATATCCTGTACACATCACTATTTTATTTGTAGCAGTATTGTGCTATGTTTTCTTGTTCTCTCTTTTTTTTTACATATGTAATTGGATGAATACCATGATATCTGCTTAAGAACATCCTTTCAGGCAATTATCAATATTCCCTTTTTTGTTTTTTTGCCTTTTCTTTTGGTGAGGTTTACAGAGCACACCTACCACCCCTTTTCTGTATTTTGTCTTGTTTGTTTTTTGTGTGCACGCAGAGATTCACACAGGCTGGTGCAGCTTTGTTATAGATTCTAGCGCTAGAATTTATCCCCTTTTCTACACTAAGAAAATACTACAAAAAACAATTTGACAAAGGTTGGTGGTAGAATTGGCGCATGGAAAGTGTTAGAATACCACCATTTGAAATACCCTTGGGTGTCTAGGTTTTCAAAATATACAATTTTATGGGGGTAAAATACATTTGGCAGCTTCAAAAATGTCCCAAATGGAACATGGGAGCAGGCTGACTACATGTAAAAAATTCCAAGTTGGAAATTCTAAATGAGCACCTCCCAAATGTGTTTTTTTTAACCCCTAAACAATTCCAAAAAAAAACCATGCATGAGTGGTATCCCTGTACTCAGGAGATGTTGCTGAACATAAATTGAGGTGTTGTTTGGCAGTACTCCTTTACATTTTTATTCTCTCATTTTTTATCTCTGCAAACTTTGGCACAGTTTGGTGGTAAAATGGCTACATTAAAAGTGTCAACATTCCCCAAGTTAAATACTGAGTTTTCTAGTTTTGAAAAATATGTATGTGGATGGTGATTCAGGCATTCATGACAGATATCAGTGTTACAATGTCACTATCGCTAATTATGGAAAAAAATAAAAATAAAAACAGCATTGCACTACTTGTAATTTTTGCCCAGTAACTTAAACAAAAAAGCAAAAAAAACAATGGACTATTTCTAAACTCAGGACAAATATTAGAAACTATTTAGCAGGTTTTTTTTAATTAGCTGTTGTAGACGAGTATCCAATTTTGGAAATAAAAGTCAGAAAAACTTTTTAAAACATTTTCCCAATATTTTATTATTTTTATATATAAAACTATATGATCCAAATAATGTTATCAACGGAAATCCCTTCTTATGCGATAAAAACAATATATAATTTGCCTGGGTACGATAAAGGAGAAAGAAAAAAAGTTAACTAAACAAAAACACCAAAGAAAAGTTACATGTCACTAAACGTAAGACAAGGCCAAAAAGTCATGTCACTAAGGGGTTGACTCATAATTCACAGCTCATCAGTTTGGGGTATTTCAGTGGGCTATTGGTTTTGGAATCAATTGGCGTGTATTCTCAGTCTGGAAAAAATTTGATGCTTAACCTATCTTCTGATTATGACACCAGCTACCGTTCTCTACACTCAGCCTTGAATCTTTTTCCATGTGTGGCAGCCATTATGACATGTGCAACATTCCCTATTAGTGAAGATTCCTAGTGATCTTTGACACAGCCAATACATGTGTTACATTAACTACAGGCGTGAGTTCAGTGGGATATAACATGCTGCCTATGGTGAGAAAGTATTTTAAAGCCACTTTCCCTTTCTTCACCTCCTCCTCGGACCTGTCATTTCCACCAACTGCATTAAGAGCATCCATATGGTTCACCTCAAAAGTTAATTAAGTCATAACTCGGGAAAGGAACAACGTAGAGAGCTGAATATAGTCATGCTGACTTAAAAATCCCACACCTTCTTGATCCAAGGAGAAATCTGATTGCCTTCTGTAGTCAAGAAGGAATTTTTCCCCCAAGGAGGAAAAATGCTAAATAGCTTCCATAGGGGTTTTTGATTCTTTTGGATCAAAAGCAGGAATGACAGGTAGAAGGGTTGAACTTGATGGACTTATGTCTTTTTCAACCTAAATTTTTATGTTACTAGAGGTCAGCGTTTCACACACACTGGCATTTAATGTTTGATAGTTAAGATTTATATATTATTATTATTTCACCCTAACCCTAGGGTCTGATTTCAGGCCAGATTGAAGAATATTGAGTAGATCCCTATGTATTTTTGTTCCTTAGTTTTTCACTTTGCCAAATTTCAATAAAGTTATATTTAAATTTGAAAACTAAAAAAAAAAAGTCTAGTAAAACCGATGTTTAATACACAAGAAGCACAAGAAGACATGATATTCGCTTTAGTTTGCTTTTATTCTACAAGTCTGTAAGTTCTACTCTACAGTTCACTGTTGATGTTTTTTCTTGGGGGTCCACATTTGGTGGAAGCCACGCCGGGCCACAACCAGCAGGATTGTCATTCCTGTACGTATCTACGTCTCCTGAAATAATAGCGATGTCTGTGTCTGTGACCTGTGAAAAATAACACACATTGTTAGGTTAGGGTCATGTTGTTCTTAATATTTAGTTTATAAACTAGAATACCGGTCACTTTACCTCTAGCTGATCCCACCTATCTGGAACACACACAATTCATCTTTGGCCAGTCCCACCTAGTGCCACCCATCCACACTACTGTTACTACAACTACATTCCCTCTGTCCTCTTCACTCCCTTATGTGTCTCATGTACCCCATTCCCTCTAGATTGTAAGCTTGCAAGCAGGGTTCTCTACCTCATGTACCCCATTCCCTCTAGATTGTAAGCTTGCAAGCAGGGTTCTCTACCTCATGTACCAGTCTGTTCCTCTAGATTGTAAGCTTGCGAGCAGGGTTCTCTACCTCATGTACCAGTCTGTTCTAGTTTGTCTAACTCAGTATGTTCCCTTCTATGCTCTGTACCCAGCGCTACGTAAATTGTTGGCTCTATATAAATAAATGTTCATGTAATGTAAACAATAAGCAAATGATAACACGTGCCACCATGTCTTAGCTAATATTAAACTGGTTATTACCTCTGCCTCTCCTGCTGTGGCTTCTTCGCCTACGTGGTGACCTTGGACGTCTGCTGTCACTTCGGCTACGATGGATTCTCCTTCGATATGCCATGATCGCTTGCAGAGTTTTCCTTTTATGCAGCAGGAGTTGTTATAATATATTTTACTCTGACTGAGCCTTATATAGCCTCTGGAGATTGCATCACAAGCCTTACTGTGACATCATTGTGACAACGAGGACATGTAGGATTGCTTAGCTATAACAGTGATTGGCACTCAAAGGGTGTGTGTTTTTATAAGTTGAGGGATTTTGATTGCATTGTACCCTACAAGGGGGGTAGGTAGGGTATATTTAATAGCATTTTATTAGATTTGATTAGATTTTTGGGGCACGTGGCAGTAGGAGGGCATTCATTTATTAATACATTGGGGCTTAGAGCATTGTGGCTGTCCATGGATGGAGGGACCCCAATTATTGTATAGCTAATGGGGTCAGTGGCCCTTGGACAGTCACTGGCACCAGGTAGGGGCATTATTATACTGTTAACGGGGTCGCGGACATAGGACTGGCCCATGCCCCCTGGGGGTCAATTAGTAACGATCACATAAAACGGCTGCAGAATATTCCAATAGGACCATTCATGTGAATTAAACACAACTGTACATCGGCGACTGATTTTAACAATCGCTCCAGAGAAATGCATTATCCTATACACATTCTGCAAAAGAATCCAAGAGAAGTACAGGAGATATACAGAGGCACTTTATTAAAGAAACATAGTAGGGATAATGCTTTTCTTTTATCATCAAGTACAGTTCCCGAGCAGATGTAATTAATATAACTTTGAATAAGTATTGTCCTATTGTGGACATAAAAAGGATCTTCCTATGCATAGTACTGCAAACTACAAAATGTCCTGTCCCTAAACACTATTCTCCCTTCTGTTCTCTGGATAAATGTGTGGGTATAGACAAGGTTATTGCTCACTGGAAAACATCTCCCAGCGATAGACCAAGTGGGTACACAGACTCCAAACATGTGGGTTCAATACTGAGAGTGCAACGCTTCCAACAGGCATTTCACCTTTCTTCAATTTTTGCATCTTGACTGGATCCCGGTTTCCTGTCACATTACGATGCCATATAGTTGTATTGTTGTGCCACTTTTGCAGATAGGAACCACAATAATGTGGCACAGATTCCGTGGACCACACGTGGCTCTTATTGGCAGAGAGCCAGATGTAGCTGAGGAGAGTTAGTAATGATATCAGGGCTTGTAGGGGTCATGGTTACTAGAACTGTCAAACACAGGGGGCTGGCAAAGTGGTAAGGAATAGGGGCCACAACATGGAATTCAGTGAAAACACACAAGAGAATATGACTGTAAAAAAAAAAAAAAACACCTGAAACCCCCCCCCCCCTGCACACAAAGCTTGCCCGAAAAAAAAAACCTTACATGAATGTCCCATGAGGACCATGATCCTCATTTTCGGCCTTGATAAAGGGGTCGTCCAAAAATAAATAAATAATAATCCCCCTATTAAAAAAATTAATTTGGGCAGAGCTGCAGATGTCCGTCCTCAGCCCCAAAGGACTCAGATTTCAAATGTCCAAGGAGGGCTCTGATTGTTAACCTATCAGCTGCCTCCCTAGTTTCAGGTCAGCCATTGGCTGTTTGAAAAGCGGTTTCCAAATCAGCCAATAGGTACTGGCTGAATGCTGAGTACCAGAGACTGGCAAGTGCCTCCAATTAGAGCAGATTAATGTGCACATTTACCGGCTGGCATGGAGAGAGTTACCGTATTACCGGCAGCAATCAAGGTGGATGCAGGCTGAGGATATGTGCGTGTGCCGCTCCCCAATTCTTGAATGTCTTCCCCCGCCAGCTTCCCAGCAGGGCCGTTATTGCAGTAACACAGGGGTTGCCGTTACTCATGCCAAATACAAGATAACCCCCGCCAGAGGCAGCACTATTAAACACATCCATTATGTGATGTATCCGGCTACGGAGCCTGCAGACCTCTTCCCCTCTGTTATTAGACCCATAAAAAGTGTTTTCTAGTATCATGACAGTTTGTGTAAAAGCCTTAATATCAGCAAAGCTGCCATTTTTATTTAAGCGTCCCTGGCTTTGGGGCCACTGGGGTACACTTAATGCAGTCAGAGATAGAGTATCTTTACACTCTCCTTAAAGGACCCCTCTGACTTAAACATCACCTCATTTTTAAAATACATTTTAAAGCTAAATAACCACAAAATTCTTTATTGAAATACCTGTAATCTAAATAAAAACTGTGAAACAAAAACCCATGACCATCCTGTTGGCAACTATGCGTGACAGATCTGTATGGGGGGCTCAATTTTACTTCCACTTAACTCTATAAATTAAACATAACAGAGTGTTAAACCAGGAGATGTGCACTACATATTATATATCTCATTCCTTGGAAGCCCAAGTATGTTCCTCAATTTATTGAGCTCAGAAGGATGAAAGCCAGAACTGAACACATGGAAAATGAACTGGGAGCCTCAAGCATTGACCAGGTTCTTTAATTGATGCATTAGCCACAGAGCTAATCTCCTGGCTTTATAATGTTTACTTTAACTTGACACAGTGGGATATATGTGATATGAGATGTGTGGGACTCCCACAGATAATAAGCTCTATTCTACATAGGTGGAAAACTTTTACTATAATAATAATAATAAAAAAAAATAATAATAATAGTAGTAGTAAGTCTTATACATGTTGGCTAAGATCCAGGGAGGTTATGGGGATTTTAAATGTAATCCTGATTCCTATAATTAGGATTACACCTGTCAATATGGGTTTTATACGTAAAAACAACAACAAAAAAGGGAAAAAACGTTTTAGTCTCACTTTGTGACTTTTCTATTCAGAACGGATAACATCAGATTAGAACTGGTGGAGAATTGTAGTCTAATGAAGTGATCTAAAATATAGGATTTTAAATATTCCGTGACAGAATCGTACACAATATTTAGATCACGTTTTTATTTTAGCGAAGTTTGAGCACTGTTACTGGAAATAATTTTATACAATAGACGAGAGTAATGGGTCAATTAAAGAAGGTCTTTAAAGATTTCAGATAATGTTAATTCTGAGTTTGGCTTAAGTTTATAGGTTCTACTCAATAAAGAGAGAATTGAAGGGAATTAATAAGGGAACTTCAGACTTAAGGCCAAAGTAGGTGAGTGGAAGAAATTCTCCCATTCAGCTGCATTTGAGAATTTTCCATCTCAATTCCCTGCAAATCTCTCTTTATTGAGTGCAGCCGTACGCATCGGATTCATTAATTGTATTTATTTTAATAAAGTCTACTACCCAAACACCACACCGCCTGCAGCTCGTACAAAAACAAAAAAGAGAAATGGCTAAAAAATGATCTTCCTGGCTCTGGATTACAAAAAAAAAAAAGAATTGAAAATGTGAAACCAAAACATAAATATATTGTGGCTCGATAATCATCCAAACGGCCTTCTCCTGGGTTATTTTTTTGTGTAATTATGACATTAATCTTAGAAATTGCTACAAAAGGGAAAAAACAATAACCTGATAAAACACAGAACACGAGAGATAAGACGGGGAAAAAAACAAAACAAATACAGAATCTCCAAATTCTGCCACTTTATCAGAGCCGCTGTATTGATTCTTACAACTCGCATCCAAGGAAACTGTCTAATCTTGCGAAGCTGGTGGTTTTTTTTCTCTTCTCTCTCCTGAAGAGAGGCACTTAGTGGAAGAACATGTCCCACATGTACAGGCAAACAGAAAATGAGGTACACGGCGAGCGAATTCAGGATGTGAGAATAAAACACTCATCAGTCTATCTTCTCCAGCCTCACGCCCTCTATTTCCAGGAAGATGAGGACTTGGGAGAGAGCGCTAGGTTTAATGAAGTAGCTGAGCTGCAGAGAGGTGTTTCTATTAGTGGAGAGAAGAAGCGTCGTGGTCTATCCACACGGGGGAAGCGCCAGGTGATTTGCGTTTGATCAGTAGATCCGGCTGGACCCTGCACCCATGCCGGGGGAAATATGTTTTGGGCTATTTTATTTGTATTAAATGTTTTTCCATATCATCATATTTTCGGAGCCAGAAAGTAAACAAGCATAGTGTTTGCTCGGTGCGTTGGCAGAGCAGACAAATGATTATTAACAATATATATATATATATATATATTCAAAATGGTCGGCCATCAATAGCTAGTCTGATTTGATCACTTATTAAAACATAGTAATAGCATTGTATAATGAACTGACACTTATTATTCCAGACGGCATTTTCTTTTAACAAAGAAGTAAAGTATAATTATTTTTTTAATCTCTTTTAACTCTTTATGTATAATTGGCACTTTACATCAAGTGGAGCTCATATATGATTATGACCTTTTTCTTCCAGTAAGAGGAAGCAGCACAAACGAAGCCATCCTATTACCCGTCCAATTTGATGTCGCTCCTTTCAGACTGCAAGCTCTTGGACGCACAAGCCTCCTAAACTTTCGTTCCTGTCCGTCACAACTAATTATGTCACCAATTACATCCCGTGTCTATTGCACGGCTGATGCAGTGTCTGCTGGATTTCTACAAATCCCTTTATAATAACAATACAAATAGAGTGCATTACACTAACACACTTTCACCAGTAACAACACAGAATAAACATAGGAAGAGACAAGCAGAGACGATCCACTCTTCAAACATGACGATACAAATAATAGTCCTTAAATCAGAGGGAGCGTGATAAATCCCCCCCAGCGGCAGAATTCTGGACATCTTAGGAAACCCGGCACCATGCCGCTGTAGTCTCTACAGCACTGAAAGGGTTAATAGATTATGGGCTTTATTCATTAAAGAGGGAATTGACAAGGCAAATTCAAGCTTTAGGCCAAAATAGCCAAGTTGGAATATTCAGCTATACTTCAAACACGGCTATCTCGGCCTGAAGTGTGAAATTCATTTCTCAGTTCCCTCTCGCATGAAATAAAAAAAAGCCTACAACAAATTTGCTAAAAATGGCAAAAGAGAAGTTTCACAGTCAGGGCAGCAGAAATGGTGATAGTGCGCACACCCTGACCAGTCACCCTAGCACCTCCCATACTTAATCAGTGCCTCCTTCTCACCATCCATCCATCACTAGACCCTGTATGTACGGCCCTTCATCAGGCCACTCCTTAATCAAGCCTCTAAATCACGTTTCTTCTCCAGCAGTTCCCTTACCTTCAGTGCCTTCTCCCCTCAGTCACCCCCTCTTTGTTCTTCTCATTCTATTTTATGTCTTCAATGCCCCCCTTGCTCCATCCTGTAGCCATTTATGATCTGATTCAATCTTCTCCCTTGCCATCCATTGACCATCAATGTCCATCTTCCTCCAAAAGCCCCACCTCATTTATTTTTGGCCACATGTCACCCCTTAATGCTTACCTTGTCCATCAGTCTCCTCCAGAACGACAAATACCACATGGACCTACGGTTGTTAAGGGGTCAGATATGCCAGGGACACAAAGGAAACTATATTTCTTATCCTCTGTCTGTGTTTTGCTAGATATTTCTGCCACTTCCACTAGGGTCTCACTATCTATGACCCCATGGCTGTGCTGGCTCCTAGATGCACAGCACAGTAATATGATGTCAGTAAAAAATGTCCGTAGATGTCGAGGTCTATGAAGCTCCATTTAACATCAAGAAGTACATTAAATGTCCCCTACGAAAAAACTGGATGTCTACCCCAGTAAAAACCCCACACAACACATAGGAGCAGTGTTATAGAGATCTGTGCAAAGTCGACACAGATCTCTGACTAAACAAGTACCCAGCACAGTATATATATATGTATATTCCTTTACTCACATTGTACGTTCAGCTGGACCACAGCTTCTCTGGCTCGGATGTTGAAGCCGTTGTATCTCGCTGTTTGACACTTGTAAGTCCCGCTCATCTCTCGTGTAACATTGTCCAACTTTAATTTCCCATCAACAGTCTCCACCACCATGTCACCTGAGGGAAACGGTCCCTCCTTGTCCACACGTGTCCACAATATGGGGGGCTTTGGCTTCCCTCTGACCTCACACTGTAGCTCTGCTCTGGACCCCTCTCGTACTGTGATGATCGATTGTCCCTTGGGTACACTCAGCGTTGGGGGCACTAGAAACATACAATGTGTCACCGGCAGATAAAAACCATTCGAGCCATCTAATCTGCATCATTTTTAACAAAAAAAAAAAACCTGAATACTATCATTATTCCCTGGCCTTATCTTATATCTAGAATAGCCTTGTGCCTATCTCACGCATGCTTAAACTCCTTCACTGTATTAACCTCTACCACTTCTACTGGAAGCCTATTCCATGCATCCACTACCCTCTCAGTAATGTAATACTTTCATTAGTCCCTGACCTTATCTTATATCTAGGATAGCCTTATACCTATCCCACGCATGCTTAAACTCCTTCACTGTATTAACCTCTACCACTTCTACTGGAAGACTATTCCATGCATCCACTACCCTCTCAGTAATGTAATACTTTCATTAGTCCCTGGCCTTATCTTATATCTAGGATAACCTTATACCTATCCCATGCATGCTTAAACTCCTTCACTGTATTAACCTCTACCACTTCTACTGGAAGACTATTCCATGCATCCACTACCCTCTCAGTAATGTAATACTTTCATTAGTCCCTGGCCTTATCTTATATCTAGGATAGCCTTATACCTATCCATGCATGCTTAAACTCCTTCACTGTATTAACCTCTACCACTTCTGCTGGAAGACTATTCCATACATCCACTACCCCCTCAGTAAAGTAATACTTCCTGATATTACCTTTAAATCGTTGCCCCTCTAATTTAAGACTATGTCCTCTAGTTGTGGTAGTTTATCTTCATATAAATATACTCTCCTCCGTTACTGTGTTGATTCCCTTTATGTATATAAATGTTTCTATCATATCCCCCCTGTTACGTCTTTCCTCCAAGCTATACATGTTAAGGTGCTGTAACCTTTCCTGGTAAGTTTTATCATGCAGAAGAGGACATACTGATGTGTTACACATTTATGGCCCAGTGACCTGGATATCTAACCCTGCTATCTAGAGAGGCAGCTTGTGTATGGCTAGTTACTCTGTGCTTGCAGCATGCCCACAACACTATAATACACTATTCCTAAACAGGCATCGTAGTATCTGAGCCTGTGACAAGCCTTGTACACTGATGCTTTTCTTTCCTCTGCTTGCACACAGTTGAACTTGTTGGCTCCTCTCTGTTTTGGGTGCAGCAGGCTGTCCTTGGATTAAGTGGGAGTGGGCTTAATCGGAGTACATACAGTATAGCAGTAAAGATTGCTATGTGTGTCCAGTAGATAATGGGTGAGGTTAGGGTCTCACCCTATTGAGATTGTACCTTGACATGACAGGTGAGCATAACTATGCTTTGGCCAGTACCTCTCATTTATTTGATGTTTATACAGAGAGTATTTTTGTACACACTGTATAGCTAATTACACTGCAGTTCCATATAGTACATACAATATATAGTATAGTAGTTGAGGCAGTTTTCCCTGCTTATTACATGATAAAACCAAACCCTACATGTAATACATGGCATTAACTGGCCAGTGTAACAAGCTCCCGGTGAGGCTCACCTGTCTCAGCAGATATATTGACCTCCACGTTGAACTTTTGGTTGGGTAGCTCGGGGAAGAAAGCCTCGCACATGTAAGTTCCATAGTCGGTAAAGCGTAATTCGATGATCTCCAGGCTACTGGTGACCGGGGGAAGCTCAGGATCATTCCTTGTGATGATGACATTCTTGGAAAGTCGGACTGGATGTTGGTTCTTGTACCAGGAGTATACCACCTTCTCTTGTGGAGTGGCATCGATGTGGCATGAGAGCTTCAGGTCCTGGCCCAGCTGGATGGTCTCACTCTCTTTGATGATATCAGGGGTGATTTGAAATGTGATGTTTCTCATGGCTGTTGGAGAGAAAAGACAAGTACATCGCAGGTTGGAACTGTGGCTTTAAAATGTAGTTAAAATAATATAATTCATTTTCTTTACATAGGGGGGGGGGGGGGGGCTAGCTACTGGTCCAGTTAAAAGTTCCTGCCACCCACCCCCCAGAAACGGGTAAGAAAATCAGCCCCTCTCGCAGACATTGAACTAAAGGGCTTTATTGATGAGAGATTTGCAGGAAATTGACAATGGAATTTCAAACTTATGGACAAAGTAGCCAAGTTAGAACAATTGTCCCGGTCAATTCAGTTGGAGATTGTTTCTAACTTGGCTACTTTGGCTTGAAGTTTGAAATTCCTTCTTTCAGAAATAAAGTCCTGCCAGAAAATGACCCTATTCGTGAATTGTTTCCTTTCTCAATTTATATATTTTTATTTGTGAATTAAAAGGGTCACATAGAAACATAGAAACATAGAATGTGTCGGCAGATAAGAACCATTCGGTCCATCTAGTCTGTCCAATTTTTTTGGGAGTACTTTTATTAGTCCCCCGTTCACGGTCTTATAGCTAGGATAGCCTTGTGTCTATCCCACGCATGCTTAAAATCCTTGACTGTGTTTACCTCTACCACTTCTGCTGGCAGGCTATTCCATACATCCACTACCCTCTCCGTAAAGTAATACTTCCTGATATTACTTTTAAATCAGTCACAGTTGTCATTTATGCTCAACGGGAATTTGTTTGGTACAATTAACACTAGAATGGGGTTGAAGACCCAGGTACCACAATAAATAACATAACCTTTCTTAATCTGTCATTTTCCTGGGAAAAAATCCTCAGCTTAGATTTTAAAATTTGTCCTAATTCGGTGCAATTTGCGCCAAAGCTGAATAGCAAATATTTTTCATAAAATAGCGAATATTATCAATTTATAAGTAGGAATTGTTGAGAGAAAGAGCACTGTTAGGTCTGTATCAGATCAAAGACCGCCGTATATCTACCTTTAAGGTAAGTAACATATATATCAGCAAAATCTGATGGCTTCAAGGGACTCAGTCACTTAAACATGGCTTATACTGTGGATGTAGAGAATACAAAATATAGAAAAATGATCTATACACTGTGTTGGCAGAACTGCAGCAAGTGTATAAATAAAGAGAAATGTGTTTTACATGTGTCTGTACCTCCTGCTGATGACATCACCTGTGACTTGATATGCAAATTCACAGTTCTCGTTGAAAGTAGTTTATTTGCATACCGTGCCACAGGTGATGTCATAAACAGCAGACACCACAGACACATCTAAAACACATTGCTTACTTACTCTATAAGAATGTGTTTGGAATTCTGTGAACACAATGTATTGATAATGTTTTTATTCTCTTGCATGATATAAGGCTTGCATGCAGCTGCTCGGCCATTGAAACCCATTCCATGAAGCTCCCGCTGCACAGTCTTTGGGCTGATGTTAATGTCAGTGGAAGATTAATCTCCAGCGATGGAATCAGCAGAGCATTGGTGACTTTTACACACCATGCCCCTCAGTGACCCCGCTCTGTGACTTTACGTGGTCTTCCGCTTCGTGGCTGAGTTGCTGTTGTTCCTAAACACTTCCACTTTCCAATACTACCACTTACAGTGACCGTGGAATATCTAGTAGGGGTGACATTTCACTAACTGATTTATTGTAAAGGTGCCACCTATCACAGTACCACGCCTGAATTCACTGAGAACTTTGAGAACAAATGTTTGTAAATACAGACTGCAGGGCTAGGTGCTTGATTATATACACCTGTGACAAAGGATCTGATTGAAACACCTGAGTTCAGTAATTATATATAGTGTATATCTTGAAAAGATTACAATGTGTCACCGTCAGATAAGAACCATTCAGCAAATCTAGTCTGCCCAATTTCTTCCTTAAACCAACTACAAATACTTTCATTAGTCCCTGTCCTTATCTTATATCTAGGATAGCCTTATACCTATCCCACGCATGCTTAAACTCCTTCACTGTATTAACCTCTACCACTTCTACTAGAAGACTATTCCATACATCCACTACCCTCTCAGTAACGTAATACTTTCATTAGTCCCTGGCCTTATCTTATATCTCGGATAGCCTTATACCTATCCCATACATGCTTAAACTCCTTCACTGTATTAACCTCTACCACTTCTACTGGAAGACTATTCCATACATCCACTACCCTCTCAGTAATGTAATACTTTCATTAGTCCCTGGCCTTATCTTATATCTAGGATAGCCTTATACCTATCCCATGCATGCTTAAACTCCTTCACTGTATTAACCTCTACCACTTCTACTAGAAGACTATTCCATACATCCACTACCCTCTCAGTAAAGTAATACTTTCATTAGTCCCTGGCCTTATCTTATATCTAGGATAGCCATATACCTATCCCATGCATACTTAAACTCCTCACTGTATTAAACTCTACCACTTCTACTGGTAGACTATTCCATGCATCCACTACCCTCTCAGTAATGTAATACTTTCATTAGTCCCTGACCTTATCTTATATCTAGGATAGCCTTATACCTATCCCACGCATGCTTAAACTCCTTCACTGTATTAACCTCTACCACTTCTACTAGAAGACTATTCCATACATCCACTACCCTCTCAGTAACGTAATACTTTCATTAGTCCCTGGCCTTATCTTATATCTCGGATAGCCTTATACCTATCCCATGCATGCGTAAACTCCCTCACTGTATAAACCTCTACCACGTCTACTGGAAGACTATTCCATACATCCACTACCCTCTCAGTAAAGTAATACTTTCATTATTCCCTGGCCTTATCTTATATCTAGGATAGCCTTATACCTATCCCACGCATGCTTAAACTCCATCACTGTATTAACCTCTACCACTTCTACTAGAAGACTATTCCATACATCCACTACCCTCTCAGTAACGTAATACTTTCATTAGTCCCTGGCCTTATCTTATATCTCGGATAGCCTTATACCTATCCCATGCATGCTTAAACTCCTTCACTGTATTAACCTCTACCACTTCTACTGGAAGACTATTCCATACATCCACTACCCTCTCAGTAAAGTAATACTTTCATTAGTCCCTGGCCTTATCTTATATCTAGGATAGCCATATACCTATCCCATGCATGCTTAAACTCCTTCACTGTATTAACCTCTACCACTTCTACTGGTAGACTATTCCATGCATCCACTACCCTCTCAGTAAAGTAATACTTTCATTAGTCCCTGGCCTTATCTTATATCTAGGATAGCCTTATACCTATCCCACGCATGCTTAAACTCCTTCACTGTATGAACCTCTACCATTTCTACTGGAAGACTATTCCCATCCACTACCCTCTCAGTATAGTAATACTTTCATTAGTCCCTGGCCTTATCTTATATCTAGGATAGCCTTATACCTATCCCATGCATGCTTAAACTCCTTCACTGTATTAACCTCTACCACGTCTACTGGAAGACTATTCCATGCATCCACTACCCTCTCAGTAAAGTAATACTTTCATTAATCCCTGGCCTTATCTTATATCTAGGATAGCCTTATACCTATCCCATGCATGCGTAAACTCCCTCACTGTATAAACCTCTACCACGTCTACTGGAAGACTATTCCATACATCCACTACCCTCTCAGTAAAGTAATACTTTCATTATTCCCTGGCCTTATCTTATATCTAGGATAGCCTTATACCTATCCCACGCATGCTTAAACTCCATCACTGTATTAACCTCTACCACTTCTACTGGAAGACTATTCCATACATCCACTACCCTCTCAGTAATGTAATACTTTATTAGTCCCTGGCCTTATCTTATATCTAGGATAGCCTTATACCTATCCCATGCATGCGTAAACTCCCTCACTGTATAAACCTCTACCACGTTTACTGGAAGACTATTCCATGCATCCACTACCCTCTCAGTAATACTTTCCTTAGTCCCTGGCCTTATCTTATATCTGGGATAGCCTTATACCTATCCCATGCATGGTTAAACTCCCTCACTGTATTAACCTCTACCACTTCTACTGGAAGACTATTCCAAGCATCCACTACCCTCTCAGTAAAGTTCCTGATATTACTTATTAGGTTTAATTTATGTATTTTACACCTTTGCCCCTCTAATTGAAGACTATGTCCTCTTGTTGTGGTAGTCTTTCTTCCCTTTATGTATTTAAATGTTTCTATCATATCCCCTCTGTCTCCCCCACTCAATCCTTACAGCTAGCGGCTCTATTAGAAATCGCTCTGCAGTAATAGAAAGAGACTCTGCTCATTGCTTCTCCCCAAGCAGGTCTCCGTTTACTTCGTATCCAACTCATTTCAGCTCTAGAGCAAATTAATTTGTTAGGAAATGCAATGTATTTGGTGCTGAATAATAAAGAGGACTAATCCAGGCCAACGGATGTGATATAAGTGATATTTATCTTTAGATTTTCCAAAGGATAGAGTGAATTAAAGTTTTCAAACAGTCTCTTTCTTTCCTTTTTGACTGTTTGAGTGAAAACTGTGAGTACACGGTTACCTACAGTCTATAACTATACTCATTGTGCCCCTAGAAAAGATGCTTGACATTAATTGTATAAAGATTGAATTTTAAAATGAAAATAAAAAGGCAGAGACATACCCAGTGTCCGTTACATGCTTGGACACTGGGTATGCCCACCCCCAGCATCCTTATGCCCTCCCGATGTGACCCCAGCATCCTTATCCCCTCCCGATGTGACTTGCACCAGCACCCAACTTGCACTCACAAGACTTGCCCTTGGTACCCAGGTTGCACTCACAAGACTTGCCACTGCACCCAGGCCTTATCCCAGCCCATACATTGCACTCAAAAAACGTATCCTCACATCCAGGAATTGCCACAGCACTCATAACTTGCCCCAGCATCCATATTACACTCATAGGACTTGTCCTATCAACTAGATTACATGCACAGGTCTTGCCCCTGCACCCAGATTGCACTAACAGGTCTGGCCCTTATATTCAGATTGTACTCACATGACTTACCCCAGCACCCAGATTGCACCCTGGACTTGCCCCAAACCCCAGATTTCACTCACAGGACTTACCCTAACACCTAGATTTAACACACGACTTACCCCAACACCCAGATTGAATTTACAGTATTTGTCTCAGTACCCAGTGTCCTCTCTGCTCTAGCATCCAGATGGCACTGATAGGACTTGCCCCTACACCCAGACTGCACTAAAAGGACTGGCCCCAGCATCCAGATTGTACTCATGGGACTTACCCAAGCATCCAGAGTGCACCCTGGCCTTGCCCCAGCACCCAGCGTGTGATTACATTATCTGTCTCTGCATCCGGATTGCACCAAGGGCTTGTTCCTATACACAGGACTTGCCTTAGAATCCAGATGGCACTGACAGGACTTGCCTCAGCACCCAGGAATTGCCCCAGCACCCAGATTGGATATTTTAAGAGCATAGAGGGTGCCCAATATATACATTAATACTTGGGTACCTGTGGTATTTGTTTAGCATACCTACTGCTAAAAAAAATTATCTTCCATGTTTTCCCTTAATGTGTAAAGCTTAATGCTCAGTTTTACGTTGGTTTAAGAGCCCAACTCTTTCTACTTTTATGTAACTGGCAAAGCTGATATATTTTATTGACTGACAATTTTAGGATGCTCTATGGATCATCACAGACCTTGCCACGGACACTTTGCCTAACCCTTCTGATACAGGACATACATCTCACTAGCAGGTTGATGGTCTTCTTGGCTGGGTTTCCCACATTGTTGATGGCGGTACAGTTGTAGTAGCCGGAGTCTTCTGGCCGAATCCTCCAGATGGTAAGGTTTCCTCCTTGGCTGATGCTATTTTGTGGCATGGGTTTTGGAGAATGGGACCAGACCACCTGTGGGGTCGGATCCCCTCCTGTGAGCGAACACTGCATGGTGACATTATCGCTGGGGTTCACGACCAGTGTCTCGTTGACAGACGTCTTTATCGAGGGAGGAGCTACAAGAGTAAACATATGGGGCAGGTTAGACCATGGCCAACAAACCAACACAAGAAATCCAGTCACATAAAAACACACGATGGACTTCAATTAACAAAACAAATAAATCAATCAAAACATTATTTACAATTGAATTAAAACATAACTTGAGATCAAGGTCCAAACTTTAAAGTATTTAAACTTTTGTTTCACCAAGAGAATCACAGGTTAAAGGCCTTTTGCCCCATGCCTAGAGTAAACCCGACATGTATCTGTACAGACCGCCAGGTTCTCCTCATACTAGGGTATTTCACTTAAGCTCTTATACTTGAAGCACGAGTGAAAGGAAGAAATCCATTAGTTTATCTGGAACAATACTCCTTTCTACAGCTACAAATGTTTTCAAGTCACAGTGTATCCCTCGCAAGTCATAACATTATACGCTCTCTGCACAATGGCCAACCTTACATCACCTTAGCGAGTGCGAGTGTACAATGTGGATACAGGGCGCAGGAACCTCTAAATCTCTCCCTGACTACTTTCTATTATTAAGAAATTCCTCATTGCTAAAAGGCTACTCTTGTCGATCTTTTGGATACTGTGCTTCCAATCCTGGTGCACGATGAGGGGGGGGGGGGGGGATATCTCAGAGTGGAGGGGTGGGTGAGTAATCCAGACAAAAGGGTCTGCACAATGAAGAACTGAAAGGGAGAATTTATCCAACTTGGCTACAGTCTCAACTCCCTGCAATTCTCTCTTTATTGAGTAGAGCTAATAGTGCTGGTGTGTATATCCAATATATGTAATTGCTCCAGTAACATGCTTAAAAACAGAGAGGGGGTAAGTGTGGAAAAAGGAAAAAAAAAAACAGCTGAAAAAGGACATGTATCTAATGCTCAAAAAGGACTCTCCTAAACACTGCTTATACTGTGACTGTATCACCTAAACACTGCTTATACTGTGACTGTATCACCCAAACACTGCTTATACTGTGACTGTATCCCCTAAAATTATCAAAACATTTACAGTGATCAATTATGGCCAATTGGTGACTATTTATGTCATTTGATAAGTAATTTATAATAATAATAAATTATTTTAGTGACACAAATTAATATAAAAACACATTTACTGCAGTTTAAACACAGTTTATTATGAGTTTTTATTGCTGTGGAGTTTGTGATACAGTTATAGAAATCATTAATTCTGAGCTTCCAGAAAAAAGGGACAATAGAGGAGGGAAAAGGGACAAAGCGAATGGGTGAAAAAAAGAGGGACTTTCCCACCTATATAGAGACACTTTGGAGGTATGTCGAAGCCCACCCTGTCTGATTTAGGCTCTGTATTGTGGAGATAATGACTCCGCTGCCACGGAACGCGGCCCCACGAGATGGAAGCCCCACCTTTTCCACACTCCATTCAAATCACATTTTTAGTAGAGTGATTCTCTGTCTCATAAGAAGGAACAGCAATTGGTTTAGGGGTTTATTGGTGAATGAGTGAATTGCAGGGAATTGACAAGGTAAGTCCTCAGCCTTTGCTTGTGCTAGGGGTGAATATATTTGATTTAAAATAAGAAAATTGGGTTCAGTCATTTTTAAATGTCTCCTTTCGCATTTATGGATGTTACAGCACATATTGATATGATGCCAAATCCCCGTCCCATCGTTAATACAGTACAGGGAGCACTCCATTTAAAACCATGGTGTCTACACAGACATACATATGTTAAACAAGGAGTATTGAGCTCCAGTCATCTCCCTGGTTTATGGAACGTTGGTGAGACTCCTCCCCTTTTCATCCCAAGGATCACGGAACGTTGGTGAGACTCCTCCCCTTCTCCTCCCGAGAACTCTTTGGTTATTTTATTTATGGGGCCCGCTAATATTACTGTCAATTCATCTGTTTTAGGTATCTCTTTCTAAAGTAAAGTAAAAGGAACTTTAACTTGGAGAGCTGATTCCTTTTTATTTCACACTCCAGTTCTTTACATTTCCATTATGGAAAAAAAAAAAAAAAATTTGCCATTATGATCGTAATCTATATTTAATGAAAGAATTATTTTCTCCACCTCATGAGTTCTCTAAACAGTGGAATTTATAATTACATTTACAAACAGTGCCATTACGATAGCGCTGGGTGAGATGGTGTGAGTGGAATAACAAATTTAAACTCAGTGCCATAATTAGAGGTGTCATTTCCTAATCACTTTTTCCCCTGGAATAATAATGAACTATTAATAATAACCTGATAAGGAGAGGAAATAAATGGAGTGTGTTTTAGAAAAATAGGAATATGTATTTCTTTAAAGCAGGGATAATAATGCATATCTGTACCAGAGAGTTGTAAAATGCGTTGGTTTAAGTCAAGAACTAATAGCTGAGCTGGGAAGATTATTTTCCAACTCAAACCCTCAATATTTGCACCTCATAAAGTCTTATTAATTGGAATTTCTGGAAAGTGGGTTATAATACTATTACACCATCCCCAGGGACAGCTTTAATATTGGTTGCACCCTGGGCAAGCATTTGCTTGAGCCACTTGACCCTGCCACCCCTCACCATTGCCATGCAATCACCCACCCTGCCCAAAACAAACACACACAACTGATGCCTAGAATATTTAAGTGCTCTCTAATATCCGGGTACTTTTGTAATATAGGCGCTGAGTAATTTTATTCCAGTGTATAAAATGTGTATATTTAGCGTATATTTGCAATGTATAACTTCTATTTATGCAACACTGCAATAGAAGTACTGCTGTCTATATTAAAAAGTATACACTGATATTAGAGAGCTTTTACATATGATAAACAATTATCATATTATCAATAATCGTATTTATTAAAATACAGCTATGTTACAGTAATGATTTATGGCACTGATATTACGCAGGGCAAATATTGTATAGTAGGGCAGGGGTGTGCAAGTTTTTTCTGCAGTGGGCTACTTCATCTGAAACATATGTGTGCATGGGCCATATTCATTTTTCAGAGTATATGTATGTGATACACACAAACTGCATTTTACAGTGTATAATGTAAACACACATTCACAGTAATGTGCAGTCTTCACAGCAATACAACTCACAGTATTGCTCAGTGTTACAGTGTCACCCACAAAATGTCACACACAGTCTCTCTCACACACACTGTCTCTCCCTCTCAAATGCACACACTCTCCCTCTCACACACACACACACATACACACTGCCACTCAGTGTGTGCTCTCTCACACATACATTGTCTCTCCCTCTCTCACAGATACACTGTCTCTCTCTCTCTCTCTCACACATACACTGTCTCTCTCTCTCACGCATACACTGTCTCTCTCTCTCACGCATACACTGTCTCTCTCTCACGCATACACTGTCTCTCTCTCTCACATATACACTGTCTCTCTCTCACATATCCACTGTCTCTCTCTCTCACACATACACTGTCTCTCTCTCTCACACCTACACTGTCTCTCTCACACCTACACTGTCTTTCTCTCATGCATACACTGTCTCTCCCTCTCACACATACACTGTCTTTCCCTCTCACACATACACTGTCTCTCTCTCACATATACACTGTGTCTCTCTCTCTCCCTCTCACACACGCATACACTGTCTCTCCCTCTCACACATACACTGTCTCTCTCTCACATATACACTGTCTCTCTCTCACGCATACACTGTCTCTCCCTCTCTCACACATACACTGTCTCACTCATACACTCTCTCTCTCAAACATACACTCTCTCTCTCTCTCACACATACACTGTCTCTCACTCTCACACACACATACACTGTCTCTCACTCTCACACACACATACACTGTCTCTCACTCTCACACACATACACTGTCTCTCACTCTCACACACACACACATACACTGTCTCTCACTCTCACACACATACACTGTCTCTCTATCTCTCTAACATAAACTGACTCTCTCTCTCTCGAGGATTGGGAGAATGTTTCCAATTTGGCCAGTTTGGCCGTACATTAGAAATTCCCATCTCAATGTTCTGCAATTCCCCCTTTCAGGAGTAAATCTCTGATTTGGTAAATAAATCTTTCCAGGGCTCATGTCTATCCCAGGCATTACGTGTTTTACTCTGATTGCAGCACACATGCTTAGTGGACGTTACATCACTGTAATCTGCTGGACGCATTCCCGACGCAATGCACGCTGTAAAGAGATCGATGGTGCTTATTCCATTATGCTGTCGAGTGCTCCCGTCTCTCATTAATTTCATCGTGTGATGTGTCATCCTTCACTCCGGATGCATCGCTCATTTCAGCCATTCCCGCTCCTCGCTGAAGGGTGAAGTAGCTTTGATGCTCCTTAATGGAGATGTGTATTTTATGTTTTTTTTCTGTTTTCCACAGCATTGTGTTAAGGAAAACATCTTCACAGCACCCCTTAATGAGCATCATGCTGCTCCTTGTATTATGATTGCTCCAAACCCCCCCCCCCCCCCGGAGTATTGACTAGTACTGTGCACAAGATAACATACCGTATGCTTTTCCTTTACATATATATATCACCAGCAATTTAAACAGCGCTTGGTACAGAGCATAAAAGGGAATTTTACTACATTAGATGAATGAGTGGCAGGAGAAACTTATGGTGAGTGAAGAGGTCAAAGTGGAAGGTGGAACAAAAGGAGCTGGGTGGGTTTGGCTAGAGGTTAATTAATGGGTGTTCTAGTGGGATGAATAGTAAGCTTCCTTATTCCAAACAGTATTTGGGGACAGTGAGAGCTGGGTGGGTTTGGTCAAATGTTAATTAATGGGTGTTATAGTGGGATGAATAGTAAGCTTCCTTATTCCTAACAGTATTTGGGGACAGTGGGAGCTGGGTGGGTTTGGACAGAGGTTAATTAATGGATGTTCTAGTGGGATGAATAGTAAGCTTCCTTATTCCTAACAGTATTTGGGGACAGTGAGAGCTGGGTGGGTTTGGTCAGAGGTTAATTAATGGGTGTTCTAGTAGGATGAATAGTAAGCTTCCTTATTCCTAACAGTATTTGGGGACAGTGAGAGCTGGGTGGGTTTGGTCAGAGGTTAATTAATGGGTGTTCTAGTAGGATGAATAGTAAGCTTCCTTATTCCTAACAGTATTTGGGGACAGTGAGAGCTGGGTGGGTTTGGCCAGAGGTTAATTAATGGATGTTCTAGTGGGATGAATAGTAAGCTTCCTTATTCCTAACAGTATTTGGGGACAGTGGGAGCTGGGTGGGTTTGGACAGAGGTTAATTAATGGATGTTCTAGTGGGATGAATAGTAAGCTTCCTTATTCCTAACAGTATTTGAGGACAGTGGGAGCTGGGTGGGTTTGGCTAGAGGTTAATTAATGGGTGTTCTAGTAGGATGAATAGTACGCTTCCTTATTCCTAACAGTATTTGGGGACAGTGAAAGCTGGGTGGGTTTGGTTAGAGGTTAATTAATGGGTGTTCTAGTGGGATGAATAGTAAGCTTCCTTATTCCCAACAGTATTTGGGGACAGTGAGAGCTGGGTGGGTTTGGTTAGAGGTTAATTAATGGGTGTTCTAGTGGGATGAATAGTAAGCTTCCTTATTCCCAACAGTATTTGGGGACAGTGAGAGCTGGGTGGGTTTGGTTAGAGGTTAATTAATGGGTGTTCTAGTGGGATGAATAGTAAGCTTCCTTATTCCTAACAGTATTTGGGGACAGTGAGAGCTGGGTGAGTTGGGCTAGAGGTTAATTAATGGGTGTTCTAGTGGGATGAATAGTAAGCTTCCTTATTTCTAACAGTATTTGGAGACAGTGGGAGCTGGGTGGGTTTGGTCAGAGGTTAATTAATGGGTGTTCTAGTGGGATGAATAGTAAGCTTCCTTATTCCTAACAGTATTTGGGGACAGTGAGAGCTGGGTGAGTTGGGCTAGAGGTTAATTAATGGGTGTTCTAGTGGGATGAATAGAAAGCTTCCTTATTCCTACCAGTATTTGGGGACAGTGGGAGCTGGGTGGGTTTGGCCAGAGGTTATATAATGCGTGTTCTAGTGTGATGAATAGTAAGCTTCCTAATTCCTAAAAGTATTTAGGGACAGTGGGAGCTGGGTGGGTTTGGCCAGAGGTTAATTAATGGATGTTATAGTGAGGTGAATAGTAATTGTCCTTATTCCTAAAAGTATTTAGGGACAGGGACCAAAAAATGAAAAGGGTTTATTTTTATTATTTTTATTTTGTATTGTTGATTTCAGAAATGTCTTTTTTTCTGTGACTGTATTTAATAAAATATGTAACTAAACAATTGTGACTGGGTGCCACCATTTTGTGAAATATAGTGTTTTTGGGTGCCACCCCAGAGATTTTTACAGCACAAATTTCACGCTTTGGGCCTGGGGATGCAGAATACAGTCTATAAGTCTGAATTCTGACCATAGACTTGCATTGAATGGGAGGGTAATGTAACTATTACATCACAAGGGGGCGGAGTTATGATCCTGTTTGATCAGGTTAATCTCTCTTTATGTTGGAAGGCAGGTAAAACAAAGTTGTACAAAGCCTGCCCACTATGACACACAGTTGTAAATTGAGACTGGCTGGAAGATTTTGGATGATGTTGCATCATGGGAAATATTTAAAAAATGGAGCCAGGAGATAAACACCTATTTTTTTCCCCTTTTATATGAAATTAATTCAATCATACAAAAAAAAACTCAAGTGGGATATGATTTATATATGTGTTTGTTTTATATGACCAGGTTATCCAGTTATATCTTATGCAAGTGGTAGTGTCCCTTTAATAAATATTAGTTGCTTAGAAAATTCACTGACCCCAGTGACCTTTAAATGTTCTATGACCTTTAAATCTATTGCTCCAGCCCTGAGAGGTGTTTACAGTTTGTTGTCCACACTCCAAGCACTCGCAATTGTACCAAGCACGTCTTTTGAGTTAGAAGGTATAGCATATGCCAGTCTTACAGTGTCTCAAAGCGTCATTAAATCTGCAGAGCAGAATTTCAACCATCTACAAAGAACTGTAGCCCTCGGGGGCCTAATAGAAACCTCAATTATAAAGAAGCAAACTTTGTTTTAATTCACTGTTCACGAACATATGATATGGACAGATTGGAAGCAATCTCTCTCTGTACGGCACGAGCTCAGCTTGAACAGAACACTATATCCCATCTGAAATCTCAGTAATAAATCGTATTAACATGCAAAGCCTGGCCAGACCTCCGCTTTCGCTCTCTCCAATTTCGGGGCAGATTTGATTGGTGGTTTAAGTGTCTCGTTTACCGGTTCCCAGAACTGAGCTTTGATATTTGACGGCTGAGCATTTTTTTCCGGCATGAGTCCCAAACCCAGAAACAAGTGTGTGTATATCCTTTAATTACATTCAACAGACATTAAAAGCTGATAAACTCTATGGCACATAAGAAAAAAAAAGAAATACAGCTAGGGGTAAAGTTAAAATATATATATATTTTTCATGAATAAATGGCCACATTAAGATGAATAAAATGTATTTTTAATTTTATTTCTGTCATTAACCTTTAAGAATATATTAACTTTTTATAGAAGTATTTCTATAATACCTTTTATTAACTGTTGGTAGCTTAGAGAATTTCATGACCCCATTGACCTTTTAGGTAAAAGACACATTAGCATCTCTGTTTCTGTATCGAAAAAGGAAAGGATATTATCCTTTGAGATGTAATGTACTTCCAGCTACGGACTCACCGACAGGCTCACTCCACACACCGCTACTGACTGAGGTCTGTCAAGTGAAACCCTCCTAGTAGAAGAAATGTTCCACTAAAACTTTAATAAAATCGGGAATGGTAAGTCGTAGAAATTATTCGAAAATCATTTTACTCGTCTCAAAGTGGCTGTCAATTTAGAAAAATAAAAAACTGTTTAGAAACAGAAGAAATTGTCATATACTTGTCAGAACAGAAAACAAACTACTGCAACTCCCATCTGTTCTAGAAAAGCTTAATGGTTAACCTCACTGGCTGTAGATAAATGGCTCGGGTTTGTCCTTTGATGGTTGGTCCAGGTACGCATTATTCCCCCGGACAGCTACTTCTAACACTGAAACATGTTGTGCTAATGCATAGTTGCCAACATCGGCCATGTTTCCAGGGACACATATTTGGTCCACATGCTGCAGAAGTAACATGCAAAGTGCAGCCCAGCAGTATGTAGGATGTATATACACACACACACAATCCAATTCATGTAAAGTGCAGCCCGGCAGTATGTAGGATGTATATACATACACACACACAATCCAATTCATGTAAAGTGCAGCCCGGCAGTATGTAGGATGTATATACACACACACACACACAATCCAATTCATGTAAAGTGCAGCCTGGCAGTATGTAGGATGTATATACACACACACACAATCCAATTCATGTAAAGTGCAGCCCGGCAGTATGTAGGATGTATATACACACACACACAATCCAATTCATGTAAAGTGCAGCCTGGCAGTATGTAGGATGTATATACACACACACAATCCAATTCATGTAAAGTGCAGCCCGGCAGTATGTAGGATGTATATACACACACACACACACAATCCAATTCATGTAAAGTGCAGCCTGGCAGTATGTAGGATGTATAAACACACACACAGACACAATCCAATTCATGTAAAGTGCAGCCCGGCAGTATGTAGGATGTATATACACACACACACAATCCAATTCATGTAAAGTGCAGCCTGGCAGTATGTAGGATGTATAAACACACACACAGACACAATCCAATTCATGTAAAGTGCAGCCCGGCAGTATGTAGGATGTATATACACACAGACACAATCCAATTCATGTAAAGTGCAGCCCGGCAGTATGTAGGATGTATATACACACACACACAATCCAATTCATGTAAAGTGCAGCCCAGCAGTATGTAGGATGTATATACACACACACACAATCCAATTCATGTAAAGTGCAGCCTGGCAGTATGTAGGATGTATATACACACAGACACAATCCAATTCATGTAAAGTGCAGCCTGGCAGTATGTAGGATGTATATACACACACAGACACAATCCAATTCATGTAAAGTGCAGCCCGGCAGTATGTAGGATGTATATACACACACACACAATCCAATTCATGTAAAGTGCAGCCCGGCAGTATGTAGGATGTATATACACACACACAATCCAATTCATGTAAAGTGCAGCCCGGCAGTATGTAGGATGTATATACACACACACACAATCCAATTCATGTAAAGTGCAGCCCGGCAGTATGTAGGATGTATATACACACAGACACAATCCAATTCATGTAAAGTGCAGCCCGGCAGTATGTAGGATGTATATACACACACACACAATCCAATTCATGTAAAGTGCAGCCCGGCAGTATGTAGGATGTATATACACACAGACACAATCCAATTCATGTAAAGTGCAGCCCGGCAGTATGTAGGATGTATATACACACACACAATCCAATTCATGTAAAGTGCAGCCCGGCAGTATGTAGGATGTATATACACACACACACAATCCAATTCATGTAAAGTGCAGCCCGGCAGTATGTATGATGTATATACACACAGACACAATCCAATTCATGTAAAGTGCAGCCCGGCAGTATGTAGGATGTATATACACACACACAATCCAATTCATGTAAAGTGCAGCCCGGCAGTATGTAGGATGTATATACACACACACACACAATCCAATTCATGTAAAGTGCAGCCCGGCAGTATGTAGGATGTATATACACACACACAATCCAATTCATGTAAAGTGCAGCCCGGCAGTATGTAGGATGCATATACACACACACACACACAATCCAATTCATGTAACGTGCAGCCCAGCAGTATGTAGGATGTATATACACACACACACACACAATCCAATTCATGTAAAGTGCAGCCCGGCAGTATGTAGGATGTATATACACACACAGACACAATCCAATTCATGTAAAGTGCTGCCCGGCAGTATGTAGGATGTATATACACACACACACACACACAATCCAATTCATGTAAAGTGCAGCCCGGCAGTATGTAGGATGTATATACACACACACAATCCAATTCATGTAAAGTACAGCCCGCAGTATGTAGGATGTATATACACACAGACACAATCCAATTCATGTAAAGTGCAGCCCGGCAGTATGTAGGATGTATATACAAACACACACACACAAACCAATTCATGTAAAGTGCAGCCCGGCAGTATGTAGGATGTATATACACACAGACACAATCCAATTCATGTAAAGTGCAGCCCGGCAGTATGTAGGATGTATATACACACACACAATCCAATTCATGTAAAGTGCTGCCCGGCAGTATGTAGGATGTATATACACACAGACACAATCCAATTCATGTAAAGTGCAGCCCGGCAGTATGTAGGATGTATATACACACACACAATCCAATTCATGTAAAGTGCAGCTCGGCAGTATGTAGGATGTATATACACACACACAATACAATTCATGTAAAGTGCAGCCCGGCAGTATGTAGGATGTATATACACACACACAATCCAATTCATGTAAAGTGCAGCCCGGCAGTATGTAGGATGTATACACACAGACACAATCCAATTCATGTAAAGTGCAGCCCGGCAGTATGTAGGATGTATATACACACACACACAATCCAATTCATGTAAAGTGCAGCCCGGCAGTATGTAGGATGAAGATACACGCACACAATCCAATTCATGTAAAGTGCAGCCCGGCAGTATGTAGGATGTATATACACACACACAATCCAATTCATGTAAAGTGCAGCCCGGCAGTATGTAGGATGTATATACAGACAGACACACAATCCAATTCATGTAAAGTGCAGCCCGGCAGTATGTAGGATGTATATACACACACACACAATCCAATTCATGTAAAGTGCAGCCCGGCAGTATGTAGGATGTATATACACACACACACAATCCAATTCATGTAAAGTGCAGCCTGGCAGTATGTAGGATGTATATACACACAGACACAATCCAATTCATGTAAAGTGCAGCCCTGCAGTATGTAGGATGTATATACACACACACACACAATCCAATTCATGTAAAGTGCAGCCCGGCATTATGTAGGATGTATATACACACACACAATCCAATTCATGTAAAGTGCAGCCCGGCATTATGTAGGATGTATATACACACACACAATCCAATTCATGTAAAGTGCAGCCCGGCAGTATGTAGGATGTATACACACAGACACAATCCAATTCATGTAAAGTGCAGCCTGGCAGTATGTAGGATGTATATACACACACACACAATCCAATTCATGTAAAGTGCAGCCCGGCAGTATGTAGGATGTATATACACACACACACAATCCAATTCATGTAAAGTGCAGCCCGGCAGTATGTAGGATGAAGATACACGCACACAATCCAATTCATGTAAAGTGCAGCCCGGCAGTATGTAGGATGTATATACACACACACACACACAATCCAATTCATGTAAAGTGCAGCCCGGCAGTATGTAGGATGTATTTACAGACAGACACACAATCCAATTCATGTAAAGTGCAGCCTGGCAGTATGTAGGATGTATATGCACACACAAACAATCCAATTCATGTAAAGTGCAGCCCGGCATTATGTAGGATGTATATACACACACACAATCCAATTCATGTAAAGTGCAGCCCGGCATTATGTAGGATGTATATACACACACACAATCCAATTCATGTAAAGTGCAGCCCGGCAGTATGTAGGATGTATATATACACACACACACAATCCAATTCATGTAAAGTGCAGCCCGGCATTATGTAGGATGTATATACACACACACAATCCAATTCATGTAAAGTGCAGCCCAGCAGTATGTAGGATGGATATACTCACAGACACAATCCAATTAATTAATCAGGGTGGAGATCTCATAGAACCTGCCATGATTAATTAATTGGATTGTGTCTGTGCGTATATCCATCCTACATATTGCCGGGCTGCACTTTACATGAATTGGATTGTGTCTGTGTTATATACATCCTACATACTGCCGGGCTGCACTTTACATGAATTGGATTGTGTGTGTGTATATACATCCTACATACTGCCAGGCTGCACTTTACATGAATTGGATTGTGTGTGTGTGTATATATACATCCTACATACTGCCGGGCTGCACTTTACATGAATTGGATTGTGTGTGTGTGTATATACATCCTACATACTGCCGGGCTGCACTTTACATGAATTGGATTGTGTGTGTGTGTGTATATACATCCTACATATTGCTGGGCTGCACTTTACATGAATTGGATTGTGTGTGTGTGTGTGTATATACATCCTACATACTGCCGGGCTGCACTTTACATGAATTGGATTGTGTGTGTGTGTGTATATATACATCCTACATACTGCCGGGCTGCACTTTACATGAATTGGATTGTGTGTGTGTGTATATACATCCTACATACTGCCGGGCTGCACTTTACATGAATTGGATTGTGTTTGTGTGTGTGTATACATCCTACATACTGCCAGGCTGCACTTTACATGAATTGGATTGTGTGTGTGTGTATATACATCCTACATACTGCCGGGCTGCACTTTACATGAATTGGATTGTGTTTGTGTGTGTGTATACATCCTACATACTGCCAGGCTGCACTTTACATGAATTGGATTGTGTGTGTGTGTATATATACATCCTACATACTGCCGGGCTGCACTTTACATGAATTGGATTGTGTGTGTGTGTATATACATCCTACATACTGCCGGGCTGCACTTTACATGAATTGGATTGTGTGTGTGTGTATATACATCCTACATACTGCCGGGCTGCACTTTACATGAATTGGATTGTGTCTGTGTGTATATACATCCTACATACTGCCGGGCTGCACTTTACATGAATTGGATTGTGTGTGTGTGTATATACATCCTACATACTGCTGGGCTGCACTTTACATGAATTGGATTGTGTCTGTGTGTGTATATACATCCTACATACTGCCGGGCTGCACTTTACATGAATTGGATTGTGTCTGTGTGTGTATATACATCCTACATACTGCTGGGCTGCACTTTACATGGATTGGATTGTGTCTGTGTGTGTATATACATCCTACATACTGCCGGGCTGCACTTTACATGAATTGGATTGTGTGTGTGTGTATATACATCCTACATACTGCCGGGCTGCACTTTACATGAATTGGATTGTGTGTGTGTGTATATACATCCTACATACTGCCGGGCAGCACTTTACATGAATTGGATTGTGTGTGTGTGTGTGTGTGTGTATATACATCCTACATACTGCCGGGCAGCACTTTACATGAATTGGATTGTGTGTGTGTGTGTGTGTGTGTATATACATCCTACATACTGCCAGGCTGCACTTTACATGAATTGGATTGTGTGTGTGTGTGTGTGTATATACATCCTACATACTGCCGGGCTGCACTTTACATGAATTGGATTGTGTCTGTGTATATACAGCCTACATACTGCCAGGCTGCACTTTACATGAATTGTATTGTGTGTGTATATATACATCCTACATACTGCCAGGCTGCACTTTACATGAATTGTATTGTGTGTGTATATATACATCCTACATACTGCCGGGCTGCACTTTACATGAATTGGATTGTGTGTGTGTGTATATACATCCTACATACTGCCGGGCTGCACTTTACATGAATTGGATTGTGTCTGTGTGTATATACATCCTACATACTGCCGGGCTGCACTTTACATGAATTGGATTGTGTCTGTGCGTATATCCATCCTACATATTGCCGGGCTGCACTTTGCATGCTCTTTCTGCAGCATGTGGAACAAATATGTCAACAAGACATTGTCAGGAGCTGTGGGAAGGACGCAGATCCCTAGCTCTGTGCAGTGCCATAGCTGTGAGCTTTCCCTGTGATCCTTTTGTTTAAAGATCGACTTAATATGTGCCAATCTGGCAAGAAATACGCAATTTGGCTACCTAATATGGCCGATTTCGGCATGAAATTATAAACTTCCCTCCGATTTCAGGCCAGCTTTTGCACTGGTTCAGTTTGGGCGATCAGACTGCTAAAGGATCAAAATCGGTACAAATTATCGGATTCTGGACAGCTCAGTTCTCCATATTTTAGTTGGAGAATTGACAATCACAGTGTAGAAGCCTGAAAGTAATGGTATTTCAAACAAAAAGATATTTATATAATATTATAATATATGAATGTTATAATTCACATTTAACACAAGCATATTACAATTTGAATAAAAATTAATTGCATATTATTTTACTTCAATTGTATTTATTTTAACGTATTTCATTAATGTTTTTAATTTTATTTTATTTTTGTTTTTAATATATTTTATTTTTACAAAAAAAAAAAAAATATTTTAACACAATTCAAACAATTATCTTCCTGTTTACCAAAATACAATATTTGTAATTTTATTTTCATAGACTTTTATTTTGGGCCATTTCAGGGCCAGGTCGACCCTTTCATGTTTTTCCTGTGTGTGTGTAATTTGTCTGTGTTCTGTTATTACTCTTTTCTCTGTTACAGTATCAAAGAATATTTTTTTTTTATTGTTTTGGTTCTATTGGTGAAGCAGAAATGAAAAATAACATTTCCTACCACTTTAAACGGAATTAGTCTAACCATTAACCAACTCACATGTTCAGTGGAATATCGTAGTGATGCCTTAGGTTCAAGATTTTTTTTTGTTATCTACCCGCAAATGACAATTCAGACTCAGAGAAAAGAAGATTGAAATCTCTTTTTAGCTACATTTTCCTTTTTTTCCACTTTCTCAGCACCCACCGCCAATTCTAAATAGCGTTGAGGAGTTTACCAAAAGAGGGGTAGATGCAAACAGGGAAATAATATATGGGTATAAGTTTTATTCATGGCATTTACTGATATGGGGGGGGGGGGGGGGGCAGCAGAGATTGGATGGGGAAGGACAGTTGTGATATCATTGGCAGGATCACTGACATCCTGCACGTGTGTTTTGGGCACCTCTCTTATTGCCATCCAGGAGATGCTAAAAACATCAATTTTTTGGGGGACAAGATATCTCAGCAATTCTTCTGGGATAAAAACTTGCAAACCGTGGCTAGAGTTGACACCTCGGCTACGTTTTACTAGCCACAACTTTCTTTTGCATGCGGCCTTGCAGTGCGTGGAAGTCACTTGTGACCAGATCTAAATCAGTTAAACTAATTAACGTTGTTCCGTTGGATCTGCTACTTGATAAGTGTACTGATTTCAGGCCACGTGTGATCTGTACACTCTACACGGCAGCAGGCGAGAGTTATACGTGGCCAGTGAAATATGACCGAGGTGACAACACAACACAAGTGAAAACAAATGAAAAATGTAGGTAAAAAAGAGATTTGGATTTGTCTGAAACGTGATCTGTGGATAGAAAATGGAGGAGGTGTCCACCCTATTACCATGAGATCCACGTCATGAATATAACAAGACTGTACTTTAATTGCTAAGGTCCACAGGACTGAAGCCACTGATCAAAGACTATCCCTGGCAGATATATATATATATATATATATATATATATATATATATACTGGCTATAGTGCCCCCTGTGTCCCCCCTCAGTCCAGGACTAAAGTAATAGTGATTTTCCAGTCTCCCAATTAATTAGCTGTCAGGGTAGCAGACCTCTAGAAGATAACAAGGGCTTTTTTCCCCTCCTATTGCTCAGATCTGTGGCTAAACACAAGTGACAGTTTAATAGAGACTAGTTAATAGGACACTTCATTATACCGTCTTTCTACAGATCTTTTTGAGAGTTTTATCCTGAGCAGAGAGAGAGAGAGAGAGAGACCAGAGAGGAGGAAGAGCTGATTGATTGAGACAAACTGATGGGATTTATCAATATTCAGTATCCACTTTACCGTCCGTCAGCTCTGCCCTCTAACCCCCCCAACCCCCCCCCCCCCCCCCCCCCACCCGAGGGAGCAAGAACAGAGTAGAAATCAATCCCCCAGTCTGTCAGCAGAGCGACTCTCACAGGTCTGAGCTAAAGGGAATTAGCTATCAAAAATAAACTCACTCAGAATGCAGTGCACTGGAGAAGACTCAATGTAACTGTTTGTATAATTACACTGTCTATAGATATATAGCTTTTATATACACACACACAACCATATGCAAATACAGCACATACCTACAGGGGTGGAACAAGAGGGGATGCACCAGGTGAATGTTGGACCCATGACAGTTGAAAACACAATAAAAGAAGAACAACATTGGCTATGTTTGGAAATGTCTTGTTCCACTGCTGTACATGTATATCTATACTGAACATATACATAGCTGCTAATAGCCCCAGATTTGCCTGGACAGTCCTGTTTTTTTTATCGGTCCAGTGCCACCACAGAGTACAGGTGCCACTGACATTAATGCAATGTATGTCTGTGACCTGTATCTATATTGCATATTCTGTAGTTCTATCTCACACGGTCGCTTAACTTTGTGTGCCATCCCCCACCCACTTTAGGCCCCCACCCCCTGGTGCATCGGGGGACACTGTCATCCGAACCTATGTATATACACACAGATTATGAAAAATGAACCGTACATTGTAGAACATGCAGAAATTAGAACAAAAATGTATTACAAATGTATCCGTGGAGTCTCCGATATATGACATCACTTTGGGACTTTATATGCTAATTAGGAAATTTGAGTAACAGAAAATTAGTAATTTGCATTTATGGTGCCAGAAGGTGATGTCATAAACAGGAAACAACACAGATACATTAAAAAAAAAATGTTTTTATTATTTTATGCTTTTTCTTGCAATTCTGCTAACACAATATATAGATAATGTTTTTCATTGTTGTTTATTCTCTACATTGAAAGTATAAACTGTATAGGGGTGACAGAGTCCCTTGTATGATTCTGGGACCCTTATAATATGTTGTGTATATCAGCAGTGTGACAGTCAGTTGGACACACAGCTTGTGGTGGGTTTCTGTGTCTTTGTCAGGATCTCAACACTGCTGATTATAGAAAGAGAGAAGCATAACGTGTCAGTGACACAGACAGAATGTGACAGCCGGATAGTCCCAGAGGGGCGTAAGGTACACTCCAAGTGACAGGAGCTGGGATAATGAAAATGACAAAATAATGGGGATGGAGTGACAAACACATGCTGATAAAAAATACCCTCACAGCTCCAATGAAAACACACCCAGAATTAAACAAATTCCCGAAATACAACACAGCCCCCATCTCCTCTCCAACGTACACGCTGTTAAAAGTCTCCTGTCCTCTGTTTAAAGGTTGGATTTCCAGGGAAACTATCATTGAACCAATACTTCCTTCCATGGGAAGTTATAATAAAATCATTTGTGGTTCTTGGGAAATGATCTGGAAGTTATTCTGGGGATACATACAATACCGAAAATTAAATCAGATAGAACGGCGGCTAATTCTATATTCAAAAATAAAATACTGCATAAAGGTTCCTTGTTTGATAAGCAAGGAAGATTTCCAACGGGAGCTGGGCACAATGTTACCTCTTTTTACCTCCGGCAGGGTAAATATATTGGTGCCAAAAATGACATTAATATTGAGAGATTGTCGATCCAAGGAGAAATCTGACGAAGTCAAGAAGGATTTTATCCTTCTTTTGGATCAAAAGCAGGAAGAAAGATAGATACAATGTCCAAACTTTAACTTTTTTTTTTTAGTTTTTTCAACTTAAACTGCTGTCACTAAAATACATACTATGTCCAATATTCACTATAGAATTAAGTTATCACTGAATTAGATAAATTAACTCAAATATCCAATGTTATTTCAAAAATTCTTTATATAGATTTAAATTACCTTAAAAACACAGAATTAATTAGCTGTGTGAAAGGGTTCCAGCCCAGAATATTAGCGATTTTATAAAAAGTGTGATATGCAGACATTAATTAACCCTCAACATACAACCATAGGATAACACAAATGAGTTCGCTCATATATCCCAAATAAACATATATAATATAGACCTGCCTGCAGTATGAGATAGGGATCAATTAGCTAAAATGTGAGATGCAGGTAAGTCGAGATGAACATTTCCTTTTAAACATTGTACAGGGACAAACCTGGTGAGTTCCTCCTACAGGAAGAACTTGAAAGAGCAGCATTTATCAGAGAGAGGCTGATTCCACAGTAATAGCTAATGAGAACACTTTCTCAGAGGGGAACATGAAGAGGAAGTCATTAGCTGGCTCTACATGATGCATTGTTAAAAAGTGAAAGCTAGAGAATATTTAACTCATATGCTATCCATGGCCAGTCAAGCTGGAGACACATTTACCAGGTCTACCTGATAATGTATAGATAAATGTTAAATGCTCCCATTCATCTGTATAATGTATAGTTCAGTTTTTGGAGAAGAACCTCTGCTGTGAATCACATGTGCTCTACCATGAAGCTCATGTGCTCTACCGTGAAACTTATGTCTTCTGTCGTGAAACTCATGTTCTCTACCATGAAACTCATGTCCTCTACCATGAAACTCATGTCCTCTACCGTGAAACTCATGCTCTCTACCATGAAACTCATGTTCTCTACCGTGAAACTCATGTTCTCTACCATGAAACTCATGTTCTCTACCGTGAAACTCATGTACTCTACCGTGAAACTCATGTTCTCTACCATGAAACTCATGTTCACTACCGTGAAACTCATGTTCTCTACCATGAAACTCATGTTCTCTACCGTGAAACTCATGTTCTCTACCATGAAACTCATGTTCTCTACCGTGAAACTCATGTTCTCTACCGTGAAACTCATGTTCTCTACCATGAAACTCATGTTCTCTACCATGAAACTTATGTCTTCTGTCGTGAAACTCATGTTCTCTACCATGAAACTCATGTTCTCTACCGTGAAACTCATGTTCTCTGCCGTGAAACTCATGTTCTCTACCGTGAAACTCATGTTCTCTACCGTGAAACTCATGTTCTCTAACGTGAAACTCATGTTCTCTACCGTGAAACTCATGTTCTCTACCGTGAAACTCATGTTCTCTACCATGAAACTCATGTCCTCTACCGTGAAACTCATGTCCTCTACCGTGAAACTCATGCTCTCTATCGTGAAACTCATGTTCTCTACCATGAAACTCATGTTCTCTACCGTGAAACTCATGTTCTCTACCATGAAACTCATGTTCTCTACCGTGAAACTCATGTTCTCTACCATGAAACTCATGTTCTCTACCGTGAAACTCATGTTCTCTACCATGATACTCATGTTCTCTACCATGAAACTCATGTTCTCTACCGTGAAACTCATGTTCTCTACCGTGAAACTCATGTTCTCTACCATGAAACTCATGTTCTCTACCGTGAAACTCATGTTCTCTACCATGAAACTCATGTTCTCTACCATGAAACTCATGTTCTCTACCGTGAAACTCATGTTCTCTACCGTGAAACTCATGTTCTCTACCATGAAACTCATGTCCTCTACCATGAAACTCATGTCCTCTACCATGAAACTCATGTTCTCTACCGTGAAACTCATGCTCTCTACCGTGAAACTCATGTTCTCTACCGTGAAACTCATGTTCTCTACCATGAAACTCACGTCCTCTACCGTGAAACTCATGTTCTCTACCGTGAAACTCATGCTCTCTACCGTGAAACTCATGTTCTCTACCGTGAAACTCATGTTCTCTACCGTGAAACTCATGTTCTCTACCGTGAAACTCATGTTCTCTACCGTGAAACTCATGTTCTCTACCATGAAACTCATGTTCTCTACCATGAAACTCATGTCCTCTACCATGAAACTCATGTCCTCTACCGTGAAACTCATGCTCTCTACCGTGAAACTCATGTTCTCTACCATGAAACTCATGTTCTCTACCATGAAACTCATGTTCTCTACCATGAAACTCATGTTCTCTACCATGAAACTCATGTCCTCTACCATGAAACTCATGTCCTCTACCGTGAAACTCATGCTCTCTACCGTGAAACTCATGTTCTCTACCATGAAACTCATGTTCTCTACCATGAAACTCATGTTCTCTACCGTGAAACTCATGTTCTCTACCGTGAAACTCATGTTCTCTGCCGTGAAACTCAAGTTCTCTACCATGAAACTCATGTTCTCTACCGTGAAACTCATGTTCTCTAAGATGAAACTCATGTTCTCTACCATGAAACTCATGTTCTCTACCGTGAAACTCATGTTCTCTAAGATGAAACTCATGTTCTCTACCGTGAATCTCATGTTCTCTACCATGAAACTCATGTTCTCTACCATGCAACTCATGTTCTCTACCGTGAAACTCATGTTCTCTACCGTGAAACTCATGTTCTCTGCCGTGAAACTCATGTTCTCTACCATGAAACTCATGTTATCTACCATGAAACTCATGTTCTCTACCATGAAACTCATGTTCTCTGCCGTGAAACTCATGTTCTCTACCATGAAACTCATGTTCTCTACCATGATACACATGTCCTCTACCATGAAACTCATGTTCTCTACCATGAAACTCATGTTCTCTACCGTGAAACTCATGTTCTCTAAGATGAAACTCATGTTCTCTAAGATGAAACTCATGTTCTCTGCCGTGAAACTCATGTTCTCTACCATAAAATTCATGTCCTCTGCTGTGACACTCATGTCCTGTACCATGAAACTCATGTTCTCTACCGTGAAACTCATGTTCTCTGCCGTGAAACTCATGTTCTCTACCATGAAACTCATGTTCTCTACCGTGAAACTCATGTTCTCTAAGATGAAACTCATGTTCTCTACCGTGAATCTCATGTTCTCTACCATGAAACTCATGTTCTCTACCATGCAACTCATGTTCTCTACCGTGAAACTCATGTTCTCTACCGTGAAACTCATGTTCTCTACCGTGAAACTCATGTTCTCTGCCTTGAAAATCATGTTCTCTACCATGAAACTCATGTTATCTACCATGAAACTCATGTTCTCTACCATGAAACTCATGTTCTCTGCCGTGAAACTCATGTTCTCTACCATGAAACTCATGTTCTCTGGCGTGAAACTCATGTTCTCTACCATGAAACTCATGTTCTCTACCGTGAAACTCATGTTCTCTACCATGAAACTCATGTTCTCTGCCGTGAAACTCATGTTCTCTACCATGATACACATGTCCTCTACCATGAAACTCATGTTCTCTACCATGAAACTCATGTTCTCTACCGTGAAAGTCATGTTCTCTAAGATGAAACTCATGTTCTCTAAGATGAAACTCATGTTCTCTGCCGTGAAACTCATGTTCTCTACCATGAAATTCATGTCCTCTGCTGTGACACTCATGTCCTGTACCATGAAACTCATGTTCTCTACCATGAAACTCATGTCCTCTACCGTGAAACTCATGTCCTCTGCTGTGACACTCATGTCCTGTACCATGAAACTCATGTTCTCTACTGTGAAACTCATGTCCTCTACCGTGAAACTCATGTTCTCTACCATGAAACTCATGTTCTCTACCATGAAACTCATGTTCTCTACCGTGAAACTCATGTTCTCTACCGTGAAACTCATGTTCTCTACAGTGAAACTCATGTTCTCTACCATGATACTCATGTTCTCTACCGTGAAACTCATGTTCTCTACCGTGAAACTCATGTTCTCTACCATGATACTATTGTTCTCTACCATGAAACTCATGTCCTTTACCATGAAACTCACATCCTCTACCATGAAACTCATGTTATCTACCATGAAACTCATGTCCTCTGCTGTGACACTAATGTTCTCTACCATGAAACTCATGTTCTCTACCATGAAACTCATGTTCTCTACTGTGAAACTCATGTTCTCTTCTGTGAAACTCATGTTCTCTACCATGAAACTCATGTTATCTACCATGAAACTCATGTTATCTACCATGAAACTCATGTTATCTACCATGAAACTCATGTCCTCTACCATGAAACTCATGTTCTCTACAGTAAAACTCATGTCCTCTACCATGAAATTCATGTCCTCTGCTTTGACACTAATGTTCTCTACCATGAAACTCATGTTCTCTACCATGAAACTCATGTTCTCTGCCGTGAAACTCATGTTCTCTACTGTGAAACTCATGTTCTCTACAGTGAAACTCATGTTCTCTGCCATGATACTCATGTTCTCTACCATGAAACTCATGTCCTCTACCATGAAACTCATGTTCTCTACCATGAAACTCATGTTCTCTACCATGAAACTCATGTTCTCTACCATGAAACTCATGTTCTCTACCATGAAACTCATGTTCTCTGCCGTGAAACTCATGTTCTCTGCCGTGAAACTCATGTTCTCTACCGTGAAACTCATGTTCTCTACCATGAAACTCATGTCCTCTACCATGAAACTCATGTTCTCTACCATGAAACTCATGTTCTCTACTGTGAAACTCATGTTCTCTACTGTGAAACTCATGTTCTCTACAGTGAAACTCATGTCCTCTACCATGAAATTCATGTCCTCTGCTTTGACACTCATGTCCTGTACCATGAAACTCATGTCCTCTACCATGAAATTCGTGTCCTCTACCGTGAAACTCATGTCCTCTTCCGTGATGCTTGTGTTCTCCGCCGTGAAACTCATGTCCTCTACCATGAAACTCATGTTCTCTGCCGTGAAACTCATGTTCTCTACCATGATACACATGTCCTCTACCATGAAACTCATGTTCTCTACCATGAAACTCATGTTCTCTACCGTGAAAGTCATGTTCTCTAAGATGAAACTCATGTTCTCTAAGATGAAACTCATGTTCTCTGCCGTGAAACTCATGTTCTCTACCATGAAATTCATGTCCTCTGCTGTGACACTCATGTCCTGTACCATGAAACTCATGTTCTCTACCATGAAACTCATGTCCTCTACCGTGAAACTCATGTCCTCTGCTGTGACACTCATGTCCTGTACCATGAAACTCATGTTCTCTACCGTGAAACTCATGTCCTCTACCGTGACACTAATGTTCTCTACCATGAAACTCATGTTCTCTACCATGAAACTCATGTTCTCTACCGTGAAACTCATGTTCTCTACCGTGAAACTCATGTTCTCTACAGTGAAACTCATGTTCTCTACCATGATACTCATGTTCTCTACCGTGAAACTCATGTTCTCTACCGTGAAACTCATGTTCTCTACCATGATACTATTGTTCTCTACCATGAAACTCATGTCCTTTACCATGAAACTCACATCCTCTACCATGAAACTCATGTTATCTACCATGAAACTCATGTCCTCTGCTGTGACACTAATGTTCTCTACCATGAAACTCATGTTCTCTACCATGAAACTCATGTTCTCTACTGTGAAACTCATGTTCTCTACTGTGAAACTCATGTTCTCTACCATGAAACTCATGTTATCTACCATGAAACTCATGTTATCTACCATGAAACTCATGTTATCTACCATGAAACTCATGTTATCTACCATGAAACTCATGTCCTCTACCATGAAACTCATGTTCTCTACCGTGAAACTCATGTTCTCTACAGTAAAACTCATGTCCTCTACCATGAAATTCATGTCCTCTGCTTTGACACTAATGTTCTCTACCATGAAACTCATGTTCTCTACCATGAAACTCATGTTCTCTACCATGAAACTCATGTTCTCTGCCGTGAAACTCATGTTCTCTACTGTGAAACTCATGTTCTCTACAATGAAACTCATGTTCTCTGCCATGATACTCATGTTCTCTACCATGAAACTCATGTCCTCTACCATGAAACTCATGTTCTCTACCATGAAACTCATGTTCTCTACCATGAAACTCATGTTCTCTACCATGAAACTCATGTTCTCTACCATGAAACTCATGTTCTCTACCGTGAAACTCATGTTCTCTACCATGAAACTCATGTCCTCTACCATGAAACTCATGTTCTCTACCATGAAACTCATGTTCTCTACTGTGAAACTCATGTTCTCTACTGTGAAACTCATGTTCTCTACAGTGAAACTCATGTCCTCTACCATGAAATTCATGTCCTCTGCTTTGACACTCATGTCCTGTACCATGAAACTCATGTCCTCTACCATGAAATTCGTGTCCTCTACCGTGAAACTCATGTCCTCTTCCGTGATGCTTGTGTTCTCCGACCGTGAAACTCATGTCCTCTACCATGAAACTCATGTTCTCTACCGTGAAACTCATGTTCTCTACAGTAAAACTCATGTCCTCTACCATGAAATTCATGTCCTCTGCTTTGACACTAATGTTCTCTACCATGAAACTCATGTTCTCTACCATGAAACTCATGTTCTCTGCCGTGAAACTCATGTTCTCTACTGTGAAACTCATGTTCTCTACAGTGAAACTCATGTTCTCTGCCATGATACTCATGTTCTCTAGCATGAAACTCATGTCCTCTACCATGAAACTCATGTTCTCTACCATGAAACTCATGTTCTCTACCATGAAACTCATGTTCTCTACCATGAAACTCATGTTCTCTACCATGAAACTCATGTTCTCTACCGTGAAACTCATGTTCTCTGCCGTGAAACTCATGTTCTCTGCCGTGAAACTCATGTTCTCTACCGTGAAACTCATGTTCTCTACCATGAAACTCATGTCCTCTACCATGAAACTCATGTTCTCTACCATGAAACTCATGTTCTCTACTGTGAAACTCATGTTCTCTACAGTGAAACTCATGTCCTCTACCATGAAATTCATGTCCTCTGCTTTGACACTCATGTCCTGTACCATGAAACTCATGTCCTCTACCATGAAATTCGTGTCCTCTACCGTGAAACTCATGTCCTCTTCCGTGATGCTTGTGTTCTCCGCCGTGAAACTCATGTCCTCTACCATGAAACTCATGTCTGCTACCGTGAAACTCATGTCCTATATCATGACACTCACGTCCTCTACCGTGACACTCACGTCCTCTACTGTGAAACTCATGTCTGCTACCATGAAACTCATGTCCTCTACCGTAAAACTCATGTTCTCTACCATGAAACTTATGTTTTCTACCATGAAACTCACGTCTTCTACCGTGAAACTCATGTCCTCTGCTATGACACTAATGTTCTCTACCATGATACTCATGTTTTCTACCATGAAACTCACGTCCTCTACCATGAAACTCAAGTTTTCTACCATGAAACTGTAAGATGGTCGGGTTAAAAAGTTCACTTTGTTTGTGATGATATGGCATGAATGACCCTTACAGAGTATAGACTGGTGCAACAGGATAATATAAGGTATAGAATACAATAATAAACTGAACTGAATAATACATATTTTTTTAGTACAAAAGTAAAGATCAGATGGTACATACCATGCAACAAATCAAATAAAATAAATTGTATCTAGATCAGCGTAATATAAATTAACCTATAATGAAATATAAATTAGGCCACAGAGTAAAGTAAATCAGGACAACAGAATAATCTAAAATCAGCCCCTAGAGTCTTATAAACATGCTGCAAGAAAGAGAGAAGTCATCCTTTTGAATTATATACAATAGCATTATGTAAAACAGCTCAGAGAATCAAATAAATCATCGCGCAGAAAAAGATAAACACCTCCACTAAAACCACATAAAAGTCATCCGAAAAGATTAAACAGCTGTTACTGCTGCTCTGGGCTTGCATTACATACACCAGTCCATATAATAATATACATTTATTCTATTACATAGGATTATATCAATCACACCATGTAATAAAACAATTAGGTTTGGGTTCCTCCAAACTAATATAAATAACCTCATCTGAATCAATGCCATTCAAAATATGATTCTAGAACAGTTTTAATAATATCAGCCCATATAATAATATCAATATGTCTGTCCCATGATATAAGTCAGCCAATATTTAAATATATTAAATAAATAGTTTTAGTGTATATATGTACAATCTTGTATTTCCATTATGTCCTCGATTCAGAGACGCACTTTTTACCCGATTTTAACAGCTCTGGGAAAGGGGTTCATCTTGGAATCAATGGCGTCTTACATATGACGGCTGAATTCAGCTGCGGAATGTAAGACGCAATTTTCGTCTCGGAAGCCGAGATTCAACTTCCGACAGCCAAAATCTACCTTTTGGCAGTGGAAATTCACCATTTGGCTGATGGAAGGAAGGAGGAGTTTAGTTTCTGGATGACGTATGACGTATGACGTATGATGCTGGGGTGTGGGACAGTCGGCTTCCAAGGTCGTGCAGCGAGGTAAGTAGAACCGTTTTAAGTATTTCCCTGATTCTAAGACTTTTATCTAAGATGCACCCCTGAAAAAAAGTTGAGTCTTAGAATCGATGGAATCTAGATTTGAGGAAATACGATGCATCAAACCATATAATAATAAGAATGATAACATAATATTAATTAGTTATAGTATAGGATTATATGAATCCCCACATTATATTAATGCTAATTAGTTCTAGTATATGATTATATAAATCCCCACATTATATTAATGCTAATTAGTTCTAGTATAGGATTATATGAATCCCCACATTATATTAATGCTAATTAGTTCTAGTATAGGATTATATGAATCCCCACATTATATTAATGTGAATTAGTTCTAGTATAGGATTATATGAATCCTCACATTATAATAATATTAATTAGTTCTAGTATATGGTTATATGAATCCTGACATTATAATAATATTAATTAGTTTTAGTATAGGATCATATCAATCCTCACATTATAATAATATTAATTTGTTCTAGTGTAGGATTATATGAATACTCACATTATAATAATATTAATTAGTTTTACTATAGGATATGAATCCCCACATTATAATAATGTTAATTAGTTCTAGCATAGGATTATATCAATCCTCACATTATATTAATATGAATTAGTTTTAGTACAGAATCATATCATTTCTCATATATAATAATAATATTAATTAGTTCTAGCAAAGGATTATATCAATCCTCATACAGTATATAATAATATCAATTAGTTAAATACAGGATTATATGAATCATCATATATAATAATATTAATTAGTTATAGTACAGGATCATATCATTTCTCATATATAATAATAATATTAATTAGTTCTAGCAAAGGATTATATCAAGCCTCATACAGTATATAATAATATCAATTAGTTAAATACAGGATTATATGAATCCTCATATATAATAATATTAATTAGTTATAGTACAGGATTATATGAATCCTCATATATAATAATATTAATTAGTTTTAGTACAGAATCATATAATTTCTCATATACAATAATAATATTAATTAGTTCTAGCAAAGGATTATATGAATCCTCATACAGTATATAATAATATCAATTAGTTATACTACAGGATTATATGAATACTCATATATAATAATATCAATTAGTTCTAGTACAGGATTATATGAATCCTCATATATACCGTAATAATAATATTAATTAGTTCTGGCAAAGGATTATATGAATCCTCATACAGCATATAATAATATCAATTAGTTCTAGTACAGGATCATATCAATTCTCATCTATAATAATATTAATTAGTTATATGCAGGATTATATGAATCCTCATATATAATAATATTAATTAGTTATAGTACAGGATTATATGAATACTCATATATAATAATATCAATTAGTTATATACAGGATTATATGAATCCTCATATATAATAATATTAATTAGTTATAGTACAGGATTATATGAATCCTCATATATAATAATATTAATTAGTTATAGTACAGGATTATATGAATCCTCATATATAATAATATTAATTAGTTATAGTACAGGATCATATCAATTCTCATCTATAATAATATTAATTAGTTATAGTTAAGGATTAAATTAATCCGCAATACAATATTATTATTATTATTATTATCATCACCATTATTAATTCTTGTGCAGAATTATTTAAATCCTCACATAAAATAATATTAATTTGAGTGCAGGTTATATAAAGTCTCACATATACTAATATTAATTAGTTCAGTCAATATATATATTTTTAAAATAGCTGTAAAATATGATGATTATGATAATAAACTAGCCATTTTAATTATATAAACCAATGCATAAACCAATACAAAAAGATTTGATGTCACCCAGGCAAAAAAACATCATAAATCAATCCACAGAATAATATAAATCATCTCATATAACCGTATAAATCAGGTCATATTCTAACATTAACCAACACATATAATACAATAAATCCACTTATATATTATATTACATACATTTTATCCACATAAAATATAAATTTGTTCTAAGATGACATTATATATATATATATAAAAAATGTGATATAATAATATAAATCATTTTATAAATCAAACTATAGTTCATATAAATCATTCAACTGTTTCACCTAGATGAAAACAAATGAATAAAAAAACCTTAATTTTTAATGCCACCTAAAGAATAGTTTATATTGTGAATATAGAGAGTAAAAATGTATCAAAAATTATCCTTTATAGGGGCAAACTGTGGGCAAAAAAAAATTCTGTTTAATTGAAAGATTGCATCAAGTGTAGACATTTTAAATAGAAATGCTTTAATGAAAGAATTCCAATTTATATATATATATATACACACACACACAAAATTGGAATTATTTCCTATTTTGTATATTTTTAGTTTTGGTGTCTTTAATACAAATAAAACACTGCATTAAGCATTTCTTCTTGTAAAGCTTGATCAGGGTATGTTTGCCACCCAACTGGTATTTCACTGGCAGACTATGGAAGCAATATCAAGGCCGGTATATATATATATATATATATATATATATATATATATATATATATATATATATATATATATATATATATTTTTTTTTTTTTTTTTTTTATTTTTATTTTTTTTTTATTATAATTTTTTTTTTTTATGCAAAGATGGCAGCTCTAATCAGGGGAAGACATGTTTTTTTTTTTAGAATCTTGGGTCAGATTAAACAAGATCTAACCCAAGATGTCTGCCCCTTGATAGCTCTATACCATCAGAGAAGGTTCAATAAGGTACTTTATTTGTGTCTCATTAAAGTATTTCTACATAAAATGTCTACACTTGAAGTAATCTTTTAAATTAAACACAACTTATTTTTTTTTCCAGAGACTTATCTCTCTTGCAACAAAGTATAAGATGACATTATTCTGTATCTAGCCATACAGACATTCTACGTATTAAAAAAATAAATATATAACAAAAAGTTTTTAAAAAATGTAACATTTTGGCGAGCCAGTCTTAATTTTATATGTAAAGAAAAAGGAATCCAGGATTAGAGGAATAAAGGTGTATCAGAGAGCAGCTTCACTCACAATAATATTCACACATACATTTAAAAAAAAAAATCAGATTTGAGAGCTACACAGCTGCCCACACTCACGAGTTTGCCGGGACAGTCTCTGTTTTTTTGGTCCTGTCCTGGCAAATGCAGTTCTGTCCTGGTATTACTGTTGCTAGTGTGCATTGCACTGTGCAGAAGCAGCATTGGTTTTAAACTGTGTGTTTCTGGCAGAGGTTCACAGCCTAAATGCAATGCTGAATATTCTGCGCCTTCCAGGCTCCAAACCTTCCTGTGTCTTAATATTGATCCCACTTGCTGATCTGTACAGATTTACTGTAACATGAAAGGCTGGACAGAGTTATTCCATGAAGTCTTATTGGGGGGGGGCTTGTTCTCAATACATTTCTGCCATCTATTAATCAAGATATTACTCCTACCTGTCGTGCTAGAGTAAAATAAAAAATAATATATATATATATATATATACCCTACCCTAATATATACGTGTTCTTTTCAGGATTGGGACTCTAGAACCCAGATAAATCGAGACATTATAAAGCGAGCCACTCACACACACACATCGTTTCTCAGAGCCCCTTTTAATTTTAAGAATAAAACAGAGGACACACTGACCGGCCTCTGCACTGATCCATAAGGGAGACTGGATTGATTTCTTGCTTCTATAGACCAATTTGTCACCTCTTGCTCGTCTCCACCAAGCTGCTCCTGAATGGAGAGAGCAGTGATCAGTTGCCATCTCTTTTACTGGCTGTATTATGACAAATAACTTATCTCTATACCACTGAATCGGCAACATTAATAATGTACAAAGCAAGCAGGAGAATAGACACAGTGCATTAAAAAAAATCAGACAAAAGTACCATCCAGAATCCCCTTTCCCCCACCAACCCGCCCAGTCGTCAGAGTGAGGTCTGATTACAGAATGAGAAGCTGTACAGTACATTTGTCTAAATAAATAGATGAAGTAATGTAACAGGTGTAATAATTTACTTATGTTTCTAAATTTACCATTAGCGATCACCCGGGCGTGAATCCTGCAATGGAGCAAAAAAAGGCAGTTCAACCTACAGTATTCCCCTCAAATATAGTTTTATTTTTTTTTTATTTTTAAAAAAAATATTGCATTCTGTAAAGTAAAGAAAAATAAATAGATCAGTTACTTCCTTAAAACTACAAATAAAGTGTAGAGTTGTCACTGCTGGTGTGGTAACAGTCCTACCTATATCTCCTTATTGGATGACACTGACACTTAAGCAGCCCAGGGGTATTATTTTGAATGTAAAACTGCAGGAGAAGTACAACGTGTTTTAAGTTAAAAATAAGTGCATTTTATATATAACTAGACCTTAAACCCGTTAAATTAACGGGCGCTAGAACATATGTGGACGGGGGGGGACATAAGGGGACAACATACCGGCAAGCACCCTGGTGAGGGGGGGCGCCTTGAGGGCTGCCTCATCTTAATGGGAGTTGTGATCCTTCTGCTGTATTATTGATGCAGCAGGGGGATCACAACTCCCATCAAGATGAGGCAGCCCTCAAGGCTCCCCCCTCGCCAGGGTGCTTGCCCCTATGTTGCCCCCTTATGTCTCCCCCCCCCGTGTTACTTACCCCCTTAGCGTGGTGTGAAGGGGGCAGAGGTGGGTAGCGTCGCTCCGCTCGCACATGCGCAGTCTTTACAAAGTTACAGCTGCGCAATGAGTAAATTCTCCTACGATTGCGCAGGAGAATTTGCTCGAGAAATCTGTCAGAAACACTGTTCTGACAGAAGTCTCTGCGCTCCAAGTCCCAACTGCTGTCCGTGGGGCACATGCGCAGTAGCGCAATCCCACGGACACAGGGACTGGATGCAGAGACACTTCAACTTTATTATAGAGGATAAACACGTGCAACACACAGGAAAAAAGCTACGAGGAACTGCCCCTTTATAGGTGAAATGTATAGACATTTTTATTGGTTCATGATGTACATTATGTATATATAAGAATATTAGCACTCCCTAAATTGTTCTGCTGGTACATATAGGAGTCAACTAATATTCTACAGCGGGTGTTTTTCTCAAACTATTCTACGTTACTGTAATCTTAAACTAATTACATTTAAAAAAAAAATGTAATTAAATAAAAAACAATCAGTGCATGACCATAATGCATTGTGATAAAGAGAGCCAGTCTCTGACCAGACCTGACCTGTCTGCTTCACACAACTGCCGGTCAAAATATAATATTACATTACATGCCAGTTTATACCCAATCTGTCACTTGACCTATGCACAAGTGAAGACAAAGTTAGAGTTCCTTTAAACCATTCCAGCGTTAGTGGTACTTATCTTTTTATATTGGCTCAGTGTTTACAAAGGTCCGGATTCCTTTGAGGGTAACCTTGGCTAGCACGCGGGGTTTTGGATGTAGAGAAGGTGTGGCTTATAGGCAGTGCCACACCCCCTCTCATTAAGCCACGCCCACTGTATGGTTCATTTGCTGCACAATGTGAATCTATTATTATTGCAGATTTTACGAACTGTACTGAGAAATGTTTAATATATGAACTATCAATAAAAATTGATTTATTGCTAAAAAAAAAAAGGTGTTGGAAGGAGCTATGAGACACCTAATATAGGTGTTAATAATTAAAGTGGTACTAGACTTTTATTTGAACTTTTGCATAATAGAAGCAACATTTTAAAATGTAGAGCCACTACTCTGAAACAATCCTGACATGGCAGGTTCACTCTGAGCTCTGATTACAGGCTGAGACACAGCTCAGATGCTAGTGCATGCTAGTACTGTCAGTGTGCACTCAGCCAATCAGAAATCAGAGCCGGGGTGCGCCCCATGCATCTGATCAGAGTCTGTTGGGGCCGACAGACGCTCTCTACGCAAGTGCAACGAGAGACGTTTCTTTTCAAAAGCCACCATCAGAGGGGACCTAGTTAAGGTAGCCATCAGAGACTGTTGGAGGCTTCATAGGGAAACATCAAGGCTCCGTTCAGAGAGTAAACTGGCATGTAGAGTATCTTAAAAAGTACATGGCAGTTTATCCTCATACAAATTTGTGGTCTTATCCTGCCTTATTTAGGACATGACCTGGTCACTTTTCCCAAGTCCTGACAACTTTTTCTCTAAGTCCCCTTTGCAAAGTTTTTTTTTAATAATGAGGGCAATTCCTGACATTTCTCCTTCAATTCATGGGTGCTCTGCAGGGGCAGGCTTAGGAATAGATCCACCCACTTTGATTCCAATAAACTCCACCCTTTTTCTGCTCATACTCTGCCTTTTTTTGATTAGGCAATATCTAGTCTCCCTACCTGTCAGAAAGCAGGGTTGCAAATGCTTTAGTAAATGGACAGGAGTGGTAGCACAGACAATATTTTGGATCTTCTAGGTTCTCTTCAGACCCCATTAGAATTCTTATGGAGTTTTTTTATTTTGTAACTTCAGCTTTTTCACATAAAAAAAAATCATACAATCTGATATTGCAGTTTACTAAATCTCCAAACCATGCTTTGCTGACAAAAAAAAAACTATTCATTACACTCCACCAACACACCCAAACAGATAGATGTCTTTGTCCTGAGCTGTTTGCTAATGTTACCAATTTATCCAACCAACAATTCTATTATCCCCCATAAGTTTATAAATGTGAATCATGTGGGGTGAAAACCAAATATATCCAACATCAGCGGATGGGTGAAAATGTGGTGCCAACTGGTAATATAGAGTTACCACGCACGGGTAGAAATAAATGCAGTGTTGTGCTAATTAATATCATTACAGCACACCTGTCAGGTCGATCTCTCTTTGCACTTAAAAAACTGCTTCATTCATCCATTTAAAAAATAAATAAATAATTAGAAAATGTTCTGTTTTTCTTGACAATTTATATTGGTTTGTTGCATTTTTTGTAATGGAAAATTCCAATCAGCTGATCAGTTCACAGGTTCTGATTGGCTGCGGTTTTCTTTTTACCTTTAATGTCTAGGAGGCGGGTTTAGAAATTACATTGCAGTTAAAATGTGCCCCCTCCACCCCACTCACATACACACTTAAAACAGTCATATCTTTATTGGGTAACTACAGATAAATGTATATTCATTTGGCAAGATGAAATCCAGTATTAATTTGTTTTGTTTATTAACTGATTTATATAAAGAATGTTTTGGGGGACAGGAATTTGACAAATAAGTTGTGTTAAATTGAAGGTGTTCAAGTGTAGGCATTTTAAATACAAATAAAATAATACAAATAAGCTGCCATACTGAGCCCTCTCTGCTTCGTATAGCTTCCTCAGGGGTCGGACATCATCTGACCCAAGATGTCTGCCCCCTGATAGACCTACAGAACGTACTATATCTGTTCAGTAAAGTGTTTCTACTTATAATCCCTACACTTGATGCAATCTTTCCATTAAACACATTGTCTGCCGACAGTTGTCCTGTCGCATGGGTTGTTTGCAGATGTTCCTTTTAGTGACGCACACTATATAACACAGACGGTAGAAATACAAAACCAACTGCTATTAGTTTATAGAGTAAAAACAGCCCAAAGCATTCAATGCAGATTAAAAGAAATTCTCAAGGAACCAGACAGGTGATAAGAACTAGAGGTTTGTCTGATTTGCCATCCATTCTACTCTATATCCCCAAATAAATCTGTGATGATCACCATTTCCCAGGTGTTCAGAGTGTCCCTACTCATATATATATATATATATACCCTCTGCACTCTGGCTAAACAGGCTCTGGTAAAATCAAAGTGTAGGGAACTGAGAAGAGAACTGCAAAATGAAGGCCAAAGTAGCAGAGTTCCAAGTATAGCTTAATGGAGACTTTTTATCCAACTTGGTTACTTTGGCCTTAAGTTTGCAATGTCCTTCTCGTTTTCCTGCACTTCCCTCTTCCATAAATAAAACCTCACTTTGTTTTATTTGTTTCAGTGTTCATTCACTTGTGCTAATGTGAGCAGGGGGCACTGTCGTATGTTGGTGTAAGTAAGGGGGCTATGTGAAGTATTGAGAATGAATGAAATAAGCGCTCTTACTGAGGTCTGATTTATAAAGTCGATTTTTAGAAATTACACGCGAGCATACATCACTTGTTAAACTTATTAGGGTTATAAAGTTCTGTTTAATTGAAAGATTGTATGAACTTGATATCAAGGGCAGGCATTTTAAATAAAAAATGGTTTAATGAAAGAATCCAAACACAGTACCTTATTGAGCCCTATCTGCTCCGTATAGCTCTATCAGGGGGCGGACATATTGGGTCAGATAGATCAGATCTCCCTTTATCTGACCCAATATGTTAGGAACCAGGTCTTCCAAGCTCCTGGGATTTGTCAAGCCTGGTTTAACTCCATGCAAAGAACTCCAATGTCTAGATATAATACCATCCTTCAGAGAGACACACAGGTAACTACTCACCCCTGAGGCAAATAAGAGATTTATTCCAAAGGTTTTCTCTTCTTTTTTTTTTGCCAAGATTAATATCTGACCAATTAATCTGATTCATAAAAAAAAACCCAAAGGTTTAATTTGGGTATTTTGGAATTTGCATCTGTGCGACACACCATGAGTTAAATGTAAGCTGTGCGGGGGCACCCCATTAGAAAGTGTCCGCTTTTGATGAATATAATGTATTTTAATACAGTCAGATGTGATTAATTTCAGCTCCTGTGAATGATTTAACTTGTGCAATAATTTAGCAGAATCATTTATCGTTGGAGCCAAAAGCTTCTCCCCTCTGCACACAGCACAAAATGCATATGTTGAAAAAGAAATCAAATCTGCTTTCTGTCAAGGAGAAAGAGCAAAGTGTTTATTTTAAACTGACTGAGACGCTACATTGGGCCAAGGCTTCCTCTCACATCCACATACTTCCCAACTGCCCCCAGTGCGTTGGGAGGCCAGCAGCTTTTAAGCTCCCCTGTGCAAAGGATTTCTAGTTAGTTATTACTGTGCAATCAGCCTCTCTCTTTTCACTTGGATTGCAGGGGGCGTGGTTTCAGACAGTTCTGTATGCTGTGAAGGAACATGCCAGTCTATCCTCTGCCCGACAGCTGCCATGTTTCCCTGGGAAGCAGACAGCCGGTCTAGTAATCTCTCTGTTAGTGCAGAAAAAGACCCTTTTCAAAGTGAATCCCCTCTGTTATTCCCTGTTATATTAATGATTACTAATCTGTATACAGTTTATGAAAATAAACAAATAAATATTAATTTTGAGCTAATTAAACAGACTTGTTTGTGGAATTGTAATAAATTAAGTTTGCATTCATTGTATGTGAAACCTATCAATTAAAATCTGTCCACCAATCAATAGAACATACAGTATGTCCATATATTGAACTTATTGTTCAGCAATAATTTAAAGGGCCACTACAGAAAATTAGTGTTTTTTTTTTTTCATTTACTGGACCGGTGTTGCATGCAGCATGCCGTGTTTTTATGCCTTCTCAAATATGCATTGTATTTGCATTTTTAAGCATAGGAGAAAATAACCATGATCCACCCTCTATTCTAGTTTTGCAAATGCTGGGTGTACAGCTGTACAGTCAGAATAATGCACGCCCAGCTCTTCCTTTTTGGAAAGTAGTGTGTCCTTTGCTAGTGAGCACACAGTGGTAATCAGTGGAGGGTCTTTGCCAAAACTGAGCTGAGGAATGAATTTAAAAAATCAGGCAGTAGTAGTTGAGTTGGAAAAATTCTCCCGCTTTGCCTGTCTAACCATCTCCGTTATTAAAGGGACTGTCACCTAAACATTACTCACACTGTAAATTTACAGAATAAAACATGATGAAATATTATCTATACATTGTGCAGAATTGGGTTTTTAAACATGTCTGTGTGTTTATGAAATCACATGTGTCCTGATATGCAAATTAACTACTTTTCAATGGGAAATATATATAATTAAACCACAAGGTGATGTCATAAGTGTGGGACAACACAGACACATGTATAAATTACTATTGTATGCATTTGCTTGCTGTTTTTCTAACACACTTTATAGATTATTGTATTGTTCACGGTCTACAGTCACAGAATAGGCAATGTTTAGTATCTATTATCTGGTTAAACTCTGAGGGCAGCTGAGTTTTGAGTCTCGTTGGGAAGAAGTTATTATGTAAAAATATTATTGTATTACTAATGATTAATTAATCATTATAATCATTATCAGTAAACAAAATGAAACCTGCGTGAGATCTTTCCCAAAAGAAAAATACTGATGGGATCAGATTTGGAAAATCTGTTTAATTATCCGATAATTTCAGCTAAATGGTGGAATGAGAGGGGTGTGATATCAGGACCAGTGAGATAATAGAGACAGACAGATTAATGGACAAAGTTATTGTCGATTTTCAGCTCCAGTGCTTGGCAATGCTTTTTGTCCATTTAAATGATGTTTCTTTTTATGGGATATTTTATCTTCTATAGTGGTCTGATGCATGAATATTACTAGGACTTGAAACATAGAAAGGTCACATTTTAGTTTCTCTCTAAATCAAGAGGGATGGAAACTAACAGGAGAAATCTCACACACACAAAAAGACAACATTCCTGCCAGAAAGACAACAAAGAATCTACAACTTTTCAGCTCTTAAAGGGACCCTATCACCTAAACACTGTTTATCCTGTAGGTGCAGCTAATAAAGAATATTACAGTAATCAGAATAGATCTACACATTCTGTAAGCAGAGTTACAATCGCTTACATAGATTACGAGATGTTTGTCTGTAGTGTCCCTTGTTTATGACATCACCTTGTGGCTTGATCTGCTAATGACACATTTTCCAGGGGAAGTAGTTCCTTTTCGGATCAAGCCACAGCTGACATCATAAACCGGAGATGCCAGAGACACATTTAAAGCACATATTCCAGTGGCCAAGTAATGTTCCTGCTGACTGTTCCTATCACAGAGCATGTATTGATTATACAGAACTTTAATCTGGTTCTTTACATTTCCCCTTCGTGTATTTTATTTATAGAGATGCTGGATTATGATGAGAGCAAAATCAGAAATGTAAAAGTTTACTGACGTTGGTACTTGACAAGTTTAATACTTTCACAAAGGTCCTTAATCAGCAGCAAACCTACTGTACACTTCCCACAGACCCCATATATTATCAGTATTCCATAATGCCCATGCATGTCCCTTCAGGTCTTATAAAGGGTCATTTCTGGGGTAAAGTTCTAAAAGTGATGTCATCAGCAGGAACATTCCGCTGGTCTCCATGGTGACTGCTCCACTGTTACAACTCTACCCCACACTTTATCCATAGATAGATCTGCAGAGTGATGGGATCACATAGTGCTGGACCAGTCAGCATCCATCAGTCCCCTGTACACTGTGATACCCAGAGCCCCTTACCTGTCCTGTTAGTGAGGCTGAAGGTGATGAATTTGTCTGGGATTCCGCACACGTTCCGTACAGACACTTGGCAGGTGTAATTAGCAAAGTCCTGAGGTCGGAGGTTCTTCAGTTTCAAAACTTTGGTTTCACCCTGTGCGAAGGACAAGAGGTTGTGGGAGGAAGAGTCAGCGTCCGGTGAGCCAAGGATCATCAGGCTTATCATATATTGCTAGGATCATGGGGGGGGGGGGGGGGGGGTTGGGGGGGGGGGGGGGAAGCTTGCAACTGATACCCCAGCAAAGGACCCACCACTGTTCATGTCCAGGGATAGTGAAATTGTCTATACCGGGCCACCACTATCCAGGCCGTCACTCCTTATGCAATCCCGTGGCTCCGATTACATTTTATACCAGATGCACATGCGTCGTAGCACCAACACTTGAACTCCCAAGCTACGTCCCCTCATTTGCAGGGTTGTGAGGTATGGTGAAGGTCCATAATTGGGAGTCCAGTAAATGTACAGCAGGGGCAATCCCAATGCCGGGCCCTGGTCATGGTTGACATTACTGTGCCTAGGACACAGGGAACCCTGCCACGGACAATGGAAACCTTGCCACGGACAATGGAAACCTTGCTACGGACACTGGGAACCCTGCCACGGACAATGGAAACCTTGCCACGGACACTGGGAACCCTGCCACGGACACTGGGGACCTTGCCACGGACAATGGAACCCTGCCACGGACACTCGGAACCCTGCCACGGACACTGGGGACCTTGCCACGGACACTGGGGACCTTGCCACGGACAATGGAAACCTTGCCACGGACACTCGGAACCCTGCCATGGACACTGGGAACCTTGCCACGGACACTGGGGACCCTGCCACGGACACTGGGAACCCTGCCACGGACACTGGGGACCTTGCCACGGACACTGGGGACCTTGCCACGGACAATGGGAACCTTGCCTCCGACACTGGGGACCCTGCCACTGGTAACCTGCCACGTACACTTTGACTATCAGTGGAGATTAAAGATCCTTCCAACACTTCCTATGGCCAAAGAGGCAGACTATAGAGTCCAGAGGGAGTGGCCGAAGGTGTAGCTATGGGCGGGGCATTGCTGGGTGACTTTTGAGAGCTATTTATTTACTTTGGAAAAAGCATTTTAGAATAAAAATAATGCATTTTATTTACAAAAAGGGACATTTACACACATTTTAAACACGATATAGGCTCTACAGGCAATAGAGAGAATAGCAGGGAACTGAGACGGTAATTTCAAACTCAAGGCCAAAGTTTGAAATTCCCTTGTCAATTCCCTTCAATACTCTCTGTATTGAGTGGACTCTTGACTGATGGGTTTTATTGCTGTGGAGTCTGTGATACACGCATACATGTCTAAAATGCCAAGATCCTAGAACATACGGTCACCAGGGGAGGGACAGGGGATGTGGTGCAAAAATAGGGACTGTTCCTCCTAAATAAGCCCACTTGGGACACCTGTCACTGCGAACTCAAATGTACTACATTTCCCATGATGCTCTAGTAGAGTGACTGGACATCATGGGAAATGTAGTTCACTACAGCCTTAGTGCTAATGATAAGCCATCACTGCGCTTGGAGAGGATTGCCATGCAGCTGATGTTTTACCAGCAGGCCGGTAGAAAACAAAGCTTGTACCCAATATTACATCTGTGCAGCATGGATTGTACCCAGCTAGTGTATATTGAAGCTTATAGTATATATATATATATATATATATATATATATATATATATATATATTTACACAAACACACTGTACATATACTTTTCTCTTTAATAAAATGTGAATTGTAATGAGGTGATAACTGAATTACAAACATCAGACCAGAATAGGTGTAAAACTCTCCAATTTTGCTATGTGGGCCTAGCTTTCCAACTAGCTTTTCAATTCACCACAATTTGTAATGTAAAAACACATACACAGAAAGACAGCAGAAGCACGCACATCACACACATCCAGCCACAGAAAGACAGCAGAAGCACGCACATCACACACATCCAGCCACAGAAAGACAGCAGAAGCACGCACATCACACACATCCAGCCACAGAATGACAGCAGAAGCACGCACATCACACACATCCATCCACAGAAAGACAGCAGAAGCACGCACATCACACACATCCATCCACAGAAAGACAGCAGAAGCACACACATCACACACATCCATCCACAGAAAGACAGCAGAAGCACGCACATCACTCACATCCAGCCACAGAAAGACAGCAGAAGCACACACATCACACACATCCAGCCACAGAAAGATAGCAGAAGCACGCACATCACACACATCCAGCCACAGAAAGACAGCAGAAGCACGCACATCACACACATCCAGCCACAGAAAGACAGCAGAAGCACGCACATCACACACATCCAGCCACAGAAAGACAGCAGAAGCACGCACATCACACACATCCAGCCACAGAAAGACAGAAGAAGCACGCACATCACACACATCCAGCCACAGAAAGACAGCAGAAGCACGCACATCACACACATCCAGCCACAGAAAGACAGAAGAAGCACGCACATCACACACATCCAGCCACAGAAAGACAGCAGAAGCACGCACATCACACACATCCATCCACAGAAAGACAGCAGAAGCACCCACATCACACACATCCATCCACAGAAAGACAGCAGAAGCACGCACATCCAGCCACAGAAAGACAACAGAAGCACCCACATCACACACATCCAGCCGCAGAAAGACGGCAGAAGCACACACATCACACACATCCATCCACAGAAAGACAGTAATAGCACGCACTTCACACACATCCAGCCACAGAAAGACAGCAGAAGCACACACATCACACACATCCAGCCACAGAAAGACAGCAGAAGCACGCACATCACACACATCCAGCCACAGAAAGACAGCAGAAGCACGCACATCACACACATCCAGCCACAGAAAGACAGCAGAAGCACGCACATCACACACATCCAGCCACAGAAAGACAGCAGAAGCACGCACTTCACACACATCCAGCCACAGAAAGACAGTAATAGCACGCACATCACACACATCCAGCCACAGAAAGACAGCAGAAGCACGCACATCACACACATCCAGCCACAGAAAGACGGCAGAAGCACGCACATCACACACATCCAGCCACAGAAAGACAACAGAAGCACGCACATCACACACATCCAGCCACAGAAAGACGGCAGAAGCACGCACATCACACACATCCATCCACAGAAAGACAGCAGAAGCACGCACATCACACACATCCAGCCACAGAAAGACAGCAGAAGCACGCACATCACACACATCCAGCCACAGACTCACTGACAAAGATTGAGCAAGCCACACAGACACTTATATGACTTATTGTAATATACAAAGGATGAAGGGCCACACATGAAGCAGGAATTCTGCTCCATCAGACTGACACGTGCTACAGATCCCTAGTGACACAGCACAGTCAGCTCTAACCTGCTGCTGGACACCCACCACCCTGGAGGGATGTGCTCCAATCCCTTCCCAGACATCTCATCCAGGAAAGACCTGTAACTATATGATAAGTGTAAGGTCAGCATGGCAGGGGTGGACATTACATCCCCATTCAATGCAAGGCAGGGGTATATGGCAGTGTGCACTCATTCCCACTTCCTCTTTTAAATAAAAATTATTTTGTTCCCTTCCCTTTAGGTAGCAATTTAATAATTTTACATGTGACTGGGGGGGGTCTTCCCGAGGTCGGACGTCAGTGCTGGGGGTTGGTCGTCTGGGGTATGACCAACCCGGGTAGCAGTAACTATGTGGCTAGCTGCGCAGGCTCACTACGGGCTGGTCCCTGGTGAGCAAACTGGGGGGCTACTGTGCATAGTGGGATGCCAGTAGCTAGATTACGCCTGCGTCAGATCCTCGGGGGCCCCATCCTAGTGACCTAGGAGTTATACGGAGGCACGCTAACGCTTTTTGTTATTCATTCAGTGACACCCGGTTATTTATTTATTTTGTACTCATTATAGTTCTGATTTTTTATATCATTAATTTCGGATGTTTTAAAGTTTGATAAGTACAGCTATATGTTTTTAGCAATTGAATAATTTGGTTGCAGGTGATTTTCATATATAAACCTATGACCTTTTAGCCAGAAAGTTGTCTGCATTTATTGGGATGGGGGAAAAAGGTTTGTTCTACCACTGTCAGTACTCACTGGGCAGAATCACACACAGCAGCATTACTGCAGGCTCTGCGGAGGAGGAGCCAACAAAGCCATGATGTCAGCTCTTCTTTTTAGGCAAGGGAGAGCTGCGGACATGCTGACTTTATTTTTCCACTTGTGGCTCTAACATAGAATAATATCTCATGTAGCATTTATATTGCACAGCAGGTATATATGTTGTTAACAGCAAATATGAGTAAATACATAGATTAAGAGAAAACTGTTTATGACATCACCGTGTGGCAAATAAACAGCCTACAATGGGAAAAATGTCATTTTCAGAGGGGGAAAATTAGCAAAAATGGAGCAACCGCCTGTGTCTTATTTGCAAAGACCAATGCCCGTTTCTCTGACATATTGCGCCCAGCTGAAAGGTGCTACAGACAGCGGCAGACATTTCTGAATATTTAACGTTACTTTCAGACCTCACAGCTGTCCTGCTTTACTCAGCCAGCAGCTCCACGATCCCATTTTCTTTCCCCAGTGCCTGCATTTTGCGCAGAATTGTGCCCATAAGAAGTAGCGCTGCCAGTTTGATTGATAGTGCTGCCGTGCATGCGTGGTAGCTCTGCCCCTGACGTCACATTCACCGGGGGCAGAAAATGGGAGGTATGCACTGGATTTTTTTTTTATTAGATGTCCAGGCTCAGGAACCTACTTCCTGTCTGCATATACTCAGTAGACATCACTTCCTGTCCACACAGGTTCAGTAAACACCACATCCTGTCCACACCGGCTCAGTAGACATCACTTCCTTTCCACACAGGCTCAGTAGACACCACTTCCTGTCCGCACAGGCTCAGTAGACACCACTTCCTGTCTGCACAGGTTGAGTAGACACCACATCCTGTCCACACAGGCTCAGTAGACACCACTTCCTGTCTGCACAGGCTCAGTAGACATCACTTCCTTTCTGCACAGGTTCATTAAACATCACTTCCTGTCTGTACAGGCTCAGTAGATGCCACTTCCTGTCCACACTGGCTCAGTAGACACCACTTCCTGTCCGCACAGGCTCAGTAGACACCACTTCCTGTCCGCAGAGGAAGAATAAAATCGAAGGTGCCACAATTACCGCAGATATTACCAGGTTCATATCCACTGCCATTGCCACAGCCTAGCGAGCACACAGTAATCAGCGAGTAGTAATTTATCACATGAATCAGAGCCGACCTTTAATCCCGCTGTCCCCACAGCACTCGCCAATTGTGAGTTACAGCACAGCCGAACACGAATCGTCTAATTAGTATCGATCCCTTGCCATTGTTTTTGTTATTCCCTCTGAGAGAAAATAAAAAGGACTCTCTCAGTCACCTCTGCGCTTGGCATCCTAAATATAGCCACGGCCTTCGTGTCCAATCAAGACATAACAAATCAATTAGCTCTTCAGTCCCCGCCGTCCATCATGGCCGCTCTCATACAATCAGGACGCAGCCAATCAATCCTGCGCGTATTCTATTACTAGCGCAATCATGCTGACCTTGCACTCAGTAACCCTTCCCACCGTCTAACCAAACATACCCAGCCGTTTACCCTTGCCGTGCCAGCAGGGGATTATGTTATGGAATCGTGTTGTACCTTCCAAACTGGTCTTTCCAAAGGTTTATATCATATGAGAAAATAACCCCTCTCTCTGGTCTGCAGCCCCCACATTGATGCAATGATTGGTTTGGGTGGCGAATTGTAATCTGCTGAAGAGTATCACACACAGTCCCCAACACATTACCTGGCCTGGAAACCATGCATCTCTGGATCTCGTCTCCCATGATGCATTGCTTGGCCTGGAGAGGGTAGACACATATGCCCCCTTTAACACCAAAGCCCTATTATATCTGTATTTCCACCTCCCTGCATAACTCTTGAACCTCTCCACACAGATCTCGTTCTCTCACATCCCCACACTGGTCTCTCAACACTGTTCACAAATCTTTTATCTCCCTGCACAGATCTCTCACTTTCCTTCACTGATCTTTCACCTCCCTAAACAGATCTTTCACCTCCCTACACAGACCTCTCACCTCCGTGCACAGAACTCTCACCTCCCTGCACAGACCTCTCACCTCCGTGCACAGACCTCTCACCTCCCTGCAGATCAGTGGTGTATCTTGATTTTGTGCTGCCCTAGTGTATCTTGATTTTGTGCTGCACACATACGTTACACACCTAAGACATGCCCCATCACCTCCATTTCATGACCCCACAGCACACATAACATTCAGACTCACATCAAGCTCATACTCCCATCACACACACACTCCTACTCCCATCACACTCAGTCACACACTCCTACTCCCATCACACTCAGTCACACACACTGACTCCCATCACACACACTGTCTCCCATCACACACACTCTGACTCCCATCACACTCAGTCACACACACTGTCGCCCATCACACACACTCTGACTCCCATCACACTCAGTCACACACACTGTCTCCCATCACACACACTCTGACTCCCATCACACTCAGTCACACACACTGTCTCCCATCACACACACTCTGACTCCCATCACACTCAGTTTCACACACATGTCTCCCATCACACACACTCTGACTCCCATCACACTCAGTCACACACACCGTCTCCCATCACGCACACTCTGACTCCCATCACACACACACACACACACAGTCTCCCATCAGCACTTACCTTTCCTTGGTGGCTAGTGGCAGGCAGCATGGTCCCTCCATGCTGCCTGTTCGGCTTCCCGGCGATTGTGCCGACAGGTCACGTGACCGGGCGCGCGTATGACGTCAGCGCGCCCGTCACGTGACTGTCGGCACTTCCGTGTCACACTGCACGGGGAGCCGAACAGGCAGCACGGAGGTTTCTCTGTGCTGCCTTTTCGGCTCCCCGTGCAGCCTGGCAGGCAGAGCGATGGTGAGGGGGGATCTTCCGATCATCTCTCACCTCCGTCTCTGCCTGCAAGCGCGTATTTTTTTTTTTTTTTTCAGTGCTGGGGGGCGCTGCCGTCCCCCAAAATTTGCCGCCCTAGGCATCCGTCTAGGATGCCTCGCGGTAAATACAGCACTGCCTGCACACATCTGCTCCACAGCTGTCCTTCTCTTATATGGATCTGGTTCTGTACTGTACCTTTTGATAAAAACCAACTGGTCATAAAAACTTTCCCTGGAATTACTCTTTGCACATAACACTCGTGGTGGTGGTGGTGGGTCTATTCACTAAGTAGTGAACTGTGGACAAGAGACAAAAATATTACAATAATCTAAACTCTCCAAGATTACAGTTTCTTGTAGCTCAGCAATTAATGTGTGATTTGTGCAGCCCACCTCTCCAATAATTAGACCGAGCGGTGTTTACAATGCTTTGCTGAATGCTTGTCACTCAGTGGTCACCTGCTTTTGTTTGTTGCCCCGGGTGAGGTTTAATTTGCCTGATTCCGACCAGTAAAAACCTCGCAATGCTAATGGCCCAGCAATGAAAAGCCACATCTCACACTGTGCTATTGCCAAAACCTCTGCAGCCACTGAGACTGGTCCAAGGGAAGGGTCCTGAGCCGTCCGTCCAGACATGGATCACGGACAAGACAGGAAACTTTCACCGCCTGCAAATCCAATCACATTGACCTTAATGTCTGCAGAGGGTAGCCGCTGGAATACGCTGCTAATTTACAGCAGGAAGTGCTAGCTCGTTAGGCCTGGTAATAAGCTTGGCATAGACCAGCTATCGATTCCCTGTCCTGTCCGTAGAGGCTGCAGGTAGAGTTATGATACTGAGAGGTGATTAATAAAGCAAAATGTTTGGATCATCACAGAGGGCTTTTATTTAAAGAGCCACTAAACTACTGAAGAAGCACAAGTGAAGGTACATGCCAGTTTATACTCTGACCGGATGTGGCTGTCACTGACAGTCTCTCTCTACCTCTATTGGTGGCATTCACAATTGAAGGTCTCTCTCTGCCCTACAAGACACGACAGACCCCCATCAGACGCGCGCATGAGTGTATATAAGATGCACAAGTGAAGGTACATGCCAGTTTATACTCTGACCGGATGTGGCTGTCGCTGACAGTCTCTCTCTACCTCTATTGGTGGCATTCACAAATGAAGGTCTCTCTCTGCCCTACAAGACACGACAGACCCCCATCAGACGCGCGCATGAGTGTATATAAGATGCACAAGTGAAGGTACATGCCAGTTTATACTCTGACCGGATGTGGCTGTCACTGACAGTCTCTCTCTACCTCTATTGGTGGCATTCACAAATGAAGGTCTCTCTCTGCCCTACAAGACACGACAGACCCCCATCAGACGCGCGCATGAGTGTATATAAGATGCACAAGTGAAGGTACATGCCAGTTTATACTCTGACCGGATGTGGCTGTCGCTGACAGTCTCTCTCTACCTCTATTGGTGGCATTCACAAATGAAGGTCTCTCTCTGCCCTACAAGACACGACAGACCCCCATCAGACGCGCGCATGAGTGTATATAAGATGCACAAGTGAAGGTACATGCCAGTTTATACTCTGACCGGATGTGGCTGTCGCTGACAGTCTCTCTCTACCTCTATTGGTGGCATTCACAAATAAAGGTCTCTCTCTGCCCTACAAGACACGACAGACCCCCATCAGACGCGCGCATGAGTGTATATAAGATGCACAAGTGAAGGTACATGCCAGTTTATACTCTGACCGGATATGGCTGTCGCTGACAGTCTCTCTCTACCTCTATTGGTGGCATTCACAAATGAAGGTCTCTCTCTGCCCTACAAGACACGACAGACCCCCATCAGACGCGCGCCTGAGTGTATATAAGATGCACAAGTGAAGGTACATGCCAGTTTATACTCTGACCGGATGTGGCTGTCGCTGACAGTCTCTCTCTACCTCTATTGGTGGCATTCACAAATGAAGGTCTCTCTCTGCCCTACAAGACACGACAGACCCCCATCAGACGCGCGCAAGAGTGTATATAAGATGCACAAGTGAAGGTACATGCCAGTTTATACTCTGACCGGATGTGGCTGTCGCTGACAGTCTCTCTCTACCTCTATTGGTGGCATTCACAAATGAAGGTCTCTCTCTGCCCTACAAGACACGACAGACCCCCATCAGACGCGCGCATGAGTGTATATAAGATGCACAAGTGAAGGTACATGCCAGTTTATACTCTGACCGGATGTGGCTGTCACTGACAGTCTCTCTCTACCTCTATTGGTGGCATTCACAAATGAAGGTCTCTCTCTGCCCTACAAGACACGACAGACCCCCATCAGACGCGCGCAAGAGTGTATATAAGATGCACAAGTGAAGGTACATGCCAGTTTATACTCTGACCGGATGTGGCTGTCGCTGACAGTCTCTCTCTACCTCTATTGGTGGCATTCACAAATGAAGGTCTCTCTCTGCCCTACAAGACACGACAGACCCCCATCAGACGCGCGCATGAGTGTATATAAGATGCACAAGTGAAGGTACATGCCAGTTTATACTCTGACCGGATGTGGCTGTCGCTGACAGTCTCTCTCTACCTCTATTGGTGGCATTCACAAATGAAGGTCTCTCTCTGCCCTACAAGACACGACAGACCCCCATCAGACGCGCGCATGAGTGTATATAAGATGCACAAGTGAAGGTACATGCCAGTTTATACTCTGACCGGATGTGGCTGTCACTGACAGTCTCTCTCTACCTCTATTGGTGGCATTCACAAATGAAGGTCTCTCTCTGCCCTACAAGACACGACAGACCCCCATCAGACGCGCGCATGAGTGTATATAAGATGCACAAGTGAAGGTACATGCCAGTTTATACTCTGACCGGATGTGGCTGTCGCTGACAGTCTCTCTCTACCTCTATTGGTGGCATTCACAAATGAAGGTCTCTCTCTGCCCTACAAGACACGACAGACCCCCATCAGACGCGCGCATGAGTGTATATAAGATGCACAAGTGAAGGTACATGCCAGTTTATACTCTGACCGGATGTGGCTGTCGCTGACAGTCTCTCTCTACCTCTATTGGTGGCATTCACAAATGAAGGTCTCTCTCTGCCCTACAAGACACGACAGACCCCCATCAGACGCGCGCATGAGTGTATATAAGATGCACAAGTGAAGGTACATGCCAGTTTATACTCTGACCGGATGTGGCTGTCGCTGACAGTCTCTCTCTACCTCTATTGGTGGCATTCACAAATGAAGGTCTCTCTCTGCCCTACAAGACACGACAGACCCCCATCAGACGCGCGCATGAGTGTATATAAGATGCACAAGTGAAGGTACATGCCAGTTTATACTCTGACCGGATGTGGCTGTCGCTGACAGTCTCTCTCTACCTCTATTGGTGGCATTCACAAATGAAGGTCTCTCTCTGCCCTACAAGACACGACAGACCCCCATCAGACGCGCGCAAGAGTGTATATAAGATGCACAAGTGAAGGTACATGCCAGTTTATACTCTGACCGGATGTGGCTGTCGCTGACAGTCTCTCTCTACCTCTATTGGTGGCATTCACAAATGAAGGTCTCTCTCTGCCCTACAAGACACGACAGACCCCCATCAGACGCGCGCATGAGTGTATATAAGATGCACAAGTGAAGGTACATGCCAGTTTATACTCTGACCGGATGTGGCTGTCGCTGACAGTCTCTCTCTACCTCTATTGGTGGCATTCACAAATGAAGGTCTCTCTCTGCCCTACAAGACACGACAGACCCCCATCAGACGCGCGCATGAGTGTATATAAGATGCACAAGTGAAGGTACATGCCAGTTTATACTCTGACCGGATGTGGCTGTCGCTGACAGTCTCTCTCTACCTCTATTGGTGGCATTCACAAATGAAGGTCTCTCTCTGCCCTACAAGACACGACAGACCCCCATCAGACGCGCACATGAGTGTATATAAGATGCACAAGTGGGAAAAAAAGGTTAAGTGGCTCTTTAAGTAGGAGAGTTTAAAAAAAATCTACTTAAAAGTGTTTTAAGGGTTTAGCACAAAGCTGAATCAATGGATGGGAGTATCAGTCCCGAAATACGTCGGGGAAGAACTGCTCCAATTTCTGGGATTGAATAAATTCCCTTTGTAATGATTTCTCCTTTTGAAGCGTCCGTCCTGTTTGAACTGTGCAGAACACATCAAGCCAGAGCGACAATGGAGGCAGACGAGGCATATTATCCGTGCAGACGATCTATACAGATCCCTTCCTCCTCCAACAGCCACCTTCTCATACAGGGCATAAGGAGATTAGCATCTCTGTGATCCTGGATAGCAATACACAGAGTATAAAGCAGAGAGGGGCTCTCTCACCCACACACTGTAAGCCCCTGTTAGCAAGGATTTATTGTGAGAACTTTGCCCAGAATAAAGCATTAGCTTGTTTTAGACACTTAGCAAAAAAACTAGTAACTATTTATATGCTGGGTTTAAATTAAACATTATATCAAGCGTAAAAAGAAAAATGCTTTAATAAAAGGATACAAAAAAACAAACTTATTGCGGCCTATTTGCTCCATGTAACTCAATCTGGTGGGGCCATGTTGTCTAGAATCTTTGCTCTGTATAGCTCTATCAGGGGGAGGACATGTTGTTTAGAATCTTTGCTCTGTATAGCTCTATCAGGGCTGAACATGTTGTTTAGAATCTTTTCTCTGTATAGCTCTATCAGGGGGCGGACATGTTGTTTAGAATCTTTGCTCTGTATAGCTCTATCAGGGGGTAGAAATGTTTAGAATCTTTGCTCTGTATAGCTCTATCAGGGCTGAACATGTTGTTTAGAATCTTTTCTCTGTATAGCTCTATCAGGGGGCGGACATGTTGTTTAGAATCTTTGCTCTGTATAGCTCTATCAGGGGGTAGAAATGTTTAGAATCTTTGCTCTGTATAGCTCTATCAGGGTTGAACATGTTGTTTAGAATCTTTGCTCTGTATAGCTCTATCAGGGGGCAGAAATGTTTAGAATCTTTGCTCTGTATAGCTCTATCAGGGCTGAACATGTTGTTTAGAATCTTTTCTCTGTATAGCTCTATCAGGGGGCGGACATGTTGTTTAGAATCTTTGCTCTGTATAGCTCTATCAGGGGGTAGAAATGTTTAGAATCTTTGCTCTGTATAGCTCTATCAGGGCTGAACATGTTGTTTAGAATCTTTGCTCTGTATAGCTCTATCAGGGGGCAGAAATGTTTAGAATCTTTGCTCTGTATAGCTCTATTAGGGCTGAACATGTTGTTTAGAATCTTTGCTCTGTATAGCTCTATCAGGGGGTAGAAATGTTTAGAATATTTGCTCTGTATAGCTCTATCAGGGCTGAACATGTTGTTTAGAATCTTTGCTCTGTATAGCTCTATCAGGGGGCAGACTTGTTGTTTAGAATCTTTGCTCTGTATAGCTCTATCAGGGCTGAACATGTTGTTTAGAATCTTTTCTCTGTATAGCTCTATCAGGGGGCGGACATGTTGTTTAGAATCTTTGCTCTGTATAGCTCTATCAGGGGGTAGAAATGTTTAGAATCTTTGCTCTGTATAGCTCTATCAGGGGGCAGAAATGTTTAGAATCTTTGCTCTGTATAGCTCTATCAGGGGGCAGAAATGTTTAGAATCTTTGCTCTGTATAGCTCTATCAGGGCTGAACATGTTGTTTAGAATCTTTGCTCTGTATAGCTCTATCAGGGGGCACAAATGTTTAGAATCTTTGCTCTGTATAGCTCTATCAGGGGGTAGAAATGTTTAGAATCTTTGCTCTGTATAGCTCTATCAGGGGGCAGACTTGTTGTTTAGAATCTTTGCTCTGTATAGCTCTATCATGGGGCGGACATGTTGTTTAGGTTCTTTGCTCTGTATAGCTCTATCAGGGGGAAGAAGTGTTTAGAATTTTTGCTCTGTATAGCTGCGCGCAGGCAGCATTGTGTCTGTCCCGGTATTGATACTGTCTATGTGCAGTATCCTCAGCTCTGTGCGCAGGCAGCATTGTGTCTGTCCCGGTATTGATACTGTCTATGTGCAGTATCCTCAGCTCTGTGCGCAGGCAGCATTGTGTCTGTCCCGGTATTGATACTGTCTATGTGCAGTATCCTCAGCTCTGTGCGCAGGCAGCATTGTGTCTGTCCCGGTATTGATACTGTCTATGTGCAGTATCCTCAGCTCTGCGCGCAGGCAGCATTGTGTCTGTCCCGGTATTGATACTGTCTATGTGCAGTATCCTCAGCTCTGTGCGCAGGCAGCATTGTGTCTGTCCCGGTATTGATACTGTCTATGTGCAGTATCCTCAGCTCTGTGCGCAGGCAGCATTGTGTCTGTCCCGGTATTGATACTGTCTATGTGCAGTATCCTCAGCTCTGTGCGCAGGCAGCATTGTGTCTGTCCCGGTATTAATACTGTCTATGTGCAGTATCCTCAGCTCTGTGCGCAGGCAGCATTGTGTCTGTCCCGGTATTGATACTGTCTATGTGCAGTATCCTCAGCTCTGTGCGCAGGCAGCATTGTGTTAGATTAGATTTTTGGGCGTCACAGACTCCACAACAATAAAACTCCCAATAAAGTGCAAATTAAACTGCTTTGTAAATAAACTGAACCCAATAAAGGGCGAGGTGCAGGGAATTTAGATGTCAAACTTCAGACCAATGTAGCTGTCTCAATGCTCCGTCACTTCCTGTAATTCTCTTTATGCGCATTGTGAGCAGTATAAATATATTTAGGGCGCTGAGTACCTTTAAGGGATGTTAACAGCTGGTGCTTTATATATGAAGTGGCAGCTGAAAGGAATTGAGAAGGTAATTGCGGACTTAGAGGGTCATGTACTAACAAAACGCAAATATATTTTATGTGCAAAACTATTTTTGCTCTTTGCTCCTATTGCAATGCACTAAACATTTAACACTCACATAGTACACACGCGCAAATTGAGAATAAAAACGCGCAAGTTTGCGAATATTGTTTCTACCTCTTTTGATAGCGCTCGCTAAAAGCTGGGGTCATTTTCACACGCAAATAATTATTATTTTCACAAAATATTCGCAAAACTCTTTAGCGAGCGCAAATCTAATCGCAGTTTGTTAGCGCGACCGGAAAAATGCACGCTAAATAAAAATAACCGGAAGAGGCGCAAATCAGGGAAAACAAGCGCAAAATGTTACAAATAGTCACAAATTGCTCCTTACTCATGTTTTACCTACTTTCCCCACTGCACTTGTTTAGTACATGACCCCCTCAATACCAAAAAAGCTGAGTTTGAAGTACAGGTGAATGCTTTGGCCTTACGTTTGCTATTCCCTTATCAATTCCAGAATAAAATCCTAAAAAAAAAAAAAATGACAGCAAATTCTTCTTAACAGAGAATGTGACGTTACAGCAGCATCACTGTGCGTAGACGGCCCTGCCAATCACATTACCCCCCATCAGCTGCTTGGAATTACAGAAAATCATGATAGTTGTTGTTAGGAAACAGTTGGGGATTTATTAACGGAAGAGGTAATTGAGAAGGGAAATGTAAACATTAGGCCAAAGTAGACGAGTTGGAAACTTTCTCAAATTCAGTTAAATGGGAGATTCTTTTCTAACTCGTCTACTTTGGCCTTCAGTTTCCAATTTCCTTCTCAATTCTGTGCAACTCCCTCTCCCATGAGTAAAGCCGTTGGACGTTGGCAGAGGCGCACCTAGGGATTGGTACATGGCCTCCAGACCTGGCTGAGCCTCACGAAGCTCAGTCTCGCCTGGTTGGGATGTTGAGTCGTTCGATATAATGATAGATGAAGACCAACCTGTGTGTAGAGAGGTTCGTATATGTCCACGCCATTGTCCTGGTTGTGAGACAGAATCTCGGAGCCTCGTTTCCAGATGAAGCGAGCCGGCGGGTTGGAGCTCACCGTGCAGCGCAGGAAGACGGTCTTCTCCTGGTAGAAGCTGCCTCGCACGTCACTGATGGTCTGGTGGATGGTGAGAATAGGCTCGTCTAGATCTGGAAGGTAGGGGGTCACAGGGCAAGTTATAGGGTTTGTCATGGGAGCCACAATGGGACGTGAAAAGTCTGGGAGGAAGAGTCAGAAAGAAGTGTTGTTAATGACCCATCAGCACTGCCTAGAGTTGCAACCTTCCCCCCCCAAAAAAAAAAAAAAAAAAAACACCTGCGATTGCAAGTTGGTGTGAGTGAAAGCTGGTACGTGGACAGGTTGGTTTTGCAATGGTTGTATCACATGGTAATGTGCTCCGTAGTCAGAGGGTCATGTGGCAACTGTATTCACCGTGACCGTGGCTTCTCTTCATGACCCTGCCCTACGCACTGACATATGTTAAAGTATGCTCTCATATTCACTATAGATATATGTGTGTGTGTGTGTGTGTGTATTTATAATAAATGTTATTATTTATAATTAATTTCATCTGAGCTACCCAAACAGACCCTTTAATGTACAGGGGCAAAGAGGGTGGGGTACTATAGAGAGATGTGTGAAAATATTGTGTTAAGATAAGAGTAGTAGATGCCTGGAATATCCTTCCAGCAGAAGCTGTAAAGGCTGACACTGTAAAGAGTAGTAGATGCCTGGAATAACCTTCCAGCGGAAGCAGCAAAGACTGACACTGTAAAGAGTAGTAGATGCCTGGAATAACTTTCCAGTGGAAGCGGTAAAGGCTGACACTGTAAAGAGTAGTAGATGCCTGGAATAACCTTCCAGCGGAAGCAGCAAAGACTGACACTGTAGAGTAGTAGATACCTGGAATAACTTTCCAGTGGAAGCGGTAAAGGCTGACACTGTAAAGAGTAGTAGATGCCTGGAATAACCTTCCAGCGGAAGCAGTAACGGCTGACACTGTAAGAGTAGTAGACACCTGGAATAACCTTCCAGTGGAAGCAGTAATGGCTGAAGCTGTAAAGAGTAGTAGATACCTGGAATAACCTTCCAGCAGAGGCAGTAAAGGCTGACACTGTAAAGAGTATTAGATACCTGGAATAAACTTCCAGCGGAAGCAGTAAAGGCTGACACCGTATAGAGTAGTAGATACCTGGAATAACCCACCAGTGGAAACAGTAAAGGTTGACACTGTAAAGAGTAGTAGATACCTGGAATAACCTTCCAGTAGAAGCAGTAAAGACTAAAAACTGTAAAGAGTAGTAGATACCTGGAATAACCTTCCAGCGGAAGCAGTAAATGCTGACACTGTAAAGCGTAGTAGATACCTGGAATAACCTTCCAAATGCCTCGGATGTGAAGTTTATCCCTGAAGATCCAATCATCCTTCCATTATGGGCAGACGACATGGACCAGTTGCTTCTTATCTAGTCTGGTGTAGAGTAAAGGAAAGTGTGTGGATCTGGGGAGATGCTCTGATCAGTAGCTGTACCTGCAGAATCCTGATAAACCAAACTAATCCCCGTGGGATCTCTCCTCTCAGTGACTAGCTATTATTTGTGGCATTTGCTATTTTTCTTCTGTCATATTTTTTTTGCCCCGTAATTACAGCTATTCCCAACAAAGCACACAATATCCATCCAATAAAGATGGAGTCAGCAGACAGTCTGCTACCTTCTCATGTCAGCTGCAGCATCTCTGTTATCACCGTCACTCAGTCAGACACATTACATGTGGGGGAAAATAACAGAGACTGTCTGGAACAACCAGGAACATGGACCCTGAGAATCATTCCTTTAGGGGGCTCTGTGTATCTGCACAATGGTTATACTGTGTAATGTAGAGAATTAATATATTATCTATACATTGTATTAGGGAAGTATATGGAACTCTGACTGCCCTTTGGAGTCAATAAGGCATTTTTCCCCGTAGGAGGCAACATTAGAAATAGCTTCCTTAGGGGTTTTGCTTCTTTTGGATCAAAAGCTGGAATGATAGGTAGATGGGTTGAACTTGTGTCTTTTTTCAGCCTAAATTACTATGTTACTATGTTACTATGTTACTATGTTACCATGTTACTATGTTACTATGTTACCATGTTACCATGTTACTATGTTACCATGTTACTATGTTGCTATGTTACTATGTTACCATGTTACTATGTTACTATGTTACCATGTTACTATGTTACCATGTTACTATGTTACTATGTTACCATGTTACTATGTTACTATGTTACTATGTTACCATGTTACTATGTTACCATGTTACTATGTTACCATGTTACCATGTTACTATGTTACCATGTTACTATGTTACCATGTTACTATGTTACTATGTTACCATGTTACTATGTTACTATGTTACCATGTTACTATGTTACTATGTTACCATGTTACTATGTTACCATGTTACTATGTTACTATGTTACTATGTTACTATGTTACCACGTTACCATGTTACTATGTTACCATGTTACTATGTTACTATGTTACCATGTTACCATGTTACTATGTTACTATGTTACTATGTTACCATGTTACCATGAAGTATAGATCATTTTGCACATTGTTATTCTGTACATTCAAAGTCCCTTTACATTCTGTGATGTTTATGCAGAGAAAAACCCCAAAGCCTTTATTCACAAAAGAGCGAATAAAGGGAATTGACAAGAGAATTTCAAACTTTAGGCCAAAATAACAAAGTTGGAAAAATGCATCCAATTCAACCGAATGCGAGAATGTTTCCAACTCAACTACTTTGGTCTTTGGTTTGCCATTCCCTTGTCAATTCCCTGCATTTTGTTGTTGTTGTTTTTGTCATGAAACAAGCTCTCTATAGATTATTCTCAAGTCTGGCATTACATAATATTTGATATTAATTATATTTAAAATATTGATGCTGCCACTTGGGGCTCTGTCACCTAAACATTGCTTATAGTGTGAATGCAGAGAATGATGTATACGTGAGACGCATTGCAGTGAATGGCAGTGAATGGCAGGGAATGTGTTCAGGATACTGTCTGGCTTGGTGTTCGTTAGTTAGGGATTACTATTCACTAATAACAATTTCATTTCTCCATTTATATTTTACTCGTGGATATTCCAAGCACTTAATATATATAATATAGAATTATTTATAATTTGTTTGGGACACTGACAGGTGTGTTTTATTAGCCCCCCACCCTTTCCCCCCCCAACCCCTCCTGAGTCCGTAGCATTCTGTAGGGCAGGCTGTTTCACTCTGTCCTTTCTTGGCTTCTTCACCTTGATTTAATCTCTGTCCAGGATCCTCAGTATGTATCATTCTGAACATATCATATTCATGTTTGATGTTTGGATAAACTGCCAGAATAGTGACACTGTATCTGTATTATAATCATACTGTCCTGTGGCTGCTGGAAGATTATTGTATGTGTTTTTATAATGTTACTAATAGTTCTAATGTTAGTGGAGCATGATGTTCTAATGTGCTACTTTGTTCTGGTTTATATCCCCCTTGTGTCCTCAGTCATCTGTTTGTTATTTTGCAGTAATCTTTCTGATTTGTCTTATATATAATATATAAATATCCAAATTCTTTACAACCAGCGCCCAATTCATTTTCTTTGTGTGCAAAATTCAAGATAACATTTCATCGCCTAGAAATGTAATGCTTCCGCTGGAAGGTTATTCCAGGTATCTACTACTCTTTACAGTGTCAGTCTTTACTGCTTCCACAGGAAGGTTATTCCAGGTATCTACTACTCTTTACAGTGTCAGTCTTTATTGCTTCCGCTGGAAGGTTATTCCAGGTATCTACTACTCTTTTAAGTGTCAGTCTTTACTGCTTCCACAGGAAGGTTATTCCAGGTATCTACTACTCTTTACAGTGTCAGCCGTTACTGCCTCCGCTGGAAGGTTATTCCAGGTATCTACCACTCTTTACAGTGTCAGTCTTTACTGCTTCCACAGGAAGGTTATTCCAGGTATCTACTACTCTTTGCAGTGTCAGCCGTTACTGCCTCCGCTGGAAGGTTATTCCAGGTATCTACTACTCTTTACAGTATCAGCTTATACTGCCTCCGCTGGAAGGTTATTCCAGGTATCTACTACTCTTTACAGTGTCAGCCTTTACTGCTTCAGCTGGAAGGTTATTCCAGGTATGTACTACTCTTTACAGTGTCAGCCTTTACTGCTTCCGCTGGAAGGTTATTCCAGGTATCTACTACTCTTTACAGTGTCGGCCTTTACTGCCTCCGCTGGAAGGTTATTCCAGGTATCTACTACTCTTTACAGTGTCAGTCTTTACTGCTTCCGCTGGAAGGTTATTCCAGGTATCTACTACTCTTTTTAGCGTTAAAGGGACAGTATCACCTCATTGTTTTTACTGTGCACGTAGAGCATAAAGAATTAAATGATCTATATATTGCTTAGTGAATGGATAAATTAGGAGAAAATTTTGCTTTAAAAAATATGTGTTTGTGGAGTCTCCTACTTATGACATCACCTTGGCAAGTTATGCAAATTACATATTTCCAATGGAAAAACAGTTAATTTGCATATCAAGTCACAAGGTGATGTCATAAGCAGAAGACACAGACACATTTACAACTGATTATTTTTCATACTCAACATGCATAGTAACAACAATGTGCAGGTGATACAGACCCTTTAATCTTTACTACTTCCACTGGAAGGCTATACTGGGTATACACTACTCTTTGCAGTGTTAGCCTTTACTACTTCCATTCTAGGGTATTCCATGCAGGGTCAGCCTATGGCGCCCGATCAGAGATCAACACCCAGGGGCCCCACATTAAAAAAAAAAAAAAAAGTTTGTCAGTAGAGGCACTGGCTGGGGAGATAAGAAGATCTCCCCTCACCAGCCCTCTGCATTGACAGAGTGTAAGATCCGAGGATGAGTTGGACCACCGTACATAGACAGTATTAATGCTGGGACAGACACAATGCTGCCTGCGCGCAGTGCTGAGCATACTGTACATAGACAGTATTAATACCTGGACAGACACAATGCTGCCTGCGCGCAGTGCTGAGCATACTGTACATAGACAGTATTAATACCGGGACAGATACAATGCTGCCTGCGCACAGTGCTGAGTATACTGTACATAGACAGTATTAATACCGGGACAGATACAATGCTGCCTGCGCGCAGTGCTGAGCATACTGTACATAGACAGTATTAATGCCGGACAGACACAATGCTGCTTGTGCACAGTGCTGAGCATACTGTACATAGACAGTATTAATACCATGACAGACACGATGCTGCCTGCGCGCAGTGCTGAGCATACTATACATAGACGGTATTAATGCCGGGACAGACACAATGCTGCCTGCGCGCAGTGCTGAGCATACTGTACATAGACAGTATTAATACCATGACAGACACGATGCTGCCTGCGCGCAGTGCTGAGCATACTGTACATAGACGGTATTAATGCCGGGACAGACACAATGCTGCCTGCGCGCAGTGCTGAGCATACTGTACATAGACAGTAATAATGCCGGACAGACACAATGCTGCTTGTGCACAGTGCTGAGCATACTGTACATAGACAGTATTAATGCCGGGACAGACACAATGCTGCCTGTGCGCAGTGCTGAGCATACTGTACATAGACAGTATTAATGCCGGACAGACACAATGCTGCTTGTGCACAGTGCCGAGCATACTGTACATAGACAGTATTAATGCCGGGACATACACAATGCTGCCTGTGCGCAGTGCTGAGCATACTGAACATAGACAGTATTAGTGCCGGGACACACACAATTCTACCTGCACACAGTGCTGAGCATACTGTACATAGACGGTATTAATGCAGGGACAGACACAATGCTGCCTGTGCACAGTGCTGAGCATACTGTACATAGACAGTATTAATACCAGGACAGACACAATGCTGCCTGCGTGCAGTGCTGAGCATACTGTACATAGACAGTATTAATACCAGGACAGACACAATGCTGCCTGCGCACAGTGCTGAGCATACTGTACATAGACAGTATTAGTGCCGGGACACACACAATGCTACCTGCACACAGTGCTGAGCATACTGTACATAGACGGTATTAATGCAGGGACAGACATAATGCTGCCTGTGCACAGTGCTGAGCATACTGTACATAGACAGTATTAATACCAGGACAGACACAATGCTGCCTGCACACAGTGCTGAGCATACTGTACATAGACGGTATTAATGCAGGGACAGACACAATGCTGCCTGTGCACAGTGCTGAGCATACTGTACATAGACAGTATTAATGCTGTGACAGACACAATGCTGCCTGCACACAGTGCTGAGCATACTGTACATAGACAGTATTAATGCTGGGACAGACACAATGCTGCCTGCGCACAGTGCTGAGCATACTGTACATAGACAGTATTAATGTTGGGACAGACACAATGCTGTCTGTGCACAGCGCTGAGCATACTGTATATAGACAGTATTAATGCCGGGACAGACACAATGCTGCCTGTGCGCAGTGCTGAGCATACTGTACATAGACAATATTAATGCCAGGACAGACACAATGCTGCCTGCGCGCAGTGCTGAGCATACTGTACATAGACAGTATTAATGCCGGAACAGACACAATGCTGCCTGTGCGCAGTGCTGAGCATACTGTACATAGACAGTATTAATGCCAGGACAGACACAATGCTGCCTGCGCACAGTGCTGAGCATACTGTACATAGACAGTATTAATGTTGGGACAGACACAATGATGCCTGCACACAGTGCTGAGCATACTGTACATAGACAGTATTAATACCGGGACAGACACAATGCTGCCTGCGCACAGTGCTGAGCATACTGTACATAGACAGTATTAATGCCAGGACAGACACAATGCTGCCTGCGCACAGTGCTGAGCATACTGTACATAGACAGTATTAATGTTGGGACAGACACAATGATGCCTGCACACAGTGCTGAGCATACTGTACATAGACAGTATTAATGCCGGGACAGACACAATGCTGCCTGCGCACAGTGCTGAGCATACTGTACATAGACAGTATTAATTCCGGGACAGACACAATGCTGCCTGCGTGCAGTGCTGAGCATACTGTACATAGACAGTATTAATACCATGACAGACACAATGCTGACTGCGCACAGTGCTGAGCATACTGTACATAGACAGTATTAATGCTGGGACAGACCTGAATTTAAAGGGACAAGACCCCCCAAAAAATCAAGACTGTCCAAGCAAATTTGGGATTATTGACAACTATGGAATTTGTAAGATGGAGAAGCATATAGTAAAAGGTTACCGCAATCATTGCTGGAAAGGATAAGATCAAACCAATGCAAGCTCTCTTAGATCCAGGCTCCTATTTAGAAGATTGCATTTGAATATTACAGCGCATTATGGTTATTGCATGGCTTAGTACCTTGTCTACTTGGTAACGGTAAGTGGCTTAAATTGGAAGTGATAAGGATCAGGCTGTGTAAAAACATTGCATGAAAGAGCAAGTAATCAGATAATAAAGAGCAAAATCAATTAATCAAATTGTGCAGGGCGATGAATGAGAATGTCATTCTCTCCCATCCTTTCATCTCATTCCCTAGATCTGTCCTCCCCGCTGGTGAGTCAGTACCCCGCTCTGACCTGACCCCTTTCACAATGATGAACACATGTTCCCAAGACGATTTAAAGGGAAAGAAAGAAATCACTTGTAAGAGACTGTTCTCCTACAATCTGAGAGAGTGGACCAGGCAACCAAGAACATGTCTGTCAAGTGAGAGAGTGGACCAGGCACCAAGAACATGTCCGTCAAGTGAGAGAGTGGACCAGGCAACCAAGAACATGTCCGTCAAGTGAGAGAGTGGACCAGGCAACCAAGAACATGTCCGTCAAGGGAGAGAGTGGACCAGGCAACCAAGAACATGTCCGTCAAGTGAGAGAGTGGACCAGGCAGCCAAGAACATGTCCGTCAAGTGAGAGAGCAACATCTGTATAAGAACTCTACCTGGGAAGGGAAGCTAATGGGTTAACACCGCTTACTATTGTAGGAGTTAATGGATACCGCGGCAGCTGGGAAGCAGTTACTGGTTTCTTTGTTTGCCCAACAGGATTAATTCCACGAACAATGACCATTGGGGTTAACTACCAATCTAGTTGCAAAACCAAGATCATTTTTATTTAATCCAGACAGCTAGACAGCAAGCTGAAAAGGAATCAGTCCGCAATAGCTGAGCAGGAGTTGGATTAGACGTCACAGAGATATTTGGCTTCATAGGTTATTGTTGAGAGAAGGCTCAGTTTGGTGAACTGGGTAACTTTACTCTGAGATTCCCTAAAACGGAGTCTCTTTGGCTTTAGCATGGATTTTGGAACTGAGCTGGCAGAGAGTCTGGCTATACTCATTACGCTTGGCTGCCCTCCATCCGGCCATCAGGGGAGCAGAGCCAACTGTGCTTGAGTGGATTTAAGTGATTTCCTAATAATTCTCTCAGGTTATTGCAAACGACTGTGTGCTCCCATCCCATACCTCCCAACTTCTACCCATCAGGATGCAGGGGAGAGGAACCTGGGAGGTCCACTAGGGGGTCCACTGGGAGGTCCACTGGGAGGTCCACTGGGGGGGTCCCCTGGGGGTCAGAGTTACTGCGGATGCATCAGTTCTGTACATGCGCAGTATGTATTCTCCAGAAAGTGGGTTTGTAGTCCCAAATCTTGCTGTATTGCTCAGCTCTACCCTTTGTCCCACTAGTGCAGCATTAAGTCTAAAATACAAGATTACTGTGTAACATTATGACTTGGTGGGTAAATAATGGATATTATTTGGGATGACATTGCTGCTTTGGTTAGCACTTCAGTTAAAGGGACTCTGTCCCCTAAATATCATTTACACTCTACACGCAGAGAATAATACAAATAATAATCAAAAATGACCCATAGGCTGTGTAAGATGAATTGCAGAAAATTCATAAAGATATGTTTCAAATGCTGCTGAGGAGTCTCCTGTTTATGACATCACCTTGTGAGTTGGCTAGTTTTATGGGTTAAATGTGTAATTTGCATCCTGGGCCATATGATGATGTCATAAACAGGAGACTCCACAGACACAATAAAATCAAATAGTTCCCTTCATTTCATGCAATTATGGTATCACAATAAATAGCTTATGTTTAATATTATCTATACTCTACAAATAATATTTAGGTTGCCATACTCCCTTTAAGGCCCTATATTTTTAGCAGGAAAAAGCCCCTCCCCAATAATAAGGGGTGGAGTCTAAATTGGGCGGGGTTACATGATGCTGCATGACATCACACCGCGTTACACAACCCCGCAGTATTCAGCTCTAGGTTACCCGGTACAATTTTTGGGTGTTAAGACTTCTTATCCCTGCACTGTACATAGGCAGTAATTACACCAGGCCAGACCCAAATTTGACAGAACAGGATCCCCAAATACAGGACTGCCTCGGCAAATTTGGGACTATTGGCCACTTTGACATTGGCGCCACTATTTCTACATCTTCCAGTCGTCCCAATTAGCAGGAATGCTTTCTAGTTTCAATTTTAAGCCCCCTTGTTTTCTACTTTGTTCCCAGCTTTAAAATTTAATAGGCGATGAGGCATTGTTCTGTCTTTGGGGAGCAAGGTAACAAAGCTCCACTCTCCCCCCCCCCCCCCCCCCCACACTTATTTCTACATTTTCTAAAGTGTTGATTTACTGATCTTCCGTCTCTTTATTATTATTATTTTTCTTGTACGAAACTGTGTAAAAAATAATTACTTCTCTCGCAACCCTGCAGAGTGCACAGGGACGAAAGTGAAAGGATATTTAAATCTCGTCTCAGCCAGCAATTCTCACAAATATACTGCCAGAGCCGCAATGACTGCAGAAAGGGGAGGGGGGGGGGGTCTGGGGGGGGGGGGGGGGCTGCAACAAATTCACATTAAATGAAGGGAAAATGTGTAATTTTTTAATCATTTTTGTTCCTCTCTTATTTGTTTAATTTTTTTTTTCCCTTCGCAGAACTGACTTTGGAATAAAACCTCTCGGCTTCCTGGAGAGAAGATTCAGTTACTAATCTAATCAGTTTGTGATTTGCTAACGAGATTTGCGAATTTGCTCGATTGGATTTCCTGGTGGCGTCTGAGAGCGTCTTTCTCTGGGACAGCAGGGCACCCCAGATAGGTCTCATTTGAAGTGGAAATAGAGCAGACAGATCTATATTAAGCCAGGAGACGTGGGGCGGGGGAGAGAGAGAGTGGAGAGCTGGCTTGGTGACAGGTGAGAGCCTCCATCCTTACCAGCTCTCTTATCTATTTTCAAGATCGACAGATGGTTGCTACGTCGGCTGTATCTTTGCTTTTCACTTGTCTTATAGCCAAGATTTCATCTAAACAGAGTGTCATCTAGCTGTGAAATCACAAAAGGCCTTAGAGAGTCGCTGGCGCGTTCCACCGATCGGTAGGTTCTTCATTGCACTTAGCTCTGAAAGACAGGAACCTCCTTAAGAGGCATAGTGTGTAGTGCCAGGCTTAGAACATATATTTATATATCTGTATGTCTCGGGGGTTTATTCCATGAAAGACCGCACCTTTATAGTCAGTATCTAGAGAAACAGAGTATGTAACCATCCCTGCTTACTAGTTTGCCATATATCTGGTGGAATTTAAAGATGGTAAGGACCTTAAGCTTATCCTCAGTGTGTTTTGTACTCCTTCTACTATACCGTCGACGTCTTGTGGAACTCCTCTGAGACACTGGCTCACCCCTCCTCTTGCTATCAGTCCAATTTCATGGTTTTTCTCCCAAGCTAAAGTATAGTGTGAATGTAGAGTCCCCTCAGGGTCTACTCAATCAAGAGAGAACTGCAGAGAATGGAAATGTGGCCAATGTATTCGAGTTGGGAAAAATTATCCCAAGCAACTGAAGGGGAGAATTATTCCAACTACATTGGCCTTAAGTTTGAATTTCCCATATCACTTCCTTGCTATTCTCTCTTTATTGAAAAGACCCTATGTCTTACTTGCTCTTTGTATTTTCTTAGGTTTTTGTCCAAGATGGACAATGTGACAGGGGATCAGTACCATCATTGTTCATGGAATTTTACTGAGGGTTTGTGACAGATAATTTAATTATGGTCTATGAAACATTAACTGACCTTGCTTGAGACAATGGTGACCTTGGACAATCCTGCACGGTCTGGTATAAAGGTATCTGCATCAAGTCCTCCAGTGTCTTACCAACTTTTACCAAGTCCAAAATTTTTATCCTATTTAAAAAAAGTTTCATACCCACCCTCTACAGCCCACATGGTCCATGAACTTCACAATCAGTCATACAATAAAAGTCTGTCAAGTTCAAATTGTGTTGACTGTCCTTCCATCGCTTGTTAGTCATTGTCACATTAAATGAAGGGTTGGTTGAGCCTGGACAAGCAATCCCCCCCAGAGAGGCCTGGTTTGCCTGGTCCCACCTCTCTATTCAGCAGTAACATAACAGCAGGGTCAGCCTTTACAAGTAGCCGGATACAGGCATGCACAGAGAAAACTACGTGTTACCAAGTCCATCGGAAGAGTAGATGTTAGTATGACAAGGCCACCGGCCACTCCATTCACCCCATAGTTCTAAATGTGATGTATTAAAGTTTAAATGCACCGTACTGATGTCATCTCAGGGATTACTGGACTCTGCATCATATGAACTGGAGACAATGCAATGAGGAAAAGGAACCAACAAACAATGGGGGGGGGGGGGGGGATGGGGCATGTATGAACATGGGTCGTTGTGTCAACACAGCCTATGTATAGAGAATTAATACAAGTGCCTGTGGTGGCTCCTGTTTATGATGTCACTTGTAACTTGATATGCTAATAAACCACTTTTCAATGGGAAATGTGAACTTTGCATCTCAAGCCACGGGTGATGTCATAAGTAGGAGACTCCGCATTGCTTCCAATTCTGATAACATGATATTTAGATAATTTTTCCCTTTATAGAGTTTCAGCTTTTGTTTCCTCCATTTTTAAGGACAAGAGCTTTTTGGGGATTTTTCAATGCAGAAAGCAGATGTTTAAATTGTTTTAAATTAAAAACATGTATAACATTTACAGGAATCGAGCTAGGTAAATCTGTCCCTATGGGGGTGAATTTCTTTTTGACATCAACGGGTCAGATTTGAAGTATGTGTGAAACGTATTATTTTCCATCAAACTAGAGGCAGTTTGACATAAAAATTGGTCCTCAAGTACATTGAGGTCAGGTGGCTGACTGGCTAGTTCTCTGGCAGCTAGGTGACTGGTGGCTGACTGGCTCGTTCTCTGGCAGCTAGGTGACTGGTGGCTGACTGGCTAGTTCTCTGGCAGCTTGGTGACTGGTGGCTGACTGGCTAGTTCTCTGGCAGCTAGGTGACTGGTGGCTGACTGGATAGCTCTCTGGCAGCTAGGTGACTGGTGACTGACTGGCTAGCTCTCTGGCAGCTAGGTGACTGGTGACTGACTGGCTAGTTCTCTGGCAGCTAGGTGACTGGTGACTGACTGGCTAGTTCTCTGGCAGCTAGGTGACTGGTGGCTGACTGGCTAGTTCTCTGGCAGCTAGGTGACTGGTGACTGACTGGCTAGTTCTCTGGCAGCTAGGTGACTGGTGGCTGACTGGCTCGTTCTCTGGCAGCTAGGTGACTGGTGGCTGACTGGATAGCTCTCTGGCAGCTAGGTGACTGGTGACTGACTGGCTAGTTCTCTGGCAGCTAGGTGACTGGTGACTGACTGGCTAGTTCTCTGGCAGCTAGGTGACTGGTGGCTGACTGGCTCGTTCTCTGGCAGCTAGGTGACTGGTGGCTGACTGGCTAGTTCTCTGGCAGCTTGGTGACTGGTGGCTGACTGGCTAGTTCTCTGGCAGCTAGGTGACTGGTGGCTGACTGGATAGCTCTCTGGCAGCTAGGTGACTGGTGACTGACTGGCTAGTTCTCTGGCAGCTAGGTGACTGGTGACTGACTGGCTAGTTCTCTGGCAGCTAGGTGACTGGTGGCTGACTGGCTCGTTCTCTGGCAGCTAGGTGACTGGTGGCTGACTGGCTAGTTCTCTGGCAGCTAGGTGACTGGTGGCTGACTGGCTCGTTCTCTGGCAGCTAGGTGACTGGTGGCTGACTGGCTAGTTCTCTGGCAGCTAGGTGACTGGTGGCTGACTGGCTAGTTCTCTGGCAGCTAGGTGACTGGTGGCTGACTGGATAGCTCTCTGGCAGCTAGGTGACTGGTGACTGACTGGCTAGTTCTCTGGCAGCTAGGTGACTGGTGACTGACTGGCTAGTTCTCTGGCAGCTAGGTGACTGGTGGCTGACTGGCTAGTTCTCTGGCAGCTAGGTGACTGGTGGCTGACTGGCTAGTTCTCTGGCAGCTAGGTGACTGGTGGCTGACTGGCTAGTTCTCTGGCAGCTAGGTGACTGGTGACTGGCTAGTTCTCTGGCAGCTAGGTGACTGGTGGCTGACTGGCTAGTTCTCTGGCAGCTAGGTGACTGGTGGCTGACTGGATAGCTCTCTGGCAGCTAGGTGACTGGTGGCTGACTGGCTAGTTCTCTGGCAGCTAGGTGACTGGTGACTGGCTAGTTCTCTGGCAGCTAGGTGACTGGTGACTGACTGGCTAGTTCTCTGGCAGCTAGGTGACTGGTGGCTGACTGGCTCGTTCTCTGGCAGCTAGGTGACTGGTGGCTGACTGGCTCGTTCTCTGGCAGCTAGGTGACTGGTGGCTGACTGGCTAGTTCTCTGGCAGCTAGGTGACTGGTGGCTGACTGGCTAGTTCTCTGGCAGCTAGGTGACTGGTGGCTGACTGGATAGCTCTCTGGCAGCTAGGTGACTGGTGACTGACTGGCTAGTTCTCTGGCAGCTAGGTGACTGGTGACTGACTGGCTAGTTCTCTGGCAGCTAGGGGACTGGTGACTGACTGGCTAGTTCTCTGGCAGCTAGGTGACTGGTGGCTGACTGGCTAGTTCTCTGGCAGCTAGGTGACTGGTGGCTGACTGGCTAGTTCTCTGGCAGCTAGGTGACTGGTGGCTGACTGGCTAGTTCTCTGGCAGCTAGGTGACTGGTGGCTGACTGGCTAGTTCTCTGGCAGCTAGGTGACTGGTGGCTGACTGGCTAGTTCTCTGGCAGCTAGGTGACTGGTGACTGGCTAGTTCTCTGGCAGCTAGGTGACTGGTGGCTGACTGGCTAGTTCTCTGGCAGCTAGGTGACTGGTGGCTGACTGGATAGCTCTCTGGCAGCTAGGTGACTGGTGGCTGACTGGCTAGTTCTCTGGCAGCTAGGTGACTGGTGACTGGCCAGTTCTCTGGCAGCTAGGTGACTGGTGGCTGACTGGCCAGTTCTCTGGCAGCTAGGTGACTGGTGACTGACTGGCTAGTTCTCTGGCAGCTAGGTGACTGGTGGCTGACTGGCCAGGTCTCTGGCAGCTAGGTGACTGGTGGCTGACTGGCTAGTTCTCTGGCAGCTGGGTGACTGGTGGCTGACTGGCTAGTTCTCTGGCAGCTGGGTGACTGGTGGCTGACTGGCTAGTTCTCTGGCAGCTAGGTGACTGGTGGCCAGTTGGCTGAGTTGATAGGTAGATGGCCGGCTGGCTGATTTACTTGGCTTTGCTTACTGGCCGACTGGATTGCTAGTGGGTAGAGGGCCGGCTGAGGGTGGTAAAATGTTATGAATAGGTGAGTCAAGATGAGATGAACATTTCTTCAATAACTAAGGAATTAACTATACATTATGCAGGGCCCACTGAGCTCTTATAGCAGCTTTATATCACTGCACAATGTATAGTTAAGTATGTGAGCTCACGCTTAGTTAGTCCTGGGGTGGCAGACGGGAGGGGCGGATGGCAGTAGACAGAAGGGCGAGACAGCCGAGACTGCCCTACAATCTTAGTTATACTTCCACCCTCACTGGGATCGATATGGTACAGCTAAAAGCGATGTGGGAGAAATCAGACTCTTTAGACAGTCATGGGGCAATCTGTTGCAGAGGAAGGGGCCCAACCAACGAGGGGGGAAAAGGTGCATGAGTCAGGCCCAGGGCAGCACAGAACCTAAATATGCCACTGGCTCCCATTGTGTTCATTGCCATTAGTGCTGGCAGTTCCACTTATCACAATTCTATTTAAGGGTTCCCGCAGATATTCCCAGAGCCCTTGATTCTTTGTTGGTTCCTTTGCTCTAGGGAGTGGGGCTCGTATCATGCTGAGTCCAGGTCTGGGTGAAGGGAGTTCTGGGTACACAATAGAACTGTGGGAAGGTATGGTCTGCCTTTTTAATCACTTACACTGCACATCTACTCGTATGGACTTGATGGCTGGGACCCCGACGCCATTCTCGGCTTTACAATAGTATCGACCTCCCTGCATCCTCTGAACCTTCTCTATGCGCAGAGTCTCGTTGTAAATGGACGTCTCCTGGAATTTCTCAGACGCGCTGCCCGCTGTTTTAGTCCATCGTACCTGCAAGGAAGGAACGCAGAGCGGTAAAAAAACAAAAACTGCACTGATATCTAGTTATATCTCTTGGTTATTTAGATCTTGCACCTCTGGATCTACACCCAAGATAACATATATACATTTTGTATCCTCCATATTTCCAATTTGAAGTTAGAAAATGATTACAATATAATCTTCCAGGATAAAGAGGGGTCTATAAAATGGCATTATATTTATTAAAATTGGGTCTCATTTCTGGCATGCTTGCAACTTACAAAATATTGGTTTGTTTTTGTGCACAGGGGGCAAATTGCATCTGTCCTCCTCCCCTGCACGGTGGAATGCGTTGGGAAGCGCAGATTCTGATTGGTGGTTGATGGCGGATAATTTTTTTAATGATTGTATTCCTCTCTACACATTAATTAAAGGGTCTCTGTAACCTAAATTGTGCTTATATCATGACAACAAAATAATCAAAAAGGAAGTCGACTTAGCAGGAGAAATCCATCAGGTTTGTCAATGGACAATGTATAGCTAAATGTCTGCAAACTGCAGTGGATGATCTTGAAAGGTTATATATATATATATATATATATATATATATATATATATATATATATATATATATACTATGTCATCATTACTCTCTGTGTTACCAAATATTATCAGATAATTAATACCCAATAAATGGAATCATAAAAATGTTCCCCAAGTCAACATGTGGATAGTGGCGTATCCCCTAAGGATTCTGGGTAATTCTGCAATGTTGTATTCACAGTAAAAGTCACTTTGTCATCGTTAACCAATCAGGGTTCATTTAGTTCGGTTCACCCTCAGACACACTCGATTTGAGTGAAATATTTACTCTCGTCAGACTCCAGACTGTTTAGAAGATTAATCTGAGATGACAAGCTAATACCTCATTAGTGTAGAATTAGCATGTCATTATTTGTAAAGTCCAGAGATCTTATTAATAAAGTATGACTGGGCTTGTTTTACATAAGTCTGTTAAACCCAGAGAGATTTGCAAATACAAACCAGACTCCGAGACCCCCTAATACTCCACCATTTCAATAAAGCCTCACATGTGGTTTGATGCATCTCTCCTGCACAATTAGAGATGTGCTAATTGATCTGCCAGAGCTTGCTAGCTGCTGTGAAAGTAGTTAAGCTATTTATTTTGGGAATCATTTAACTGGCAGGATTACAGCACAATAGGTGCCACCTTCTGAGAAGGAACCAAAATACACGTGTTATATTCTTCAGCTAGTTACCGGGACGAAAAGGGGGAAGTGCTAAAAGGGAGTGCGATTATGTGGTGTTTCTGAGACCCCCGGGAGATTGAGGTTCAGCTTCCCCGATACAGATACCGGGTGTCTGGTGATTAATTCTGCTCTTTTAGACTCTGTATGTCTATTAAACACAATACTGCCTGGACACAGTACTGAGCATACTGTACATAGACGGTATTAATGCCGGGACAGACAAAATGCTGCCTGCGTGCAGTGCTGAGCATACTGTACATAGACCGTATTAATGCCAGGACAGACACAATGCTGCCTGCGTGCAGTGCTGAGCACACTGTACATAGACAGTATTAATGCCAGGACAGACACAATGCTGCCTGCGCACAGTGCTGAGCATACTGTACATAGACAGTATTAATGCTGAGACAGACACAATGCTGCCTGCGCGCAGTGCTGAGCATACTGTACATAGACAGTATTAATTCCAGGACAGATATAATGCTGCCTGTGCACAGTGCTGAGTATACTGTACATACACAATATGAATGCCGGGACAGACACAATGCTGCCTGTGCACAGTGCTGAGCATACTGTACATAGACAGTATTAATGCTGGGACAGACACAATGCTGCCTGTGCGCAGTGCTGAGCATACTGTACATAGACAGTATTAATGCCAGGACAGATATAATGCTGCCTGTGCACAGTGCTGAGCATACTGTACATAGACAGTATTAATGCCAGGACAGATATAATGCTGCCTGCGCACAGTGCTGAGCATACTGTACATAGACAGTATTAATGCTGGTACAGACACGATGCTGCCTGCGCACAGTGCTGAGCATACTGTACATAGACAGTATTAATGCCAGGACAGATATAATGCTGCCTGTGCACAGTGCTGAGCATATTTTACATAGACGGTATTAATGCCGGGACAGACACAATGCTGCCTGCGCGCAGTGCTGAGCATACTGTACATATACAGCATTAATACCTGGACAGACACAATGCTGCCTGCGCACAGTGCTGAGCATACTGTACATAGACAGTATTAATGCCAGGACAGACACAATGCTGCCTGCGTGCAGTGCTGAGCATACTGTACATAGACAGTATTAATGCCGGGACAGACACAATGCTGCCAGCGTGCAGTACTGAGCATACTGTACATAGACAGTATTAATGCCGGGACAGACACAATGCTGCCTGAGCCCAGTGCTGAGCATACTGTACATAGACAGTATTAATGCCGGGACAGACACAATGCTGCCTGCGCCCAGTGCTGAGCATACTGTACATAGACAGTATTAATGTGGGACAGACACAATACTGCCTGCGCGCAGTGCTGAGCATACTGTACATAGACAGTATTAATGCTGGGACAGACACAATGCTGCCTGCGCGCAGTGCTGAGCATACTGTATATAGACAGTATTAATACCAGGACAGACACAATGCTGCCTGCGCACAGTGCTGAGCATACTGTACATAGACGGTATTAATGCTGGGACAGACACAATGCTGCCTGCGTGCAGTGCTGAGCACACTGTACATAGACAGTATTAATGCAGGGACAGACACAATGCTGCCTGCGCACAGTGCTGAGCATACTGTACATAGACAGTATTAATACCAGGGCAGACACAATGCTGCCTGCGCACAGTGCTGAGCATACTGTACATAGACAGTATTAATGCTGGGACAGACACAATGCTGCCTATGCACAGTGCTGAGCATACTGTACATAGACAGTATTAATGCTGGGACAGACACGATGCTGCCTGTGATCATATAGTGTATTTAAGCTTGAGATCTAATAACAGGCACACACTGTGTTTATAAGTCGGCAGAGCTCATTGTAAGGGATCTATATTGCTCTACAGGAGATTCTTGCAGGTAACACAGGCCTCATGACATTACAGGTATATATTACCTGGGGATGTGGGTGGCCGGTCACTAGACATTGCAGGAGCATGGTATCTCCTTCTCGGATGGTATACACTCTCTCGCTGATGTTATCTTCCTTCACCACACATGCCTGGCCCGCATGGATTATCTGGGCCTGTGCTGGAGCTGTGGAGACACGGAAAGATTCATGAACATCATATGGTAAGGACAGGAAAGATATACAAGTCACTGCCAAGAGAAGTGGTGCTGTCCAGGGCCGGCCCTGGTGCTATCATCCACAAAAGATATAAAGCAGAACATACAGGGCTATAAATGGTATATATATAGAAGCAGCAGCGAGGATAGGTAGAAGCAGCAGCGAGGAGAGGTAGAAGCAGCACCGAGGAGAGGTAGAAGCAGCACCGAGGAGAGGTAGAAGCAGCACCGAGGAGAGGTAGAAGCAGCACCGAGGAGAGGTAGAAGCAGCACCGAGGAGAGGTAGAAGCAGCAGCGAGGAGAGGTAGAAGCAGCAGCGAGGAGAGGTAGAAGCAGCACCGAGGAGAGGTAGAAGCAGCACCGAGGAGAGGTAGAAGCAGCACCGAGGAGAGGTAGAAGCAGCAGCGAGGAGAGGTAGAAGCAGCACCGAGGATAGGTAGAAGCAGCACCGAGGAGAGGTAGAAGCAGCACCGAGGAGAGGTAGAAGCAGCACAGAGGAGAGGTAGAAGCAGCACCGAGGAGAGGTAGAAGCAGCACCGAGGAGAGGTAGAAGCAGCACCGAGGAGAGGTAGAAGCAGCAGCGAGGAGAGGTAGAAGCAGCACCGAGGATAGGTAGAAGCAGCACCGAGGAGAGGTAGAAGCAGCACCGAGGAGAGGTAGAAGCAGCACAGAGGAGAGGTAGAAGCAGCACCGAGGAGAGGTAGAAGCAGCACCGAGGAGAGGTAGAAGCAGCACCAAGGAGAGGTAGAAGCAGCAGCGAGGAGAGGTAGAAGCAGCACAGAGGAGAGGTAGAAGCAGCACCGAGGAGAGGTAGAAGCAGCAGCGAGGAGAGGTAGAAGCAGCACCGAGGATAGGTAGAAGCAGCACCGAGGAGAGGTAGAAGCAGCAGCGAGGAGAGGTAGAAGCAGCACCGAGGAGAGGTAGAAGCAGCACCGAGGAGAGGTAGAAGCAGCAGCGAGGAGAGGTAGAAGCAGCACAGAGGAGAGGTAGAAGCAGCAGCGAGGAGAGGTAGAAGCAGCAGCGAGGAGAGGTAGAAGCAGCACCGAGGAGAGGTAGAAGCAGCACCGAGGAGAGGTAGAAGCAGCACCGAGGAGAGGTAGAAGCAGCACCGAGGAGAGGTAGAAGCAGCACCGAGGAGAGGTAGAAGCAGCAGCGAGGAGAGGTAGAAGCAGCAGCGAGGAGAGGTAGAAGCAGCACCGAGGAGAGGTAGAAGCAGCACCGAGGAGAGGTAGAAGCAGCAGCGAGGAGAGGTAGAAGCAGCAGCGAGGATAGGTAGAAGCAGCAGCGAGGAGAGGTAGAAGCAGCACCGAGGATAGGTAGAAGCAGCAGCGAGGAGAGGTAGAAGCAGCACCGAGGATAGGTAGAAGCTGCAGCGAGGAGAGGTAGAAGCAGCACCGAGGAGAGGTAGAAGCAGCAGCGAGGATAGGTAGAAGCTGCAGCGAGGAGAGGTAGAAGCAGCACAGAGGAGAGGTAGAAGCAGCAGCGAGGAGAGGTAGAAGCAGCACCGAGGAGAGGTAGAAGCAGCACAGAGGAGAGGTAGAAGCAGCACCGAGGAGAGGTAGAAGCAGCAGCGAGGATAGGTAGAAGCAGCAGCGAGGAGAGGTAGAAGCAGCACGAGGATAGGTAGAAGCAGCACCGAGGAGAGGTAGAAGCAGGACCGAGGAGAGGTAGAAGCAGCAGCGAGGAGAGGTAGAAGCAGCAGCGAGGAGAGGTAGAAGCAGCAGCGAGGAGAGGTAGAAGCAGCACAGAGGAGAGGTAGAAGCAGCACGAGGATAGGTAGAAGCAGCACCGAGGAGAGGTAGAAGCAGCACCGAGGAGAGGTAGAAGCAGCAGCGAGGAGAGGTAGAAGCAGCAGCGAGGAGAGGTAGAAGCAGCACCGAGGATAGGTAGAAGCAGCACCGAGGAGAGGTAGAAGCAGCACCGAGGATAGGTAGAAGCAGCACCGAGGAGAGGTAGAAGCAGCACCGAGGAGAGGTAGAAGCAGGACCGAGGAGAGGTAGAAGCAGCAGCGAGGAGAGGTAGAAGAAGCAGCGAGGAGAGGTAGAAGCAGCACCGAGGAGAGGTAGAAGCAGCAGCGAGGAGATGTAGAAGCAGCAGCGAGGATAGGTAGAAGCAGCAGCGAGGAGAGGTAGAAGCAGCACAGAGGATAGGTAGAAGCAGCACCGAGGAGAGGTAGAAGCAGCACCGAGGAGAGGTAGAAGCAGCACCGAGGAGAGGTAGAAGCAGCAGCGAGGATAGGTAGAAGCTGCAGCGAGGAGAGGTAGAAGCAGCAGCGAGGAGAGGTAGAAGCAGCAGCGAGGAGAGGTAGAAGCAGCACCGAGGATAGGTAGAAGCAGCAGCGAGGAGAGGTAGAAGCAGCAGCGAGGAGAGGTAGAAACAGCACCGAGGAGAGGTAGAAGCAGCACCGAGGAGAGGTAGAAGCAGCACCGAGGAGAGGTAGAAGCAGCAGCGAGGAGAGGTAGAAGCAGCAGCGAGGAGAGGTAGAAGCAGCACCGAGGAGAGGTAGAAGCAGCACAGAGGAGAGGTAGAAGCAGCAGCGAGGAGAGGTAGAAGCAGCAGCGAGGAGAGGTAGAAGCAGCACCGAGGAGAGGTAGAAGCAGCACAGAGGAGAGGTAGAAGCAGCACCGAGGAGAGGTAGAAGCAGCAGCGAGGAGAGGTAGAAGCAGCAGCGAGGAGAGGTAGAAGGGTTGAACCTGATGGACAGGTCTTTTTTTTCGACCTGTGTTACTATGGACTTTATTCATAAAAGAGATAATTGCAGGGAATTGAGAAGGGAATTTCAATGTAAGGCCATTCAGCCGAATGGGAGCATTTTTCCAACTCGGCTACTTTGGCCTTACGTTTGAAATTCCCTTCTCAATTCCCCGCAATTCTCTCATTCATGAATACAGTCCCATGTTACTGTGATGTCAGATGCTGGACTGGTGGAATAATAATCATGACAGGACAAGGGACTGAGAAAAGCAGCAGTTATCAGCAGAAACCTTCTGACAACATTGGGCCAAAATAACAAACTTTTCCAAATTAACTATTTTGGTCTAACGAGTGCAACTCTATCGTCAGCCCACAAATATTCACTTGTTCTAGTATTTAAAACATCACAATAGTTTTTTGTTTTTTTTTGTCTAATGGTAAAAGGACAGGTTTTAACTTAAAACAGACCAGCAGAAAATGTATTTCCATTATTCAATTTAAAACAAAATCCCAGACAGACTAGTATTATTATTATTTTTTTGCGTAATCAAACTTGGTTAGATTTAGCTGTAATGACTCTGTATAAAAGTATGGCTGTTACCAGGGTGGAGGCGGCCATATTGGAATTGTATCACAGCCCCCTCTGCGCTCAGGCCAGTAGCCAATCGGGAATGAGAATCGTATTAAGTGGTCCCAGCAGTTTTGACAAGTGCCAGGTCTTATATAACATGAGATGTGACCACCATCCTTTCTCTATAAAATGCATCCAATTTTTGGGGGATATTTTATTTTTTTATTTTTTATATATATATAAATATTGCTCGCTCCCTTTCCACTGTATATTGTGATAAATCAGGTTTATTTGCAATATTTGCTTACCGCTCCCCGTATCAGATGATTAATTGACACTTTTCCACGACGAGCTTTGCTAACACACCGGGGAATCAAGCCGATGATCAGACACCCTTAACGGGTAAGATCTATAGTGTGTATATCACTTTCTATTCCTGGACTTGGTTGAAATTCTTAATAGACGGCACAGTCACCTTGGAAGTAATAAGAGGCAGCCAATGAGCTGATAATAAAGCCCCTCTGAACTATTGTCATCATAAATATATCTCTCCAAACGTTGATGCATTTTGCCGAGATCTGGGAATGAAGATTTACTGTCTGTCTGACAGCTCGCAGTATTACCATTGATCGGCTCAGGAATGGAGAATATATCTAAATAAGCGCGTATTTCCCTCCCTGTAATGGGTAAATTGCTCCACCATCGTGTCTGCCCGTGTGTTTGCTAAGTGGTCCTGTGATACGTAAGTAAAAGGGTATAATATGATTCTTCGTGTAGCATTGATCTGACCAGGCAAGTCCTTTTGATTTCGTAATGGGTAAATCAATCTGACAAGACAAGCCTGGTTTTTGTAGGCCTTTTAGTCTTGTAAAATTGAGTCTCTGACGGTTCAGAGTTAAATTGGCCAATTTGGATGACTTCTGCACAACAAACAACACTGATCTACAGTCGGGGATTAACCCCTTTGATGGCCAAGTGCTGTTAAATAAGATTGAAATGGAGACATTTGTACTGTCTGCTGTATGGTATTCGTGGATTTTCATATTGCCAGTGATGTATATAGATGTCATGCTGCTTTGAGCTTGTGTAAACTCATGCAACTTCCCCAACCCTCATCTATCCCCTTGCTTTCCAGGTTGCACCCCTCACATAACCTTTCCACTACACCAGATTGCCCCCACACTCCTGTCCACAGTGCTGGTGTACCCCCACATCCCTTTCCACAGATTGCCCCCACATCCCTTTCCACAGATTGCCCCCACATCCCTTTCCACAGTGCTGGTGTGCCCCCGCATCCCTTTCCACTGTGCTAGTGTGCCCCCACATCCCTCTCCACAGTGCTAGTGTGCCCCCACATCCTTTTCCACAGTGCTAGTGTGCCCCCACATCCCTTTCCACAATGCTTGTGTGCCCCCACATCCCTGTCACTGTACTAGATTGCCCCCACATCCCTGTCCACAGTGGTAGATTGCCCCCACATCCCTTTCCATAGTAATAGATTGCCCCCACATCCCTTTCCATAGTAATAGATTGCCCCCACATCCTTGTCCACAGTGCTAGATTGCCCCCACATCCTTGTCCACAGGGTGAGATTTCCCCCCACATAGCTTAACGCAGCAACCTATTGATCCCTGGTGATCTAGTTGTGGCAGCCCTGTTGTACCCCCAACAATGGTAGCATTGCTCTGCTATCGCCTCCTTCAGTCTACTGCCGCCCCCTCCAGTCTTCCATCCGAGGCCTAGACAGAAATGCAACATGCATAGGATGGGTAGTATGATACTATGCACTTCCTTTGGCGTAGGGGTGTGCATGCCCCGTATGTGTCCCTTTTTAGGAGGGACAGTCCCTATTTTTGCTCAAAATCTCCCTGTCCCTCTTTTCCTCCCCCCGGTGTCCTTATTTTCAGGGAGCTCAAAGTTTTATATGTGTATGAGTGAACCACAGATCTCCAGCGATATAAAACGTATATATATATATATATATATATATATATATATATATATATATATATAGTGTGCTTAAAAAAAAATAATGTGTTTAAATATCAGCTGCACATAAACCACTTCAAAACGCGTCAGTAATTTTGGAGACTTCCCCACCTAAGGGGAGTGATTGTGAAGCACTAATAAATTACTATTCTATTTGAACACTAAGGCGTGTGGAGCAAACAGAGATTGGTCTAATGGTTTATTAGATAACTGGATGTCCATTTACTCCTCCCATGGCAGAACCAGGGAGCTTTGGTACCCACAGGGGATAAATGTATTAAAAAAAATATATAAGGGTGGGGCCATGTCCTTAAACCGATATGTTAATATAATTATATCAAGTACGACCATTATCCGTTAGCCGTGCTGAGACATTACTGTAATACCCATTGCGTTTCACAAGGAATGATCACCACTTAGTGAGAGCTACAGAGATTTTAGTAGATTTCTAGAGTAGCATAGCTAGGAATTCGTAGAGGCTGAAGGAATGATTTCCAAGCAACGGTACTGTTAACCTCCAGATCACCTGGGAAGGCAGAAGGGCTCCCAAAATTATGTTTTTCCCAAATATATATGAAACGTCAGACCATTAATATGATGTAATAATAGTCTGCAGTCATGCAGTTATTTCCCAACGCATTTCACATTGAACGCGCACCACTTTGTGAGCGCTGACGCATTTCGCCTTGCGTAAATGTCCTTTTTTTTCCTAGTTTCCTAAGGTTAGCAATTCACAGGGGCTGAAGGAATGACTTCCAAGGACTCTGGCACGTTAATAATAACCTTCTGGAATTAATGCAGCAGAAGTCACGGCTTGATCGCCTGGGAATGGTGAAAAGCTTCCAAAATTATGTTTTTGCCATAAATAAATCAAGGAATTTGTAATGTGGTAGCAGAGCAATTTACGTCCTCTACAGACAACTCATAGCGACACACCAGAGTCTCTAAATTCTCTTTCTGTTCGACTACCAGGGCGCTTGGAGGCAGGCGCTAATTTAAGGGCTCTGAAGTCAATTCAGCTTTTCAAAATGATTATTTCTTTATTTCTAGGAATTTGCAAACCGGGCGACACGGACAGCGGATCTGCGACACTGAGAATAAACTCTTATTTGCCAGAAATATTATCCCGAATGGATGCTTCAGCTGTAACAAGCTGCAATTTTCCACTTTTTAAATTAAGGTAATTTACAGAGGACTGAGGTTTCTGTATTATAACGTGCTAATTAACTCCAATCAAATTAATTGGTGGTGGTTCAGGAAGGACAGCGTAGAGGGGAAAAAAAAAGCTTTTCAACAAAAGGATTTCTGTGAAATTCTCTGTTACAAATCGATGGAGTTTAATGCAAGACCAAGGGGGCAACTTTTGGCTCAGGGGCAAAAGCAATTATCTAATGGTGCAACTTAATCAGAGACAGACACAAATAGACTAGCAAGACAGATATGTTGGCAGACAAGGCACCGAGATTGATAGAGAGAAGTGGTCGGGCCCGATGCATGTTTACTCAGTCCTCTCTTCCATCTCTATCTCATATCCAGAAATGCGTAGGGGAGGGAAAGGCTGTGAAGGTAGAGACAGCAGGAGACTCAACTTCCTTCCTGTGGGGTCTGCGTTAAAGCTCCTAATATGGAGCCTAACAGAGGCATTTTCTATCCTAGCCTACTGGTCCCAACTATAACCTCATGTGATGAAAATGGCTGTCTAGCCTACGCTCTGGAGCAATTAGAAGTGGTGCAGCCCCAGCCCATTGAGGCAGATTAGAGAACAACCCAGGGTACTATAGCCCCTCTGATTCAAACATCCCCATGCCAGTCACCCCCATGCACCAGGCAATATTATTAGTGTGGTTTATAAAGAAGGAATGAGAAATATCAACCAAAGGTGGAATTCGAAACTACATAATACACTTCATTAAAAACTAACAAACAAAGAAAAATCTCTTCTGAAAGAAAGCAAACATTTTACAGGAATTTCCCAAGAGAAGAGCAATATAATCTGAGATCTTGCAGAAAGGGCAGTAAAGATGAAGACACAGAGGAATGGTTCACTAGCAGCTACAGTTTATGTATTTATGCCCTTGGTTATGTTATTTGAAAACAGTTATTTGAACAATAAATCGAAAATTGGGATCATGTTAAAAACTTAAATTTTGGATCTAGGAGCACATCAAAGTATCTACTGGTTCAAACCACAATATGCTTGACAGGAAGATTCAATCTTTAACATGATTACTGGGGTTGTGATTCTCAAAACATGTATTTGGATGTTGTTTAGAATCTTTGGACACATGAAGGGACATATGAACCAAGATTCTAAACATGTCTGCCCCCTATACAGAGCAAAGATTCTAAACAACATGTCTACCTTCTGATACAGCTATACAGAGCAAAGATTCTAAACAACATGTCTACCTTCTGATACAGCTATACAGAGCAAAGATTCTAAACAACATGTCCGCCCCCTGATAGAGCTATACAGAGCAAAGATTCTAAACATCATGTCCGCCCCCTGATAGAGCTATACAGAGCAAAGATTCTAAACATGTCCATCCCCTGATAGAGCTATACAGAGCAAAGATTCTAAACATGCCGCCCCTGATAGAGCTATACAGAGCAAAGATTCTAAACATGTCCGCCCCCTGATAGAGCTATACAGAGCAAAGATTCTAAACATGTCTGTCCCCTGATAGAGCTATACAGAGCAAAGATTCTAAACATCATGTCCACCTCCTGATAGAGCTATACAGAGCAAAGATTCTAAACAACATGTCTGCCCACTGATAGAGCTATACAGAGCAAAAATGCTAAACAACATGTCCTCCCCCTGATAGAGCTATACAAAGCAAAGATTCTAAACAACATGTCTGCCCACTGATAGAGCTATACAGAGCAAAGATGCTAAACAACATGTCTGCCTCCTGATAGAGCTATGCAGAGCAAAGATTCTAAACAACATGTCCACTCCTGATAGAGCTATACAGAGCAAAGATGCTAAACAACATGTCCGCCCCTAGACAGAGCAAAGAGGGCTTTTCGTTACATCATTTTTATTTTAAATGCCAACACCTGATCCAGTCTTTCAAGTAAACGTAACTTTTTGGACAGATGTCCTTTAATAACAAAGGGTCCATTCACTTCATAAAGTTAAGTAGACTTAAATTAGCCCATAAAACGTTTATTATCTTTCAATCAGCGAGCGATCTTTAAATCTCAGACACTTCATTTGAAGATGTGTAAAAAGGTGCCGTGCTACTGTGGGAATTATTATTTAATAATTCATAGGGCTGGTGTCAGCGGGGAGGTAGAGTGTCAGCGGGAGGTAGAGTCTCAGCGGGAGGTAGAGTGTCAGCTGGAGGTAGAGTGTCAGCGGGGAGGTAGAGTGTCAGCGGGAGGTAGAGTGTCAGCGGGGAGGTAGAGTGTCAGCAGGGAGGTAGAGTGTCAGCGGGAGGTAGAGTGTCAGCGGGAGGTAGAGTGTCAGTGGGAAGGTAGAGTGTCAGCGGGAGGTAGAGTGTCAGCGGGGAGGTAGAGTCTCAGCGGGAGGTAGAGTGTCAGCTGGAGGTAGAGTGTCAGCTGGAGGTAGAGTGTCAGTGGGGAGGTAGAGTGTCAGCAGGGAGGTAGAGTGTCAGCGGGAGGTAGAGTGTCAGCGGGAGGTAGAGTGTCAGCTGGAGGTAGAGTGTCAGTGGGGAGGTAGAGTGTCAGCGGGAGGTAGAGTGTCAGCGGGAGGTAGAGTGTCAGTGGGGAGGTAGAGTGTCAGCGGGAGGTAGAGTGTCAGCGGGAGGTAGAGTGTCAGCGGGAGGTAGAGTCTCAGCGGGAGGTAGAGTGTCAGCGGGAAGGTAGAGTGTCAGCGGGGAGGTAGAGTGTCAGCGGGAGGTAGAGTGTCAGCGAGAGGTAGAGTGTCAGCGGGAGGTAGAGTGTCAGCGGAGAGGTAGAGTGTCAGCGGGAAGGTAGAGTGTCAGCGGGAGGTAGAGTGTCAGCGGGAGGTAGAGTGTCAGCTGGAGGTAGAGTGTCAGTGGGGAGGTAGAGTGTCAGCGGGAGGTAGAGTGTCAGCTGGAGGTAGAGTGTCAGCGGGGAGGTAGAGTGTCAGCGGGAGGTAGAGTGTCAGCGGGAGGTAAAGTGTCAGCGGGAGGTAGAGTGTCAGCGGGGAGGTAGAGTGTCAGCGGGGAGGTAGAGTGTCAGCGGGGAGGTAGAGTGTCAGCGGGGAGGTAGAGTGTCAGCGGGAGGTAGAGTCTCAGCGGGAGGTAGAGTGTCAGCTGGAGGTAGAGTGTCAGCGGGGAGGTAGAGTGTCAGCGGGAGGTAGAGTGTCAGCGGGGAGGTAGAGTGTCAGCAGGGAGGTAGAGTGTCAGCGGGAGGTAGAGTGTCAGCGGGAGGTAGAGTGTCAGTGGGAAGGTAGAGTGTCAGCGGGAGGTAGAGTGTCAGCGGGGAGGTAGAGTCTCAGCGGGAGGTAGAGTGTCAGCTGGAGGTAGAGTGTCAGCTGGAGGTAGAGTGTCAGTGGGGAGGTAGAGTGTCAGCAGGGAGGTAGAGTGTCAGCGGGAGGTAGAGTGTCAGCGGGAGGTAGAGTGTCAGCTGGAGGTAGAGTGTCAGTGGGGAGGTAGAGTGTCAGCGGGAGGTAGAGTGTCAGCGGGAGGTAGAGTGTCAGTGGGGAGGTAGAGTGTCAGCGGGAGGTAGAGTGTCAGCGGGAGGTAGAGTGTCAGCGGGAGGTAGAGTCTCAGCGGGAGGTAGAGTGTCAGCGGGAAGGTAGAGTGTCAGCGGGGAGGTAGAGTGTCAGCGGGAGGTAGAGTGTCAGCGAGAGGTAGAGTGTCAGCGGGAGGTAGAGTGTCAGCGGAGAGGTAGAGTGTCAGCGGGAAGGTAGAGTGTCAGCGGGAGGTAGAGTGTCAGCGGGAGGTAGAGTGTCAGCTGGAGGTAGAGTGTCAGTGGGGAGGTAGAGTGTCAGCGGGAGGTAGAGTGTCAGCTGGAGGTAGAGTGTCAGCTGGAGGTAGAGTGTCAGCTGGAGGTAGAGTGTCAGCGGGAGGTAGAGTGTCAGTGGGGAGGTAGAGTGTCAGCGGGAGGTAGAGTGTCAGCGGGAGGTAGAGTGTCAGCGGGGAGGTAGAGTGTCAGCGGGAAGGTAGAGTGTCAGCGGGAAGGTAGAGTGTCAGCGGGAAGGTAGAGTGTCAGCGGGAGGTAGATTGTCAGCGGGAGGTAGAGTGTCAGCGGGGAGGTAGAGTGTCAGCGGGGAGGTAGATTGTCAGCGGGAGGTAGAGTGTCAGCGGGAGGTAGAGTGTCAGCGGGGAGGTAGAGTGTCAGCGGGAAGGTAGAGTGTCAGCGGGAGGTAGAGTGTCAGCGCTACTGTGCATAATGCTGCGCATGCGCAGTAGTCAGTCTCTGGAGTCCCAGACAACAGAACAGAACTCATTTTTTTATTAAATCCTACTGTCCCCTTGAGTTTTACCTCTGTCCCGATGTCCAGGCTGGAATTTCAAAGGACTGTCCTGTGCAAAGCGGGCCAGCTGGGAGGCTTGCCCCCTTTATAGCTAGTGTAGCCAATGTATTGGGTTGTGCTCTTAACTCCATGTTTGGGATGTATTATTCCATTAAGTGGAACTTTCCTTTTGGGCACTGCTAGGGGGCAACCAAAAATAAATCTGTCAATGTCACCCCGCCCCCCCCCCCCCCCCCCCCATCAAAGTCCAGCATTAGATACCTACACTTATTTAATTACTATCAAAGATCTGGAGCCAATTGCAAACTAGGACTGGAAAGGGGCAATAGGTGCAAAAATCGAGCAGCAAACCCATGTTTTCAGCTGCTTGGAATTAGGTTAATAAGATGAAATAATAGTATAATACATAATCTGGGGAATATATCCAGCAACGTCACCAATTATAAATTATAAATATTTCATCTCTTATAAAACGTAACCTATCCATTCAATCCACAGAGCAACACATTGTCTGTGTCAATCATTACTTGATGTTATTAAACTATAATTCCTTTCTGCATCTGTTCTCCTGGTTAATTGAAGTGCAAGCTCTGAAAACAAATTACACACTTTGCATAGCTGTAATAAACCTATGACTTGGTGTAAATATAATTCCTGCTATTTTCCAGACACCTTAGTTATTACCAGGGGCGGGTCGTGCCCCCGATGTGCTGCCAGACTGGAGCCCATCTGTCACTCGGATGCACAAAAGTGACGCCAGTTACGAATTCAGCATCAGAGTCACTCACTCAGCATTGTGTCTGTCCCGGCATTAATACTGTCTATGTACAGTATGCTCAGCGCTGCGCGCAGGCAGCATTGTGTTTATCCCGGTATTAATACTGTCTATGTACAGTATGCTCAGCACTGTGCGCAGGCAGCATTGTGTCTGTCCTGGTTTTAATACTGTCTATGTACAGTATGCTCAGCACTGCGTGCAGGCAGCATTGTGTCTGTCCCGGCATTAATACTGTCTATGTACAGTATGCTCAGCACTGCGCGCAGGCAGCATTGTGTCTGTCCCGGCATTAATACCGTCTATGTACAGTATGCTCAGCACTGTGCGCAGGCAGCATTGTGTCTGTCCCGGCATTAATACTGTCTATGTACAGTATGCTCAGCACTGCGCGCAGGCAGCATTGTGTCTGTCCCGGCATTAATACTGTCTATGTACAGTATGCTCAGCACTGCGCGCAGGCAGCATTGTGTCTGTCCCGGCATTAATACTGTCTATGTACAGTATGCTCAGCACTGTGCGCATGCAGCGTTGTGTCTGTCCCGGTATTAATACTGTCTATGTACAGTATGCTCAGCACTGCACGCACACAGCATTGTGTCTGTCCTGGCAGTAATACTGTCTATGTACAGTATGCTCAGCACTGTGCGCAGGCAGCATTGTGTCTGTCCTGGCATTAATACTGTCTATGTACAGTATGCTCAGCACTGCGCGCAGGCAGCATTGTGTCTGTCCCGGCATTAATACTGTCTATGTACAGTATGCTCAGCACTGTGCGCATGCAGCGTTGTGTCTGTCCCGGTATTAATACTGTCTATGTACAGTATGCTCAGCACTGCACGCACACAGCATTGTGTCTGTCCTGGCAGTAATACTGTCTATGTACAGTATGCTCAGCACTGTGCGCAGGCAGCATTGTGTCTGTCCTGGCATTAATACTGTCTATGTACAGTATGCTCAGCACTGCGCGCAGGCAGCATTGTGTCTGTCCCGGCATTAATACTGTCTATGTACAGTATGCTCAGCACTGCGCGCAGGCAGCATTGTGTCTGTCCAGGTATTAAAACTGTCTATGTACAGTATGCTCAGCACTGTGCACAGGCAGCATTGTGTCTGTCCTGGCATTAATACTGTCTATGTACAGTATGCTCAGCGCTGCGTGCAGGCAGCATTGTGTCTGTCCTGGTATTAATACTGTCTATGTACAGTATGCTCAGCAATGCGCGCAGGCAGCATTGTGTCTGTCCCGGCATTAATACTGTCTATGTACAGTATGCTCAGCACTGCTCGCAGGCAGCATTGTGTCTGTCCCGGCATTAATACTGTCTATGTACAGTATGCTCAGCACTGTGCGCAGGCAGCATTGTGTCTGTCCTGGTATTAATACTGTCTATGTACAGTATGCTCAGCACTGCGCGCAGGCAGCATTGTGTCTGTCCCAGCATTAATACTGTCTATGTACAGTATGCTCAGCACTGTGCGCAGGCAGCATTGTGTCTGTCCTGGTATTAATACTGTCTATGTACAGTATGCTCAGCACTGCACGCAGGCAGCATTGTGTCTGTCCCAGCATTAATACTGTCTATGTACAGTATGCTCAGCACTGCGCGCAGGCAGCATTGTGTCTGTCCCGGTATTAATACTGTCTATGTACAGTATGCTCAACTCTGTGCGCAGGCAGCATTGTGTCTGTCCTGGTATTAATACTGTCTATGTACAGTATGCTTAGCACTGTGCGCAGGCAGCATTGTGTCTGTCCTGGCATTAATATTGTCTATGTACAGTATGCTCAGCACTGTTCGCAGGCAGCATTGTGTCTGTCCTGGTATTAATACTGTATATGTACAGTATGCTCAGCACTGTGCGCAGGCAGCATTGTGTCTGTCCTGGTATTAATACTGTCTATGTACAGTATGCTCAGCACTGTTCGCAGGCAGCATTGTGTCTGTCCTGGTATTAATACTGTATATGTACAGTATGCTCAGCACTGTGCGCAGGCAGCATTGTGTCTGTCCTGGTATTAATACTGTATATGTACAGTATGCTCAGCACTGTGCGCAGGCAGCATTGTGTCTGTCCTGGTATTAATACTGTATATGTACAGTATGCTCAGCACTGTGCGCAGGCAGCATTGTGTCTGTCCGGTATTAATACCGTCTATGTACAGTATGCTCAGCACTGCGCGCAGGCAGCATTGTGTCTGTCCCGGAATTAATACTGTCTATGTACAGTATGCTCAGCACTGTGCGCAGGCAGCATTGTGTCTGTCCCGGCATTAATACCGTCTATGTACATTATGCTCAGCACTGCGCGCAGGCAGCATTGTGTCTGTCTCAGCATTAATACTGTCTATGTACAGTATGCTCAGCACTGCACGCAGGCAGCATTGTGTCTGTCCCGGCATTAATACACTCTATGTACAGTATGCTCAGCACTGTGCGCAGGCAGCATTGTGTCTGTCCCAGCATTAATACTGTCTATGTACAGTATGCTCAGCACTGCACGCAGGCAGCATTGTGTCTGTCCCGGCATTAATACACTCTATGTACAGTATGCTCAGCACTGTGCGCAGGCAGCATTGTGTCTGTCCCGGCATTAATACTGGCTATGTACAGTATGCTCGGCACTGCGCGCAGGCAGCATTGTGTCTGTCCTGGTATTAATACAGTCTATGTACAGTATGCTCAGCGCTGCGCGCAGGCAGCATTGTGTCTGTCCTGGCATTAATACTGTCTATGTACAGTATGCTCAGCGCTGCGCGCAGGCAGCATTGTGTCTGTCCTGGTATTAATACTGTCTATGTACAGTATGCTCAGCACTGCGCGCAGGCAGCATTGTGTCTGTCCCGGTATTAACACTGTCTATGTACAGTATGCTCAGCATTGCACGCAGGCAGCATTGTGTCAGTCCAGGCATTAACACTGTCTATGTACAGTATGCTCAGCACTGTGCGCAGGCAGCATTGTGTCTGTCCTGGTATTAATACTGTCTATGTACAGTATGCTCAGCACTGTGCGCAGGCAGCATTGTGTCTGTCCCGGTATTAACACTGTCTATGTACAGTATGCTCAGCACTGCGCGCAGGCAGCATTGTGTCTGTCCCGGTATTAACACTGTCTATGTACAGTATGCCCAGCATTGCACGCAGGCAGCATTGTGTCAGTCCAGGCATTAATACTGTCTATGTACAGTATGCACAGCATTGCACGCAGGCAGCATTGTGTCAGTCCAGGCATTAATACTGTCTATGTACAGTATGCTCAGCACTGTGCGCAGGCAGCATAGTGTCTGTCCCGGCATTAATACTGTCTATGTACAGTATGCTCAGCACTGTGCGCAGGCAGCATTGTGTCTGTCCCGGCATTAATACTGTCTATGTACAGTATGCTCAGCACTGTGCGCAGGCAGCATTGTGTGTGTCCCGGCATTAATACTGTCCAGGGGTCAAGTCCTGGAAAAAAAAGTGTGGGAACTCACACAAAATCCACTGAGACCTCCCCCCCCCCCCCCAAATATATATTTCACTGAAAATTCAGTGAATTTTGCCCTCTATGCCAGGATTCTGCCCCTCTATATGCCAGGATTTTGCCCCTCTATGTCAAGATTTTGCCCTCTATTCCAGGATTCTGCCCCTCTATATGCCAGGATATTGCCCCTCTATGTCAGGATTTTGCCCCTCTATGTCAGGATTTTGCCCCTCTATTCCAGGATTCTGCCCCTCTATATGCCAGGATTCTGCCCCTCTATATGCCAGGATTTTGCCCCTCTATATGCCAGGATTTTGCCCCTCTATTCCAGGATTTTGCTCCTCTATATGCCAGGATTTTCCCCTCTATGTGCCAGGATTTTGTTCCTCTATGCCAGGATTTTGACCCTCTATATGACAGGATTTTGCCCCTCTATGCCAGGATTTTGTCCCTCTATTCCAGGATTTTGACCCTCTATATGCCAGGATTTTGCCCCTCTATTCCAGGATTTTGCTCCTCCGTATGCCAGGATTTTCCCCTCTATGTGCCAGGATTTTGTTCCTCTATGCCAGGATTTTGACCCTCTATATGACATTATTTTGCCCCTCTATGCCAGGATTTTGTCCCTCTATTCCAGGACTTTGACCCTCTATATGCCAGGATTTAGCCCCTCTATGTGCCAGGACTTTGCCCCTCTATATGCCAGGATTTTGCCCCCTCTATATGCCAGGATTTTGCCTCTCTATTCCAGGATTTTGCCCCTCTATGTCAGGATTTAGCCCCTCTATATGACAGGACTCTGCCCCTCTATTTGCCAGGATTTTGCCCCTCTATGCCAGGATTTTGCCTCTCTATGCCAGGATGTTGCCCCTCTATGCCAGGATTTTGACCCTCTATATGACAGGACTCTGCCCCTCTATTTGCCAGGATTTTTCCCCTCTATGTCAGAATTTTGCCCCTCTATGCCAGGATTTCCCCCCTCTATATGCCAGGATTCTGCCCCTCTATATGCCAGGATTTTGCCCCTCTATTCCAGGATTTTGCCCCTCTATATGCCAGGATTTTCCCCTCTATGTGCCATGATTTTGCCCCTCTATGCCAGGATTTTGTCCCTCTATTCCAGGATTTTGTCCCTCTATATGCCAGGATTTTGCCCCTCTATGCCAGGATTTTGACCCTCTATATGCCAGGATTTTGACCCTCTATATGCCAGGATTCTGCCCCTCTATATGCCAGGATTTTGACCCTCAATATGCCAGGATTTAGCCCCTCTATGTGCCAGGATTTTGCACCTCTATATGCCAGGATTTTGCCCCCTCTATATGCCAGGATTTTACCCCTCTATTCCAGGATTTTGCCCCTCTATGTGCCATGATTTTGCCCCTCTATGTCAAGATTTTGCCCCTCTATTCCAGGATTCTGCCCCTCTATAGGCCAGGATATTGCCCCTCTATTTCAGGATTTTGCCCCTCTATGTCAGGATTTTGCCCCTCTATTCCAGGATTCTCACCCTCTATATGCCAGGATTTTGCCCCTCTATGCCAGGATTCTGCCCCTCTATATGCCAGGATTTTGCCCCTCTATTCCAGGATTTTGCCCCTCTATTCCAGGATTTTGCTCCTCTATATGCCAGGATTGTCCCCTCTATGTGCCAGGATTTTGCCCCTCTATGCCAGGATTTTGTCCCTCTATGCCAGGATTTTGTCCCTCTATTCCAGGATTTTGACCCTCTATATGCCAGGATTTTGCCCCTCTATGCCAGGATTTTCCCCTCTATGTGCCAGAATATTGTGCCAGTCAGAGCCCAGGAATATTGTGCCAGTCAGAGCCCAGGAATATTGTGCCAGTCAGGTACCAGGAATATTGTGCCAATCAGATGCCCAGGAATAGTTTGCCAGTCAGATGCCCAGGAATAGTGTGCCAGTCAGATGCCCAGGAATAGTGTGCCAGTCAGAGACCAGGAATATTGTGCCAGTCAGATGCCCAGTAATATTGTGCCAGTCAGAGACCAGGAATATTGTGCCAGTCAGAGACCAGGAATATTGTGCCAGTCAGATGCCAAGTAATATTGTGCCACTCAGAGCCCAGTAATATTGTGCCAGTCAGATACCAGGAATATTGTGCCAGTCAGATACCAGGAATAGTGTGCCCATCAGATGCCCAGGAATAGTGTGCCAGTCAGATACCAGGAATAGTGTGCCAGTCAGATGACCAGGAATAGTGTGCCAGTCAGATGACCAGTAATATTATGCCTCTCAGATGCCCAGTAATAGTGTGCCAGTCAGATGCCCAGTAATAGTGTGCCAGTCAGATGCCCAGTAATATTGTGCCAGTCAGATGCCCAGTAATATTATGCCAGTCAGATGCCCAGTAATATTATGCCAGTCAGAGCCCAGTAATATTATGCCAATCAGAGCCCAGGAATATTATGCCAGTCAGATACCCATTAATATTATATTATGCCAGTCAGAGCCCAGTAATATTATGCCAATCAGAGCCCAGTAATATTATGCCAGTCAGATACCCAGTAATATTATGCCAGTCAGATGCCCAGTAATATTATGCCAGTCAGATGCCCAGTAATAGTGTGCCAGTCAGAGCCCAGGACTATTGTGCCAGTCAGATGCCCAGTAATATTATGCCAGTCAGATGCCCAGTAATATTATGCCAGTCAGATGCCCAGTAATATTATGCCAGTCAGAGCCCAGTAATATTATGCCAATCAGAGCCCAGGAATATTATGCCAGTCAGATACCCAGTAATATTATATTATGCCAGTCAGAGCCCAGTAATATTATGCCAATCAGAGCCCAGTAATATTATTCCCGTTCAGATACCCAGTAATATTATGCCAGTCAGATGCCCAGTAATATTATGCCAGTCAGATGCCCAGTAGTGTGCCAGTCAGATGCCCAGTAATATTATGCCAGTCAGAGCCCATTAATATTATGCCAGTCAGATGCCCAGTAATAGTATGCCAGTCAGATGCCCAGTAGTGTGCCAGTCAGATGCCCAGTAATAGTGTGCCAGTCAGATGGCCAGTAATATTATGCCAGTCAGAGCCCAGTTATAGTGTGCCAGTCAGATACCAGTAATAGTGTGCCAGTCAGAGCCCAGTAATATTGTGCCAGTCACATACCAGGAATAGTGTGCCAGTCAGAGCCCAGTAATATTGTGCCAGTCAGAGCCCAGTAATATTATGCCAGTCAGATGCCCAGTAATATTATGCCAGTCATAGCCCAGTAATATTATGCCAATCAGAGCCCAGGAATATTATGCCAGTCAGATACCCAGTAATATTATATTATGCCAGTCAGAGCCCAGTAATATTATGCCAATCAGAGCCCAGTAATATTATGCCAGTCAGATACCCAGTAATATTATGCCAGTCAGATGCCCAGTAATATTATGCCAGTCAGATGCCCAGTAATAGTGTGCCAGTCAGAGCCCAGGACTATTGTGCCAGTCAGATGCCCAGTAATATTATGCCAGTCAGATGCCCAGTAATATTATGCCAGTCAGAGCCCAGTAATATTATGCCAATCAGAGCCCAGGAATATTATGCCAGTCAGATACCCAGTAATATTATATTATGCCAGTCAGAGCCCAGTAATATTATGCCAATTAGAGCCCAGTAATATTATTCCCGTTCAGATACCCAGTAATATTATGCCAGTCAGATGCCCAGTAATATTATGCCAGTCAGATGCCCAGTAGTGTGCCAGTCAGATGCCCAGTAATATTATGCCAGTCAGAGCCCATTAATATTATGCCAGTCAGATGCCCAGTAATAGTATGCCAGTCAGATGCCCAGTAGTGTGCCAGTCAGATGCCCAGTAATATTATGCCAGTCAGAGCCCAGTAATATTATGCCAGTCAGATGCCCAGTAATATTATGCCAGTCAGATGCCCAGTAATAGTGTGCAAGTCAGATGGCCAGTAATAGTGTGCCATTCAGATGGCCAGTAATATTATGCCAGTCAGAGCCCAGTAATAGTATGCCAGTCAGATACCCAGTAATATTATGCCAGTCAGATGCCCAGTAATATTATGCCAGTCAGATGCCCAGTAGTGTGCCAGTCAGATGCCCAGTAATATTATGCCAGTCAGAGCCCAGTAATATTATGCCAGTCAGATGCCCAGTAATAGTGTGCCAGTCAGATGCCCAGTAATAGTGTGCCAGTCAGATGGCCAGTAATATTATGCCAGTCAGAGCCCAGTTATAGTGTGCCAGTCAGATACCAGTAATAGTGTGCCAGTCAGAGCCCAGTAATATTGTGCCAGTCACATACCAGGAATAGTGTGCCAGTCAGAGCCCAGTAATATTGTGCCAGTCAGAGCCCAGTAATATTATGCCAGTCAGATGCCCAGGAATAGTGTGCCAGTCAGAGCCCAGGAATATTGTGCCAGTCAGATGCCCAGGAACCACCCTCCTCCCCATCACTTACCTGGTAGCTGCTGCTCTGTGTCCCTGGACGGACACCTCCTCCGTGCAGAGAAAAGCGCGCGAAACGGGCAAAACCTCGCGCCTCGCGAGAATTGGACTTTGAAAAAAAAGTTTTTTTTTTTTTTTTTAATCACGGCGGCTCAAATTCAGATCCGCCACTGCAGGAGCAAAGGGAACGGCGTTCCTGCCATGAAAAAAGTGCCGTTCCCACGCGTTCCTGCAGGACTCGAGCCCTGATACTGTCTATGTACAGTATGCTCAGCACTGTGCGCAGGCAGCATTGTGTCTGTCCTGGTATTAATACTGTCTATGTACAGTATGCTCAGCACTGTGCGCAGGCAGCATTGTGTTTGTCCTGGTATTAATACTGTCTATGTACAGTATGCTCAGAACTGTGCGCAGGCAGCATTGTGTCTGTCATGGTATTAATACTGTCTATGTACAGTATGCTCAGCACTGTGCGCAGGCAGCATTGTGTCTGTCCTGGTATTAATTCTGTCTATGTACAGTATGCTTAGCACTGCGCGCAGGCAGCATTGTGTCTGTCCCAGCATTAATACTGTCATTTATTTTGAATTAATGATGGCAGCCTTATCTCGATGCTGCAGGATCACGCAATGCCGTGTGATGTCACGGCGTGTTGTGTAATGCTACCCCTTTAGGCTCCACCCTTTTCGGCCCAGCAGAGCAAAGACAAGTTGGTAAGTCTGCCCCCTGATAGAGCTATACAGAGCAAAGTTTCTAAACATGTCCTCTGGACAGAAATGACCTGTAATTATAAAATAAGTGCTAGGTCAACATGACCGTGGTGGGCATCACACCCACAGTTGTTAGGTAAATGTCTTGTATAATTTGGGTCACCATGTCCAATCAATGCAAAGCAGGGGTTGGTCACGGTGACACAGGAGGGTTGGGCGTAGTCTATATAAGTTCATGCACATAACACCATTTTCTCTTTTACAGACAATACACATTTTTCTTGTTCCCTCCCACCCATCCCCTTTTTTGTTTCAGTTGGCGGGAGGTCCCAGAGGTCGGACGTCAGTGCTGGTGGGGTTGGTTGTCTGGGGTACGGCCAACCCGGGTAGCAGTAGCTATGTGACTAACTGCGCGGGCTCACCATGGGCTAGTCCCTGGCGAGCGGATTAGGGGCTACTGTGCATAATGAGACGCCAGTAGCCAAAGCAACCGAATTACGCCTGTGTCAGATCCTCGGGGACCTAGGAGGTATACGGTGGCACACTACCGCTCTGTGTCTCCATGAGCTATATGTATTTTGGTAAAACCCTGTAAATTTTTTGTACTTGTCGTATTATCAGATTTTTAATATGTTTTTTAGGGACGTTAATGAATGTTTTTTATTAAAATTTAGCTATTTTTATTAGCTATACAGAATTTATGTTGCAGTTAAATCTTATAAATAAATCTGCGACCTTTTAGCCAGCAAGTTGTCTGCGTATTATTTGGGTTGGGATAAAAGGTACGTCATTCCCATGTCAAGACCTGACAGGACTCAAATCCATTCTGTGCATTGGACTTTTATTAACCCCACCAGTTATATTACTTGGTCCCCAGCAGCAGCTCGCGTACCGTCAGGATCCTTCCTATAAGTCACATGAATACAAACACTGGATATAAAGGTAATAATCCCCCCGCCTGACCTGGCTTTATATATCAATACGTTATCTCTACTCCGCGAGATGGCAATACCAGAAATTCCTAACTAATGAAAGAGCAGGACAAATAGACCGAGCATCAGATAACAAGAAAATCCAACAACACAAACACGCCGCAAATGTTATATCAGAGCAGAGAGGATTAACAGAGAAACGCATCCAGAGAGCGGAGTGCAACAAAGGCAGACAACATTACCAATGGAATAGATCCTGCGCTATACAACATGCCCGCCCCCTGATAGAGCTATACAACGTGCCCGGCCCCCTGATAGAGCTATACAACACGTCCGCCCCCTGATAGAGCTATACAACATGCCCGCCCCCTGATAGAGCTATACAACATTACCAATGGAATAGATCCTGCGCTATACAACATGTCCGCCCCCTGATAGAGCTATACAACACGTATGTCCCCTGATGGAGCTATACAACACGTACGTCCCCTGATGGAGCTATACAACATTACCAATGGAATAGATCCTGCGCTATACAACATGTCCGCCCCCTGATAGAGCTATACAACATGCCCGCCCCCTGATAGAGCTATACAACATTACCAATGGAATAGATCCTGCGCTATACAACATGTCCGCCCCCTGATAGAGCTATACAACATGTATGTCCCCTAATGGACCTATACAACACGTACGTCCCCTGATGGAGCTATACAACATTACCAATGGAATAGATCCTGCGCTATACAACATGTCCGCCCCCTGATAGAGCTATACAACATGCCCGCCCCCTGATAGAGCTATACAACATGCCCGCCCCCTGATAGAGCTATACAATATGTCCGCCCCCTGATAGAGCTATACAACACGTACATCCCCTGATGGAGCTATACAACATTACCAATGGAATAGATCCTGCGCTATACAACACGTATGTCCCCTGATAGAGCTATACAACACGTCCGCCCCCTGATAGAGCTATACAACATGTCCGCCCCCTGATAGAGCTATACAACACGTACGTCCCCTGATAGAGCTAAACCACATGTCCGCCCCCTGATAGAGCTATACAACACGTACGTCCCCTGATAGAGCTAAACCACATGTCCGCCCCCTGATAGAGCTATACAACACGTACGTCCCCTGATAGAGCTATACAACATGCCCGCCCCCTGATAGAGCTATACAACACGTACGTCCCCTGATAGAGCTATACAACATGCCCGCCCCCTGATAGAGCTATACAAAATTACCAATGGAATAGAGACTCTACATACATATGTCATTTGCATATTAAGTCACAAGGTGATGTCACACGCAGGAGACTCTACATACATATGTCATTTGCATATTAAGTCACAAGGTGATGTCACACGCAGGAGACTCTACATACATATGTCATTTGCATATTAAGTCACAAGGTGATGTCACACGCAGGAGACTCTACATACATGTGTAAAACATATATTTCTCTTATTTTGTGTAAATAGATCCACTGCTTCTAACACAGCTCATTTTTCATAATTTCTTATTCATAGTATTACTAATGTTTAGGTTCACAGATTCCCTTTACAGTACATTTATCATATAAATACATTGCAAATGACTGATGGACACAGAAAAACAATAGTGTAAAATGAACTGTGCATATGATAACATTACATTGATACAATCACATTTATATAATAACATTACATTCATATGATAGCATTACATTCATACAATCACATTACATTCATACAATCACATTACATTCATACAATCACATTCATACAATCACATTACATTCATATGATAACATCACATTCATACAATCACATTACATTTATATACTAACATTACATTCATACAATCACATTACATTTATATAATAACATTACATTGATACAATCACATTACATTCATATGATAACATCATATTCATACCATAACATTACATTTATATAATAACATTACATTCATACAATCACATCACATTTATATAAAATTACATTCATACAATCACATTACATTCATATAAAAACATTACATTCATACAATCACATCATATTTATATGATAACATTACATTTATACAATCCCATTACATTCATATAATAACATCACATTTATACAGCCACATTACATTCATATGATAACATCACATTCATACAATCATATTATATTGATCACATTACATCCACTACCCTCTCAGTAAAGTAATACTTTCATTAGTCCCTGGCCTTATCTTATATCTAGGATTGCCTTATACCTATCCCATGCATGCTTAAACTCCTTCACTGTATTAACCTCTACCACTTCTACTGGAAGACTATTCCATGCATCCACTACCCTCTCAGTAAAGTAATACTGTCATTAGTCCCTGGCCTTATCTTATATCTAGGATAGCCTTATACCTATCCCACGCATGCTTAAACTCCTTCACTGTATTAACCTCTACCACTTCTTCTGGAAGACTATTCCATACATCCACTACCCTCTCAGTAATGTAATACTTTCATTAGTCCCTGACCTTATCTTATATCTAGGATAGCCTTATACCTATCCCACGCATGCTTAAACTCCTTCACTGTATTAACCTCTACCACTTCTACTGGAAGACTATTACATACATCCACTACCCTCTCAGTAAAGTAATACTTTCATTAGTCCCTGACCTTATCTTATATCTAGGATAGCCTTATACCTATCCAACGCATGCTTAAACTCCTTCACTGTATTAACCTCTACCACTTCTACTGGAAGACTAATCCATGCATCCACTACCCTCTCAGTAATGTAATACTTTCATTAGTCCCTGACCTTATCTTATATCTAGGATAGCCTTATACCTATCCCACGCATGCTTAAACTCCTTCACTGTATTAACCTCTACCACTTCTACTGGAAGACTATTCCATGCATCCACTACCCTCTCAGTAAAGTAATACTATCATTAGTCCCTGGTCTTATCTTATATCTAGGATAACCTTATAGCTATCCCATGCATGCTTAAACTCCTTCACTGTATTAACCTCTACCACTTCTACTGGAAGACTATTCCATACATCCACTACCCTCTCAGTAAAGTAATACTTTCATTAGTCCCTGACCTTATCTTATATCTAGGATAGCCTTATACCTATCCCACGCATGCTTAAACTCCTTCACTGCATTAACCTCTACCACTTCTACTGGAAGACTATTCCATACATCCACTACCCTCTCAGTAAAGTTATTCTTCCTGATATTACTTTTAAATCGTTGCCCCTCTAATTTCAGACTATGTCCTCTAGTTGTGGTAGTTTTTCTCCATATAAATATCCTCTCCTCCATTAGTGCGTTGCTTCCCTTTATGTATATAAATGTTTCTATCATATACTTTTATGTAAACTCTCCATTCCCCTTTTTTAATATTTCAGTTATTATAACTATCTCTCATTAAGAGGCTAATTAGAGTATTTTAATTTTGGCAGGTAGTGAAACGTCAGGTCAGTGTTCTCCATCGCTAATACAGAGGCAACACGGCATGTATAGTATTTGTATTAATATATGTATTCTCAGGGTAACAGTTTGCAGTTTGTAAAGTCTTGAAGGTATTGGTATCTTAATAAAAATAATCCCTTTGTTACATTTAACTTCATGTCGATAACTTCTGCTGGAAGCTCGGGAATCGTGCCACGGGCCACAAACATGCAATCCGTGGAATAGGGTGATGGACCCTTTCCATCCTTCTTTATAAAACTCACAGGAGGAAAAACAGAAAGAAACGCTAAGTGTTAATATATGGATCTCTGCTCTGATGACATATTCATTTACTCTATTCCTCTCCGTGATGGGTTAGTCAATATTCCCACCAACGGTCCACGAAACTGACCAGCCATAAAACAGAATCTCTCCCCCCTCCCTGCACTGGGACAATCCTTAGAGAAAACCAGTAGCTGAAAGGCACTCCATGAAAACATGTGTAATTAGCATGTCAAGCCCCATGTGATGTCATAAGATGGAGACGCTGGAGATACATTCCATACACACGTTTCTCTCAGTGGATGTATTTGCTGCAATTCTGCCAACACAATATATAGATTATTACTCTACATTCACGTAATATACAATATTTACATTACAAAGTTGCTCTAACCCCTTTGCAAGTTAAGTCCTGGGAGAATCTCCCTTATGACATAAGACGTGCCTGGCTGTGTGTCTTAGGAGTGTACCTTGGTCAAAGGGGGGGGCTCTTTCCCTCTGTCACACAATATAGCCATAAAAAACCCACTAAATCCCGCAGGAGTCATTTTGTCTTTATGCCCACGTGCTATGTTTTTTTTTTTGTTTGTTTGTTTTTTTAAGGCTGCCATGTAAAATGTTTGTATCCTGTAGAAATGAATATGTTAAGTAGTTTATACAATCATCAGGTTATATGGTTCATACAATTGTCAGGTTATATTGTTTATACAGAAATCATGTTATACACTTTATACACTATTTATGCTATATAGTTTATACAATGAATAAGTTATATAGTTTATCCAATGATCATGTTATACACTTTATACACTATTTATGCTATATAGTTTATACAATGAATAAGTTATATAGTTTATCCAATGATCATGTTATACACTTTATACACTATTTATGCTATATAGTTTATACATTGAATAAGTTATATAGTTTATACAGAAATCATGTTATACACTTTATACACTATTTATGCTATATAGTTTATACAATGAATAAGTTATATAGTTTATACAATGATCATGTTATACACTTTATACACTATTTATGCTATATAGTTTATACAATGAATAAGTTATATAGTTTATACAATGATCATGTTATACACTTTATACACTATTTATGCTATATAGTTTATACAATGAATAAGTTATATAGTTTATACAATGATCATGTTATACACTTTATACACTATTTATGCTATATAGTTTATACAATGAATGTGTTATATAGTTTATACAATGATCATGTTATACACTTTATACACTATTTATGTATTTATGCTATATAGTTTATACAATGAATGTGTTATATAGTTTATACAATGATCATGTTATACACTTTATACACTATTTATTCTATATAGTTTATACAATGAATGTGTTATATAGTTTATACAATGATCATGTTATACACTTTATACACTATTTATGCTAGATAGTTTATACAATGAATAAGTTATATAGTTTATACAATGATCATGTTATACACTTTATACACTATTTATGCTATATAGTTTATACAATGAATAAGTTATATAGTTTATCCAATGATCATGTTATACACTTTATACACTATTTATGCTATATAGTTTATACAATGAATAAGTTATATAGTTTATACAATGATCATATTATACACTTTATACACTATTTATGCTATATAGTTTATACAATGAATAAGTTATATAGTTTATACAATGATCATGTTATACACTTTATACACTATTTATTCTATATAGTTTATACAATGAATAAGTTATATAGTTTATACAATGATCATGTTATACACTTTATACACTATTTATTCTATATAGTTTATACAATGAATAAGTTATATAGTTTATACAATGATCATGTTATACACTTTATACACTATTTATTCTATATAGTTTATACAATGAATAAGTTATATAGTTTATACAATGATCATGTTATACACTTTATACACTATTTATTCTATATAGTTTATACAATGAATAAGTTATATAGTTTATACAATGATCATGTTATACACTTTATACACTATTTATGCTATATAGTTTATACATTGAATAAGTTATATAGTTTATACAATGATCATGTTATACACTTTATACACTATTTATGCTATATAGTTTATACAATGAATAAGTTATATAGTTTATACAATGATCATGTTATACACTTTATACACTATTTATGCTATATAGTTTATACAATGAATAAGTTATATAGTTTATACAATGATCATGTTATACACTTTATACACTATTTATGCTATATAGTTTATACAATGAATGTGTTATATAGTTTATACAATGATCATGTTATACACTTTATACAAAATGTATGCTATATAGTTTATACAATGAATGTGTTATACAGTTTATACAATGATCATGTTATACACTTTATGCAAAATTTATGCTATATAGTTTATACAATGAATGTGTTATATAGTTTATACAATGATCATGTTATACACCATATACACTAAGTATGTTATATAGTTTACACAATGAATAAGTTATATAGTTTATCCAATGATCATGTTATACACTTTATACACTATTTATTCTATATAGTTTATACAATGAATAAGTTATATAGTTTATACAATGATCATGTTATACACTTTATACACTATTTATGCTATATAGTTTATACATTGAATAAGTTATATAGTTTATACAATGATCATGTTATACACTTTATACACTATTTATGCTATATAGTTTATACAATGAATAAGTTATATAGTTTATACAATGATCATGTTATACACTTTATACACTATTTATGCTATATAGTTTATACAATGAATAAGTTATATAGTTTATACAATGATCATGTTATACACTTTATACACTATTTATGCTATATAGTTTATACAATGAATGTGTTATATAGTTTATACAATGATCATGTTATACACTTTATACAAAATGTATGCTATATAGTTTATACAATGAATGTGTTATACAGTTTATACAATGATCATGTTATACACTTTATGCAAAATTTATGCTATATAGTTTATACAATGAATGTGTTATATAGTTTATACAATGATCATGTTATACACCATATACACTAAGTATGTTATATAGTTTACACAATGAATAAGTTATATAGTTTACACAATGATCGTGTTTTATAGTTTATACAATGATTGTGTTATATAGTTTATACAATGATTGTGTTAAATAGTTTATACAATGATCATGTTGTATAGTTTATACAATGATCATGTTATATAGTTTATACAATGATCGTGTTATACATTTTATACACTAATTATGCTATAGAATTTATAAAATGATCATGTTATACATTTTATACAATAATCCTGTTATACATTTTATACAATAATCATGTTATATAGTTATACAATGATAATGTTATATAGTTTATACAATGATAATGTTGTATAGTTTATACAATGATCATGTTGTATAGTTTATACAATGATCATGTTATATAGTTTATACAATGATCATGTTATATAGTTTATACAATGATCATGTTGTATAGTGTATACAATGATCATGTTGTATAGTTTATACAATGATCATGTTATATAGTTTATACAATGATTATGTTATATAGTTTATACAATGATCATGTTATATAGTTTATACAATGATGATGTTATATAGTTTATACAATGATCATGTTGTATAGTGTATACAATGATCATGTTGTATAGTTTATACAATGATCATGTTATATAGTTTATACAATGATTATGTTATATAGTTTATACAATGATCGGGATATATTGCTTATACAATGATCATGTTATATAGTTTATACAATGATTATGTTTTATAGTTTATACAATGATCATGTTATATAGTTTATCCGATGATTATGTTATAGATGTTATACAAAGATCATGTTATATAGTTTACACAATTATCAAGTTATATAGTTTACACAATGATCATGTTATATATTTTATCCAATGATCATGTTATATAGTTTACACAATGATCATGTTATATAGTTTACACAATTATCAAGTTATATAGTTTACACAATGATCATGTTATATAGTTTACACAATGATCATGTTATATAGTTTACACAATGATCGTGTTACATAGTTTATACAATGATTCTATTATATATTTTATACAATGATTATGTTATACACTGTATGTCCAGCAGTATATTAGAAATGATTACACTGCACTGGATATCTACAGTGTGTCAAATCCCACTCAGCTGGAACCCAAGACCAATTACAGTGTGGGGACCACCTGTATTCAAGCAGGTATTCGTTATTGAATGACTGTGACCTGGATGTTAACATCTTTGGTTTTAGAGAGATGAATCCTTTCTTAACACACACATAGGACCTGCATAATGAAGGTGAACATTAGCATTAATTATTAATTAGTGTAACAAGCCGTGTGTATCCAGCTCGTTAAAGAGCCCAGGGGTTTTCTCCAGATTAAATGTTATTGAACGCTAACTGGGCGGGAATAATGCCTCGGTTATTACTATTATAAGGATGAAATCAGGTATGGAGACGGAATTATTACCAAATAATGAATATCAGTTCAATTGTGCGAAATGCTAGCGTTTTACTGATGTCTCTTGTCGGACTCCTGACGCTGCAAATTCAAATGGCGCAAGACAAGCTGACCTACCCGTCCGATTGGATAAGACGAGCTGTCTATCACTGCCGGTCACTGCCCACGTGTACAACATCTCCACATAAAATACAGGCAATCAAAATGGCTCACTCTCTACAACAAACTAAGGGCTTTATCGGTCGGAGAGAATTGCAGGGGATTGAAAAGGGAAGCGCAAAAATGTAAGGCCAAAATAGCCGAGTTTAACGTTAATCTGAATGGGAAAATCTCCCGACTCGGCTACTTTGGCCTAACGTTGGAAATTCCCTTCTCAGTCCCCTGCGAGTTTATCTTTCATGAATAAAAACTCAAAAAATCATTAAAAAAATCTTATTAAAAAGCAAAAATGGCAGAGGTTTGTATCTATTCCTCACCCCCTCCCCAGCATCCTCCCCACACATGACGGGGATCTGCTCTGCATGCTGTGTGTCTCTTTTTCTGCCTTGTCTCTCTTCTCACTGTCCTCTCTGTCTCTCCTGTCTCTATATCTTTCGTCTTTCACGGGATCTGTGTCTCTCTCCCCCTTTCCTCCACAACCTTCCTTTTTCTGTATTTTTTGCTTCCCCCCCTTCTCCCCTACCCCCCAACCCTTGTCATCATGCATGATCTGCCTTGTGTAAAATCTCTGGACTGGACAAGGGTCTGAGGTGAAATGCAGAAATGGCCTTTGTCACAATACTCAGCTGTGTGAGGAGCACAATGGAGAAAAGAGCTACAGATTGAATCCACCAGCAGTGATTTATACGCGTCACTGACAAGACTGCTTGTTACAGACCTCAGTGGGTTTCTTTCGTTTCCATAGGAAGTTCTTCTTGCAAATTAACCTCACCCCCTTCCCCGGGTCACACTCGATACAGGGCAGACACAGTGTTTAGCAGACTGGGCTGCAGGGATTGTATTAAGAGCAGATCCATGCTGGGCTTGTGACTAATGAAGAATCAGCGAGGAGTAGGGTGAGGGACAATGAGATGACTGTGCTGGATACAAACCAGCGTGACATTAAAACTCAGTGATGTAAACAGTCACATATAGAATGGGTGCAACGAAACCAGCCAGCTCTCTGCCCGGGCACAGTAACAGTGGGAAATAGAGGTTGGAGACTCGTGGGAGTTTTGCAAAATATTAATCTCTGCTTCATTGAAAGATTCCATCAAGTGTAGACATCAAAATGCTATAATGACAGAAAACAAATAAAGTACTTATAGAGCTCTCTGTTTGGTTCTTGTAGCTCTGTGAGGGGGCAGACATGCGGCTTAGAGTATATAGTCAAATGAAGCCAAGATTCTTAATGGGCCAAGATTCTAAACAACATGTCCGCCCCTGATAGAGCTATACAGAGCAAAGATTCTAAACAACATGTCCGCCTCTGATAGAGCTATGCAGAGCAAAGATTATTAACAACATGTCCGCCCCTGATAGAGCTATACCGAGCAAAGATTCTAAACAATACGTCCACCCCTGATAGAGCTATAGAGAGCAAAGATTCTAAACAACATGACCGCCCCTGATAGAGATATTCAGAGCAAATATTCTTAACAACATGTCCGCCCCTGATAGAGCTATACCGAGCAAAGATTCTAAACAATACGTCCACCCCTGATAGAGCTATAGAGAGCAAAGATTCTAAACAACATGACCGCCCCTGATAGAGATATTCAGAGCAAATATTCTTAACAACATGTCCGCCACCTGATAGAGCTATACAGAGCAAAGATTCTAAACAACGTGTACGCCCCCTGATAGAGATATTCAGAGCAAAGATTCTAAACAACATGTCCGCCCCCTGATAGAGCTATAAGGAGCAAATATTCTAAACAACATGTCCACCCCCCGATAGAGCTACACAGAGCAAAGATTGTAAATAACATGCCTGCCTTCTGATTGAGCTATACAGAGCAAAGATTCTAAACAACATGTCCGCCCCCTGATAGAGCTATACAGAACAAAGATTCTAAACAACATGTCCGCCTCCTGATAGAGCTATACAGAGCAAACATTCTAAACAACATGTGCGCCCCCTGATAGAGCTATACAGAGCAAAGATTCTAAACAATATGTCCGCTCCTTGATAGAGCTATACAGAGCAAAGATTCTAAACAACATGTGTGCCCCCTGATAGAGCTATACAGAACAAAGATTCTAAACAACATTTCCGCCTCCTGATAGAGCTATACAGAGCAAACATTCTAAACAACATGTGCGCCCCCTGATAGAGCTATATATAGAGCAAAGATTCTAAACAACATGTCCGCCCCCTGATAGAGCTATACAGAGCAAAGATTATAAACAACATGACCCCCCCTGATAGAGCTATACAGAGCAAAGATTCTAAACAACATGTCCGACCCTGATAGAGCTATACAGAGCAAAGATTCTACACAACATGTCTGCCCCCTGATAGAGCTATACAGAGCAAAGATTCTAAATAACATGTCCGTCCCCTGATAGAGCTATACAGAGCAAAGATGGCTTAATACACCATATTATTTGTTGTGAATATCACAATATTACACTATAAATTACCTTTCTCTTCTGTAACACTTTGTGGCACCATTTGTTTTTTCCATACCTGAGGAATTTGGGGAAATTAACCCTCCATATACCGCAATAGGTGGCAACCCTAGTCCCATAATGTGAGGCTAATACTTCCATGATTTGCCACCATCACGGCAGATTTGATGCCTCCGGTCCCAGCAGACACAAACACACATCAGGAGGTATTAGAAGAGAGTGGGCTTTGATTGACCCATGTCGTAATGTCGTCCAGTATACGCCAGTACCCTCCCTATTTCTTCCCTCTGTTGCTGGTATCCTGTAGTTCTGCATCTATTCTGCTATCAGTTTTTTCCTGAGTTCGAGTGATCTGCCTACTTCATCCTGTATCCTGTAATATGCTTCTTCTCACCAGTCTATCTTGGTAACCGGTTCATGGTTCACTCATTATTGTCTATGGTGAATCCTGGTATTTTGTGGTCTGCCGACATAATCTAGCGTACATATTCAACCAAGCAGATCCTGTATCTATTCATGTTTATCACAGTGTGCACTTTATCAGCAAGAGTGTTCCACGCTTACATATACATTTACAGACACAAACTAAATGAATCAGTTCAATTCTCCATATCTGCCTCATGTGTCATGCTGTTGGGGAGTCTTGTCTGCTGATATTTTCACAACAGCAATATGAGTGGAGAAAGGGGGCACTCCTAACTGGTGCTACAGTAATTAGCACATGGTATAGATGAGCTAACATGAATCTGGGTGACTCAGTTTGTGATCTTTCATATAATTATTTTGAGTGTTGTAATGGGACTATATATAAAAAAGAGAGGAGCATGATTAATGTCCTAAGGCAACTAATAATATATTCCCTAAATACACTTTGTTAACCAGCTTGGTGAATTTTGCAATCTATATATGTGAACTGCCCGATGACTTTGTTAATTAATTATCAATAACCATTACATTAGAAAAGCAAATGAAATACAGATCTACACAGGTCTTAATTCATTCTAATATACTTAATTCAATCTTTAAGGATTCTTTCTGTCCTGGCAAGGAAGCAAAAGATACGGTGCCAATATTCCGAAAGGGAGGAAGGTCAAAGCCTGAAAATGACAGATCTCTGTGCCTGACATCTGGACTGAAGAAGAGCTCTGAAGAGATCATATTCCAGAACACATTTCATGCAACAATATTCTTAGCAGAAGTCAACATGTTTTCATGAATGATGGATTATATCATGTGCTGCTGTGGATGAGCATCTGACACAGTGCTACAGAGAAGGTTATGGCAAGAACAACCACACACAACCACACACAACAACACACAACCACACACAAAAACACACAACCACAAACAACACACAACCACATACAACCACACACAACACACAACCACATACAACCACACACAACACACAACCACACACAACCACACACAACCACATACACCACACACAACCACACACAACCACACACAATCACAAACAACCACACACAACCACACAAAACCACACAGAACCACACACGACCACACACAACCCCACACAACCACATACAACCACACACAACCACACACAACCACACACAACCAAACACAACCACACACAACACACAACCACACACAACCACACAACAACACACAACCACACACAACCACACAACCACATACAACCACACACAACCACACAAAACCACACAGAACCACACACAACAACACACAACCACACACAACCACACACAACAACACACAACCACACACAACAACACACAACCACACACGACCACACACGACCACACAGAACCATGGAGTCAATATGTAAATCCTTTATGGAAAAAATGTGGCATTCCAGTGCAAATCAATAAATATATAAAGTTTAATGGACAACTGTCAGCAAGACATGAGGTTATGTACACGTGAAAGAATTCATGAAGTGTAAATACTTTATTGAGCCCTCTTTGCTCTATATAGCTCTATCAGGGGGTGGGCATGTTTAGAATCTTTGCTCTGTATAGCTCTATCAGGGGGAGGACATGTTGTTTAGAATCTTTGCTCTGTATAGCTCTATCAGGGGTGGACATGTTGTTTAGAATCTTTGCTCTGTATAGCTCTATTAGGGGAGGACATGTTGTTTAGAATCTTTGCTCTATATAGCTATATCAGGGGGCGGGCATGTTGTTTAGAACCTTGAGTCAAATGAATAACCCATCTGGCCCAAGATTCTAAACATGTCCGCCCTCTGATAGAGCTAAGAGGGCTCAATAAGGTACTTTATTTGTATTTTTTCACAGAAGCATTTCTATTTAAAACATCTACACCTGTGAAATCCTTCAATTAAACATGTTATATTTTTGCAGTTGTTCTTTAAAGGCCACCTGTATACTGTTATAACACATTTGTTTATTTAAATGTATGCAATGAGTAGTGATGATTATCATGAAGCTATTTCTCTTAAACCATGTAATACAAGTTTATTAGCTGTGGCGGATGGAAAGTCCACAGAGATGAGCTCTGGGAGGGGCCATCTTCTGAGTATCTTCAGTCGGATGCGGCCAAAGATGGAGGGCAGATGGCGCATTGGCAAGTTCCCATTTAGTGTGGATGGCGTTGTAAGTATACACATTACAGTCACGCTTAAAATGCCATCCGAACTTGATGGGAACGCGCCATCTGCCCCTCAGCTTTGGTTGCATCCAAACCGAAGATATTCAGAAGATGGCCTCTCCCAGAGGTCGTCTCCACGGACTTTCGATCAGCCACAGGTAATAAGTGTGTATTACATGGTTTAAAAGAAATAGCTTCATGAAGTATCTTTACTAAAAAGGCCACTAACTCACCATTGTTGGGCAAATACATTAACCCTTCAAAGCTATCTCTCTATGAATATTAAAGTTCATCTCCGTCTTGGCAACGCATGCAATAACGCACGACAGTCGGGTAATAGAAGCAAAAGATGAACTTACAGGGAATAATTACTAGACCTTGCAATGCTTTATACAGAGTAGTTTGCATGGTAGCTACAGGTGAGGATAAAATCTCCATTAACGTGGCAAAGTCTTCCCTCTCGAGTGGGAGTTGGGAGAGAAAAAGTCTAATCACTGACCCCAGCTTGTAATTGATGATTAATTTTGTGATAAATGTTGGGATGAATACTTAGATTGATGTGCAGCCTCGGGCAATCCAGCAGGGGGTTCAGAGTTATATCACGTTCCCTCTGATATATTTGCACTGGAGAAATAATGATAATTAGTTTTACATCCTTAGATATCTTCTGGATTTAGCGTTTGTGTAATGAGTGAGCGTTTAAATTAAAAGGTCAGAATTGGGTTAAAGAGGAAGTTAATGCAAAATATGTTCTTTTCCTTAGATAAAATGCCACTGTGAGCACTTGGTGATTTATTCATATTTTGTATTACTATGGATGATCCATTTAATCAAACTGGCAGCTTTGCTCTGAGGGGAAAATCTGTCTATACAACCACGTTGCACTCTGAAAGTATCAGTGTCCACAGCTGTAGCAGAAGCTAAACAAGCATCTCAAAGAGTGCTTGCTTTTTCACAGGATACATTGTATAGGTCTTTGCGATGCCTGTGAGCTGAAGCTTTAAATATTTAAAGGTCACTGGAAGGTTAGGAAATTATCTAAAACAATAATTTTACCTGTTTGGTGACACAACTTTTTGGCTTTGTCTTACCCTTAGTAAAACAGGCTGTTTTAAAGTAACACTACCACTTAAGATGTAACTAGATAACCTGGTCATTTAAAACAAACACATATATAAATCATATGCCACTGGGTTTTTTTTTTAATATGATTAAATTAATTGCATATAAAAGGAAAAATAAAATTAGGTGTTTATCTCCTGGCTCCATTTGGTGAATATTTCCCATAATGCAATATCGTCCAAAATCTTCCAGCTAGTCTCACTTTATAATTGTGGCCAAAGCCTGCATGATGATGTCATAAGATACACCCCTGCCCTTTTACTGGCTCCTGTGTATCATTGTGGGCAGGACTACGTGGCTGTGTACAACATTTTTTTTACCTGCCTTCCAACACAAAGTGAGGAGATTAACCTGATGAAAGAGGATCATAACTCCGCCCCCTTGGGATGTAAAAGTTACATTACCTTCCTATTCAATGCAAGTCTATGATCACAATTCTAACTTATAGTCTGCTTTCTGTGTCCCCAGCCCCAAAGTGACATACTAGTGCTGTAAAGTCACTAGGGGGTGGCACCCAAACACACTATATTTCACAAAATGGCTGCGCCCAGTCAAGTAACAAAACAAAAAAAGACATATCTGAAATCAACAATGCAATATAAAAAATATAAAAAAAAACTTTTCATTTTTTGGTGGGAGTGTCCCTTTCACACTTCTGAGGTGTTTGTGTTTAGCTGTAATTTTCCCTTTATTGTACCCACACAAATCGTTTTACCCATCTACAGACACTTATCCAAACCTCATGTTAAAGAAGCTCTGGCCCTTTGTATATTATATAGGGTCTGGGAGTAATATGGGGTGGGGGGGGGGGGGCATGTCATGGCTAGTTACTATGGATCACCAATGCATATAATAAGGGGCTGGAAACATTTGATTAGCTCTCAGCCTTATTTATTTTTAGGGAGGGGCCTGGCTCTCCACGAGGAACAAATTTTGGAAAACTCCAAAGTTCGGCTACTTTGACTCATTTGGCCCCATATCAGGCTAAATCAGTTTATTGAGTCAATGCTTTGGTTTTCTGAGCCAATCAGAGGAGTTCTAAAATTCAGAGCATTTGTGAGTGACCAGGAAATAAACCAATGAGAATAAAGTTATGTCTGCTACAGTCTGTAACAAAATAAAGAGTTTTTGAATCCATACACCCGTCACACAGCTTGTACATGTATAATTGGATGTCTGTAAATACGCTCTCTGAAATCCTTTTACACTAAAATAAATTGTGACCATTTTATCTTTAAAGATTGAAGAGGAATAATTATTTAACAGAATTTTTCAATCTTAGCAGTGCGTTAGCAGCCTTGCTAAAAGGTATTCATATTTATGTCAAATTATTTTTATTTCACAAGGATCTTAAATTGGGCAAGCAAAATCTTTGATATCAGCAAAAAAAAAAATAGCTTTTTCAGAAATGCCTACAATTAATCTGCCAATTAAATGTGACACTTAAGGCAAAAAAAAACTGTAGCATAAGTAAGTTTGTAAGTCCCAGCAGCTATTAATTAGAAGCAAGTGTACGGACATGGTTTAAGATGTGGGATGTGTGCAAACAGCTCACAGCTACATTTCAGAAAAAGAGGAAGCTTTCAGGTTAGATAAGCAAAAAATAATAATAATTAGAATTCGGGTCTTTGAAGAAGAAAAAAAAAAACTACCTACTTACCTAAAAACGGGACCGAACGGTGTCCGCATGGGTTAGACACCAGCACTGGTCATTGTGGACACTGGAGTTTGTGAAGGACCATTTAATGATGTTCCATGGAACCTGTGCTGGAGGAATCTTGCCGGGATAAGCATTGGCCCGAGTAATTAAAAAGTACAACAGATAGGGGTCGGAATAATTCATCTGATGAAAAAACTAAATTCCCTTTTATTTTTGTTCTGTAAGGATTTGGTAGATAATTGGTAGATCGCATTGCAGATACGATTGTGTCATAATATGGTAAGGTCAAATGTTTAGACGTTGAATTAGAGAGACGTTTCTAATGAATAAAGCTCTGTATATTCTCCTGGAATCAATGTACACTGTATAATAGAACCTATAACCTGTCTATATCTATCAGTTCTATAATAATAATTTTAGATACAGATCTTTTATTTCTCAGCATGAATCTGATCTCCTCTTTCTGACCAGCTGCTTAATGTTACTCTCTATGGGATTTGTTTTTAGGGATAAACAGATAAGACATGATAGTTTTACAGAAACAAATACACAACTAAAAAAATAAATAAAAAAAAATTGTAATAGATATTTGCCAGAATTGTATATTCTCGCCATCCCATACTGCCTCCCTAACTCGTTTTAAAGTAAAGTTATGGTTTGGACATTTTTCATTAATAACAAAATATAATAAATAAACAACCTAGTATATACAATGGTTTGGTAAAAAAATAAAAATAAAAAAGTAAAAACAGTTAGATTTTTAACTAATCACAAAATATAATAAATAAAAAACATAGTATATAATAAGATAGTTTTTTTGGAATAAAGTAAAAACAGTTATTTTTTGCAACAAATTGATACATTGTTTGTTATAACTGGAGTAGGAATCTGGATCTCAGCAGTCTTTCCAAAGAGAAGGTGTAGTTAATATGTACCATCTGTGTTACATATAAACAGTTACAATGTAGGAAAGGTTTATTATTAATTATAATTCAAACAATTAACAAAGCTGCTGCTCTGAATATAGCAATGTATGCACAGTATTAATGAGGGTACAGTTTTGTATGGGGTAGATCTGCTTAATCCATTAAAGATTCATTATCTGTGGACATAGAAGAATGATGTGATTTCTTAACGGGGATTATTCTGTGTATGAGATGTCAGAAGTAATCTGTATAAGAGGCTAGATTAATTTAATTTATTGTATCTTTCTAATTGAATAATATCCAAGATACTGTTAATACTACACAATCTCTCTCCATAAGGAGTCTTAAACGATTACTCCAATCTGAAAAAAAAATGAATAAAAAAAAATACTGGACATTAAATGCATATTAACATATTACAATTTATATTTTAAAATAAATATGCATTTTTTTGTTCCAATTTTTTTTTATTTGTGTTTTGCTATTTTTAATTTGAAAATATATTTTTTCAGGGTTTTTTAATTTCACTGTGAAATCTACAAACTGATTTTATTTCAGTCTAAATGTATTCTGATCAAACACATAATGTGACACCACCCAAGTCTAATATATAATATTCTCCCTCCTTCCAGGAGTCAAATCCTAAACCATACAAGGGACAATTAGCACCACAAATTAGCGGTGCGTTTCACTAGGTGACAAGGAGGTGTTATGTTTTAATCTAACCTGACAGCCCACGTTTCCCATACACCAGGCTAATAATCCGAAATGAACTCTTTCACTGCCATTTTATAGACGTATGTACATTAGATGGGCTCAAACCTTAGTGGTCTGTTGCATGGTGTTAACACTTTCCGCGCCAGCGGTTGGTGTCGTGGATTGCGATAGTATTGTAGTTGTCTGGCACTTGTAGAAATGCCAACTCCCACAATGCTCATCACTTTGGACATGCAAAGGTGCTGACATTATGTAATGTATACAAACACATTTTAACAGTTCTAAAAAAAAATGCAAATGGAAAAAAAAAATACCAACCATGATGGATGGTATTTTGGCAATAAATAAAACAAATCTACTAGCCCCCAAAGATGGCAGCCGTGCTATGCCATGGTGTTAATTCTGGTCATTTGAGACCCCCCATGCTGGAGGGCAGGATGAAAAGACACATTTGGAGGCTCTCTCTGGCCTCTACCTCAGTGCCTGTAGGTTCTGCTCCTGATCTACCCAAATTCTGAAGCTCCCCTCTCTGTGGATCAATAAGATACACTTTGGGTTCATTTATCAGGGAGATGCTGAGATGTTGGGTGCCTTGTTCTTTGCACCTGTCCTGCTGCAAGTGTTGAACTTGAACCACCCTGATGAGACCTAAGGCAAGCCGAAACGTACGTCCGTGGACGCTTTGCTACTCAGAGGTATGCAGAGGAGACTTGTAATACATCTTGGATGTGGACCACCTTTATATCTGGGACAGTCTGATAGGCTAATGTAGACGTCTCCTCTGTGTGGGGAACACAGCTGTCTCTTCTCTATAGGCTATATCCTGCTGCATGCTCAGCCCACTGTCTGTGGACTTCTAAGAAGTACTCTCAGCTTTGAATGGGCCACTAGTGGTCCTGCGGCACACCCAACATTTCAGATGGCCCAAAAATCCAGTGGTTAGTGGCTAGTGAATAGAGGCTAGTGGTTAGTCACTAGTGGTTAGTGGCTAGTGGTTAGAGGCTAGTGGTTAGTGGCTAGTGGTTAATGGCTAGTGGTTAGAGGCTAGTGGTTAGTGGCTAGTGGTTAGTGGTTAGAGACAAGTGGTTAGAGGCTAGTGGTTAGTGCCTAGTGGTTAGAGGCTAGTGGTTAGTGGCTAGTGGTTAGTGGTTAGAGACAAGTGGTTAGAGGCTAGTGGTTAGTGCCTAGTGGCTAGTGGTTAGTGCCTAGTGGTTAGAGGCTAGTGGTTAGTGGCTACTGATTAGAGGCTAGTGGTTAGTCACTAGTGGTTAGTGGCTAGTGGTTAGAGGCTAGTGGTTAGTGGCTAGTGGTTAATGGCTAGTGGTTAGAGGCTAGTGGTTAGTGGCTAGTGGTTAGTGGTTAGAGACAAGTGGTTAGAGGCTAGTGGTTAGTGCCTAGTGGCTAGTGGTTAGTGCCTAGTGGTTAGAGGCTAGTGGTTAGTGGCTACTGATTAGAGGCTAGTGGTTAGTCACTAGTGGTTAGTGCCTAGTGGTTAGTGGCTAGTGGTCATGTCTAGGTTTGGGCAATTCCACAAATTATCAAATGGTTTTGTAAGCTATAGAAAGCTATATATGTAATTTGTGACATCAACTAGATTAGAACACGAGCATAGTGTTTTATTTGTACAAACTAAATTTATGTTATTTGCAGCCACTTTACTGAGAGTCTGTGATACACTGACACCAAACATTGTGACTGCCTATCAAATAGGAACAGTAATGTAGCAAAGACAGGCCGGTTTGAGTCCAATAAATGGACTGTCTATCCAAGATAGTGCTACACTGGACGTAATGTGTGAGTGCAGGAGAAAGAACGAGGGAGAACAAACAACATCTAACTATAAAAGTACTAAGTGACTTGTAGAAAGTTTATTTACCTCTAAAGACTGATCATTGCAAACAGAACAAAATGCTGACGTGGATTCGAGCTTCCAAGGTGGTCTCAAGCAAGTGTGAGAACAATGACTGGGTTTTCCGTGGATTTATATGGTTACAGTAGATTTAACTGACGACCACACATCAGGGTGGAACCTGGATTTATATTCCAGCCACGAGACTTGAGGGGTGCACTTTTTTACCCCCTATTTTTAGTACCAGTAGTTTATTTCACTCCTAGTAACGCACCTTTCTTAAAGAAGGTGTGAGTGAAAGAGCCTAGTACAGTGCAGGAAGCAAGGGTAAAACAATGTTACTTCTCCCTCACCCCACAAGGGGGCAGACTCTGACTGGGGTACTACCATAGAGGCTGACTTGCTACTTTTGCTTCTTCAGCAGTTTTCTGGCCTTGGATCTCTTCTTGTTGGCACATTCCTTATCCCTGATTCCTCCTGACAGTACTTTTATAAGAGAATCATGAAAGATTAGCTACCACTCCCCCAGATCCACCAGCTGTGTAGCAGCAGATCCACTGTAAAGCACTGAACAGCATGACTCACTCAGTTGCATTGGTGAAATGCGTCAGTACACACCAAGATCAACACACGCCAGCATTTCATGTCCCTTCCAATGCCTAACTAGTGATATTAAAACCTCCGTGGGTTCGGATGCTCAAATCCCAGAAATTATATTTGTATCATCTGTAACCCACACTTTCAATGTAACGGCTCTACAGGTACTAAGAGCAATACAGAGATATCCACAGCCTGTGGGGCTTTAATAAATAATATGTGTAATTGAAAGATTGCATTAAGTGCGGAAACCAAACCTTATTTCATGAGACTATGGGAGAGGGACACTCACAACACTTTAATGGAAACTCAATGGACCAAAATTTCAACACTAATACACAAGACCACACCTTACGCACTTGCACAAGAAAACTCGTACAAAATACTTACAAGATGGTACAGAGTACCCTCGGAATTACATAAACAATATCCAGGGACCCCAGATTTATGCTGGCGTTGCAGACAGAGCAAAGGAGATTTTATTCACATATGGTGGTCCTGTCCTGTTATTAAACCATTCTGGGACTTAGTAATAAAAGTCATAATATCAGTAGCCGACCCCGATTTTATTCCCACCCCTTTAAGCATACTTCTACACCACACCCCACAATCAATTAAAGTCTACAAACACTCCCTGACACCATCTCTACTAAATTCCGCAAAAATGTTGATTCCAAAATTATGGAAACAGACAAGAACACCAACATGCGATGAGTGGGTCGCCTCGGTGGAGAAGGTCAGGAAGATGGAAGACCTACTACTCACAGCCCAAGGTAAAGGATTGGACTCTTTCTCCAGGTGGACACCATGGACGATGTACTTGGAGTCAGATCCATTCAGACCCTTTCATCACTGCCCCCTTCACTTATCTAATTCCTAATATCCAATATGGTTTTCTTTTTATGAGGGACTAAAAGGTATATATATTATCCAAAAGACTGAATCAGAAAACCCGAATGTAATGGGTTGGTTATTCAGCCTAACGAATCTTCTATGTACTAAATCCTTAACACACCGCAGCCAGCTCCCCCTCTCCTATTACTCTTCTCATCCCTCTTCCTCCTTCCTCCCCCTCTTCTTTCCCCCATAGCCCCCGGTTCATGTTGATACTTCAAGTACAAGCATATTTATAAGTAATGCAACTTCTAAGTTTGAATATGTTAAAGATCGTAAAGGAACAAATGCTGTATGCTGTACACTGCATCTTCTTTCATACATAAACATGTGAACTGTTAATTATAAACACTTTAATAAAAAGATATTAAACAAAAAAGAAAGATTGCATTAAGTGTACACATTTCAATTAGAAATGCTTATAATGCTGAAAGAATACAAAAGGGTTCCTCTTCATCTAAGCCAAGGTTCTAAACAACATGTCCGCCCCCTGATAGAGCTATACAGAGCAAAGATTCTAAACAACATGTCTGCCCCCTGATAGAGCTATACAGAGCAAAGATTCTAAACAACATGTCCGCCCCCTGATAGAGCTATACAGAGCAAAGATTCCAACCAACATGTCTGCCCCTGATAGAGCTATACAGAGCAAGGATTATAAACAACATGTCCACCCCTGATAGAGATCTACAGAGCAAAGATTCTAAACAACATGTCCGCCCCCTCATAAAGCTATACAGAGCAAAGATTCTAAACAACATGTCCGCCCCCTGATAAAGCTATACAGAGCAAAGATTCTAACCAACATGTCCGCCCCTGATAGAGTTATACAGAGCAAAGATTCTAAACATGTCCCCGCCCTGATAGAGCTATACAGAGCAAAGGTTCTAAACAACATGTCCACCCCTGATAGAGCTATACAGAGAAAAGATTCTAAACAACATGTGCGCCCCGATAGAGCTATACAGAGCAAAGATTATAAACAACATGTCCAACCCTGATAGAGCTATATAGAGCCACAATTCTAAACAACATGTCCACCCCTGATAGAGCTATTCAGAGCAAGGATTATAAACAACATGTCCACCCCCTGATAGAGCTCTCCAGAGCAACGATTATAAACAACATGTTCTCCCCCTGATAGAGCTATAAAGAGCAAAGATTCTAAACAACATACCCTCCCCCTGATAGAGCCATACAGAGGACGTAATATAGTATAAGGTACTTAATTTGTTTTATTACATTAAAAATAACTTAATTTTCAGCTGCCATGTGTCCTTTAAGTAGAAAATCTGTTCAAAGCATTAAAATAAATTCAAGGCTTTTAAGAAATATTTTTTTTGACCAGTGATATGCAATAGCCACTATATATTCTCCTTCCTCTCCTCCCAAATGTACTCAATAAACCAACAGGTAATAAAAAAAATCCGAGTTGAATATAAACTCGCACATTTTTTGTTCTACCCTAGTCTGGGTTCATGAAAAATTCAAAATGTGTTTGACCATATTTAGCAAAGAGAGGGATACGAAGCAACAGAACAGAAAAGAGACAGGTCCTTCATGCTCTGATAAAGGTCCAGCTATGTACTCCAGGAAGGGCTCCATGACTAGGCCCAGGTCAAGGTTACAGCTTTAGGGGTGTTCTAGCTGCTAGTATTTAGGGTGCTGTCCTGGCAAACTCGGATTTGTCCCAGTATTAATACTGTCTATGTACAGTATGCTTACATGCATCATTGTGTCTAAAAGAGGTGCTTAGCACTGTGTACTGGCATCATTGAGTCTAAATGAGGTGCTTAGCACTGTGTACTGGCATCTTTGTGTCTAAATGAGGTGCTTAGCACTGTGTACTGGCATCATTGAGTCTAAAAGAGGAGCTTAGCACTGTGTACTGGCATCATTGAGTCTAAAAGAGGAGCTTAGCACTGTGTACTGTTATCATTGAGTCTAAAAGAGGTGCTTAGCACTGTGTACTGGCATCATTGAGTCTAAAAGAGGTGCTTAGCACTGTGTACTGGCATCATTGAGTCTAAAAGAGGAGCTTAGCACTGTGTACTGGCATTATTGATTCTAAATGAGGTGCTTAGCACTGTGTACTGGCATCATTGTGTTTAAAAGAGGAGCTTGGCACTGTGTACTGGCATCATTGTGTCTAAAAGAGGAGCTTGGCACTGTGTACTGGCATCATTGAGTCTAAAAGGTGCTTAGCACTGTGTACTGGCATCTTTGTGTCTAAAAGAGGTGCTTAGCACTGCGTACTGGCATCATTGTGTCTAAAAGAGGAGCTTGGCACTGTGTACTGGCATCATTATGTCTAAACAGACTCCACAGACACATTTAAAACACTTTTTTCTCCTAACGTATGCATTTACTTGCAATTTCGCTAATACAATATATAGATCATTTTTCATTCATTCATTATGCTCTACATGCCCACTATAAGCAATATTTAGGTGATCCAGTCCTTTTAAACAATAAAGAAGATTTTCACAGCCTTCTTTGCTCACATTTACTAAGAGTGCCAATATTAGCATAAGGCTCAGTATGTGGAAGAAACCTATTACTCTAAAATATGAGGCAAAAGCCATCCAGACTCCTGATTCTGGGCCTGAGGGACTGAGAAATTAAATATTTACACATTCGCTCCGAAAGATCACACACAGCTACAAAAGGAAATCGCTGGCGACAATGACAGATTATCACTAGTTTTATTATCTGGGCCATTTTACACATTATATACATAAGAGCAAGCTGTGAAGACACAGAGTATACGAAAGGAGAAAAGAGGAGAAATCACATTAATCACAGACAAATTAGCACAGATTCCCCGGGACTATTAGAGACAGATTAGAAGGTGGATGGAGTTCTGCTCAAGGCTTGAGGATACTGTTAAAGGGTATCCATCCAGATAACATCACGTCATGTTTAATTGAAAGAGTGTAGGTATTTTAATTAGAAATGTTTTAATGAAAGAATACAAATAAAGCACCTTACTGAGCCCCCTTTGCTCCATAGAGTTCTATCAGGGGGCTGACATGTTGGTTCAGGTGGAGGAAGATCTGACCCAAGATTCTAAACAATATGTCCGCCCCCGCTGAAATCTTTCAATTAAACAGAACTTCATTGTTTACAGACCTTTAAAATGAGTTTGAATGTTTGATGGTAGAGATAACCTGGATGGGGAATAATAGGTGCGCTGAATAATTTAGGAGCCAAGCACATCTCTTTGATAACTGCCTTCGTTTATAGGATTAAGGGAAATTAATACAGTTCTGTATCAAACAAAAGGAGAAAAGGCATTTTTGACCAGGTATATGATTGGGGTGAGGCTGAGCGTATGGACGCACTGCCCTGTTAAAGGGTTTGGTATTGGATCTCCTGCAACCTAAACATGAACTTGTACTATGAATGGACAAAATCATTAAAAGAAAAATGACCTATACATTCTGTTAGCAGAATCATATGTATAGGATGATTTCAATGTGTCTGCAGTGTCTACTACTGATGACATCACCTTGTGGTCAGGAGTGAGGTACAAGTGAAGTTTAAGAGTTAATTCTGGTGTTTTGGTAAAGCAATCAAGCTGCAGGGGAGAGATGAAAGGTTTGATTCACTAGTCAGTAAGTGACAGGTTAGGAGGATGCAGTGACAGGTTAGGAGGATGCAGTGACAGGTTAGGAAGATGCAGTGACAGGTTAGGAAGATGCAGTGACAGGTTAGGAAGATACAGTGACAGGTTAGGAGGAAGCAGTGACAGGTTAGGAGGATGCAGTGACAGGTTAGGAGGATGCAGTGACAGGTTAGGAGGATGCAGTGACAGGTTAGGAAGATGCAGTGACAGGTTAGGAGGATGCAGTGACAGGTTAGGAGGATACAGTGACAGGATAGGAGGATGCAGTGACATGTTAGGAGGATGCAGAGACAGGTTAGGAGGATGCAGTGACAGGTTAGGAGGATGCAGTGACAGGTTAGGAGGATGCAGTGACAGGTTAGGAAGATGCAGTGACAGGTTAGGAAGATGCAGTGACAGGTTAGGAGGATACAGTGACAGGTTAGGAGGAAGCAGTGACAGGATAGGAGGATACAGTGACAGGTTAGGAGGATACAGTGACAGGATAGGAGGATGCAGTGACATGATAGGAGGAAGCAGTGACAGGTTAGGAGGATGCAGTGACAGGTTAGGAGGATGCAGTGACAGGTTAGGAGGAAGCAGTGACATGTTAGGAGGAAGCAGTGACAGGATAGGAGGATACAGTGACAGGTTAGGAGGATACAGTGACAGGATAGGAGGATGCAGTGACAGGATAGGAGGATGCAGTGACAGGTTAGGAGGATGCAGTGACAGGATAGGAGGATACAGTGACAGGTTAGGAGGATGCAGTGACAGCTTAGGAGGATACAGTGACAGGATAGGAGGATGCAGTGACAGGTTAGGAGGATGCAGTGACAGGTTAGGAGGAAGCAGTGACAAGTTAGGAGGATACAGTGACAGGTTAGGAGGATGCAGTGACAGGTTAGGAGAATACAGTGACAGGATAGGAGGATGCAGTGACAGGATAGGAGGATACAGTGACAGGTTAGGAAGATACAGTGACAGGTTAGGAGGATGCAGTGACAGGTTAGGAGGATACAGTGACAGGTTAGGAGGATACAGTGACAGGTAAGGAGGATGCAGTGACAGGATAGGAGGATGCAGTGACAGTGACAGGTTAGGAGGATGCAGTGACAGGTTAGGAGGATACAGTGACAGGTTAGGAGGATGCAGTGATAGGTTAGGAGGATGCAGTGGCAGTGACAGGTTAGGAGGATGCAGTGACAGGTTAGGAGGATGCAGTGACAGTGACAGGTTAGGAGGATGCAGTGACAGGTTAGGAGGATGCAGTGACAGGTTAGGAGGATGCAGTGACAGTGACAGGTTAGGAGGATGCAGTGACAGGTTAGGAGGATGCAGTGACAGGTTAGGAGGATGCAGTGACAGGTTAGGAAGATACAGTGACAGGCTAGGCGGATGCAGTGACAGGTTAGGAGGATGCAGTGACAGGTTAGGAGGATACAGTGACAGGTTAGGAGGATGCAGTGACAGGTTAGGAGGATGCAGTGACAGGTTAGGATGATACAGTGACAGGTTAGGAGGATGCAGTGACAGGTTAGGAGGATGCAGTGACAGGATAGGAGGATGCAGTGACAGGTTAGGAGGAAGCAGTGACAGGTTAGGAGGATGCAGTGACAGGTTAGGAGGATGCAGTGACAGGTTAGGAAGATACAGTGACAGGATAGGCGGATGCAGTGACAGGTTAGGAGGATGCAGTGACAGGTTAGGAGGATACAGTGACAGGTTAGGAGGATGCAGTGACAGGATAGGAGGATGCAGTGACAGGTTAGGGGGATGCAGTGACAGTGACAGGTTAGGAGGATGCAGTGACAGGTTAGGGGGATGCAGTGACAGTGACAGGTTAGGAGGATGCAGTGACAGGTTAGGAGGATGCAGTGACAGGTTAGGAGGATGTAGTGACAGGATAGGAGGATGCAGTGACAGGTTAGGAGGATACAGTGACAGGTTAGGAGGATACAGTGACAGGATAGGAGGATACAGTGACAGGTTAGGAGGATACAGTGACAGGATAGGAGGATACAGTGACAGGATAGGAGGATGCAGTGACAGGTTAGGAGGATGCAGTGACAGGTTAGGAAGATACAGTGACAGGTTAGGAGGATGCAGTGACAGGTTAGGAGGATACAGTGACAGGTTAGGAGGATGCAGTGACAGGTTAGGAGGATACAGTGACAGGATAGGAGGATACATTGACAGGATAGGAGGATGCAGTGACAGGATAGGAGGATGCAGTGACAGGTTAGGAGGATACAGTGACAGGTTAGGAGGATACAGTGACAGGATAGGAGGATACAGTGACAGGATAGGAGGATACAGTGACAGGATAGGAGGATGCAGTGACAGGATAGGAGGATACAGTGACAGGTTAGGAAGATACAGTGACAGGTTAGGAGGATACAGTGACAGGATAGGAGGATGCAGTGACAGGTTAGGAGGATACAGTGACAGGATAGGAGGATACAGTGACAGGATAGGAGGATGCAGTGACAGGATAGGAGGATGCAGTGACAGGATAGGAGGATACAGTGACAGGTTAGGAGGATACAGTGACAGGTTAGGAGGATGCAGGGACAGGATAGGAGGATACAGTGACAGGATAGGAGGATACAATGACAGGTTAGGAGGATGTAGTGACAGGATAGGAGGATGCAGTGACAGGTTAGGAGGATGGATGCAGTGACAGGTTAGGAGGATGCAGTGACAGGTTAGGAGGATACAGTGACAGGTTAGGAGGATACAGTGACAGGATAGGAGGATACAGTGACAGGATAGGAGGATGCAGTGACAAGTTAGGAGGATGCAGTGACAGGTTAGGACGATACAGTGACAGGTTAGGAGGATGCAGTGACAAGTTAGGAGGATACAGTGACAGGTTAGGAGGATGCAGTGACAAGTTAGGAGGATACAGTGACAGGTTAGGAGGATGCAGTGACAGGTTAGGAGGATACAGTGACAGGATAGGAGGATACAGTGACAGGATAGGAGGATGCAGTGACAGGTTAGGAGGATGCAGTGACAGGTTAGGAGGATACAGTGACAGGATAGGAGGAGACAGTGACAGGTTAGGAGGATACAGTGACAGGATAGGAGGATGCAGTGACAGGATAGGAGGATGCAGTGACATGATAGGAGGATACAGTGACAGGTTAGGAAGATACAGTGACAGGTTAGGAGGATACAGTGACATGTTAGGAGGATACAGTGACAGGATTAGAGGATGCAGTGACAGGTTAGGAGGATACAGTGACAGGATAGGAGGATACAGTGACAGGATAGGAGGATGCAGTGACAGGATAGGAGGATGCAGTGACAGGATAGGAGGATACAGTGACAGGTTAGGAGGATACAGTGACAGGATAGGAGGATACAGTGACAGGTTAGGAGGATACAGTGACAGGTTATGAGGATGCAGTGACAGGTTAGGAGGATATAGTGACAGGTTAGGAAGATACAGTGACAGGATAGGAGGATACAGTGACAGGATAGGAGGATACAGTGACAGGTTAGGAGGATACAGTGACAGGTTAGGAAGATACAGTGACAGGTTAGGAGGATGCAGTAACAGGTTAGGAGGATGCAGTGACAGGTTAGGAGGATACAGTGACAGGTTAGGAGAATACAGTGACAGGATAGGAGGATACAGTGACAGGTTAGGAGGATACAGTGACAGGTTAGGAGGATGCAGTGACAGGTTAGGAGGATGCAGTGACAGGTTAGGAGGATACAGTGACAGGATAGGAGGATACAGTGACAGGATAGGAGGATACAGTGACAGGATAGGAGGATACAGTGACAGGATAGGAGGATACAGTGACAGGTTAGGAAGATACAGTGACAGGTTAGGAGGATACAGTGACAGGATAGGAGGATACAGTGACAGGATAGGAGGATGCAGTGACAGGTTAGGAGGATGCAGTGACAGGTTAGGAGGATGCAGTGACAGGATAGGAGGATACAGTGACAGGTTAGGAGGATACAGTGACAGGATAGGAGGATACAGTGACAGGTTAGGAAGATACAGTGACAGGTTAGGAGGATGCAGTGACAGGTTAGGAGGATACAGTGACAGGATAGGAGGATACAGTGACAGGTTAGGAAGATACAGTGACAGGTTAGGAGGAAGCAGTGACAGGATAGGAGGATACAGTGACAGGTTAGGAGGATGCATTGACAGGTTAGGAGGATGCAGTGACAGGTTAGGAGGATGCAGTGACAGGTTAGGAAGATACAGTGACAGGTTAGGAAGATACAGTGACAGGTTAGGAGGATACAGTGACAGGTTAGGAGGATGCAGTGACAGGTTAGGAGGATGCAGTGACAGTTGAGGCTATAAGGGTAATGTTGAGATGAGCAGGGTAAAGGGTTAGTTTGTTTTTAAGGTGATAGCCTCCGACACTGTGATAGCCTCCGACACTGTGATAGCCTCCGACACTGTGATAGCCTCCAACACTGTGTATGATTGTGACAGATGGTGGTGTTTCTCAATGCACATTGAGTATTTCAATATCAATTACATTTACTGAGAATCAGTGGATATAACACAGATTCAGAGCTCTCACGGCCATCCACATGGCCAAAGAAGGACACTTTTTTTTTTTTTTTTGGGGGGGGGGGGGGAGTGGCTAAAGGTGGGGTTGTGGGTCAATAGAGAGCTATTTATGTAATATGGAAAATGTATTTTTAATGAAAACAATGTAATTAATTTACAAAACCTAATATATAGACACATTGGCTGTATTTTAAACACCATTAGGGTCATGTACTAAAACAGCGCTAATATATTTTGTGTGCAAACATTTTTGCTCTTTGCACCTATTGCAATGTACTAATCATTTAACACTCACATAGTAATACGTGCGAATAAAAACCGTCAATTTTGCAAATATTTTTTCTACCTCTTTTGATAGCGCTCGCTAAAAGCTGGTGTAATTTTCACACGCAAATAAGAATTATTTTTCACAAAATATTCGCAATAAACGCAAATATAATCACAATTTATTAGCGCAAGCGGAAAAATGCACGCTAAATAAAAATAAACGGAAGAGGCGCAAATCAGGGAAAACAAGCGCAGAATGTTACAAATAGTCGCAAATTGCTCCTTACTCATGTTTTACCTACGTTTTTTCCCCACTGCACTTGTTTAGTACATGACCCCCTATATAATGAGTACATGACCCCCTATATAATGAGTTTTATTGCTGTGCGGCCTGTGATTCACTAATATACAGATAAAATACTGAGCTCCGAGAATATAGGAACACCAGCGGAGGAAAGAGGGAGAGAAGGATTAGGACCATATACTGGGACTATTAATACACCTACATTAATATATATCTCCTATACAGTAACACTTGGGAGGCGATGCAATGTCTATCTGATCTTTTTTTTTTGCCCTGGCAGGTTAAAGAGCGTTATTTAAATAAGGAATTGATATGATAGCAGCAGAGCAGCCCGAGACATGTGTGTCAGTCCTGATTGATCAAAAGCAAAATCTCCCATTGCTTTCAGTTCGATTACAATTTGGTAATGAGCTTGGATTGATTTTGCTCTAAATGTACTGGTGGGGGAGCTTGGTATATAGATGGGATTAGTTATAGACCTCGTGGCGGGGAGGGGGGGGCAGTGTGCATTTCCCAGTGTTAATTGAATGCGTTTGACGTGCACTGAGTCACAAATAACTATAAGGTTTATAAACAGTAATGATTGGAAGAAGAACTTGGACATGTCCAATAAATTACAGAGAAAGTAAGTTATAAAACATAATCTTTGCAGAAGTAAAGTGATTTGTCAAGAAGTGTTGGAATTTAGAGAACGTGTGGTACACCTAGCTTATTGTCTGTATGATATATGTGTGATTATCACATGTGACATGCACTTACTGTCACTTTCAATTATTTTACACTTCTCCTGCAGTTTTACACTGAAAAATAAATTTCAACGGGGCTTATTAATTCAGTGATATTCTATAAGGCGGGGCTATTACTATAGTAATACATTCAGTGACATTCTATAAGGCGGGGCTATTACTATAGTAATACATTCAGTGACATTCTATAAGGCGGGGCTGTTACTATAGTAATACATTCAGTGACATTCTATAAGGCGGGGCTGTTACTATAGTAATACATTCAGTGACATTCTATAAGGCGGGGCTGTTACTATAGTAATACATTCAGTGACATTCTATAAGGCGGGGCTGTTACTATAGTAATAGTAAAACATTCAGTGACATTCTATAAGGCGGGGCTGTTGCTATAGTAATAGTAATACATTCAGTGACATTCTATAAGGCGGGGCTGTTGCTATAGTAATAGTAATAAATTCAGTGACATTCTATAAGGCGGGGCTGTTACTATAGTAATAGTAATACATTCAGTGACATTCTATAAGGCGGGGCTGTTACCATAGTAATAGTAATACATTCAGTGACATTCTATAAGGCGGGGCTGTTACTATAGTAATAGTAATACATTCAGTGACATTCTATAAGGCGGGGCTGTTACCATAGTAATAGTAATACATTCAGTGACATTCTATAAGGCGGGGTTGTTACTATAGCAATACATTCAGTGACATTCTATAAGGCGGGGATGTTGCTTTAGTAATAGTAATACATTCAGTGACATTCTATAAGGCGGGGCTGTTACTATAGTAATAGTAATACATTCAGTGACATTCTATAAGTTGGGACTGTTGCTATAGTAATACATTCAGTGACATTCTATAAGGCGGGGCTGTTACCATAGTAATAGTAATACATTCAGTGACATTCTATAAGTTGGGACTGTTACTATAGTAATACATTCAGTGACATTCTATAAGGCGGGGCTGTTACTATAGTAATACATTCAGTGACATTCTATAAGGCGGGGCTGTTACTATAGTAATAGTAAAACATTCAGTGACATTCTATAAGGCGGGGCTGTTGCTATAGTAATAGTAATACATTCAGTGACATTCTATAAGGCGGGGCTGTTGCTATAGTAATAGTAATAAATTCAGTGACATTCTATAAGGCGGGGCTGTTACCATAGTAATAGTAATACATTCAGTGACATTCTATAAGGCGGGGCTGTTACTATAGTAATAGTAATACATTCAGTGACATTCTATAAGGCGGGGCTGTTACTATAGTAATAGTAATACATTCAGTGACATTCTATAAGGCGGGGCTGTTGCTATAGTAATAGTAATACATTCAGTGACATTCTATAAGGCGGGGCTGTTGCCATAGTAATAGTAATACATTCAGTGACATTCTATAAGGCGGGGCTGTTGCTATAGTAATAGTAATAAATTCAGTGACATTCTATAAGTCGGGACTGTTGCTATAGTAATAGTAATACATTCAGTGACATTCTATAAGGCGGGGCTGTTACTATAGTAATACATTCAGTGACATTCTATAAGGCGGGGCTGTTACTATAGTAATACATTCAGTGGCATTCTATAAGGCGGGGCTGTTACTATAGTAATAAATTCAGTGACATTCTATAAGGCGGGGCTGTTACTATAGTAATACATTCGGTGACATTCTATAAGGCGGGGCTGTTACTATAGTAATACATTCAGTGACATTCTATAAGGCGGGGCTGTTACTATAGTAATACATTAAGTGACATTCTATAAGGCGGGGCTGTTACTATAGTAATACATTCAGTGACATTCTATAAGGCGGGGCTGTTACTATAGTAATACATTCAGCGACATTCTATAAGGCGGGGCTGTTACTATAGTAATAGTAATACAGTCAGTGACATTCTATAAGGTGGGGCTGTTGCTATAGTAATAGTAATACATTCAGTGACATTCTATAAGGCGGGGCTGTTGCCATAGTAACAGTAGTAACTTGAGTCCACGCATATACAGTATTTAGGGGCCAGCAAGTATTTTCTTTACTTTACATGATACAGGAGTTATCTAACGGACACGAGTTACATACTTACATAGTTACATATATAGTTATCTAGTTTCATAGTTACATAGTAAATAGTTAAATATATAGTTTTATAGTTATTTAGTTACAAAGTTACATAGTAAATAGTTACATATATAGTTATCTATTTGCATAGTATATAGTTACATATATAGTTACATTGTAACATAGTTATATAGTTACATAGTATATAGTTATATAGTTACATAGTATATAGTTATATAGTTACACAGTATATAGTTATATAGTTATATAGTTACATAGTATATAGTTATATAGTTACATAGTATATAGTTATATAGTTATATAGTTACATAGTATATAGTTATATAGTTACATAGTATATAGTTATATAGTTACATAGTATATAGTTATATAGTTATATAGTTACCAAGTATATAGTTATATAGTTACATAGTATATAGTTATATAGTTACATAGTATATAGTTATATAGTTACATAGTATATAGTTATATAGTTATAGTTATATAGTTACATAATATATAGTTATATAGTTACATAGTATATAGTTACATAATTATATAGTTACATTGTTATATAGTTACATAGTATATAGTTATATAGTTACATAGTAGTTTAGGTTGAAAAAAGACTTGCATCCATCAAGTTCAACCCTTTTCCTATCCCATGTTTTGAATTCTAGTTGCTTTGGAGAAACAACTCCTTCTTGACTCCAAATGGCAATCAGATTTCTCCTGGATCAACAATCACTAAATAAATATTTCTGCCTATACTAACATGCACAGCCCTCTATGCTCCGGGGCATTACTGCCTATACTAACATGCATAGCCCTCTATGCTCCGGGACATTACTGCCTATACTAACATACATAGCCCTCTATGCTCCGGGGCATTACTGCCTATACTGACATGCACAGCCCTCTATGCCCCGGGGCATTACTGCCTATACTAACATGCATAGCCCTCTATGCTCCGGGACATTACTGCCTATACTAACATACATAGCCCTCTATGCCCCGGGGCATTACTGCCTATACTAACATGCACAGCCCTCTATGATCCGGGGCATTACTGCCTATACTAACATGCATAGCCCTCTATGCTCCGGGGCATTACTGCCTATACTAACATGCATAGCCCTCTATGCTCCGGGGCATTACTGCCTATACTAACATGCACAGCCCTCTATGCTCCGGGGCATTACTGCCTATACTAACATGCACAGCCCTCTATGCTCCGGGGCATTACTGCCTATACTAACATGCATAGCCCTCTATGCTCCGGGGCATTACTACCTATACTAACATGCATAGCCCTCTATGCTCCGGATCATTAAAGAACTATCCAGGCCGGTATTCTAGACATCTAAGGTATCTGTTAGAACCACCACTTCAGGCAGAGTTCAACCAGTATATATTTATATATATTTTTTCATCTCCTTTCAAATTGATAACACTTCATGAACATGACCCGTGAGAATTGGTTGGATAAAAACATTAATTTACAAAATTACTGTCTAAAATAGTTATTTTGCAACAATTAACCCCTTAACGACAGATGACGTGCCAGGCACGTCACGGCAAATCGAGGACTTGCCGACAGGTGACTTGCCTGGCACGTCATGCACTAAATGGAGTAAAGAAAGCGACCAGCGGTCGCTTTCTTTACTCTAACGGTGTTGCTACAATGCCTCTAGGTAGAGGCATTGTGCAACACCCCCCAAATGTGCAGGGGCGCGCTACGATCACTCCACGGAGTGATCGTAGCAGCCATTTAAAAATGGCTGCGCCCGCTGCACACATGTGCTTAGAAAGCGAACGATCGTTCGCTTTCTAAGCATCTCCGGTGTTGTTAAAGTGCCTCGCTAGCGAGGCACTTAACAACACCTTCAGCTGCCCCAGATCCGATGGTGGTCGCTCTCCTGAGCGACCCCATCGGCTCAGTAGAAGGGAACGCTGCCTGTACAGGCAGCGCTTCCCTTCTAATGGCAAGAGCATCGGAAGTGAAAGTATTTCACTTCCGATCCTCTAGGGGGAGCCAATCGATGCCGGGACAGCAGATCTATGTGATCTGTGTGCAGGCATGTATGGTAAGTGCTCTGATGAGCACTTACCATACTGTCAAAGGCAATATTACTAAATATTGCCTTTGACAAGTATTGATCTGCCTCCCTCACCTTACTACTTTTAGTAAGGGAGAGAGACAGATCAGATCAAGTAAAAAAATACAATAAAATAATAAAAAAATATTTAATAAAATTTTAAACACCAAGGGCTTTTATAAAAGCCATTTAACCCCTTCCCTGCCATTGATCACTGTGTACGCAGTGATCATACACAGCAGCACATTTTTTGCTGTCTGTGCATTTTTTAGGGGTTATTTTTTTTTACTGTAATTCATTAAAGTATAAAAAAACCTCTTTTAAGAGAGATTAACCCCTTTCTTGCCGTAGATCACTGCCTAATCAGCGATCTGACGCAAATGCAGCAATCTTGCTGCAGAAGCATTTTTTATTTTTTTAAAACTTTTTTATTACACCCGTCACTTGTTAATTATACCCGCTAGGGGACTACGTTTAACGTAAAAAAATTTTTTTAGCTGTCTGAGCGCATGTATAGCGATCAGTAACAGCTGATAAGTGACAATGGCGGGTTGGCGTTTGCTCAGATGAGCATCACCATTCGTCTGGTTAGATCAATATGTGTAAATATTTGATCTGACCCGTGTAGATCTGCCTCCCTCTCACTTGAGTTTTAGTGAGGGAGGGAGACAGAGCTGTATAATGTAAGTTTTTAATTATAATATATTTAATAGAATTGAGACCCAAAGGCTTTTATAAAAGCCGTTTCCAGTATTTAACCCCTTCCCTGCAATTGATCGCTGTGTACGCAATGATCTTACACAGCAGTTCATTTTTTGCTGTCTGTGCATTTTTTTAGGGGTTATTTTTTTTTACTTTGATTTATTACAGTATATCAAAGGCTCTTTTAAGAGCTATTAACCCCTTCCTTGCCGTATATCACTTCCTAAGCAGCACATATGGTCACTGCCTAAGCAGTGCATATGGTCACTGCCTAAGCAGCGCATATGGAGCAATCTAGTCGCCGAAGGATTTTTTTTTGCTATCAGCATTTTTTTTGTCAGACTCACTAGGGGTTAATTATACCCACTAGGGGATTACGTGTATTCCTTTTGAAGCTGTCTGAACGCGTGTATAGCGATCAGTAACAGCCGATCAGTGGCAAAGGTGGTTTGGTGATTTCTCAGATGAGCATCACCATTTGTCTGGTTCGTAAATATTGTTCTGACCCATATGGATCTGCCTCCCTCTCCTCACTTGAGTTTTAGTGAGGGAAAGAGACAGATCTGTATAACATAATTTTTAAATTGTAATAAATTAAATAAAATGTTAATAAATTGTGAGTCCCAAGGGCTTTTATAAAAGCCATACCTTTCGTATAGTGTAGTGTATTAACCCCTTCCCTGCCACTGATCACTGCACAGCAGAACATTTTTTCTTGTCTGTGCATTTTTAGGGGTTCATTTTTTTGTACAGTACTACAAAGGCTCTTATAAGAGCTATTAATCCCTTCCTTGCTCTACATGTTCAAATTCCAAGTTTGAAAATCAAAAAGCGCACCTCTCAAATGTAGCCTTTCAACCCCTAACAAAGCTGACAAAGCTATGCATGGGTGGTATCCCTGTGCTCGGGAGATGTTGCTGAACATATATTGTGGTATTGTTTGTCAGTGACACATACCGAAATATGTGAATTTGTGTCTAAAGTGCAATGTATGTGGGAAAAAATACACAATAAAATGACTACCACAAACTTTGACAAAGGCTGGTGGTAGAATTAGTGCATGGAAAGTGTTAAAATAACACCATTTAAAATAGCCTAGGGTGTCTACTTTTACAAAATATATACTTTTTTGGGTAAAATACACTGTCCTACTTAAAAAAAAGTCTCAAATGAAAGATGGGCTCAGGCTGACTACACGTCAATATTCCAAGTTGAAAATGTGCACCTTCACAATGTGGCCCTTTAGCCCCCAAACAACCCAACAAACCTATGCATGGGTGGTATCCCTGTACTCAGGATATGTTGTTGAACACATATTGGGTTATTGTTTGGCAGTGACACATACCAAAATCTGTGAATTTATGTCTGAAGTACAAGGTTTGTGAAAAAAAACCACAAAAACATTACTACCACAAAGTTTGACAAAGGCTGGTGGTAGAATTAGTGCATGGAAAGTGTAAAAATACCACCATTTGAGATAGCCTAAGGTGTCTTCTTTTAAAAAATATATGGGTTGATGGGGTAAAATACACTGGCTGGTTTCAAATATGTCCCAAATGGGACATGGGTGCAGGCGGTCTGCATGTCAAAATTTTAATTTGGAAAACCAAAAACTGCACCTACCAAATTTGGCCTTTTACTCCCCAAACAACCCAACAAACCTATGCATGGGTGGTATCCCTGTACTCAAGAGATGTTGCTGAACACTTATTGGGGTGTTATTTGGCAGTGACACATACCAAAATCTGTGAATTCATGTCTGAAGTACAAGGTTTGTGAAAAAAAAACACAAAAAAATTACTACCACAAAGTTTGACAAAGGCTGGTGGTAGAATTAGTGCATGGAAAGTGTAAAAATACCACCATTTGAGATAGCCTAAGGTGTCTTCTTTTAAAAAATATATGGGTTGATGGGGTAAAATACACTGGCTGGTTTCAAATATGTCCCAAATGGGACATGGGTGCAGGCTGTCTGCATGTAAAAATTTCAAGTTGGAAAACAAAAAACTGCACCTCACAAATTTGGCATTTTAGCTCCCAAACAACCCAACAAACCTATGCATGGGTGGTATCCCTGTACTCAGGAGAAATAGTAGAATCTATTTAGCATGTTTTTTCGTTCGCTATTGTCGATGAGGAGAAGTTGTTTCAAATAAAAACAAAGAAATTTGTGTATTTTTATTTTTTTTACCATATTTTTTTTTTTTTTTTTTAATAATATGATAAGATATGATCAAAAATATGGCATCCATAGAAAGCTCTTTTTGTCCCGATAAAAACAATATATAATATGTGTGGGTACAGCAAATGACGAAGAAGAAAATTACTGCTAAACACAAACAGCACAGAAATGTTAAAATAGCCATTGTCCAGAAAGGACAAAAATGTTTCAAAGGCTCTGTCCTTAAGGGGTTAAAAAACAAATAACAAGTACAACAACAATAAATAACAAATCTGACATCTATCTGTAAAGTCTGACTGGGGGAATAGTGCATTCTTGCTGAACATTCAAAATGGCTGAAATGGGACATCAGTGGGCGTGGCCTCAGAATGGTCCAGTGACAGTGAGGTAGTTAACCAGGCACTGAATGTTTGTACATATACAGACAAGTCATGGATTGGGAATGGTCACCGCAGCGGGAAAATCTCAACATTACCAGGGACAACATCCTGCCCAATTTTGTGGATTAGGAGAGCCAAAAATACATGGGGTTCTACCTGTCCTCTGATTATGATGCTGGGTGTTCCACCCGCTCCCTCATTATGATGCTGGGGGTCCAACCTGACCACTCATTATGATGCTGGGTGTCCCACCTGACCACTCATTATGATGCTGGGTGTCCCACCTGACCCCTTATTATGATGCTGGGTGTCCCACCTGACCCCTTATTATGATGCTGGGTGTTCCACCTGACCCCTCATTATGATGCTGGGTGTTCCACCTGACCCCTTATTATGATGCTGGGTGTCCCACCAGCCCCCTTGTTATGATGCTGGGTATTCCACCTGACCCCTCATTATGATGGTCGGGGTCCCACCTGACCACTCATAATGATGCTGGGGGTCCCACCTGATCTCTCATTATGATGCTGGGTGTTCCACCTGACCCCTCATTATGATGCTGGGTGTTCCACCTGACACCTCATTATGATGCTGGGGGTCCCACCTGACCACTCATTATGATTCTGGGTTTTCCACCTGACCCCTCATTATGATGCTGGGGGTCCCACCTGACCTCTCATTATGATGCTGGGTGTTCCACCTGACCCCTCATTATGATGCTGGGTGTTCCACCTGACACCTCATTATGATGCTGGGGGTCCCACCTGACCACTCATTATGATGCTGGGTTTTCCACCTGACCCCTCATTATGATGCTGGGGGTCCCATCTGACCACTCATTATGATGCTGGGTTTTCCACCTGACCCCTCATTATGATGCTGGGTGGTCCCACCTGACCTCTCATTATGATGCTGGGTGTTCCACCCGACCCCTCATTATGATGCTGGGTGTTCCACCTGACCCCTCATTATGATGCTGGGGGTCCCATCTGACCACTCATTATGATGCTGGGTTTTCCACCTGACCCCTCATTATGATGCAGTACGTGTCCCACCTGACCCCCTCATTATTATGCTGGGTGTCCCACCAGCCCCCTCATAATGATGCAGTACGTGTCCCACCTGACCCCTCATTATGATGCTGGGTTTTCCACCTGACCCCTCATTATGATGCTGTACGTGTTCCACCTAACCCCTCATTATGATGGTGGGTGCCCCACCAGCCCCCCTCATTATGATGCAGTACGTGTTCCACCTGACCCCTCATTATGATGCTGGGTGCCCCACCAGCCCCCCTCATTATGATGCAGTACGTGTCCCACCTGACCCCTCATTATGATGCTGGGTGTTCCACCTGACCCCTCATTATGATGCAGTACGTGTCCCACCTGACCCCTCATTGTGATGCAGTACGTGTCCCACCTGACCCCTCATTATGATGCTGGGTGTCCCACCTGACCCCTCATTATGATGCAGTACGTGTTCCACCTGACCCCTCATTATGATGCTGGGTGTTCCACCTGACCCCTCATTATGATGCTGGGGGTCCCATCTGACCACTCATTATGATGCTGGGTGTTCCACCTGACCCCTCATTATAATGCAGTATGTGTTCCACCTGACCCCTCATTATGATGCTGGGTGTTCCACCTGACCCCTCATTATGATGCTGGGTGTTCCACCTGACCCCTCATTATGATGCAGTACGTGTCCCACCTGACCCCTCATTATGATGCAGTACGTGTCCCACCTGACCCCTCATTGTGATGCTGGGTGTCCCACCTGACCCCTCATTATAATGCAGTACGTGTTCCACCTGACCCCTCATTATGATGCAGTACGTGTTCCACCTGACCCCTCATTATGATGCTGGGTGTTCCACCTGACCCCTCATTATGATGCAGTACGTGTTCCACCTGACCCCTCATTATGATGCTGGGTGTCCCACCTGACCCCTCATTATGATGCTGGGGGTCCCACCTGACCCCTCATTATGATGCTGGGTGCCCCACCTGACCCCTCATTATGATGCTGGGTGTCCCACCTGACCACTCATTATGACGCAGTACGTGTTCCACCTGACCCCTCATTATGACGCAGTACGTGTTCCACCTGACCCCTCATTATGACGCAGTACGTGTTCCACCTGACCCCTCATTATGACGCAGTACGTGTTCCACCTGACCCCTCATTATGATGCTGGGTGTTCCACCTGACCCCTCATTATGATGCTGGGTGTTCCACCTGACCCCTCATTATGACGCAGTACGTGTTCCACCTGACCCCTCATTCTGATGCAGTACGTGTCCCACCTGACCCCTCATTATGATGCTGGGTGTTCCACCTGACCCCTCATTATGACGCAGTACGTGTTCCACCTGACCCCTCATTATGATGCAGTACGTGTTCCACCTGACCCCTCATTATGATGCTGGGTGTCCCACCTGACCCCTCATTATGATGCTGGGTGTCCCACCTGACCACTCATTATGATGCTGGGTGCCCCACCAGACCCCTCATTATGATGCAGTACGTGTCCCACCTGACCCCTCATTATGATGCTGGGTGTCCCACCTGACCCCTCATTATGATGCTGGGTGTCCCACCTGACCCCTCATTATGATGCTGGGTGCCCCACCAGCCCCCCTCATTATGATGCAGTACGTGTCCCACCTGACCCCTCATTATGATGCTGGGTGTCCCACCTGACCCCTCATTATGATGCAGTACGTGTCCCACCTGACCCCTCATTATGATGCTGGGTGCCCCACCAGACCCCTCATTATGATGCAGTACGTGTTCCAATCCTGGGGAGGATTTGTCTTTGTTTAGTATCAGGGGGGATTGAGATTTCTAGCAGGTTAATAACCACAAACATTTATTTAGACAAAATGAAGGAACAATCAGATATTCACCTGCCATTTGAGAAGGTAATTTCCTCAGGGAGATGCTTGTTAAACACCATATTGATTTACAACGTCCAGATAATGATGTACACCGCGCGGCAGTTCATTACACTGGACAAAGAGCACTTACAGAAAAGCAATTAGACTCTGCAGCAATCAGAGGTAAAAACCACCCTTCAGAGGCTGGCTGAGCTGCCTGGGAGTTATCAGTCCTTTATTAAGGACCTTAGCTAATAAAAGGTTTTCCAGCCAAAGGGATGTGTTTCAAGCTTGTGTTACTTGCTGTTACCCCCATCATGTTACCTAACATTGGGCCTAAGCCAATCTGGTACCGGCCTGACAGTACAATACCGGCTGTGGTAAGAAAGTTATTGTTTTTTTTTGCATACTGTAATATTTGGGGGATTTTTAAATGTTGGATTATGATAAAAAAAGGTTCTGTTTAAATGAAATATTGCATCAAATGCAGGCATTTTAAATATAAATGCTTCAATGAAAGAATACAAATAAAGTACCTTATTGAGCCCTCTTTGCTCTGTATAGCTCTATCAGGGGGCGGCGGACATATCACACTACCTTTATGGCAGCAAAACCCCAGGATGAAAAGTGAGCAGAGCCTTAAGGAGGCAGAGCCACAGGAAGCTATGTGATGTCATACGACGAATTGAGATTCTAAACAACATGTCTGCCTAGGGTTGCCACCTTTCTTCAGAAAAATACCGGCCTTGGTACTGTCTCTATAGATTTAACATTGGCCTGATGCCATTTTTTTTACCCGCCTGCTGGTAAAATACCGGCCAGGTGGTAACCCTATGTCCGCCCCTAATAGAGCTATATGGAGCAAAAAGTCTAAACAGCATGTCTGTCTCCTAATAGAGCTACACATGGCAAAGATTCGAAACAACATGTCGTCCCTGATACAGCTTTACAAAGCACAGATTATAAGCAACATGTCCACCACCTGACAGAGCTACACAGAGCAAAGATTCTAAACAACATGTCCGCCCCCTGATAGAGCTATACAGAGCAAAGATTCTAAACAACATGTCTGCCCCTGATAGAGCTATAGAGAGCAAAGATTCTAAACAACATGTCCGCCCTCTGATAGAGCTATACAGAGCAAAGATTCTAAACATGTCCGCCCCCTGAGAGAGCTATACAGAGCAAAGATTCTAAACAACATGTCCACCCCCTGATAGAGCTATACAGAGCAAAGATTCTAAACAACATGTCCGCCCTCTGATAGAGCTATACAGAGCAAAGATTCTAAACAACATGTCCGCCCTCTGATAGAGCAATACAGAGCAAAGATTCTAAACATGTCCTCCCCTGATAGAGCTATACAGAGCAAAGATTCTAAACATGTCCACCCCTGATAGAGCTATACAGAGCAAAGATTCTAAACATGTCCACCCCTGATAGAGCTATACAGAGCAAAGATTCCAAACAACATGTCCGCCCCCTGATAGAGCTCTACAGAGCAAAGATTCTAAACATGTCTGCCCCTGGAGAGCTATACGGACAAAGAAAGGACTCGATAAGGTGCTGCATTTATATAGTTTCATTAAAAGTGTTCCTATTTCAAATGCCTTCACAGTGAGAGGACATGTTGTTAGAATCTTGGGTCCGATCTTCCTTCATCTAAACATATATTGATTTTTTTTTTTAATTAGTAGCTTAACAAAGAGACTTTCTTTAGGAATTATCTGTAATAAACAACTTTTTTTCTAGTTTTATTTTTGCGCATGGCAAATCTCATTATGCACAGCCAATTCTGGACAGGGTGGTTAAGAGGATAATGCTTCTTCTCGTTCTAGTTATTGATTACGTTTAGCTGACCAGGTTAATTGACATAATAATTTGTTAAACGTATTGACACATTATGTTCTTTCCTTTCTAATTAGCTGAAGCAGAATGTTTTCCCTTGGACACATTACTCTCAGCCGAATCGCTCGGACTTGGCTAATTTGGGCTCTGGGTGGGAGGTTCATCTATCGATCTGCAAATTGTTGGATTATTTGTTATCCGATCTGGGCTGCCAATAAATCCTGCTCTGCGGGGTGAAGATGTGGGTCCTGCTCCTCAGGGTTTGAATTCCACCTTAGATAACTGCTTCATTGCAGGAGACAGGCCCTGGTCAAAGTCAGGATAATAAAACGCTAATAATCCATGAACTTTTTATTTATCTGAAAACTGAACTCCCGAGTCACGAGCTAAACTTCCACGGTCTTATTATAGATTTGCCTGCCTGTCCTGTTTCTCGGTCAGACATGGTTTAGTAAGTATACGTCATGCAGACACACCTGCGATCTTTCTAAGGACTTTATTCATAAAAAAAAGAGAATTGCCAGGAATTGGCAAGAAAGTTTCAAATTTAAGGCCAGAATAGCAGAGTTTGAAGTGTTTTTTTTTTTTCCAGCTTGGCTACTTTGGCCTTAAGCTCTTACTAAACAGACCAATTAAGGGGGCAGTTTCTGCCCCTGAAGAAACATATTTTTTTGATAACCGCTGTATTGTGTAAATGGAAGAAAAATAAATAGATTTTGCGAATCTCCTAAAAACTGCAAATACAATGTAATACAGGATGAGAATGGCTTGTCCAAAATGCCTGGGACCAGAAGTATTTCGGATAATGGGTCGTTTTGGATAACTGTTCATTTTCACCAATAAGATATATTAAATCCAGTAATATCAATGTAAATACTCTATAGAGCAAATAAATCCCTGTTACTGTGATGGGAGAAGTATGACGTCAGTAATGACCGGATTCAGGCTAAATAACAAATATAAATGGTTGGTCACAAAATAAGAAAACTAAAAAGCTTCACATATAAGTGGATACAAGGTAAAATATCAAGGTGTCCTGCCACAATCCAGTATTAAGTGGTATTACACTGTCTCAACCCAAGTCATATATATTTTATATCCAACGTATTGCAATAATACACATTGTCTAGAGCAGGCATATATTAACAAAGAAACCCCCAATATCAGATGTAGATAGACTGTCCTGACATATCAAAGGGGAACAGGGGGATAAGGAACAGAGCTGAGAAATGGTAGAAAAAGATGTACAAATATACAGATAGAGGTTACCATGTAATTACCAATAATAAAAAGCCTAACTCAAAATAAGTCCCTATAAACCAGACATCGGCCAGGGCTGAAAAGCAACTGGCTGTGAAAGGCTTTGTGTTTCTTATTCTGACATTCCAGCTAGGATGGCCAAAACGGAGGAGACAAAAAGGCAAGGAGCGCACCCAGAAACGCCCGACGCGCCTTTCACCGTAGGGAGCTGTGCAAATGCTTTTATCGGAATTTAGTGCGTCCAGGTTTTTGTTTTTTCACCCAAATTCTTCTATTGGTTTTGTCTGACCTTGCAAGAAATGCGCCTACGTCAGCTAGTTTTGCCTGAACTGTCAGACATCGGCAGGTCTTGATTTGGCAACGTGTCTGCGGTGTCCCCTGCTTATGACATCCTCTTGTGGCCTGATATGCAAATAAAATATGTTTCAAAATATAATTTGCGTATCAAGCCACAAGATGATGTCATCAAAAGGAGACGGCCGCAGACACATTTCAAACTTGTGTTTCTCTCTCTCTCTTATTTTTTTTTTTTGCATTTGCTGCGATTCTTCCAACGCAATGCATAGATCATTTTTTTATTGTCTCCATACCATATTAAAGTGACAGCGCCCCTTTAACAAGTCCATTTTCAGGTGACAACACATCGCAAGCAGCCTATTACCAGGCTCCCCCACTACGTAATGAAGCCGCCATGAGCTGAATGGAGACACATTAACATTTTAAATATTCATTCTAATGCCCCAAACAAAAGCATTTATCTCCGGCGAGAGGGGAGATGGACGCTCTCGGCGCTGCACTAGTTGCAGCTAATAGCTGCGCTCGCTGTTACTGTCAGGACCAGCACATTAAACTGTCCGTCTTGCAAAGTAAGGAGCGAGGTGGAGGGGGAGAGGACAAGAGACCTTGTCACCACGGGAATGAGATAAGCTATTCCCAGATAGAAAAGGGGCAGATTTGGCTTCATTAAAACTCCCCACCACTCGGAGAGTGGCCAGTTCGCGAATTCCTCAACATATAACACGACCCGCTTGCTGCAATAAAAGGTAAATTCTCTAAACCATCTCTGAAATATTCTAGTAGACAGGGGTGCAGGGCCCTCTTCACGGGCCTGATTATAGCACTGGGATTGGACGTACTCATTCTGTAGGACTTTTCTGCTCCAGTGAGTTTCGTGGCACCTCAGGCACCTTGACATTAAAGAGCATGTCTGAGGTCACATTGATCTGACTTCCTGCTAAATACAAACACGCAGGGAGTATTTGCGAACGGCTGGGGAGATCAGGTCGCCAAGAACTCGTTATTTGTTTTTGTGTGGATTGGAAAAAAAGATTCTGCGGATGAAACCTACAAGAAGGCTAGTTAGAAATATATAGCTCACAACTATTGCCCTACACCCGCGCGGATTAGGACGCCATTGGCGGAGCTCGAGAGGCCAAGTATCAGCGCCACTTGGGAGGTCAAGGGTCAACTCCAGCTAGCACACGTGCAGTGTGCATTCTGTGATGTCATTGGCACTGGAGAAGGACATGGGAACTGCGCGATTGCAGCCATGAATCAAGATTGTCCCACGTAAACATACCTTGAAGGGGCTGCCTTCGAATCCTTGTTTTGTGGAGTGAGAAATTGCTACTTAGCTCACAGCATTTTGGGAGAGGAGTATTTTTTGTAAAAATGTTTTTTATTATTATTAAGGTTATGGACAATAAATTCACTGTCGAGGGAGGTGCTGCTTCATTAGAAAAAGAGTCTGGATATTTTTTCTAGAAAAGCCAAACATACAGGGCTACAAATGATCTATGATCTGTGGGTTGCACTTGATGGTCTTTTTTCAGCCTTTATCACTTTTTGCAGTACACATGCAGTATTTGTTAATGGCTCGGGAGATCGGGTTGGCAAACACGTGTTATTTGTTTTTTGCATGGATTGGAGAAAGATCCTGTCAATGAAACCTGCAAGAATGCAAATGATAAATACATACCCAACTTCTAACATAGTAAAAGAGATTACCAAGTGGGACACACTAACCTGTGTGGTTCGCTTTGTATGTTAATCTGTTGCTTTTGTCTGACGTGTCTGAAATGTGCTGGTATCAGCATTTTTTTGTGACGTGTGAGGAATGTGTCTCTATCGGCTAGCCTTGTCTGAACCACACACTTGGTACAAATGCCACAGACTTGGTATAGACATCACAGACATGGTACAAAACCAACGGACTTGGTGCAGAAGCCACAGATTTGCTACACATGCCACGGATTTGGTCCACAAGCCAAGGACTTTGTACAAACACAATGGATTTGATGCAAATGTCACAGGATTGGTATAAACACCACAGACTGGGTGCTGAAGCCAAAGATTTGGTACACGTGCCACAGATTTGGTACACGTGGCACGTCCTTCGTACACACACCATGGATTTGGTCCAGTTATTTACAATCTCTCTTGCAGGTGATTACGCACAGATTATTATTATCTGACCCTGCTCAGAGTGAGCTCTTCCAATCTTGAATCATTGTTATTCTGGGGGACTGTTTTTTGTCTAATGTGTAGAAATGATCGGCGCTAGCAGCTGTTTTTCATGCCGTGGTTTGGATAAACGAAATAACAAGGTGTGAAATGCAGAAGAGTATTTTTTTTTCTTCTCGATATCTGTCACCGAGTGAAGTTTGTTAAAATAACTTAAGGCTAAAAGGGAAGAAAAAAAAAAAACCCAACTATCAACGACTTGAGACTGGAGAATTATTCATACAGAAGGATCAGAAATCACTGAATATTTCATAAGAGCAGAACATCTGCCTCTCCCCGCTCCACTGATAAGAGACTGATTAGCAGGAATAGGTCTAATATATTACTAAACTAACAGGCCTGTCATGTCTCTCTGTATCCATGTCATTCTGCACCAAACTCTGACCTTCCTTCACACTCTCTTCGTTTCAAGTTCGATGCGCCTTCGAGGATCTGCGGAGAAGAGGCGGCCATGTTTAGACAGCGGCGACATGTGCAAATTATCTCATGATCAAGTCGCATGATGAGACAATAATGATAACGTGTCCCCGAAACATTGTTTATACTTTGAGAATAAAAAAAAAACATTGAAATCATCTATACAAAATGATGTCTGTGGTGTCACCTGCTTATGACATCATGAAAGTGTATGTCTTTCTTCCAATGGGAAATGTCTAGTTTGCATATCAAGTCGCAAGACAATGCCGTAAGCAGGAGACAACTGCAGAAATGTAAAATATAAGAATGGATGTTTGTACCCTGATGTCCCAGGATCTAAATTTAAGTAGATGGGTGGAGCGGGGTATTCTTAAAATATCAGACATAAGTAACGAGCTAGGGTTTCTTCCCTTTCCTGCGCTTCAAACCAAATATCTACTTAAGGCCTCAGAGGCCTTTACCTATATAAGACTAATAAGTATTTTGGGGAAATTCAATATTATTAACGAGGGTACTTTAGAAAAACTTTACTTTAGTGCTCTGCCGAAATTAACATCAAAAATCAGGAATCTAATAGAGGCAGCCAAAGAACATGGGAAACTAACAAGTATCACGAAATGGGAAAACGACCTAGGGGAGACCTATTCAACTCAGGAATGGATAAAATCCTTTAACAACGTTAGGAAAAACATACATTGTATTAACATCCAAGAAAATTATATAAAAATCCTCCATAGGTGGTATATGGTCCCTACAAAGCTAAGTAAATTTCAAAGCCACACTTCTGATCTGTGTTGGCGCTGCGGTCTACTCCCAGGTTCGCTGTTTCACACTTGGTGGGAATGTAAGACACTGGACAAAATCAGAGAGAATATAAAATTCCTAATAAATAAGGTGGGATTTAACATAGAAGCTCTTTCACCAGCCAATTTTCTCTTTCATCTTAGATATCCCAAATTATCTAAAACACAAATGGCGCTACTGATACATATTACAATGGCTACCAAATTGTGCTTAGCGAGACATTGGAGAAAAACTACTATTCCTAACCTAAAAGATATAGTAGAACAAATTGACTATCAGGCTACTATGGAGAAGGCACTATTTCTTGATGAGAAAAGGATCCCGGAATATAACAAAATTTGGGAACCCTGGCTCTCCTTCCAAGAAACTTTTAATTCGAACTAAAATAAGGGTGACCTAACTGAATTGTTTCTTGATGAATTACCATTCCAAAACCCATGGACATTAGTTTTAAAACGCTCAATAATGTAAGCTAGAGCTGAGGGAATCCCACTAATAATTGAACTTGCAACCCTACGGGTAGAAGACATGTCTGCATGTGATGCATTAGCCCAATGAACCATCTCAAAGAACATATGTTATCCGATCTCTTCCATGAAAGGTCAGAAGATACAAATTTCCCAGGCAGTGAAGTTGCTAATTGATAGTAATATAGGAAATATATGCTGGAAGCAGCTGAATTCTAGCCGGGTGAGGATCATAGGATTATAGTCCACAAACAGGTTTTTACTGAACTCACAGTACAGTCCGGCATGGCTCTGAAGAAACCAATCACAACATTTTTACACCTGTATCAAAGAGAGAAAGATGCTGATTAGCTGATATTAATAAGTGGTATGATCCAGAAAGGGAACAGAAGACAGGTCTCTGGTTTGCTGTATCCACCACAGCAGAGCAGATGTTTCATCAAAACCCATTTACAGTGAGCACAGATTTCTGCATAATAATCTCCCATTCACAGGTTGTGGAATATTTGGAATGTAAAAGCCGTATTTTGAGTTCTGTTTTAGCTTTCAATCGTTTTTTAGTTTCCTTTGAAGAGAACCGATGTCGGAATAAATCCATGTGGAAATTTTACTTTTACTGCGTGGGAGAGTCTGGACAATTCATTCTCACTTGTGCCTCTAATATGAAAGCACAAGTGTAAAGGTTAGTGGCCCTTAGTATGAGGATAAACAGGTACTTTTTATAGTACATGTCAGTGTATCCTCTGTCCACCAGCTGCCATGCTTACATGGGAAGCAGGAAGTCGGTCTGGTCGGCGACTGGCTAGTGCAGGGTGTAGGGTTGCAACCTGGCCGGTATTTTACCGGCAGGCCGGTAAAAAATTGGCATCAGGCCAATATTAAGTCTATGGAGACAGTACCAAGGCCGGTATTTTTTTAAGAAAAGGTGGCAACCCTAGCAGGATGAGACCTTTGTTTTTTGCATGGGATTAGAGCATATTTGCCTTAGCCAGGTCTCCTCTGCTCATCCAATGCAAAAAAAAGAGACCCCACACAATGCAGACCTTGACCAGACAAGCGGGGAGCGAGCCCCTCTCCAGGGACGCTGTGTGTCAGCTGTGAGATAAAGCGGAGAGCAAACCCACCAGTATCTATTAAAGGGAAACGAAACGTTGTTTAACCCTTGCTTCCTTAAAGGAATCAAGGGTTAAACAATACATTTGCTGGTAGAATGAAGCAAACCCGACGTGTACCTTAATAGATCCACGCGGGTTTACTTTCTGCTATGTCTTGCATGTGAGACACAGCAGGTCCCGGTTGTTGTGTGCGGGGGCTCGCCCCTCTCTGAAAGCTGATTGTGAGGGTCTCTCGCTGATAGCACAGTGAGAGTCCCTTGTTTTTGCACGGGATCCGCAGGGGGGTCCTAGTTAAGGTGCTCATACAAAACAAGGGTCTCCCTCTGCGCTAGCAGAGAGAGCCGGTCGCCGACCAGACGGCTGTCTGCTTCCTATGGAATCATGGCAGCTGTCGGTCAGAGGACAAACTGGCGCGTACTATCAAAAGTACTATCAAAAGTACACGCCAGGTCAGCCTCATACTAGGGACAACTAACTTTTCACTTGTGTTTCTATATTAGAAGCATAAGTGAAAAAAAAGTTTAGTGTCCCTTTAAGATGCACGTCGGATAGACTTGGGAGATGCAGGAAACTTTTTTTTAACCTTTGCTTCCTTCAGGGATGCAGGGGTTAAACAAAATTATCCCTGTCCTTTAATAAAACACTTCCTAGGTCAGCTGGTACAATAAAAGCCCCTTAAAAGGACATCTCGGATTTTCATGCATTCCAAAATTAATTGAAAGTCTAAAATGTATTAGTAAAATATATACAGTCACTAAAATTGTAATAACTGTATTCTGTAATGTTAATTAAATAACCTTGAATAATTCGCTGATTTCCCTCCGAACGCATGTGAATTATACATTCTTCAGGGCAGCATGAAAACATTGCATGTGCCCCTCAAAAACATGGCCGACCATACAGCTGTATGCATGGAAGAAGAAGTAGGAGGAGAAGTGGGAGGAGTTAATGTACAAATTATTCTGTTTAATAGCAACAAAACAGTAGCAGTTTAAAGAGCAACGCAGAAAGTTTTGAACAGCGCAGTAAAACAAACTCCCAAACCTTTTTCTTAGAAATTTACCCAGCAGTCATTTCAACTAAAGTTGAGCTTAATTTAAAGATTGCACCAAGTGTAGGTATTTTATATAGAAATGCTTAATGCAAGAATACAAATAAAGAACCTTATTGAGGCCTCTCTGTTCCATATAGCTCTCTCAGGGGCGGACATAATGGCTCAGATTATAGAAACATAGAATGTGTCGGCTGATAAGAACCATTCGGTCCATCTACTCTGCCCAATAAATCCTACATCTGACCAAAAATTCTAAACAACATGTCCGCCTCCTGATAACTATACAGAGCAAAGATTCTAAACAACATGTCCGCCGACTGATAGAGCTATACAGAGCAAAGATTCTAAACAACATGTCTGCCCCCTGAGAGAGCTATACAGAGCAAAGATTCTAAACAACATGTCCTCCCCCTGATAGAGCTATACAGAGCAAAGATGCTAAACAACATGTCCGCCCCCTGATAGAGCTATACAGAGCAAAGATTCTAAACAACATGTCCGCCCCCTGATAGAGCTATACAGAGCAAAGATTCTAAACAACATGTCCACCCCCTGATAGACCTAGTAACATAGTAACATAGTAATTTAGGTTGAAAAAAGACACAAGTCCATCAAGTTCAACCCTTCTACCTATCATTACAGCTTTTGATCCAAAAGAAGGCAAAACCCCCTAGCTATTTCGAATTTTGCCTTCTATTTTCTCCTTGGATCAATAAGCTCTTTTATTAATGCTTATTCTATTATTAATAGCCCTGTATGTTCTGCTTTCCTAAAAAAAACATCCAAACCATTTTTAAATGCATCTATTGTGGTTGCTAGCACTACCTCTCTTGGCAGGGAGTTCCATAACTTTATTGTCCTAACCGTAAAGAATCCCTTCCTTTGCTGTCTATGAAATCTTTGCTCTTCCAGTCTCAGGGGGTGACCTCTTGTTCTTTGTACCTTTCTGTTAATGAACAGGCCCCTGGAGAGCTCTTTATATTGGCCCTGCAAATATTTATATAATGTTATCATATCCCCTCTGAGACGCCTTTTTTCTAACATATAAAAATGCAATTTTTTAATTTCTCTTTTTTTCTTATATCTCTTCATAACTCAGATCCTCCTATCCCCTTATTAATTTTGTAGCTCTCCTTTGCACTTTTTCTAGTTCCTTAATATCCTTTTTAAGGACTGGTGCCCAGAATTGTACTGCATATTCAAGGTGAGGTCTTACCATTGATTTGTAAAGAGGCAAGATGATGTCCTCCTCCCGTTAATCTATACCTCGTTTTATACATGCCAATAGCTTATTGGCCCTTGCAGCTGCTGACTGGCATTGGGCACTATTGTCAAGTTTGTTATCTATAATTATTCCTAAATCCTTTACATTAGTAGAAAGAGGTGATATATAGAACTTTAAGACCCCCCCCACCACCACATCACCCGCTCCCCTCACTTGGCATGTGGGGGTTAAATCCTTCCTCTCACATCATTATCATGTTGTTGCCTTATCCATGGATAATGCTAGACAGGGCCAATTAACAAGTCACACTCTGCAATCATTCCATTGCCACATTTATATGAAGAGCAGAATCTGACATGTGTCTGGCTACACGTTACTCTATACCTTGTCATGCCACGGACAGCCCTGATCCACTCGCCTGCAAGTAAAACAAAGCAATGTTACAGTATCACCTGGGCGGCTGTCACAGAATATGTCCAGAATAATGGAAAACCAGTAATTACTCACAGTCTTTACACCGGCTAAGTAAACTGTAGCTGGCATTATATACAGACGCACAGCTGCCTCTGGAAGGAAGCTGTATCCTGTGGGCTAGAGAGCTCCCTCTGAGAGGAGGATGGCTACTGTGTTCTAGAGAGCTCCCTCTGCAAGGAGCTTAGCTCCTGGGTTCTAGAGAGCTCCCCTGGGAGGAGCTTGGCTACAATGTTCTAGAGAGTTCCCACTGGGTACAAAGATTGATAGACAGATATACTGACAGATAAGGTACAGAGATTGGTACAGATATACTGACAGATAAGGTACAGAGACTGATAGACAGATATACTGACAGATAAGGTACAGAGATTGATAGACAGATATACTGACAGATGAGGTACAGAGATTGACAGACAGATATACTGACATATAAGGTACAGAGATTGATAGACAGATATACTGACAGATAAGGTACAGAGATTGATAGACAGATATACTGACAGATAAGGTACATAGACTGATAGACAGATATACTGATAGATAAGGTACAGAGACTGATAGACAGATATACTGACAGATAAGGTACAGAGATTGATAGACAGATATACTGACAGATAAGGTACAGAGATTGATAGACAGATATACTGACAGATAAGGTACAGAGATTGATAGACAGATATACTGACAGATAAGGTACATAGACTGATAGACAGATATACTGATAGATAAGGTACAGAGACTGATAGACAGATATACTGACAGATAAGGTACAGAGATTGATAGACAGATATACTGACAGATAAGGTACAGAGACTGATAGACAACTATACTGACAGATAAGGTACAGAGATTGATAGACAGATATACTGACACATAAGGTACAGAGACTGATAGACAGATATACTGACAGATAAGATACAGAGATTGATAGACAGATATACTGACAGATAAGGTGCAGAGATTGATAGACAGATATACTGACAGATAAGATACAGAGACTGATAGACAGATATACTGACAGATAAGGTACAGAGATTGATAGACAGATATACTGTCAGATAAGGTACAGAGATTGATAGACAGATATACTGACAGATAAGGTACAGAGATTGATAGACAGATATACTGACAGATAAGATACAGAGACTGATAGACAGATATACTGACAGATAAGATACAGAGATTGATTTTCTACAGAGATTGATAGACAGATATACTGACAGATAAGGTACAGAGACTGATAGACAGATATACTGACAGATAAGGTACAGAGACTGATAGACAGATATACTGACAGATAAGATACAGAGATTGATAGACAGATATACTGACAGATAAGATACAGAGACTGATAGACAGATATACTGACAGATAAGGTACAGAGATTGATAGACAGATATACTGACAGATAAGGTACATAGACTGATAGACAGATATACTGATAGATAAGGTACAGAGACTGATAGACAGATATACTGACAGATAAGGTACAGAGATTGATAGACAGATATACTGACAGATAAGGTACAGAGACTGATAGACAGATATACTGACAGATAAGGTACAGAGATTGATAGACAGATATACTGACAGATAAGGTACAGAGATTGATAGACAGATATACTGACAGATAAGATACAGAGACTGATAGACAGATATACTGACAGATAAGGTACAGAGACTGATAGACAGATATACTGACAGATAAGGTACAGAGACTGATAGACAGATATACTGACAGATAAGATACAGAGATTGATAGACAGATATACTGACAGATAAGGTACAGAGACTGATATACAGATATACTGACAGATAAGATACAGAGACTGATAGACAGATATACTGACAGATAAGGTACAGAGATTGATAGACAGATATACTGACAGATAAGATACAGAGACTGATAGACAGATATACTGACAGATAAGGTACAGAGACTGATAGACAGATATACTGACAGATAAGGTACAGAGATTGATAGACAGATATAATGACAGATAAGGTACAGAGATTGATAGACAGATATACTGACAGCATGGTAGAGTCAGTGCAGTGCTGCCTGCATGGTAGAGTCAGTACAGTGCTGCCTGCATGGTACAGTCAGTATAGTGCTGCCAGCATGGTAGAGTCAGTGCAGTGCTGCCTGCATGGTAGAGTCAGTGCAGTGCTGCCTGAATGGTAGAGTCAGTACAGTGCTGCCAGCATGGTAGAGTCAGTGCAGTGCTGCCTGTATAGTACAGTCAGTACAGTGCTGCCAGCATGGTAGAGTCAGTGCAGTGCTGCCTGCATGGTAGAGTCAGTGCAGTGCTGCCAGCATGGTAGAGTCAGTACAGTGCTGCCAGCATGGTAGAGTCAGTGCAGTGCTGCCTGCATGGTAGAGTCAGTGCAGTGCTGCCAGCATGGTAGAGTCAGTGCAGTGCTGCCTGCATAGTACAGTCAGTGCAGTGCTGCCAGCATGGTAGAGTCAGTACAGTGCTGCCAGCATGGTAGAGTCAGTGCAGTGCTGCCTGTATAGTACAGTCAGTGCAGTGCTGCCTGCATGGTAGAGTCAGTACAGTGCTGCCAGCATGGTAGAGTCAGTGCAGTGCTGCCTGTATAGTACAGTCAGTGCAGTGCTGCCAGCATGGTAGAGTCAGTACAGTGCTGCCAGCATGGTAGAGTCAGTACAGTGCTGCCAGCATGGTAGAGTCAGTGCAGTGCTGCCTGTATAGTACAGTCAGTGCAGTGCTGCCTGCATGGTAGAGTCAGTACAGTGCTGCCTGCATGGTAGAGTCAGTACAGTGCTGCCTGCATAGTACAGTCAGTGCAGTGCTGCCTGCATGGTAGAGTCAGTACAATGCTGCCAGCATGGTAGAGTCAGTGCAGTGCTGCCAGCATGGTACAGTCAGTGCAGTGCTGCCTGCATGGTAGAGTCAGTACAGTGCTGCCTGCATAGTACAGTCAGTACAGTGCTGCCAGCATGGTACAGTCAGTGCAGTGCTGCCTGCATAGTACAGTCAGTGCAGTGCTGCCTGCATGGTAGAGTCAGTACAATGCTGCCTGCATAGTACAGTCAGTACAGTGCTGCCTGTATAGTACAGTCAGTGCAGTGCTGCCAGCATGGTAGAGTCAGTACAGTGCTGCCAGCATGGTACAGTCAGTGCAGTGCTGCCTGCATGGTAGAGTCAGTGCAGTGCTGCCTGCATAGTACAGTCAGTGCAGTGCTGCCAGCATGGTAGAGTCAGTGCAGTGCTGCCAGCATGATAGAGTCAGTACAGTACGGCCCTCATGGTTCTCTGTCTATTATAGTCAAAGTCACTCATGTTAGGTAATGAGAATAAAGGAGGCTCTGTGAGCATCTTCTCTGCCAATATGTGTCTCTCACCCCGTAACAGAGACATCATGGGAACATTTTTAGCCTGCAGGCTACAAACACTAAAAACCAGGGGAGTGAAGCAGCTCCCGAATACAGGCTGATGAGTAACAGCAGATGGAGAAACACAGGTTTTATATCATGAAATGATCATCAGGATTATATCTGAATCAGTTCCTGTATGCTCCTACATTTATTGCTTTCCCTGGAGGTTTTATCCGTGCATCTACTACTCTTTCAGAAATGTGAAGCTTGCCAGTCAGTCATCCAGATTCATCGGTAGTATTAGTTCGTTTCTTGCACTTTTGCATTCTTAAGGACCTGTGAATTTGCCAAATGTATTATACACTTTATAGACATAATACAGCAGTACACAGCCCTGGGGACAGTAAGACATGGTGCCCATGATTCAGTGGTGGGACTTGGCCCATCTCGGAGATGTGGGTCAACCTTACAGTCCAACTCCATGCAGGGCTCTGAGCAAATATCAGCTCTATAGGGTCTTTCAGTTTCTTAGAACCACCAGTATTTTATGAATATGAAGGCCATGGAGCCCACGTACATTACACTACCCAGAATCCTTTTCTGGAAAGCAATAGTTTAAAAAAAATAAAAAAAAAAACTTATTAAAAGAGGTCCGCAGGCTCCTGGGGAAAAAAAAAAAACATTAAAACAAACCAAATGTCAAAAAGAAAGAATATATACCAGGTTTTATGGAGACTAGATGGAAAACCTGATTTAAAAATAACAAAGTCAAAGAAAATCTATAACTTCAAAGGGTATTGTCTGTGCATTAATATGACAGAACTTTCAATTACTTTTACTGTGGCTCTTCTTCTTTGGGCTCATTCAATATATTCCTAGGCTATTATGTTGATGGATTCTGCACTACATATTTATACTTATTTTTTGCTTTAAGGAATCTTTTGTGTAAGATTTTTTTTTTTTTTTTAGATGCTAAGCTCAGTGCTGCATATGGATGAAATAAGGCTATCTTGTGTAAGTCAGCAAATATTATAGGTAATGTGCAGACATAAGGAATAAATCACCGGACAAAGACGCCATTGGCTATAAAGATGCTCACGCCACTTTAAGGTATAACATGAGACACAAAGATTCACTGAAAACAGAAAGAAACTCCTGCCAGGAAGGGCTGCAGCTCTCGGTATTCAGTTATAGTCTATAACTTTGGAAATATAAAATATAAAAAAAAAAATTAAAAATATTTTTTTTTTTAGATTACAATATAAATAATAAAATAATAATATTAAGTGCAAAATGCAACCCCTGCTATTTTTGTAGGATAATCAGAGTTATAACATATGTCAAAGGAAAAATATAATTTTAAACAATGTATCTAAAACATTTTTTGATAACATTACAATCATAAAAAAATAAAATAAAAACAAAATTAAAGATTAAACCACTGCTATTTGCTAATAATTATTGGAAGTTACAGTCTATGATGTTGGAACAAATATATGGGTTTAAAAAGTGTAAAATGATTAAAATAAATAATAATATTTAGTTGTTAATAATTATATCTGAAACTTTGTAAACCTCATGAGAAGGAAAATTGTAGAAAAAATATGAGGAACATGTATAATATTGCTGATTTTGTATAATATTGTTGATATATCCATTAGTAATTTGATTGTATTAGAAATAATCTGAAAATATAAGATAAATTATAAATGATATAATGTTTAAAATATATGTAAAAACTTGAAATAAAAAGATTTGGAAAAAAAATGGAAATATATAATTTATTATTTATTTTTTTATGTTCATATTAGTCTATGACGTTGGGAATATATAATTTAAAATTAAAAATGTAAAAAATATTTTTATTACATTACAATAATAAAAAAAATTTTTTATGGAAGTGCAAAATCCAACCCACGATATTTGCTGAGGATAATCACATTTAAAGCTTATGGTGTTGGAAAAATGTAATTTTAAACATATTAAAATTGCTATTTAGATTATAATACTAAAACCAAATATTATTTTTATTTTTTTTGTAAATGAAAAATTCAACCCTTGTTATTTGCTAATGATTATTAAAATATAGATGATGACACTGGAAAAATATACATTTTATAAAATATATGTATATATATTTTAATTACGGTTTAATAAAAATATATGTATTTTCTTTTGTAAATGCAAAATGCAGCTCATGCTATTTACTGGGCATTATTGCAGTAATAGTCTACGGCATAACAATGAAGGGAGCACAGGATGATTCATTTCTTATAAAAAAAATATATATATATCTATATATATTAAAAATATTGGTGTTATTATTATATCATAATTACAAAATTACAAAAACCCCTGATATAGTAAGGCCGCAGCTTCCAGTTTTCATTTTGCTGAGTATTACAGGTTAAGTACCCCTCATATGAAATCGTTTGGACCAGCAGCATTTCGATGGCTAATACTTTTGGTTTTCTGAAGTATCCATTTTCTGAACTGACCCAAATCCCCCAAAAAATACCGGCCATGCCATGGCGTCCATAGATTTGACTGGCATCAAGTCAATTTTTTACTTGCCTGCCGGTAAATACCGAAACCTGGGTCTTGTATACTTTGTTCCGGCCGGTAAAAACCGGCTGGTTGGCAACCCTAGCGGGTTTCACTCAATTTAAAGATTAATTTCACTGAAAAACTACATGAGTTGTGTGATTTGTCTCAGTGCAAAATTCAGTGCATTTCTCATAGATTAAACACGTGCAACATACAGAGCATAAGCCGGGTGTAGCTGCCACTAGCACACGATCCGAGTGCTGACATGATGCCGTTCAGGCAGAACCAGAGCATGGGAAGGTGTTATAATGACCACAGACTGGGGGAAAGGGTGTAAATTGGACAGAGAAGGATAATCATTACGATGTCACAGTGGGTGAAGAGCTATGCTGTATAGTACCTTCCCATCGAGCCACTTTCCAGAGTGCAAACGGCTGGGCATTATTACTAAACAGACAATGGGATTATCACCTAATGTACTAAATATCAAAGATGAAATGTCAAACAATATGGTACCTCTAAGACGCACAGAACACTTTTTTAGAGGTACTATGGGAGAAAAGCAGGGGTAGTTTAATCGTAGACCATTCCACTTCTTACTATAGCCCCACCCACTCCTTACCATAGCCACACCCACTCCTTATCATAGCTCCCCCACTCCTCCCCATAGCGCCGCCCACTCCTCCCCGTAGCACCACCCACTCACCCATGGCGCCACCAGTTATTGTTTACAAGTTGTTAACCAAGCCCCACCCACCTCCCACCAGTGTTCCACACACTGCGTCTGTCAGGTTCTTCCCCGCAGCAGCTCCCCTGAGTACAACCTCTCTCCCAGCCGAGATCCGTCACACGCGCTTGCCAGCGCGTCCACGTCTTCACGTGACCTGTCTCCATGGAGGCGCGCGCCCGATGACGTCACGCACGTCGCGTACCCGCGAGGCGCGGAAGATTTAAAAGCCAGAATCACTAAGCAAACAGTGCTTGGTGATTCTCGTGTATTCGATAGCCTAGCGTTTCCTCATTATTGATTGTTACTGAACCTGGATTTCCTGACTACCCTTCTGCCTGCCTGTGCCCCTTGATACCTGGACTGTTTCTCGTTATTCTGATTCTCTGGTAACCTGACCCCGGCTTGTCTCTCGTTTTGCTACTTCTCTATTGCCCCTGATCTTGGACTGTTTTCGTTTTGCTTATTGTCAGTGTGGATTACAACTGCTGCAAGTTCCTGCATTTAACCCCTGTCAGTGTGGACTACAACTGTTGCAAGTTCCTGCATTTAACCCCTGTCAATAAAAATATCTGTATTGTACCATCCTGCATTTTTGGTCTTCATCCAGTATAACTCTCCTCACATAATCACCAAGCCTTCATATCATGGAGACCGCGGGACTAACCGACGCTATTGCTGCTCTCACTCAGCAATTAGTCACTCTCAACCAGTCGGTACAAGACCTACAGACAGGACAAGCTAACCTACAACAACAGATACAACACCTACAAGGTAATGCCCCTGAACCCGCAGTGGCGGCGCATGCACCTCCTCCAACCCCTATTTTTTTGGAAGGGGCTATCACATCTGAACCACAAGTTGTCTTACCAGAGAAATTCACCGGCGATAGACAGAAGTATCGTACTTTCATCACTTCCTGCCAGATCCTGTTTAACCTTCGTCCTCGTACGTATGCCTCTGACTATGTGAGGGTACATACCGTAATCTCGCTTCTCCTGGACGAACCACAGCTATGGGCCCACCATCTCCTCCACACCAACAGTCCGGTCCTTGACACTTGGGGTTCTTTTCGACAAGCATTAGACTCTTTATACGAAGATCCCTTCAGAGTCACTTCAGCTACTAATGCCATTCGTGCTCTGAGACAAGGCCGTCGACCAGTGGAGGAATTTATAACTGAATTTCGCAGGCTTGCATTAGAGACCACTTGGAACGAATCGGCACTCCTAGACCAGTTCCGTCTGGGACTATCCGATGGCCTTAAGGACGAATTAGCTCGTGTTGGCATACCTTCCTCCTTGGATGACCTTACCCGTTTAGTCACCCAGATAGACCGCAGGCTACGCGAACGAAGAGCAGAACGGTCCAACACCCCTAACTCTGCGGAATCATCTTACAGCCCACCATTATACGAGTCCAGAAACCCAATTCCCCAAAACACAGAGGAGCCTATGCAGATTGGACTAGTCCGAGGTCCCCTCTCTACAGAAGAGAAGACCAGACGTAGAAACCTGAATCTCTGTCTGTACTGCGGTAAACCAGGACATATGTACAAGGAATGCCGTGCCCGTAAACGACTCACAGATGGTAAGCAAACTTCTTCCTCTCATGAGAATAATACGGTATCAGCTACAGACAAGACCCCTCATCTTTCCATTCCTCTTTCCTTACAGTGGAATAAAGGTCCTATTCCCATGATGGCGATGGTGGATTCCGGGGCCAGCGGGTGCTTCATCGACACTGATCTGGTTAAGGCCATCGCAATTCCTACCCGTAAGAAGAAATCACCCATGCACATCCAACTGGTAGATGGGAGCCCTTTAAAAACTGGTCCCATTACACATGAAACCATCCCTCTGGTCATGACGATTGGTGAAGGACATAGGGAGATCATTCAATTCGACATTGTACCAGCGCCTATATTCTCTATCATACTGGGACTTCCATGGCTTCGGTTACACAATCCCATCATCAACTGGGGATCCGGCATACTTACATTTACCTCTAATCTTTGCATCAACAAGTGCCTGTTTAAAAACATTGCGTGTTTTACTTCCGAGTCAAAATCACTCCCTACTCTACCTTCAGCCTACTCCCAATTTCAGGATGTGTTTGAGAAAAAGAAGGCAGACTCACTCCCTCCTCACCGGAATTATGACTGCCCAATTGATCTTCTTCCAGGAGCACCCATTCCTTTTGGAAGGATCTACCCCCTCGCTGAACCCGAACTCACCGCACTGAAAGCCTATATAGAAGACAACCTAGCCAAAGGTTTTATAAGACCTTCCACCTCTCCTGCGGGTGCGGGTATTTTCTTTGTCAAAAAGAAGGATGGTGGATTGCGTCCCTGTATAGATTACAGAGAACTTAATAATATTACTACGAAGAATCGTTACCCACTACCCCTCATTTCGGAATTATTGGATCATCTCCGCACAGCACAATTCTTCACGAAAATCGATCTGCGAGGAGCGTATAACCTAGTGCGTATCAGGAAGGGGGATGAGTGGAAAACGGCCTTCAGATCACGTTATGGACATTATGAGTACAAAGTTATGCCATTTGGACTTTGCAACGCACCAGCTACTTTTCAACATTTTGTCAATGACATCTTTCGAGATATTCTGGACCACTTTGTGATCATCTACCTTGATGATATTCTCATCTACTCCCCATCATTAGAGACACACAGACAACACGTACATACAGTTCTCAACCGCCTGAGACAACATCAGCTATACGCTAAACTGGAGAAATGTGAATTTGAGAGTAAATCAGTGGAATTCCTGGGTTTCATTTTGTCTCCAAATAACATCCAGATGGACCCCAAGAAGATTACTGCAATACGAGACTGGCCGACACCCTCTGATAAGAAGAGTGTACAGAGGTTTGTGGGTTTCGCAAATTTTTATAGGAAATTCATCAGGAACTTTTCTAAGGTCATACAACCTATTACCGCCTTGACTTCCAAGAACCGATTGTTTTTCTGGACTAAAACAGCACAGGAGGCTTTCAATACTCTGAAGACTTGTTTTACCACAGCTCCTATTCTAATCCTTCCAGATCCTTCCAGCGCCTTTACACTTGAGGTGGACGCATCCGATTCAGCAGTTGGTGCAATCCTTTCCCAGAGGCACAAGGAGGATGGAAAATTACACCCTGTGGCCTTCTTCTCCAGGACTCTGTCACCGGCAGAGAGAAACTACAATATAGGTGAGAGAGAACTACTGGCGATAAAACTTGCATTGGAGGAGTGGAGACACCTATTGGAGGGTGCCCTTTTCCCTGTGACCGTCTTTACGGACCATAAAAACCTGGAGTATCTACGTACCGCTAGGAGACTACAACCTAGACAAGCCAGATGGGCACTCTTCTTCACACGCTTCAACCTCCATATCACGTATCGTCCAGGATCCCGTAATTTGAAAGCCGATGCTTTATCACGTATGACTGAACCCGAAGAGCCTCAAGGTGAGAGATCGAGTACCATACTTCAATCTGAACACTTCTTGAACGCCACACAATCAATTTGGGAGGCTCTCCGTAATCATCCTTCGACCCCTAGGGTACCCCATCCTGACCAATTGACACACCGTCAAGGACTATATTTTTACCAAGACAAAGCATACGTTCCCCCTGAGGTCCGTTTACAAGTCCTCCAATACTTTCATGATTCCCCTACAGCGGGGCACGGCGGTGTCCGACAGACCAAAGATCTTATTACCAGAACTTTTTGGTGGCCTGACCTACAAGTGGATGTCACGAGATTTGTTGCTTCCTGTGATACTTGCGCCCGTGCGAAAGAAAGACACCAAAAACCCTCAGGTCTTCTTCAGCCTTTGCCGATACCCGCTAGACCCTGGAGTGATGTCTCCGTGGACTTCATTACAGATCTACCCCGATCCCAACGATACAATACACTGATGGTCGTTGTAGACCGCTTTACCAAGATGGCACACTTCATTCCGTATACTCACCTACCCTCGGCTATAGAGACTGCAGACCTCTTCATAAGAGAAGTTTTTAGATTGCATGGTCTACCCGAAAACTTAGTGTCGGACCGGGGGACTCAATTCACCTCTCATTTCTGGAGAGCTTTCTGTACGGAATTACATATCCATCGTTCTCTCACTACGGCTTTTCATCCCCAAAGTAACGGTCAGACGGAGCGCACCAATCAAACTCTGGAACAATACCTACGCTGCTTCACCACGCATCTTCAAGATGACTGGAGCAAGTATTTGCCGCTGGCGGAATTCGCTTATAACAATCATATCCACAGCTCAACGGGAAAGTCCCCATTTTTTCTCAACTATGGCTTTCACCCTTCAATGCTCCCTGGGTCCCCTATTCCAAGCACCGTTCCCTCCGCTTCTGTTCACATACGTAATATCACCCGCACATTTGCCTTACTCCGTGATACTCTTCTCCACTCTCAACAACGATACAAAGCCTTCGCAGACAGACATCGTTCGGATGCTCCTGTGTACAAACCGGGCGACAAGGTGTGGCTATCCACCAAACACCTAAAACTCTCCTGTCCCACGAAGAAACTGGGTCCTCGATTCCTTGGTCCTTTCCCCATCATCGAGGTTATATCTCCTCTGGTCATGAGATTACGCTTACCTGCATCTATGAGGATCCACCCGGTGTTTCATGTCTCCTTGCTCAAACCGTGGGTGGCTAACCTTTTTCCAGGTAGACAGGGGTCTCCCCCAGATCCGGTTTTGGTCGATGGTATGGAAGAGTATGAAGTAGAAGAGGTGCTTGATTCTCGCCTTCATCGTGGTCGGCTTCAATATCTCATACACTGGAAAGGATATGGGGAGAGCGACAGATCTTGGGAACCGGCTGCACTTGTTCACGCTGATGAGTTGGTCCATGCCTTTCATGATCGTCATCCCAATCGTCCTGGCCAGTGGCGAGCCCGGAGGTCTCGCTTTGGGAGGGGGAACTGTCAGGTTCTTCCCCGCAGCAGCTCCCCTGAGTACAACCTCTCTCCCAGCCGAGATCCGTCACACGCGCTTGCCAGCGCGTCCACGTCTTCACGTGACCTGTCTCCATGGAGGCGCGCGCCCGATGACGTCACGCACGTCGCGTACCCGCGAGGCGCGGAAGATTTAAAAGCCAGAATCACTAAGCAAACAGTGCTTGGTGATTCTCGTGTATTCGATAGCCTAGCGTTTCCTCATTATTGATTGTTACTGAACCTGGATTTCCTGACTACCCTTCTGCCTGCCTGTGCCCCTTGATACCTGGACTGTTTCTCGTTATTCTGATTCTCTGGTAACCTGACCCCGGCTTGTCTCTCGTTTTGCTACTTCTCTATTGCCCCTGATCTTGGACTGTTTTCGTTTTGCTTATTGTCAGTGTGGATTACAACTGCTGCAAGTTCCTGCATTTAACCCCTGTCAGTGTGGACTACAACTGTTGCAAGTTCCTGCATTTAACCCCTGTCAATAAAAATATCTGTATTGTACCATCCTGCATTTTTGGTCTTCATCCAGTATAACTCTCCTCACAGCGTCTTACATTATGTTTAATTAGATTTCAAGGTATTTTCGAACCTGTCCCATGATTCAGTGCAGTAACAGATGTTCTTGTCGGCTCGCTGTTATTATAATTATCAGTTGCATAGTTAACATGTATTTATTTACATGGACTGTGTCTAATCTACACATTGTTTGAACTTTGCATGTAGAGAATGAAAAAATGAGAAACAAATGATCTCTACACTGTGTCAGTAGGATCACAACAAATGCAGAAATGAAAACAAAAAATGTATCTCTGGTGTCTCAAGTTTATGACATCACCTTGTGGCTCGATATGCAAATTAACTAGTTTTAATGGGAAAAAATGTTATTTCATAACTTCCCATCTCTTGTCCCTGGCAAATTGGGACAACGGGAGACAGAACTTTGGGGGCCGCACACACGTTAAACACTGTCAATGCACAGGCGCAGTGGATGTCCTAGACACTTTACACTGGAGATTCTGCTCTTTAAGCCCACCGTGTTGCAGAGTTTGACCTCTGTGCCAAAAAGCGGTACAGAGGTAGTGCTCATCGGGATAGCGGGATTACCTCCCAAAATCAGGACTGCAACCCTAGCCACAGGTGATGTCACAAAAAGGATCTGTTAATCTATGTGTTTGCTGCTCACACAGTGTACAGATAAAAAAAAAAGAGCATCTTTTAGTTTGCAGCATGTGTAACACTTCTACATAACGTTTCAAGTGATTCAGGATCGTTACTTGGAGCTGTGCTCAAGAGCTTACACTCAAGGACTACTTCAGGACACACTGATCACGGAGACTGTTCAGGGGCAAAGTGTCCCTGGAATTTAGGTCAGAGGCAGCTGTGGAGTCATATTTTCATCTCTCGCACACACAGCTGCCGGATTTAATCAGACAATAGTAAGAATTAGATTATTTTATATCAGACGAACAGATTATAGCACAATCCCCAAATCTTCCCCTGGTGCAGAGATTATCAGGAAGGTATAAGAACCCGCTCAGAATATAAATCTTATTACAAGAGAATCACAAAAGGCTCCTGAATCAATCTCTGCAGACGGCGTCAAAAAAAAATAATCTGGATTCCCATAGATTAACCCCCACGGGAGACAATGGTTTTATTTAATTACACTGAGCAGGCTCTGCATACAGCAAATCCACTGGACTTTCCTCAGCAAACACTGATGAGTCTTGTTTAGCAGATTATGGATTGCATCTTTAAGGTATTGGGCCTCTGCCACCTAAACATTGCTTATACTGTGACTGTAGAAAAATACAAAATAAAGAAAAATCATCTACACTGCATGCAAAGGAATACCATGAGAAATACACTATATGCACACAAGTATTGGGACCCCTGACCATTACACCAACAGAGACTTTGATGACACCACTTTCTAAATACATAGATTTGAAAGTGTCTGGACAAGTACAGCAGTGTCCGTGGAGCGGTCAGGGACAGTCACTAGAACATGAACCATAGACTTCATACCCGCCAAGAGCAAACGTTGGTTCTGACCCCCGAAGGTGGAGGCAACAGAGACATAAGGACATGGATTCATAAAGCGTGTAGAATAATGTCAAATAAACATTTATGACCATATTTTCTCTGTACTTAGAATAAAATAAGAGCCTTAATTTATCGTATGGAAGGTTTGCGTCTATATTTTATGAATTTGGGATTGCAATGAATATATTGTCGGAAAGAAATCTTTGGAGGTGATGTATATAAGGTGGCACTTGATAATATTTTTCGGATTTGCAAAATAATAATTTAAAAAAAAACCTCTGTATTTAGCTAAATATCTTTTAATCTGATGCAATCCTGCAATGACATATTCTATACTTTTGCTCTCAATTGTATTCCGAAAAGTGGCTGGAAAATGTATGTTGGTGAATCCGTGGTATATTCACATACGAGTTATACATTTGCACAATGACTGTTTTTTTTGCAGATGTAATATTTTTCTTCCTTTCATTTTATTTATTTAAACACTATTATTTTATTGATATATATATAATTTATTTATTATAGTTTCTTACATGATTAATTTAATTAGTATTATTAAAGATGTCTTTTTTTATATTTCATTATTATATTATTTTTCTTTATTTCCGTATACTTTTTTAAATGTGTGATGCTTTTGCGTGTGATTCATTTAAATAGTATTATTACATTTGCTTTCTTCATTAAATGGACTTCTTACATTATTATTTGAACATAAAAGTTGTAGTGTTTATTGATTTTTTTTTTTGTAGTTTAATGTAAACCTTTGTAGATTAAAAATATTATTATACATAAAATATTCTACATGAGAATTTTTTAAGATCTTAGTTTATAATCTTTTGATTGAAGTAATTAAAATGAACGTCCGAATCTTCATGACACTCGCAAGAATTTCCCAAAACATGTGGCACCTATTGAAACGTAAGGACCACAACATAGTGCAGAAGTGTAGTCACTCCCCAGGTTCAACCAAGTATACGCAGAATACGACAATAAATCCATTAATCAAAAAAGAAAAAAAAATGTTTCCTTTCCCCTTCTCTTCCCTACTCCCACCTTTCGTAAAGGGACTGTATCAACTACACATTGTTTTAAATGTGGATGTTGAGAATGAAAAAATATTGAAAATGATCTATACATTGTATTAGCAAAATTGTAAGCAAATGCCTTAATTAGGAGAGAAAAATGGGTTTTAAATGTATCTGTGGTGTTTGCTGCTCATCACCTGTGGCCTGATATGCAAATGAGCTGCTTTTCAGTAGGAAATGTGTAATTTGCATACCGTGCCAGATGTGATGTCATAAGCAGGAGACTCCAGAGATCCATGCAATACATATTGTTCTCAAAATTTAGGCATTTACTACAATAAAAGTAATGTTTAGGTGATACAGTCCCTTACAGTAAGGGATACAGTAAGCTTTCTATCCTCTCCTCTTTCTCCGCCCCCCCATCTTCCATATAACTTGTTTCTCATGACTTTTGAAATGGTAAGGAGTGCCAGAGGGCTGTGATGGGCACTGAAAGGGTTAAAGGAGAACAGAGACAACATTATGAAATAAAAAGAAAATATTCATCGGAAAAAAAAAAACAGTTATGAGGAGACAACGCCAAACAAAACAATTCAATAAATCCATAACAGGGAAAATTGTCAAAGCGTTCCTTTCAACTGAAACATTGTAATTACGTTAAATCTCTGATTAAAAACGAATTAGGACAAACAGCTGAAATTATATTTTTTCCCCCCACAAATGGATTTTAAGTTAAAAGCTGCGTCTTTGTCACACGTTCGTCTGTTGCCTCGCTCTCATGGCTGCACACAGGGGAGTTGGGTTATGAGATGTAATGGGGTCAATATCACACAGCGGGGAAGGCGGCCATGTTAGAATCTGCAGAGCCAAGTAGGACTGGTTCAAGGAGGAGGCTCAGCGAGAACAAAGCGTGACATGGAAGAGAGGGTGAGGGTACATATGGTTCCAGTTTGTGCAGTTACAGAATTGGCGCACTTTGTTTTTGGGGTTTCCTGTATTTATTAGTGGAGTCCATTATTTTGGTTGGAGCCATTCAGCAACACCAGTTTTAGGTGGGCACGTGGGAGAGGCTTGGGGACGATATTGTTCCACTGGTGACATGGGCAGCGGTGTATTTCGATTTTGTGCTGTTCTAGGTCTGAGTAAACTCTTGTACTCCACTCTCCAACCCTCATTTGTAGCACTCCTTTCTCTCCAGTACCCCTTAATTGCATAACCTTTCCACTACACCACAAGGCTTACAACAGTGCCATATTGCCCCCAAATAACTATCAACAGCATCAGGTTGCCCCCACATTCCTGTTAACAGTGCCCGATTGGCCCACATCCTTTTCCAGAGCACCATATTGCTCCCTAGTAATCTATAGGGGGAAGCCCCCGATGTCTGTGTAAGAAAAACAAAGCAGTGAGGGGGGATGTACCACCTTGTTGGCCTGGACATGAATACAACACTGGACATGAGGCAGAGGCCAAGGGACAGCGCTGAGTCACATGGCAACTTAAAATCCGGTTGGTACATAAGAGACGCTGAAGGACGATGGGGGAAGTTGAGAGCAGGAGTAGGCATCAGCATTGCCCATGGTGGACACTTGCAGGGGTTTGTGAATTTAATGAGGTTCTGTGGACCTTCATAGACACTGGTGACTTCTTCCGGATAGTTTGCAGATCCCTGGTTGAGAGTAGGAATGGTTCGTTTGTGAGGGAAGGTGTGGTTCCAGTGGAGACTAATATATGATATGGTTCTGGTGGTGGTACCAGGGATGCTGAAGGACAGTATGGTGGAGGTGAGGATAATGGGAAGATACAAGACAATGTGATGACAATCTTCTAGATGGAAAATATGAAGTTTAAGGTGCAGAGGTGACAAGATACAACAGTAGTGACGATGGTGTGGGTGCGAGAGCGATGGGAGATAATGTGGGAGTACTGAGGTGAGAATAATGATGACCAGATTGTCTGTAACTGATCGATATCAGGCAAGGGAGAGACTGGTTTGCTGCTGAATAAAGTGTAACTATCATAGTGAATCCAACCCCCAGGCAGTTTCGGTGAAGGCCCAGCCGCTGTACTCTCCTTTCCACTTGACATATGAACTCAATGATCAGGAAAATGGGGACAGACGGTAACAGACATCTGCCTGGCTCCAGAGCTGCGATTCTCATCTCCCCGGCAGTTACCAAGCGTGGCCATCCAGATGGAGCCCAATGTGTTTCATCGGAGACATTGGCGGTGGTCGTGCCTGTGCAGGTCTGTCAGATAGGTTTGGATTGAGCTCGTTCAGGGCCTGCCGGCTCCAAGAATTAAACAATGGGATTAGTAACCAACAGAACCATGGCTACATGATCAGTATCGCTGCACATCTCATGGCTGCACATTACACACCAGCATCTGTGCAGATTATATGAGGCTCTGTGCAAAATGGGAGATGAATAAAGAGCCATTCTGGGGCAGTCGCCATGGAAAACCAATGGAATGTTCCCGCTTATTGCTCCACTTTTACATCACTTCTAAATCCTAATCTGGTTCTTAACACGACACTGTCACTATATTTCCATATACAATGTGATGCTATACCTTAAACATCGTTCATGTGGTGAAAGTAGAGAACTCAAAATAATAATAATAAAAAAAAAAATCCATACTTTTTGTTCGCAGCACTGCACGCAAACACATTCTTTAAGACAATGCCTGTGGTGTCTCCGGTATATGACATCACCGCGCGTCCCATTGAACTTAGTGCATTTGTATATCAGGCCACAAGGTGATGTCATAAACAGGAGACACTGGAGGCAGATTTGTTTGTATTTATTGTTGCCTTTGCTTGCAATTCTGCTAATGCGATTGCTATCGCTGTGCGCGTCTACGTATAAAGCAGACTGTGTGCTGCCTGCGCTGGCTCCGCCCCCTCTGGAATTCCTGCTTGGCCCGGCGCTCCGTGCACCAGCACAGCCCATGTACGATGAGGCAGAAGCTGACAAGTGCTCGATCACTGTCTTGAGGTTGCTTCCTCCTCAATGTACAAACAAAAAAATACAAACACCGGTATATAGTTTGCACATCCCGCCTATTGTACAAATCACTTTCCAGCCTAATCTTTGTTTAGGTGACAGTGTCCCTTTGGCGATATGTACTAAGGTACTAATATGTGGTAGGATATTAGTTTGAAAGTTAAAGCTAAACAAGTTATTAGATGTTGAACGAGCATTGCTATGAATACCCCGTGGCACTCTCTCTATCAGATTAGCCACAAACACAATGGAGGCCTTGTCTTCCGACATCACCGTTTATTGGTCAAAATGTAGTTACCCCCATCACTATTATGGTATGGATTTCACCGGATGATGCACGGAATCTAATTTTTAAAGGGTCATCTTTTAGCCTCGCCCGAAATAAACTCTGCAATGTCGTTTATCAGCTCCGGGACCTGTTGGTTCCATTGATTGTCCAATGAATGATTCGCAGCACCATTCAGAACGGCTCATATTAACGAAAGCAATCAATAGTATTAAAAATAAGCATACCGCCTAGCTTTCTCCAGCCGATTAATTGTATCTGTGTGTATTACTGCCTGGCATTGACTCCATCGATCTTTACAGGGGACAATAACACTCTGACACATCATCAGGAATATAAAAACATCATTTGTTTTCATATTTAGACGACATATGTATTTGTTTTCCTGCTAGAAGATGTTATTTTCTTCCATTATTTGTATTTTTTCCTTTTGATCTGTGCTTTTAATGTTCTGTGAAATATAATAAGAGAAATGTGTTTATAATAAGACTTTGCTTTATTTCTATTTGCATGCTTCCCAACTGTGTGCATTCTGGCAGCAGGAGTTCTTCTCTGTAAGTTTGCTTTTTGACGTGGGTGAAGAGCGTTTTGGTTTTATATATGTGCATGTGTTATATTTTATTGGGGAAAGGATTATGCAATGCGAGTGTGTGTTTAATGCTTTTAGTGCTGGAGGATGGAGAGACTATTATTAAAATACAGGGTTAATGTGGTTACAGAAGTGATGTAACTTCCTCCCACTCTGAGAAAGCCAATCAGGTTTAAATATGTTATAGGTCTGTATAATGATTCAATATGTTTCTTTTTTTTTAATAAAAGGACAACAAAACATTTTTTGTTACTCAATGTTTTTTAAATAATTAACCTAAGCGAGCTTATTTATGTATTTTTTATACTATATTTCATTTGTAGAGTCCCCAGCCCCTACCAGAGACTCCGACACACAGGCTGTGTCTTGCAATCCGGATGCCAAATTCGGCCCCTTGGTTCATTTGTGTCAAGGGTCAGAAATGAAAGTAGATCAGCCGTTTGTGAGAAAGTGTCAGTTGTCAGACTGTAGTGATTACATGGGATGATCTTCCAGCACGGGTGGTAGTGGTGATCACAGTGATGGAGTTCAAACATACTTTCCAACATTCTGTAGCTGGCTCATGGGAATAAAGAGGGGGGCGGAGGGGCAGGGGGCCACATGACGCCATGTGATTACAAGCAATCTTCCGTGACGCCAGAAGCTTCAGCAATTTAAGCTCAATGCTACCTGTGCACAATACCAACACTGCGACAGAACCAAACTTGATGGGAAAGAATCCCCGCCCCCCACACGAAAAACAAAAACAAAAACAGGACTGTCCAAGCAAATCGGGGCTGTTGGCAAGGATGGTTTTAGCATGGGTAGGATTAGCATAAACCAGTCCTGGGATATTTGATGGGGATTCATTAATATAGTAAGTGTAATGATAAGATGATAATCTAATCAATGTCTGGAGGAGATGACAGATATCTGAACACCTTAGAGATATAGATGGAAACTAATCTATAATATGAAATCATTATAAAGTGAAGGATATCGGATCTGAGTAGGATCATTGTACACACTGCTGTTATCCAATCACTATTATATGAGTATATTCCTATCACTGCTTTAAGCCAAGAGACATTGTAACAGTTTATCTTTACCTCTGCTGCCTCCCCATCTTACAGGCGCTTCTGTGTAACACCTCCCCAAAGAGACAGGAAGAACAAATACACAAGATTCCTGCTTGTTGGGCAGACTAGACGGACCGAATGGTTCTTATCTGCCGACACATTCTATGTTTCTATGTTTGTTAAAGGGACTCTGTCCCTAAACACCACTCATACTGTGACTGTATAGAATAAAGGGATTCTGTCATCTAAACACCGCTCATACTGTGACTGTACAGAATAAAGGGATTCTGTCAAATAAACACTGCTCATACTGTGACTGTACAGAATAAAGGGATTCTGTCAAATAAACACTGCTCATACTGTGACTGTAGAGAAACACTGCTCATACTGTGACTGTATAGAATAAAGGGACTCTGTCCCTAAACACCACTCATACTGTGACTGTACAGAATAAAGGGATTCTGTCACCTAAACACCACTCATACTGTGACTGTACAGAATAAAGGGACTCTGTCCCTAAACACCACTCATACTGTGACTGTACAGAATAAAGGGATTCTGTCCCTAAACACCACTCATACTGTGACTGTATAGAATAAAGGGATTCTGTCACCTAAACACCGCTCACACTGTGTCTGTACAGAATAAAGGGATTCTGTCCCTAAACACCACTCATACTGTGACTGTATAGAATAAAGGGACTCTGTCCCTAAACACCACTCATACTGTGACTGTATAGAATAAAGGGATTCTTTCATCTAAACACTGCTCATACTGTGACTGTACAGAATAAAGGGATTCTGTCATCTAAACACTGCTCATACTGTGACTGTATAGAATAAAAGGATTCTGTCATCTAAACACTGCTCATACTGTGACTGTATAGAATAAAGGGATTCTGTCATCTAAACACTGCTCATACTGTGACTGTACAGAATAAAGGGATTCTGTCATCTAAACACTGCTCATACTGTGACTGTATAGAATAAAGGGATTCTGTCATCTAAACACTGCTCATACTGTGACTGTATAGAATAAAGGGATTCTGTCATCTAAACACTGCTCATACTGTGACTGTACAGAATAAAGGGATTCTGTCCCTAAACACCACTCATACTGTGACTGTATAGAATAAAGGGATTCTGTCATCTAAACACTGCTCATACTGTGACTGTACAGAATAAAGGGATTCTGTCATCTAAACACTGCTCATACTGTGACTGTATAGAATAAAGGGATTCTGTCATCTAAACACTGCTCATACTGTGACTGTATAGAATAAAGGGATTCTGTCATCTAAACACTGCTCATACTGTGACTGTACAGAATAAAGGGATTCTGTCATCTAAACACTGCTCATACTGTGACTGTATAGAATAAAGGGATTCTGTCATCTAAACACTGCTCATACTGTGACTGTATAGAATAAAGGGATTCTGTCATCTAAACACTGCTCATACTGTGACTGTACAGAATAAAGGGATTCTGTCCCTAAACACCACTCATACTGTGACTGTATAGAATAAAGGGATTCTGTCATCTAAACACTGCTCATACTGTGACTGTACAGAATAAAGGGATTCTGTCATCTAAACACTGCTCATACTGTGACTGTACAGAATAAAGGGATTCTGTCAAATAAACACTGCTCATACTGTGACTGTACAGAAACACTGCTCATACTGTGACTGTACAGAATAAAGGGATTCTGTCACCTAAACACCGCTCACACTGTGACTCTACGGAATATTGTGACACTGTCACCTAAACACCGCTCATACTGTGACTGTAGAGAATAAAGGGATTCTGTCACCTAAACACTGCTCACACTGTGACTGTACAGAAAAAAGGGATTCTGTCACCTAAACACTGCTCATACTGTGACTGTAGAGAAACACTGCTCATACTGTGACTGTACAGAATAAAGGGATTCTGTTACCTAAATATTGCTCATACTGTGACTGTATAGAATAAAGGGATTCTGTCACCTAAACACCGCTCACACTGTGACTCTACGGAATATAGTGACTCTGTCACCTAAACACTGCTCACACAGTGACTGTATAGAATAAAGGGATTCTGTCACCTAAACACCGCTCACACTATCACTGTACAGAATAAAGGGATTCTGTCACATAATCTCCGCTCATACTGTGACTGTACAGAATAGAGGGATTCTGTCACCTGTGACTTGATATGCAAATTACACATTTCCCATTGAAAATGAATTTGCATATCAAGTCACAGGTGATGTCATAAGCAGCAGTCGCCACAGACACATTAAAAATATATCTTTTTCTTATTTTGGTGGGATGAACCTGGTCATTCAGTACGTAGTGTGTGCCGACCACTATTCCCTCGGTAACATTACGTTAAGTTTAAATATATACTAAACATGTCTTTAACCTCCTGCTTCCATACAATGTGTTTCACTCTGACACTGTGAAGAGTAGTAGATACATGGAATAAGATGCCAGATATCTCGCCTCGGGTCAGGTGACTGCGGTCTGGAGCAGTTAATCGGTATGCTTTAAACGACACTTTCGCTTTTCAGGGAAATTTCTAGCGACTGAACCTTAAATCATCCTTAATAATCAATACTCAACCTTCTGTGGAAACTTATTTTCAACTTTCCAAGGTCACCAAGACCGAGAGAAAATGAAATGTAAAATTAAACAGGTTTTTTCTCCCATTTCTGTCACGTTCGCCGTCTTTTTTTCGGGCATTCCTGGTACAATATAAATCTTTCTTCATGTTTCCAGGATGCTTTATGGAGATTGGAATAATCTGTCTGCACCCAGCGCACACTATCACATCAGCTCAAGGAATCAGGGGGAACAAGATGACATCATCACCCTTATATTGTACAAAGAAATGTCATTACCAGTGTTTGTTAAAGGGAAACATGGCATTTACTGTGAAAGTAGAGAAAAAACAAACAAATAAAATATGATATATATATATATATATATAGCAGAGTTCCAATAGAAAGCCTACATTAAAAGTGTCACATTAAGAATGTTTTGGTGTCCCCTGTTTATGACATCACCTGTGACTTCATAATGAACGTCTTTCAACGAGAAATTGTCAAAAACAAGAGACATTTCATTTGCTTTTAAATCTGTCTGTGTCACCTGCTTATGACATCACTTTCTGGCTTGATATGCAAATTACATATTTCCCATTGAAAGTTAATTTGCATATCCGGCCACAGGTGATGTCATTAGCAGGAGACTTCACAGACAGATTTAAAACACATTTTTCTCTTATTTTATTCATTTGCTGCCACACAATGTATCTATCATTTTCATATTTGTATTCTACATTCACAGTATAATGTTTAAGGCTGGCAGAGTCTCTTATAAAGGTAAATACCATTACAGGAATTCATTCTTATTTGCTGCCATTTGTTTGTGTATTGTAAACATGGCATATATAGTCTTAAATTAGAGAGGCAAAGGTTTAAAAGTAATATCAGGAAGTATTACTGAGAGGGTAGTGGATGCATGGAATAGCCTTTCAGTAGAAGTGGTAGAGGTTAATACAGTGAGGGAGTTTAAGCATGCATGGGATAGGTATAAGGCTATCCTAGATATAAGATAAGGTCAGGGACTAATGAAAGTATTACATTACTGAGAGGGTAGTGGATGCATGGAATAGTCTTCCAGTAGAAGTGGTAGAGGTTAATACAGTGAAGGAGTTTAAGCATGCGTGGGATAGGTATAAGGCTATCCTAGATATAAGATAAGGTCAGAGACTAATGAAAGTATTACTTTACTGAGAGGGTAGTGGATGTATGGAATAGTCTTCCAGTATAAGTGGTAGAGGTTAATACAGTGAAGGAGTTTAAGCATGCGTGGGATAGGTATAAGGCTTTCCTAGATATAAGATAAGGTCAGAGACTAATGAAAGTATTACTTTACTGAGAGGGTAGTGGATGTATGGAATAGTCTTCCAGTAGAAGTGGTAGAGGTTAATACAGTGAAGGAGTTTAAGCATGCATGGGATAGGTATAAGGCTATCCTAGATATAAGATAAGGCCAGGGACTAATGAAAGTATTACTTTACTGAGAGGGTAGTGGATGTATGGAATAGTCTTCCAGTAGAAGTGGTAGAGGTTAATACAGTGAAGGAGTTTGAGCATGCATGGGATAGGTATAAGGCTATCCTAGATATAAGATAAGGCCAGGGACTAATGAAAGTATTACATTACTGAGAGGGTAGTGGATATATGGAATAGTCTTCCAGTAGAAGTGATAGAGGTTAATACAGTGAGGGAGTTTAAGCATGCGTGGTGATAGGTATAAGGCTATCCTAGATATAAGATAAGGTCAGGGACTAATGAAAGTATTACATTACTGAGAGGGTAGTGGATGCATGGAATAGTCTTCCAGTAGAAGTGGTAGAGGTTAATACAGTGAAGGAGTTTGAGCATGCATGGGATAGGTATAAGGCTATCCTAGATATAAGATAAGGCCAGGGACTAATGAAAGTATTACATTACTGAGAGGGTAGTGGATATATGGAATAGTCTTCCAGTAGAAGTGGTAAAGGTTAATACAGTGAAGGAGTTTAAGCATGCATGGGATAGGTATAAGGCTATCCTAGATATAAGATAAGGCCAGGGACTAATGAAAGTATTACTTTACTGAGAGGGTAGTGGATGTATGGAATAGTCTTCCAGTAGAAGTGGTAGAGGTTAATACAGTGAAGGAGTTTAAGCATGCATCGGATAGGTATAAGGCTATCCTAGATATAAGATAAGGTCAGGGACTAATGAAAGTATTACTTTACTGAGAGGGGAGTGGGTGTATGGAATAGTCTTCCAGTAGAAGTGGTAGAGGTTATTACAGTGAAGGAGTTTAAGCATGCATGGGATAGGTATAAGGCTATCCTAGATATAAGATAAGGTCAGGGACTAATGAAAGTATTACATTACTGAGAGGGTAGTGGATGCATGGAATAGTCTTCCAGTAGAAGTGGTAGAGGTTAATACAGTGAAGGAGTTTAAGCATGCGTGGGATAGGTATAAGGCTATCCTAGATATAAGATAAGGCCAGGGACTAATGAAAGTATTACATTACAGAGAGGGTAGTGGATGCATGGAATAGTCTTTCAATATAAGTGGTAGAGGTTAATACAATGAAGGAGTTTAAGCATGCGTGGGATAGTTATAAGGCTATCCTAGATATAAGATAAGGCCAGGGACTAATGAAAGTATTACATTACTGAGAGGGTAGTGGATGCATGGAATAGTCTTCCAGTAGATGTGGTAGAGGTTAATACAGTGAAGGAGTTTAAGCATGCGTGGGATAGATATAAGGCTATCCTAGATATAAGATAAGGCCAGGGACTAATGAAAGTATTACATTACTGAGAGGGTAGTGGATGCATGGAATAGTCTTCCAGTAGATGTGGTAGAGGTTAATACAGTGAAGGAATTTAAGCATGCATGGGATAGGCATAAGGCTATCCTAGATATCAGATAAGGCCAGGGACTAATGAAAGTATTACTTTAGTGAGAGGGTAGTGGATGTATGGAATAGTCTTCCAGTAGAAGTGGTAGAGGTTAATACAGTGAAGGAGTTTAAGCATGAATGGGATAGTTATAAGGCTATCCTAGATATAAGATAAGGCCAGGGACTAATGAAATTATTACTTTACTGAGAGGGTAGCGGATGTATGGAATAGTCTTCCAGTAGAAGTGGTAGATTTTAATACAGTGAAGGAGTTTAAGCATGCGTGGGATAGGTATAAGGCTATCCTAGATATAAGATAAGGCCAGGGACTAATGAAAGTATTACATTACAGAGAGGGTAGTGGATGCATGGAATAGTCTTTCAATATAAGTGGTAGAGGTTAATACAATGAAGGAGTTTAAGCATGCGTGGGATAGTTATAAGGCTATCCTAGATATAAGATAAGGCCAGGGACTAATGAAAGTATTACATTACTGAGAGGGTAGTGGATGCATGGAATAGTCTTCCAGTAGATGTGGTAGAGGTTAATACAGTGAAGGAGTTTAAGCATGCGTGGTATAGATATAAGGCTATCCTAGATATAAGATAAGCCAGGGACTAATGAAAGTATTACATTACTGAGAGGGTAGTGGATGCATGGAATAGTCTTCCAGTAGATGTGGTAGAGGTTAATACAGTGAAGGAGTTTAAGCATGCATGGGATAGGCATAAGGCTATCCTAGATATCAGATAAGGCCAGGGACTAATGAAAGTATTACTTTACTGAGAGGGTAGTGGATGTATGGAATAGTCTTCCAGTAGAAGTGGTAGAGGTTAATACAGTGAAGGAGTTTAAGCATGAATGGGATAGTTATAAGGCTATCCTAGATATAAGATAAGGCCAGGGACTAATGAAAGTATTACATTACTGAGAGGGTAGTGGATGCATGGAATAGTCTTCCAGTAGATGTGGTAGAGGTTAATACAGTGAAGGAGTTTAAGCATGCATGGGATAGGCATAAGGCTATCCTAGATATCAGATAAGGCCAGGGACTAATGAAAGTATTACTTTACTGAGAGGGTAGTGGATGTATGGAATAGTCTTCCAGTAGAAGTGGTAGAGGTTAATACAGTGAAGGAGTTTAAGCATGAATGGGATAGTTATAAGGCTATCCTAGATATAAGATAAGGCCAGGGACTAATGAAATTATTACTTTACTGAGAGGGTAGCGGATGTATGGAATAGTCTTCCAGTAGAAGTGGTAGAAGTTAATACAGTGAAGGAGTTTAAGCATGCATGGGATAGGTATAAGGCTATCCTTGATATAAGATAAGATCAGGGACTAATCAAAGTATTACATTACTGAGAGGGTAGTGGGTGTATGGAATAGTCTTCCAGTAGAAGTGGTAGAGGTTAATACAGTGAAGGAGTTTAAGCATGCGTGGGATAGGTATAAGGCTATCCTAGATATAAGATAAGGCCAGGGACTAATGAAAGTATTACATTACAGAGAGGGTAGTGGATGCATGGAATAGTCTTTCAATATAAGTGTTAGAGGTTAATACAATGAAGGAGTTTAAGCATGCATGGGATAGGTAAAAGGCTATCCTAGATATAAGATAAGGTCAGGGACTAATGAAAGTATTACATTACTGAGAGGGTAGTGGATGCATGGAATAGTCTTCCAGTAGAAGTGGTAGAGATTAATACAGTGAAGGAGTTTAAGCATGCATGGGATAGGTATAAGGCTATCCTAGATATAAGATAAGGCCAGGGACTAATGAAAGTATTACTATACTGAGAGTGTAGTGGATGCATGGAATAGTCTTCCAGTAGAAGTGGTAGAGGTTAATACAGTGAAGGAGATTTAGCATGCATGGGATAGTTATAAGGCTATCCTAGATATAAGATAAGGGCAGAGACTAATACAAGTATTTAGAAAATTGGGCAGACTAGAAGGACCAAAAGGTTCTTATCTGGCAGTGACACATTTAATGTTTCTCTGGTCCACTAGGTTGACATTGCCTTTAATGTTGAAGGTTGTCTAACTCTGCCCCATAACAGACTGATATGGAGTAACGTGTGATAAAATTGATCGCTGTACAGAGGTTAACGCATACTAAACATACAGGCTGTTTAGATGCTTTTTTGAAACACATAGTAATCTAAATAAACTAAAAGAGTTGCAATCCCATCAAGCACATCGGTTTTGTGTTAGACCAGTGGGTGTTACTAAATGTCCAGCCCCACCCATGTCTCATCTTGTTCCCAACGCAGTTCTCCATGACCAGCATGATCCTTCTTTTTACACCGGGAGAGAGACTGAGAGAACTCGTTTTGAGCTTCATATTTTGTTTATTTATAGCTTTTTTCCGCTCTCGGAGATGAGCCAAGGGTTAAACTTATAAATGTTTCATTTATTCTCCGTCTGCTGCTGCTGGAACTCAGCAAAGAGTCCAAATCAGTGAGTCAACACAGATAAACGGCAGGAATCCCACAGAGGAGATCCGGTAAACAAAGGAAGGGATCACAGGCAAAAACCCAAGCTGAAATCTACGCGTGAATTGTGCCCGGACTGACACTGTATCTCACAGGAAAGCAGCCTTGTGTGTAATCATTTATTCACATATGTAAAGTACACAGACGCCATTTATCCTTGTTTGTGCTGTCAGCGGCCCGCGGGGGAGTCAGGATTAGATGTGTATGTAAAGGTTTAATGAGTCCTCCTCACAGTTAGCTATCTGATGCCTACCCACAATGCCTCACTCTCACGTCTATCAGGGAATTTAAAGGCTATCTAGATTATTTTTCTGTATATTGTAATTTATTTCACTGGGGTCTCTAAATTCATATCAATTCAATAAAGGTGGGGCTTGGAACGAGAGGCTACAGCATCGGCAATAAATGTATTATATAGTGGCCAACATTCCCAAAGTTGTTATCACCTCCACAGACTTAACACTGACCTCATGCCAATAAAATACCAGCGGCCATGTTATCACCTCCACAGACTTAACACTAACCTCAAGCCAATAAAATACCAGCGGCCATGTTATCACCTCCACAGACTTAATACTGACCTCAAGCCAATAAAATACCAGCGGCCATGTTATCACCTCCACAGACTTAATACTGACCTCAAGCCAATAAAATACCAGCGGCCATGTTATCACCTCCACAGACTTAACACTGACCTCAAGCCAATAAAATACCAGCGGCCATTTTATCACCTCCACAGACTTAACACTAACCTCATGCCAATAAAATACCAGCGGCCATGTTATCACCTCCACAGACTTAACACTGACCTCATGCCAATAAAATACCAGCGGCCATGTTATCACCTCCACAGACTTAACACTGACCTCAAGTCAATAAAATACCAGCGGCCATGTTATCACCTCCACAGACTTAACACTGACCTCAAACCAATAAAATACTAGCGGCCATGTTATCACCTCCACAGACTTAACACTGACCTCAAGCCAATAAAATACCAGCGGCCATGTTATCACCTCCACAGACTTAACACTGACCTCAAGTCAATAAAATACCAGTGGCCATGTTATCACCTCCACAGACTTAACACTGACCTCATGCCAATAAAATACCAGTGGCCATGTTATCACCTCTACAGACTTAACACTGACCTCAAGTCAATAAAATACCAGCGGCCATGTTATCACCTCTACAGACTTAACACTGACCTCAAGCCAATAAAATACCAGCGGCCATGTTATCACCTCTACAGACTTAACACTGACCTCAAGCCAATAAAATACCAGCGGCCATGTTATCACCTCTACAGACTTAACACTGACCTCAAGCCAATAAAATACCAGCGGCCATGTTATCACCTCTACAGACTTAACACTGACCTCAAGCCAATAAAATACCAGCGGCCATGTTATCACCTCTACAGACTTAACACTGACCTCAAGCCAATAAAATACCAGCGGCCATGTTATCACCTCTACAGACTTAACACTGACCTCAAGCCAATAAAATACCAGCGGCCATGTTATCACCTCTACAGACTTAATACTGACCTCAAGCCAATAAAATACCAGCGGCCATGTTATCACCTCCACAGACTTAACACTGACCTCAAGCCAATAAAATACCAGCGGCCATTTTATCACCTCCACAGACTTAACACTAACCTCATGCCAATAAAATACCAGCGGCCATGTTATCACCTCCACAGACTTAACACTGACCTCATGCCAATAAAATACCAGCGGCCATGTTATCACCTCCACAGACTTAACACTGACCTCAAGTCAATAAAATACCAGCGGCCATGTTATCACCTCCACAGACTTAACACTGACCTCAAACCAATAAAATACTAGCGGCCATGTTATCACCTCCACAGACTTAACACTGACCTCAAGCCAATAAAATACCAGCGGCCATGTTATCACCTCCACAGACTTAACACTGACCTCATGCCAATAAAATACCAGCGGCCATGTTATCACCTCCACAGACTTAACACTGACCTCAAGCCAATAAAATACCAGCGGCCATGTTATCACCTCTACAGACTTAATACTGACCTCAAGCCAATAAAATACCAGCGGCCATGTTATCACCTCCACAGACTTAACACTGACCTCAAGCCAATAAAATACCAGCGGCCATTTTATCACCTCCACAGACTTAACACTAACCTCATGCCAATAAAATACCAGCGGCCATGTTATCACCTCCACAGACTTAACACTGACCTCATGCCAATAAAATACCAGCGGCCATGTTATCACCTCCACAGACTTAACACTGACCTCAAGTCAATAAAATACCAGTGGCCATGTTATCACCTCCACAGACTTAACACTGACCTCATGCCAATAAAATACCAGTGGCCATGTTATCACCTCTACAGACTTAACACTGACCTCAAGTCAATAAAATACCAGCGGCCCTGTTATCACCTCTACAGACTTAACACTGACCTCAAGCCAATAAAATACCAGCGGCCATGTTATCACCTCTACAGACTTAACACTGACCTCAAGCCAATAAAATACCAGCGGCCATGTTATCACCTCTACAGACTTAATACTGACCTCAAGCCAATAAAATACCAGCGGCCATGTTATCACCTCTACAGACTTAACACTGACCTCAAGCCAATAAAATACCAGCGGCCATGTTATCACCTCTACAGACTTAACACTGACCTCAAGCCAATAAAATACCAGCGGCCATGTTATCACCTCCACAGACTTAACACTGACCTCATGCCAATAAAATACCAGCGGCCATGTTATCACCTCTACAGACTTAACACTGACCTCATGCCAATAAAATACCAGCGGCCATGTTATCACCTCCACAGACTTAACACTGACCTCATGCCAATAAAATACCAGTGGCCATGTTATCACCTCCACAGACTTAACACTGACCTCAAACCAATAAAATACCAGCGGCCATGTTATCACCCCCACAGACTTAACACTGAATCCAAGTCAATCTTTTACCAGCGGCCATGTTATCACCTCTACAGACTTAATACTGACCTCAAGCCAATAAAATACCAGCGGCCATGTTATCACCTCTACAGACTTAACACTGACCTCAAGCCAATAAAATACCAGCGGCCATGTTATCACCTCTACAGACTTAACACTGACCTCAAGCCAATAAAATACCAGCGGCCATGTTATCACCTCTACAGACTTAATACTGACCTCAAGCCAATAAAATACCAGCGGCCATGTTATCACCTCTACAGACTTAACACTGACCTCAAGCCAATAAAATACCAGCGGCCATGTTATCACCTCTACAGACTTAACACTGACCTCAAGCCAATAAAATACCAGCGGCCATGTTATCACCTCTACAGACTTAATACTGACCTCAAGCCAATAAAATACCAGCGGCCATGTTATCACCTCCACAGACTTAACACTGACCTCAAGTCAATAAAATACCAGCGGCCATGTTATCACCTCCACAGACTTAACACTGACCTCAAACCAATAAAATACTAGCGGCCATGTTATCACCTCCACAGACTTAACACTGACCTCAAGCCAATAAAATACCAGCGGCCATGTTATCACCTCCACAGACTTAACACTGACCTCAAGTCAATAAAATACCAGTGGCCATGTTATCACCTCCACAGACTTAACACTGACCTCATGCCAATAAAATACCAGTGGCCATGTTATCACCTCTACAGACTTAACACTGACCTCAAGTCAATAAAATACCAGCGGCCATGTTATCACCTCCACAGACTTAACACTGACCTCATGCCAATAAAATACCAGCGGCCATGTTATCACCTCTACAGACTTAACACTGACCTCATGCCAATAAAATACCAGCGGCCATGTTATCACCTCCACAGACTTAACACTGACCTCATGCCAATAAAATACCAGTGGCCATGTTATCACCTCTACAGACTTAACACTGACCTCATGCCAATAAAATACCAGCGGCCATGTTATCACCTCCACAGACTTAACACTGACCTCATGCCAATAAAATACCAGTGGCCATGTTATCACCTCTACAGACTTAACACTGACCTCATGCCAATAAAATACCAGCGGCCATGTTATCACCTCTACAGACTTAACACTGACCTCAAGTCAATAAAATACCAGCGGCCATGTTATCACCTCCACAGACTTAACACTGAATCCAAGTCAATCTTTTACCAGCCTGCCAGTAATATACCAGCTTGGTGGCAAGAATAAATAGGGAGGAATTAAAAAATTTACACAATTAAAAATTGCTAATCATTCTCTTGGTGAGAGAGCAGATTCTACATGGTAGGTTTTGTGGACAGCGTTTGCGGCTATTGATCGTCTGTATTGTTACATCTCACTCAGTGAGTTAATTAGATAAATATTGATAGAATACGAGCTCTTGCTAATGAACAAGACAGCCGGCTTCTCTATTGACTCCCAACAAATGTCCATTAATTTAATTCTTGCTGTCATCGCATGTTTGCTGTCCAGAGCCTTCTCTGCCCAAAGAATCAACCTTTCATATTACATCAGAGAATCTCTGCAACTAATCAGCGAAATATAGGAGCATTACTCCTGCGTGGGAGATCTGTACTCCTGCATGGGAGATCTGTACTCCTGCATGGGAGATCTGTAGTCCTGTATGGGAGATGTGTACTCTTGTATGGGAGATCTGTACTCCTGCGTGGAATATCTATACTCCTGCGTGGGAGAACTGTACTCCTGCGTGGGAGATCTGTACTCCTGCATGGGAGATATGTACTCCTGCACGGGAGATCTGTATTCCTGTGAGGGAGATCTGTACTCCTGCATGGGAGATCTGTTTTCCTGCATGGGAGATTAAGCGGAAATCTGTACTTCAGCTGGTCTATAACATGTTCTAAGCTGCTGGTTGGGTACTTGCTCTTTGCTGGTGTATGGCATGTTCTAAGCTGCTGCATGGGAGATGTGTACTCTTGTATGGGAGATCTGTACTCCTGCGTGGAAGATCTATACTCCTGCGTGGGAGAACTGTACTCCTGCATGGGAGATCTGTACTCCTGCATGGGAGATCTGTACTCCTGCATGGGAGATGTGTACTCCTGCATGGGAGATGTGTACTCTTGTATTGGAGATCTGTACTCCTGCGTGGGAGATCTGTACTCCTGCATGGGAGATCTGTACTCCTGTATGGGAGATGTGTACTCTTGTATGGGAGATCTGTACTCCTGCGTGGAAGATCTATACTCCTGCGTGGGAGAACTGTACTCCTGCATGGGAGATCTGTACTCCTGCATGGGAGATATGTACTCCTGCACGGGAGATCTGTATTCCTGTGAGGGAGATCTGTACTCCTGCATGGGAGATCTGTTTTCCTGCATGGGAGATTACGCGGAAATCTGTACTTCAGCTGGTCTATAACATGTTCTAAGCTGCTGGTTTGGTACTTGCTCTTTGCTGGTGTATGGCATGTTCTAAGCTGCTGGTTGGGTACTTGCTCTTTGCTGGTGTATGGCATGTTCTAAGCTGCTGGTTGGGTACTTGCTCTTTGCTGGTGTATGGCATGTTCTAAGCTGCTGGTTGGGTACTTGCTCTTTTCGGGTGTATGGCATGTTCTAAGCTGCTGGTGGAGTTGTTGCTCTTTGCTGGTGTATGGCATGTTTTAAGATGCTGGTGGAGTACTTGCTCTTTGCTGGTGTATGGCATGTTCTAAGCTGCTGGTTGAGTACTTGCTCTTTGCTGGTGTATGGCATGTTCTAAGCTGCTGGTTGAGTACTTGCTCTTTGCTGGTGTATGGCATGTTCTAAGCTGCTGGTGGAGTTGTTGCTCTTTGCTGGTGTATGGCATGTTTTAAGATGCTGGTGGAGTACTTGATCTTTGCTGGTGTATGGCATGTTCTAAGCTGCTGGTTGGGTACTTGCTCTTTGCTGGTGTATGGCATGTTCTAAGCTGCTGGTTGGGTACTTGCTCTTTGCTGGTGTATGGCATGTTCTAAGCTGCTGCATGGGAGATGTGTACTCTTGTATGGGAGATCTGTACTCCTGCGTGGAAGATCTATACTCCTGCATGGGAGATCTGTACTCCTGCATGGGAGATCTGTACTCCTGCATGGGAGATGTGTACTCTTTGCTGGTGTATGGCATGTTCTAAGCTGCTGGTTCGGTACTTGCTCTTTGCTGGTGTATGGCATGTTCTAAGATGCTGGTTGGGTACTTGCTCTTTGCTGGTGTATGGCATGTTCCGAGCTGCTGGTGGAGTACTTGCTCTTTGCTGATGTATGGCATGTTCTAAGCTGCTGTGGTATTTGTTCTGTGATGGTCTATGTATTGTGCTAACCTACTGAGGGTATGTGTTCTGTGCTGGTCTACGGAATGTTCTTAGCTGCAGGGCAGGATAGCAATTTCTGAATTGCCAAGTAGTACTCAGTACTCATTGTTTAAAATTGACAGACTTATGAGGAGCAATCCATAAATCTTTGACAAGACTGAGACCCTGAAGGACCTGGTTTCAGCTCCCTGGAGCATGATGGAATATTTTCGATTCCCCGCACTGTGACCGCCATGGAGCAAATAATCATGAATAATAGAAAACATAATAATCCGTCATTCCCAGCCAAACATTACAGAGCTCACAGTGGGGCCCAGTGGGCACCTTACCTCCAGAAATTTCACAACCCCACATATTCTGCAGAAACATTTCTCTATTTTATCTGCACATAAAAACCCTTATAACTGGTCAGAAATCGTAATGATAAAAGCAGATCAAGGACATTAATATAGAAGCTGTGATGCAGTCGGCAAATGCACCACACTGTGTTAAAATAATTCTCTCTATAGACACACACACATGCACACAAACACACAATTTATTTACACAATACAGTGTATGAATGTGACCTTTAAACAAAGTATATTAGCATACTCAGGAGGATTGGTTTTAGATTTTTTTGGGGGGGGGCCTAAGCTAAAAATGATATCGGAGGTCTGTGTTAGCTATTTGGCCCCTATCCATAACTATCTCAACTCAGTAAGACACAGCAATGGGATGTGAATGAAAAGGTGGATGTGTATGAATGCTAATGTGAACAATTAGGACGTATGATATTGGAGGAAACAGGCTGAGAGTGAAAGAAAGGGGGGGAGGCCAAGCCCCAGAGGAGTTACACAAGGTGTCAGCACTGTAGTATAAGAAGGAACACAGAGCAAAGTTGTTTGTTATAGCACATTAGACATGGACAAAATACAGGTATTCAAGGAATCTTTTTGTATGGCATTTTTATTTTTAGGGTTTAAACCCTTTAATTTAATTTAGGGTTTAATGAGTGAACCTTATCATATAGATGTGTGATAAATCGATGGGCAGATCACATCCAATAAATACTGTTATATGCACCAGGGTCCTAGACTCCAGACTCTCTCAGTTTACACGCAAGCTCTGGGTTGGGAATAAAACAAATGCTGAATTTAATGTTGTTTTTCAGGATCTCATTATACGTTCTGTTTTCTCTCTCTATTCCAATGTAATCTGCTTTTCATGACATTTTCCCCACAGTTCCTGTATTCGTTCACTGATAAATGTGTCCCGTGGTAATTTGCATCTCGCCCCGGGGCTGCTGTGGTAACTTACCCTGGCCCTATGATAGAACTGTATGATAATTTAACCTTTGATTCTGCGTCTACCCACAATGCAATGCCACACGGACCACGTCCATTAGATTTCACAATGGAAAAGACTGAAACAAATGTAACAATTTAAGTGATTTGTGTATGAAATGATTGGTGCTCAGACTGCAATGCATACAGATAGATACAGGGAGAGACAGACTGATAGATACACGGACAGACAGACAGATAGATACACAGACAGACAGACAAATACACAGAGAGACAGACTGATAGATACACGGACAGACAGACAGATAGATACACGGAGAGACAGATAGATAGATACACGGACAGACAGACTGATAGATACACGGAGAGACAGATAGATACACGGAGAGACAGACTGATAGATACACGGACAGACAGACAGATAGATACACAGACAGACAGACAGATAGATACACGGACAGACAGACAGATAGATACACGGAGAGACAGACTGATAGATACACGGAGAGACAGACTGATAGATACACAGACAGACAGATAGATACATGGACAGACAGACAGATAGATACACAGACAGACAGATAGATACACGGAGAGACAGACTGATAGGTAGACAGACAGACAGACAGATAGATACACGGACAGACAGACAGATAGATACACGGCAGACAGACAGATAGGTAGACAGAAAGACAGAGATAGACAGAAAGATAGATACACAGACAGACAGACAAATACACAGAGAGACAGACTGATAGATACACGAACAGACAGACAGATAGATACACGGAGAGACAGATAGATACACGGAGAGACAGACTGATAGATACACAGACAGACAGACAGATAGATACACGGACAGACAGACAGATAGATACACAGACAGACAGATAGATAGATACATGGACAGACAGACTGATAGATACACGGACAGACAGACAGAGAGATAGGTAGACAGACAGACAGAAAGACAGTGAGAAATAGACAGTAAGATAGATACGTGGACAGACAGGCAGTTATAGACAGACAGATACATGGAAAGAAAGACAATGATAGATACATGCAAAAACAGATACATGCATAGACAGATAGACACATGACAGGGATACATAAATACACAGACAGAAAGAGATAGATAAATGGACAGACAGACAGTGAAAGATAGACAGATAGATAATTGTACAGACAGACAGTGATAGACATACAGACAGACACGTGAACAGACAGATATACATAAATAGACAGACAGAAAGAGACAGATAAATGGACAGACAGACAGTGTTAGACAGACAGAAAGATAAATACATGGACAGACGGAGAGTGATAGATAGACAGACAGATAAATACATGGACAGACAGTGATAGACAGACAGAAAGATAAATACATGGACAGACGGAGAGTGATAGATAGACAGACAGATAGATACATGGACAGACAGTGATAGACAGACAGAAAGACACAGACAGACAGAGAGTGATAGATAGATAGATAGATAGATAGATAGATAGATAGATAGATAGATAGATAGATAGATAAATAGATTGACAGACAGACACTGCTTTTCACAGGAATAAATTGACAAAAAACAATCAAGGTGGATTTGAATTAATTAAACGTTAGGGTTGATTAAAAAAACTGTTGGTAAATATTAAATTCACATATGTCATGTCCGTGTGTCTAGAGCATGGAACACATCTGAAAGGAGCTTTACTAGAGGAAGAGATGTATAGAGGAGTATGAAATGACATACAGAAGCTGCTTATAGAGGTACAAAGTAGAGATTGGCCAGACAGTGGGATTTTCCACCTCAATCTTGCAGTCCTGATCTCATTCTCCAATGTCTGAGACACCAGAGTATGCCTACTGTAAATGCACATCATTGCGAGCACGCACAGTATCACTGCCAGCTTCAGTGGCGCATACGTGGCAGCACTGACACTCTTCTCAAGCGATGACCCCCAGTGTCCTGATTCGCCAAGGTTAGAAGTCAAGAGGTATGTTAAAAGATCCTAAAGGAAACTCTGTCAGCTAAACATGGCTTTCTATGGGATGTAGAGAATAAAAAATGTTGAAAATTGATCTACACATTGTGTTAGCAAAATTGCAAGAAAATGCTTGAATTAAGAAAAATATATGTTTTAAATGTGTCTTGACATCCAAATTACAATTAGTTAATTTGTTTCCCTTAAGCCAATTCCCTGGAGAAAAGATGATTTGGGGTATGGGATATTATAGAAACATTTAAATAAATAAATAGAAGCATCGCGGTCCTCTATCATGGTGATCTGTCACGGCCATCTATCACCATCATTATCACGGTAAAATGACACAGAGCGTATCTGTAAAATAGTTGTTACTATGTATCTTGTAAAATAGGGGCACTATATATAGTGCTAACTCAGATCATATAGTGTTAAGCGCTGAGGCAACCGATGTATAAAAACATGATAATCAGACAATCTGATTCTGACAATCTCTGCCATTAAATATTTATAAAGATTAAATACATAGTAACATAGTAATTTAGGTTGAAAAATGACACAAGTCCATCAAGTTCAACCCATCTACCTATCATTCCAGCTTTTGATCCAAAAAGAAGGCAAAAAAAAGGAAGCTATTTGGAATTTTGTCTCTTAGGGGGGGAAATTTCTTCTTGACTCCAAAGGGCAGTCAGATTTCTCCTTGGATCAATAAGCTCTATTATTAATGCTCATTCTATTATTAATAGCCCTGTATGTCCTGCTTTTCCATGTGTAAATGCATCTATTGTGGTTGCTAGCACTACCTCTCTTGGCAGTGAGTTCCATAACTTTATTGTCCTTACCATAAAGAATCCCTTCCTTTGCTGTCTATGAAATCTTTGCTCTTCCAGTCTCAGGGGGTGACCTCTTGTTCTTTGTACGTTTCTGTTAATGAGCAGGTCACTGGAGAGGTCTGTATATTGGCCCTGCACATATTTATATAATGTTATCATATCCCCTCTGAGACACCTTTTTTTCTAAACATAACCCCCCTATTGTTTTGTTTTTTAAGTTAATTCTGGGGCAGAATTCTAAAAGTGGAGCAGTCCCCATGGAAACCAGTGGAATGTTCCTTCTGATTACATCACTTTTAGAACTTTACCTCAGAATAACCATGGAAACCAATGGAATGTTCCTGCTGATGACATCACATTTAGAACTTTACCCCAGAATCACCATGGAAACCAATGGAATGTTCCTGCTGATTACATCACTTTTAGAACTTTGTCCCAGGCGTTAGTACAATTAATCCCCATGGATGGTATGTTTCATGTGAATCTCTGCTCTTCCCGGCCTCATTATCTTTACCCAACATGCATTTTATTCATTTCTGTCACGTCTTTCATTGATAGCAGCCAGTATCCAGTATGCACAACTGTGAGCTAAACATTAAAATAAATCTGTCTCTCCGTTGTGCCTTACTTCACGCCCTATTACTGATCACGTTTGGGGACTATGTATACCCCATGACAGCTGATTACTGTCCATTCAATAAAGATGTCGTGGTTGTATCACTTGTATGCTGGATTTTGCCATTACAGGAGTCCCTCTGGCATGGAAGATGGACGATGTCTCATGAGATGTTTTGGGGGTTAATAAGCCATGCTGGGTGTAATAATTTAGCAGCTTTCTTGTGAGCTAGCAGCTTCTAGAAAGAAAGCAAAACCTGGGAAATAGAAAATGAGAATCTACATGGCAGAAAAATATAATTCTGATTTGTGCCCCTGCTTGCTCACATGGGCAACGAATAGATATGAAAAAGCAGGTGGATTGAGATGGGAATGTTATCATACTTAATACTCCTACACCAGAGCCAAGAGATGGACCTCCCCACACCCAGAACAGATGAACTGACTTGGTTAGTCTCTGCTCACTGTAGCTAAACTCCTACCTCATTATCTCAGTCTTCACCCCTACAACTGACAGTGACCATAGATGTCCATTTCTTCTGCACACAGCCCCTGGCAGTGTTGTAATCATGCCTAGGCCGGCTTGGCTCAGGGCGGCAGGTTGGAAGAGGCGGCAGCAGACTAAAGAGTCTGCGATGGAAGAGTCAGCGGTTGTAGTTGGTTGTACATCCTCCCGCACTGTCTTGGGCTGTCTGAACAGACATCTAGGCCCTCTGAATAGATCACCAGGGAAAGATATGGCACTTTGGACAGGGATGTAGGGGCAATCTTGAACTGTGGAATGGGTTATGGGGGCAATGTGGTGAGGTGTAAAGCTTATGTGAGGAAGGGAGACGGCAACCTGGTGATGAAGAGGTGAGACAAATGAGGTTCGGGGTGCATGAGTTTATTCAGGGCAGCACAATATCTAAATACACCAGTGGCCCTAGGTCCCAACAACGTAAGAGAAATACAAAATGTAACCCCCAATGTTGCGTGAAGAGGGCCTTCTTGAAGATCCTGGGATAAAACCACAGCAAGAACTAAAGGGCTAGAGGTCGACACTAGCATTTTTAATGGTGGATATTTACCTGGGCCTGGGATGGACCATTTAATGATGGTCTATGAGACTTTAGAGACCCTGCCACAGACACTGGAAACCCTTCCACGGACACTGGTAGCCCTGCCACGGACACTGGTAGCCCTGCCACGGACACTGGTAAACTCATGTGGAAACTTTACCCTGGTTTCTAATTTTTTTCTAACATTTTCTGGATATATTGCTTTTTCCCTTTCATCTACAAGCCCTGTATATCTTTTTAAAGTCTTTTGTATGCACGTGGTATATCACTAGCGCTCCACTGTGATTTATAATCTCTTATAATTTGTGGGTTTCCTTCAGATCCACATACTGAGCACACTGAAGAATTGTTAGCAATGTGTCTCTCCCTTATGGGGATTTGCCAGTGTGTTACACATACTGCATTTTTAGTAGATTCCTATTACACTATTGATTCTTGTTGTTTTTTTTCTTCCCCTCCCTCTATGTAATTGCATTTTCATTTATCGCTCTGTCACAGGAGGAAGCTATTGGATCATAGTGGTTTTACAAGCATACTGATTTTGTGATTGCTTTTTTATTTCTCATTGATACTTTCTAGTGAAAATAACGAGTGAGATAATTTTCTTGTTGTTTATATTTTGGAAAATTAAAAGGGCAAAGCGGTGAATATTACTCACAGGCCACTCTTCCAGAAACAACACAGTTACTGCTACCCTGGCATGCCAGATCCCAACCTGGACCCGGTATCTGATTGTTGAAGCACAATAGTTCTCCATCATCTCCAACCTCATCACAACCTATTAAATATGGACTAACTCCCCCCAAATATTTTCTTATTTATTAAAGGATTTATATTTGTTTCAAATTATTGTTGGATGGTTCTTGTATGAGCTACCATTCCAAACATATTTCATAGACTTTGTCCCTAGAAACAAAAACTCATTTTGTGAAGCTTTTGCTTCAATGAGCCGGTCGGGCGATTATCAGTCGCTTGTAGTGTTGTGGACTGGCAGTGATGAAATTATTAGTGAACGGGAATGGGAATGAAAAGGCAGATGAGACTAAAAGACGTGTCCAATTGGGAAAAATGGAAGTAAAAAAGGAAAGAGCAGACGAACAGTAAAAAAAAGGCGGAGCCTTAGAAAAGGCACACAATATGCCAGAACTAGAGTAGAAGAGGGAGCCAGTGCCTCAGACGAGTTACACAATATGTTGGAACTGGAGTAGAAGAGGAAGCCAGAGAGTATAGAAAGTGATAAAAATTCAACACTGGGATGTAAGATAAGTATTAGGTAAACCCTTTGTTATATAATGTAATATTTATACTTTGTGTAAATCCTGTTGAAAGATTATTTTATTTAGGAGTTATTTTGGGGGTGAATTAACTCGCAAGGCAGACTTCATTTCGTCCTAGACTTTCAGACGGCCTTCTGCCTCTCCTTGCAATCTCTCTTTCTAAACTAAATGGATGTTTATGTGAGAAGAGGTTTGGCTGATTGTCTGGTTTTGCTTTGATAGGTCAGGCAAACTGATAAGACTATGGCAAGAAATCCTATCCCAAGGGCAGTGGTGTATCTTGATTTTGTGCTGCCCTAGGCAGACAAAATCCGGGCACCCCCCTACCCAAGCTGCACACCCACGTTACACACCTAAGACATGCCCCATCATTCAGACTCACATCAAGCTCATACTCCCATCACACACACACTCCCATCACACTCAGTCACACACTCCTACTCCCATCACACACATTCTGACTCCCATCACACACACTCTGACTCCCATCACACTCAGTCACACACACACACACACACACACACACAGTCACTAGCCAAGCTGCACACCCACGTTACACACCTAAGACATGCCCCATCATTCAGACTCACATCAGGCTCATACTCCCATCACACACACACTCCCATCACACGCAGTCACACACTCCTACTCCCATCACACACACTCTGATTCCCATCACACTCAGTCACACACACTGTCTCCCATCACACACACTCTGACTCCTATCACACACACTCTGATTCCCATCACACTCAGTCACACACACTGTCTCCCATCACACACACTCTGACTCCCATCACACTCAGTCACACACACTGTCTCCCATCACACACACTCTGACTCCTATCACACTCAATCACACACACTGTCTCCCATCACACACACTCTGATTCCCATCACACTCAGTCACACACACTGTCTCCCATCACACACACTCTGACTCCCATCACACTCAGTCACACACACTGTCTCCCATCACACACACTCTGACTCCCATCACACTCAGTCACACACACTGTCTCCCATCACACACACTCTGACTCCCATCACACTCAGTCACACACACTCTCTCCCATCACACACACACTGTCTCCCATCACACACACTCTGATTCCCATCACACTCAGTCACACACACTGTCTCCCATCACACACACTCTGACTCCCATCACACTCAGTCACACACACTGTCTCCCATCACACACACTCTGACTCCTATCACACTCAGTCACACACACTGTCTCCCATCACACACACTCTGATTCCCATCACACTCAGTCACACACACTGTCTCCCATCACACACACTCTGACTCCCATCACACTCAGTCACACACACTGTCTCCCATCACACACACTCTGACTCCCATCACACTCAGTCACACACACTGTCTCCCATCACACACACTCTGACTCCCATCACACTCAGTCACACACACTCTCTCCCATCACACACACACTGTCTCCCATCACACACACTCTGACTTCCATCACACTCAGTCACAGTCTCACACACACACACACACACACACACACACAGTCTCCCATCATCACTTACCTTTCCTTGGCAGGCAGGCAGCATGGTCCCTCCATGCTGCCTGTTCGGCCTCTCGGCGATTGTGCCGACAGATCACGTGACCGGGCGCGCGTATGACGTCAGCGCGCCCGTCACGTGACTGTCGGCACTTCCGTGTCGGCACACTGCACGGGGAGCCGAACAGGCAGCACGGAGGTTTCTCTGTGCTGCCTGTTCGGCTCCCCGTGCAGCCCGGCAGGCAGAGCGTTAGTGAGGGGAGATCTTCCGATCCCCTCTCACCTCCGTCTCTGCCTGCAAGCGCGGTCTTTTTTTTTTTTTAAAGGGCCGGGTTTTTTAAAAAAAAAAAAAAATAATTTTTTTAAATTTTTTTTTTCTTCAGTGCTGGGGGGCGCTGCCGCCCCCCAAAATTTGCCGCCCTAGGCATCCGCCTAGGATGCCTCGCGGTAAATACAGCACTGCCCAAGGGGTCCATGCATAAAGTGGGTATAGAGGCAAAAAGGTGATCATTGTTAACCGTATTTGCATATGCCTACCCAGAATCCCTTGCAGTGTGGGAAATTTTCAAGTAGAGAGATTATTGCACACATGAAATAATATTTTTGAAAACAGGCATACCTTAAAGACATCGGGATGTTGTATAATAATCTACCTGGGATGTATGCAATGAATCTAACTGAACACTCTCTCTGTGTGCACACAAATAAACTCTTATCCTTACAGAATATCTCTCTACAGTGATTCACTCAGGGAGTAGATGAGAGAATAACGATACTAAACAGAGACCAGACATTACAATACCAGGCATTAGCCATTCTGTAAACCACAAGAATTACTTGTGACACAAAATAAACGAATATGTCTTCACAGAAGGGTCAGAGAGGCGTCAGACTCCACAGGAATAAATGTGATTAGAGTGCGGAGCAAAAGGTACAGAGTGCTGTCCTCTCGTCCTCACTATTTCAGGATCTTAATTTAGAATGATCTCTGCTAACCCTGCAAACATGCTTCGCTGTAAGATACCATTTAGTTAGTATGGTTTTTTTTTTTACATTGTTGGATTTTTTTTTATTTTTCCGATGGCCAAAGGGATTTATTCACGAAATGAGAAAATTGCAGGAAATTGAGAAGGGAATTTCAAACTTAAGGCCAAAGGAGCCGAGTTGGAAAATTCTCCAATTCAAGTTGAATGGGAGAGGATGTTTCTAGCTCGGCTACTTTGGCCTTAAGTATTAAATTCCATTCTCATTTTCCTGCAGTTCTCTCTTGCAAGTCTAAAGCCCTAAGTTATCTTCAGTATATAAGAGGGGTCTGGGCTGAGTTTATCCCCAGCCCCAGGTATATACAGATGTTAAGGAAGCAGGATTTATATTACAGGTGGATTTAGATAATCTCATTTATCTAGTGCAATCCTAATCGAGTCCCAGGAATAAGGTGAAGAACATAGAGAAACATAACCTTGCTCAGGACATTACAGAGGAACCAGAAGTAGAGCTATGATCTCTACCAAACACCAACCAACACCTCTTTATGGTACAGTACTCCCCCATCATGAATTCAACTACAGGTACTGGGGTCCAATGAAAGTGTCCAATCCTCAGGGACCAGGAACAATCTGGCACACAGCAGCACAGAACAGTAAACTTATAAAACCCTGACAAGATGAAGATCTCCGACGACTGGTTTGGGCAGGCAGAGCTCCAAGACAATCCTGGGAAAATCGCCAGATCTCCCTGCAGGTCGTACAGCTGATCTCACAAAGACTTCCCCTTACACAAACCCTTCACCAGAGTCCTTTTTTTCTGTACCGGCTAATGTAATGTATCTTGATGTGCAAGAATGGTTTGAGAATTTCCTTTCTATCTATTTCGTCTTTTTTATTGGGTGCTTCTATGATCTACCACTCCAAAGATATCACATAGTCTTTGTCCTATCACCTGGTCCTGCGAGGCTAATGTTCCCATACCACCTACTGCTTATCTAATGTATATGTCCACTGTACGGCAGAATATATTACTATTATTGATCATTTAGGAAGCAGCAATTACAGAGAAGATGAACGTGCAAGGTTTCCTTATCACTGTCTCACCCGAGACTCATTGCTTCTCCTCCAGAGCAGGCCCAGAGCCTAGATAAATAACAATCTAGAGAGAGATTGCCACTAATTTGTAATAAAAAGATTATTATGGTTTCTTCTCACTAAAAGTGCTGCAAACACAATAATAATAAAGTGCAGTGTAATCAGAAATGTTTTGGTGCAGGTTTATATACCTCATTATTTATAAGTGTGTGTTTGCAATGCAGCAAAAGAGAAGGGACAATAATAATTAATTATTCTTTTGCAATTGTGTATTTATTAGTGTTCTCACTTTGATTGCTATTCTGGTTTGGACCCATAAAGGAGGGTTTAGTCAGTGTCACGTTGATTTTATTGTTTTTGGGTTCTAGATGGGCAGAGCACCGTGTGGCAGAACATATAGTACCTGCCCAATCCTGCTCCTTACATCGAAGGAACCTCAATATAAAACCAGGCTTTTCTGGACTATTACAGGTCATAATGTGGCATGCTTAAAATGAAAGTCTACTCCCCAAACTCTCGTTAGTGCAAGATGAAGATCACTGCTTGTATAGTGCACTGGCTTTTTTCCCAGTGTGATTTGATGCAGGCATTCTGCATAAATCACATTTTTAATATTTGACTCAAGCCCTCCCCCAGTGATTACTCTGCATGTTTACTGCTGGCAGCACTGATTATATAGACACTGAGGATATAAAGTTTTGTTTCATTTAGTCACTTCCTGTGCTCCTGGAATAGAATACATTATGTAGACTGTGATTATCTTGCTATTGTAGACATTTGGCTCTCTTAACAATGCAACACATTTTCTGATGACATCACTAGACAAACAGGAAATTCCATCCATTTGAATGAAATTATTCTCATAGGTTCATGCAGCAAAAACAAATAAAGGAAATTACTTTTACTCATCTAGTGTGGGCAGTCCTGGCTTCTTGCAAATACTGTAATTTCACAATTTCTTCCAGCTGTAAGTATTTTATATTTTAAGCCATGCAAAATGTAAAACACACATGTTAAAGTACTTTGTAAGCACATTAATATGCATTAACATTTGGAACATGCAATTTGGGCACTAGACAGTCCCTTTAAGTTTAGCTGATACTTTGTGCATTCGTAATCATCCATTGCCATTATCCCACCCCAAAGATGGCGTGTACAACGTAAGCATCGTTATTAGCTTTATTATAGAACAGAGAGTGATTGTGGATTTTCCCTGCGTTCAAAATTTATGTTCTTGGTCCCTAGGAGAAAGCACAATGAATATTATTGCAGCAGTTCAATGTCCATTTCTCCTTTGACTAACAGCAAGTCAATATCTCCAGACCCTAGGGATGCCGGTGATGCATTGTTTGTAACTCTTACAGATTACATTATTCAGTGGACAAGCAATCGGCATACAGCATAATTTTATTACCTGCCAGCGGTGATGACTTTAAACTGTCAGGTACGCTCGGAGGGGAATTCTTTGTATGCTAACGCTGCTTTGTTTTCATTTTTAAAGCACTCATTGTTTAACTCTTTTCTTCTTTTTTTTTGCGGTTGAAGAATTAAGACCATGTAGAGCTCAGCAAAAATCTCAAGTACTAAAAGTCTAAAGCAAACTACATAAAAAAAAAAAAAAAAATTATTTTATCATGTAACATCTTTACTAATACATAGACTTTAGAATATTCTATTCATACCAGGAAAAGGGGGTAACAAAATAAGCAGGAGCCTCCAGAAAGATGAATAAAAAAAGAAATAATACAAAAAAAAGAAATGACAAGGCCATTGAAAAATGGCTTTTTAAAAAAAAAAAAAAAATTATTATATATATATTATATAGCTTTAAAGGCTCACTCAAGCAATTTCCTCCCCAACTCTATTATTACTTGTACCATAAGCAGCCTCCCTCTTACTGCTCCCTTCTTACTAGTAAACAGAATAGATTTGACATTAACTCCTCCTACTTTTCATTCCATGCGTACAGCTGTATGATCGGCTACCTGAATATATCTGACACTAACTCCTCCTACTTCTCATTCCACGCATACAGCTGTATGATCGGCTACCTGAATATATCTGACATTAACTCCTCCTACTTCTCATTCCACGCATACAGCTGTATGATCAGCTACCTGAATAGATCTGACATTAACTCCTCCTACTTCTCATTCCACGCATACAGCTGTATGATCAGCTACCTGAATAGATCTGACATTAACTCCTCCTACTTCTCATTCCACACATACAGCTGTATGATCGGCTACCTGAATAGATCTGACATTAACTCCTCCTACTTCTCATTCCACGCATACAGCTGTATGATCGGCTACCTGAATAGATCTGACAGTAACTCCTCCTACTTCTCATTCCACGCATACAGCTGTATGATCAGCTACCTGAATAGATCTGACATTAACTCCTCCTACTTCTCATTCCATGCATACAGCTTTATGATCGGCTACCTTAATAGATCTAACACTAACTCCTCCTACTTCTCATTCCACGCATACAGCTTTATGATCAGCTACCTGAATAGATCTGACATTAACTCCTCCTACTTCTCATTCCACACATACTGCTGTATGATCAGCTACCTGAATAGATCTGACATTAACTCCTCCTACTTCTCATTCCAGACATACAGCTGTATGATCGGCTACCTGAATAGATCTGACATTAACTCCTCCTACTTATCATTCCACGCATACAGCTGTATGATCAGCTACCTGAATTGCTCTGACATTAACTCTTCCTACTTCTCATTCCACGCAAACAGCTGTATGATCAGCTCCCTGAATAGATCTGACATTAACTCCTCCTACTTCTCATTCCACGCATACAGCTGTATGATCAGCTACCTGAATAGATCTGACAGTAACTCCTCCTACTTCTCATTCCACGCATACAGCTGTATGATCAGCTACCTGAATAGATCTGACACTAACTCCTCCTACTTCTCATTCCACACATACAGCTGTATGATCAGCTACCTGAATAGATCTGACATTAACTCCTCCTACTTCTCATTCCACACATACAGCTGTATGATCAGCTACCTGAATAGATCTGACATTAACTCCTCCTACTTCTCATTCCACACATACAGCTGTATGATCAGCTACCTGAATAGATCTGACATTAACTCCTCCTACTTCTCATTCCACGCATACAGCTGTATGATCTGCTACCTGAATAGATCTGACACTAACTCCTCCTACTTCTCATTCCACACATACAGCTGTATGATCAGCTACCTGAATAGATCTGACATTAACTCCTCCTACTTCTCATTCCACGCATACAGCTGTATGATCAGCTACCTGAATAGATCTGACATTAACTCCTCCTACTTCTCATTCCACTCATACAGCTGTATGATCGGCTACCTGAATAGATCTGACACTAACTCCTCCTACTACTCATTCCACGCATACAGCTTTATGATCGGCTACCTTAATAGATCTGACACTAACTCCTCCTACTTCTCATTCAACGCATACAGCTGTATGATCGGCTACCTGAAAAGATCTGACATTAACTCCTCCTACTTCTCATTCCACACATACAGCTGTATGATCGGCTACCTGAATAGATCTGACATTAACTCCTCCTACTTCTCATTCCACACATACTGCTGTATGATCATCTACCTGAATAGATCTGACATTAACTCCTCCTACTTCTCATTCCATGCATACAGCTGTATGATCAGCTGCCTGAATAGATCTGACATTAACTCCTCCTACTTCTCATTCCACGCATACAGCTGTATGATCAGCTACCTGAATAGATCTGACATTAACTCCTCCTACTTCTCATTCCACGCATACAGCTGTATGATCAGCTACCTGAATAGATCTGACATTAACTCCTCCTACTTCTCATTCCACGCATACAGCTGTATGATCGGCTACCTAAATAGATCTGACATGAACTCCTCCTACTTCTCATTCCACGCATACAGCTGTATGATCAGCTACCTGAATAGATCTGACATTAACTCCTCCTACTTCTCATTCCACGCATACAGCTGTATGATCGGCTACCTGAATAGATCTGACATTAACTCCTCCTACTTCTCATTCCACGCATACAGCTGTATGATCGGCTACCTGAATAGATCTGACAGTAACTCCTCCTACTTCTCATTCCACGCATACAGCTGTATGATCTGCTACCTGAATTGATCTGACATTAACAACTCCTACTTCTCATTCCACGCATACAGCTGTGATTGGCTACCTGAAAAGATCTGACATTAACTCCTCCTACTTCTCATTCCACACATACAGCTGTGTGATCAGCTACCTGAATAGATCTGACATTAACTCCTCCTACTTCTCATTCCACACATACAGCTGTGTGATCAGCTACCTGAATAGATCTGACATTAACTCCTCCTACTTCTCATTCCACGCATACAGCTGTATGATCAGCTACCTTAATAGATCTGACATTAACTCCTCCTACTTCTCATTCCATGCATACAGCTGTATGATCAGCTACCTGAATAGATCTGACATTAACTCCTCCTACTTCTCATTCCATGCATACAGCTGTATGATCAGCTACCTGAATAGATCTGACATTAACTCCTCCTACTTCTCATTCCACGCATACAGCTGTATGATCAGCTACCTGAATAGATCTGACATTAACTCCTCCTACTTCTTATTCCACGCATACAGCTGTATGATCGGCTACCTGAATAGATCTGATATTAACTCCTCCTACTTCTCATTCCACGCATACAGCTGTATGATCGGCTACCTGAATAGATCTGAGATTAACTCCTCCTACTTCTCATTCCACGCATACAGCTGTATGATCAGCTACCTGAATAGATCTGACATTAACTCCTCCTACTTCTCATTCCACTCATACAGCTGTATGATCGGCTACCTGAATAGATCTGACATTAACTCCTCCTACTTCTCATTCCACGCATACAGCTGTATGATCAGCTACCTGAATAGATCTGACATTAACTCCTCCTACTTCTCATTCCACGCATACAGCTGTATGATCGGCTACCTGAATAGATCTGACATTAACTCCTCCTACTTCTCATTCCACGCATACAGCTGTATGATCAGCTACCTGAATAGATCTGACATTAACTCCTCCTACTTCTCATTCCACGCATACAGCTGTATGATCGGCTACCTGAATAGATCTGACATTAACTCCTCCTGAGAGAGCAGTATATTTCAGATGCCTCGGCAAAAGGAGAAGAGCCTGTACCTTTAACTCAGTTCTGCCTCTTTGTATTTACTAGTTTAACACCACTTACACGGCTGATAGAGAAGGCAGAATTTTATTCTTATTCCCCGGTCTCAGACTATTAAATACCAATATTAGTCTTTACTAAACAATCGCGTCCGATCAGTTCCTGAAGGGACATTTGCTCCACTGCTTTAAAAGCTCATAAAATCAGACTGTACCATCAAGCTGATATCTGAAAGCTCTCACTGAAAGCAGCGGAGGAGAAAGCCAGCCCAACATCAAGATTTATAAACTTCATTTTTGTCTACAGTTACAGGTAACAAGAAACAAGACATTCAATTTAACATATGTTTTATTGAAAGGTTGAATCACATGTACACATTTTAAATACGTAATAATAATAATAATAAATGTTGTTTAGAATCTTGGGTCAGCTTTTCCTTCACCTTGGGTAATATCAAGTATGATCTGACCCAAGATTCTAAACAACATGGCCGCCCCCTGATAGAGCTATACAGAGCAAAGATTCTAAACAACATGTCTGCCACCTGATAGAGCTATACAGAGCAAAGATTCTACACAACATGTCCATCCCCTGATAGAGCTATACAGAGCAAAGATTCTACACAACATGTCCATCCCCTGATAGAGCTATACAGAGCAAAGATTCTACACAACATGTCCATCCCCTGATAGAGCTATACAGAGCAAAGATTCTACACAACATGTCCATCCCCTGATAGAGCTATACAGAGCAAAGATTCTACACAACATGTCCTCCCCCTGATAGAGCTATATAGAGCAAAGATTCTAAACATGTATGCCCCTGATAGAGCTATACACAGCAAAGATTCTAAACAACATGTCCACCCCCTGATCGAGCTATACAGAGAAAAGATTCTAAACAACATGTCCGCCCCCTGATATAGCTATACAGAGCAAAGATTCTACACAACATATCCTCCCCCTGATAGAGCTATACAGAGCAAAGATTCTAAACATGTCGGCCCCTGATAGAGCTATACACAGCAAAGATTCTAAACAACATGTCCACCCCCTGATCGAGCTATACAGAGAAAAGATTCTAAACAACATGTCCGCCCACTGATATAGCTATACAGAGCAAAGATTCCAACCAACATGTCCGCCCTCTGATAGAACTAAACAGAGCAAAGATTGTAAGCAGCATGTCTGGCACCTGATAGAGCTATACAGAGCAAAGATTCTAAACAACACGTCTACCCCATGATAGAGCTATAAAGAGCATAGATTCTAAACAACGTCTGTCATCTGATAGAGCTAAACAGAGCAAAAGACTCTAAACAACATGTCTTCCCCCTGATAGAGCTATACAGAGCAAAGATTCTAAACAACATGTCCTCCCCCTGATAGAGCTATACAGAGCAAAGATTCTAAACAACATGTCCTCCCCCTGATAGAGCTATACAGAGCAAAGAGTCTAAACAACATGTCTGCCCCCTGATAGAGCTTTACAGATAAAAATAAGCATATTAAGGTACTTTATCAGTAGTCTGTCATTAAAACATGTCTATTTAAAATTTTAGACATGTTGTAATATTTCAGTTAAACATTTTTTGCAAGCTAATTTGTTAAAATTGTAAAATTGTAAATATTATTTAGAGCAAAAGATGTGCAACTTATGTGTAAAGGTGGATTCTGGGGACAAGTTCTAAAAACTGGAACAATCAGCACTTACATCCCGCTGGTTTGCATAGCGATCGTTCTACTTTTAGAACCAGAAGTGACCTTTAGAAATCACCTCTTATGACCAGTTCTCACCAGGATGAAAATCCTCTCCGTTTTTTCATAACTTGTGCAGTGTTTCATGTTTTTTTTCTTGCTCTGTTAAATCAAATTATTAATGAAACAAGGGATCGGATTTCCTGGAATATTCACAGCGTGTGTCGATTGATATCAATACTCCTTTCCTTTGATTTGCAAATAATCTAAGGCCGCATATTTTGTCTGAAGGGAGAAAAAAAAAAATCTATTTTTAAAACGTATATTTGTGGGAACAAAATAAATGTTAGAAGAAGCTGAAATAGGAGTGTGGAGGAGAGATTTAAACGGAATAAAATATATAATGTACCATCTTACATAGTATAATTACGTATACTTGCCCACCTCCCAATTCCGCAGTTGTGTCTACTTGCTGAGCTCCATCACATGATGAATAGACATACACAGTCTAAAAGAGGAGAATGGAGCTCCAGACACCTGGTATCTGCACCTAAATCTCCCGGGGTCACGGAACATCGTGTGACATCATACGTTATCACATGACTTTGCCCTTTTTTAGCCCCACCCCCTCTATGTCCCAGGAGCCAACTAGAAAGCATTGACAAATAGGGAAACATGCGCAATACAGTCCTAAAAACAAAGGGGAAGTACGTCAAGCACTGCATTCTGACAATCAACTCCCAGCATTCCATTGTGCAGGAAAGGAGGAATGATGCAATATGCTCACAATCCCCAATGAAAACAACAATAATGCCAGAAATAAATATTTGTTACAAATCTCTTCTTTTAAAAAAAAAAAAAAAAATCCCTGGTGAGCAGATTTTGAAATGACCAACATTGAGGTACAGATCGTTTTTAAAGTTCTTTATTGTGGTGCAAATAACATTTCTGGTGACAGACCTGCCTGAAATAGACTTTGGCTTGGAATAAATCATGCCACAGCCCCATTCTGTCTGCCAATATTTAAAATGAATTCTTTATATAATACACTTCTGCGGCTTTGCTAAACGAGAAGGAAAGGACTGCAGCATCTCAGTAAATAGAAAGATCAATAAAACAGAATCCGCAGGGACAGGTGCTCCTCCTAGTGATGCTGTGAGATGTTCCAGATATGATGTCTACTTTATGAATTCAGACTACGAGAGGGATCCGGCTTCAAAATAAGATATTTAACTGTAAAATAAATTACATTCAAGCGAAACCAGACTATAAAAATATGTACCTTAATCAATGTCTTTCTCAATGTGCCTTAAGGGTTAAAAATGGGCCACGCAGCTCTGTCTAACACTGGACTCGGCAGACATCTATAGACTCAGCACGGTCTGATCTGCCCATGTAAACTGCAGAGTCCAACAGATACATCCAGGATACCTCAATAATCTCAGAAGCAAAACTATAGGTGCATGCACTAAGAGGGTCGTACTAAAAAAACGCAAATATGTTTTATGTGCAAAACTATTTTTGCGCTTTGCTTCTATTGCAGTGTACTAAACATTGAACACTCAAATAGTACACACACACAAATTGCGAATAAAAATGGGCATAATTGTGAATATTTTTTCTACCTCTTTTGATAGCGCTTGCAAATGTCATCGCAATTTATTAGCGCAACCGGAAAAATGCACGCTAAATAAAAATACACGGATGAATTGCTCCTTACTCATGTTTTACCTACTTTTTCCCCCACTGCCCTTGTTTAGTACACGACCCCCTAAAGGTTTAAACCTCAAAGAGTAATTATAAGCAAATTGTGCATTCTGACGGGCAAGTCTGCAAATATTGTTTCTGCCTTTTTTATCAGCACGCGCCAACAGCTGGCGTCAATTGTATCAGGCAGAATAAGAATTTTCACAAAATATTTGCAAAAAAAAGTCTTTATATATATTATATATAGCAGCACAACCAGAAATAATACACACAGAATGAAAACACGCAAGAGGCGCAAACAGAAAAAAAAAAGAAAAATAATTACAAATATTCGCAAAATGCTTCATGCCCTTTTTGTTACCCTTTTCCCCTCACTTTGCTGGTTTGATATGTGACCCCATACTGTCCAGTGAAGATCAGAATATCACTATAACCCCCAATGCTGCACAAGTCGCTCCGAACTGCACTGAGAAGATAATGATTTGACAGCGTGTACGATATCTTGTGTAACCGTTACAGCTGGAGATGAGGAACATTTTTAAGGCTTGTTGTCCGCGAGTGAAGGATCAATCAGCGGACGTTTGTCTTAACAGCTCAGGGTCAGCGCCCCTCGTACCCTCACCTCTCAGTAACCGCGGTACAGTGTCACGGTACAAACATCTATCAGCGTGCGGCCTGGTACAAGAGATTCATTTAAACAGCTGAGAATCGATATGAGTTAAAGGAGGTGAAACAGGTGGGATTTTTATATTAAGACTGGAAGAAGAAAAAGTGCAGCTGGCGAAATATATAAACTATATATATGGGGCTTTGATGCATTAAATATATATATATATATATATATATATATATATATATATATATATATATATATTGCATCAAAGAAACTAAGGGCTTTATTAATTAAAGAGAGAATTGTAGGGAATCGACAAGTGAATTTCAAACTGAAGGGCAAACTTAACTTGACTGCTTTAGCCTTACGTGTGAAATTTCCTTGTGAATTTCCCTTCAATTTCCTCTTGCTTACCCGTGGGGAATGTCAGGGCCACATGCATGCACGTTGGATGTCCTCCATAGAAAGGCAGGGGACTCAGGGTGCATCAGGGGTGTACCCTGCCCGAGTGACAGGTGTGCGCCGGACTGGCCGCACACCTGCCCGAGGGGACGAGGGCAGCAGCTAATTCGGCATCTGAGTCACTCACTTTGTTACCAATTCAGCCAGCATGAAAAGTGTATGAAGAGTGAGTGACTCTGATGCTGAATGCCATCTGTCTTCTGGATGTACTTTGTGTATTTCCAGGGTTTGTGTGCTGTCTGTTCGGAGCACAGAAGTCCCGTAAATATACAGAGAGCGGCTTCATGCTGCGCATGTCTGGCACACACGGAGCATCCGCGCCTGATGTGCATGCTTTCCATGCATGTCCTATAGTTCAATCTTTTATTGCAGTGAGCTGAGCAAACAGCCAATCCATTTTTTACCCCTGCAAGACCATGCGTTCCCATAGAGCTTGTATAGTCCTTCACTCAACGGGACAGAGCTCTGGGTCAGCGATGTGACAAGGGCTTACTTTAACGCTATTCCCAATTTACAGGGACAGGGCTGGATAAACCATGTGCTAAGGACACCAGAGGAAAGGGGCACCACAAAAATAATCACACACATATACAGCTAGAATATTAATAATAATAAACTCTTATTTCATTCAGCATTTATTGAGTATTAACTCCAGTTAGGGAATGGAAGGGAGCATTGTTGGGCTGTGCTTAGAGCAGCAGTTGTCCCGGCAAACTCAAGACTGTTGGCAACTATGGATGCAGAGGCTGTCTAAAAATATTCTGTAGGGACACTGCCCCTTTAAGAGAGTGGCTGTGTTATTTTACAGATTGCATCCCCCCCCCCCCCTACAGTTGAGTTTCCGGGCACAAAGATTTGCTCTGATTTCTGGAAGGTCCACGGACAGCCGTTCTTCCAGGATCTCCTGCCGAGACTGTTATCCACTCAATAGACAGATACAAGCTAATAATACTGCTATCCAGAGTGCTGAGCTCAGTATCTACAGATACGGCATGTGAGTCTCAGCATGAGACCCGAGAAATGATGTTTATATTTCATAAACCATACCGTTTGTGCTCAAAATCAGCTCGTAGGCAACGGAAGAGTTCAATTATCTCTTTTATTTTATTTGTACTATATTTTAGTTCTCTATGTGTCAAAGGGATAAACACTTTTTAATATATATATATATATATATATATATATATATATATATATATATATATATTATAATATTTTTGCATTATATTATAAATATTTTGATATTATATCAAAATTCACAAGCTACACATATTGGATTTTGTCTTGCTTTATTGTAGAACAATAAAAGAAAAAGATATTAGTACCGTACTTAAACAGATCCAGTAAATGTACTGTATGCTGGCAGATAAAACACGTGAACACTAATTATTTTTTTTTTTTAAATCTCTATACTTCAAACAGAATTTAGGTAATTTAGATTCACTTTATCACAGGGAGAGGATTGTAGAAATTAACATTGAATGTATAAAATTAAATTATACGGTAAGTAAAATGTATAACAAAAAAAAATAATGAATAATATGTACAACAAAGGGTTAAATCAGTTACTGCCAAAATAAACATTACAACAGTATATATTTAAATAACAAAAATGAAAGAGAAAAAATGATCTTAAAAAAAATTATATTTGAAACTGAATAAAAGCTTTCTATACATACACCAAACAGGAAAACATAAACTATGCTTTTTTATGAAATAAAAAATAGAAGAAAAAAATATTTGAATCAAAAAAATGTAACAATATAACAAAAAGAAAATATGTTTTAAACATAATAAAACTGTATTTATGTGTAAATAAATATTGATATATTGATATATATATTGATATGTAAAAATTTGTTTTTTGTGGAGTAATTAAAAATCGACTCACTTTAAGTCCTGTGAGTGTGTTGAATATTGTGGATTTGTTATAATAAGCATCACAGCACCCAGGCTGAGACGTATATGTGACTCTGAAGCTGAGTGCAAAATGTAAATGTCTAAAGTTTAGCCCTGTATCTTGTGATACTTAACAACCAATCGAATGCTTTAGTATTAGAGTGCTGATCAATACACTAATTGGATAAAAGGACAAAACTAAAGCAATCAATGCAATTAGCTATGGGAGCAGGAGTGGGTTCAAACTTCACACGGGGAGCTCCAGGTAACCTGCTTAATAACAGGTTACATAACAAAGACCACACAACTCCAAAGGCGTCACTAGGGTTGGTGTCACCCGGTGCGGTAACTCATAGTGTCACCTCCCCTGGATTTCCTCCAATACCATGCCAAACAGATTCCTTAGTAATGTCAGATGGCTCAATAAATATGCCACATACAGGAGCCCCATAACTATGCCACACACAGGAGCCCCATAACTATGACACACACAGGAGCCCCATAACTATGCCACACACAGGAGCCCATTGACTATGCCACACACAGGAGCCCCATAACTATGCCACACACAGGAGCCCATTAACTATGCCACAAACAGGAGCCCCATTATTTATGCCACAAACAGGAGCCCATAACTATGACACACACAGGAGCCCATAACTATGCCATACACAGGAGCCCCATAACTATGACACACACAGGAGCCCCATAACTATGACACACACAGGAGCCCCATAACTATGACACACACAGGAGCCCATAACTATGACACACACAGGAGCCCATAACTATGACACACACAGGAGCCCCATAACTATGACACACACAGGAGCCCATAACTATGCCACATACAGGAGCCCCATAAATTATGCCATACAAGAGCCCCATTTTTAATGCCTCACTTTGGAGCCCAATTAATTATGCCACACACCGGCACTCCTTAATTATGCCACACACACCGGCACTCCTTAATTATGCCACACACAAGTGCCCCATAATTATGCCACACAAAAGTGCCCAATAAATATGCCACACATGGGACCGCCATTAGTTATGCGACACACAGGAGCCCCACGAGGTGACAATTGTATAATTCTAAAACAATACATATCTATACACACAGAAATCTCTCTATTTCTCTCTCTATAACTAGTTGCATTAATACTTATTGAATTAATTTTTTGATATTATATTCAACTATTTTCATTTGTAATGAAAAATGTTATTGAAAAATTGCATTTTGCCATTAAATTTGCCATTATTTTGCCATTCAATATTGCAGCATTTAACCCCTCAATATGCCAGCATTTTGTCACTCAATATTGCAGCATTTAACCCCTCAATATGCCAGCATTTTGTCACTCAATATTGCAGCATTTAACCCTTCAATATGCCATAATTGTGCCACTCAACATGCCAGTATTTTGACATTTAATATTCCAGCATTTAACCCTTCAATATGCCAGAATTTTGCCATTCAATATTGCAGCATTTAACCCCTCAATATGACAGATTTTTGCAGCATGTAACCCCTCAATTTGCCATTATTTTGCCATTCAATATTCCAGCATTTAACCCCTCAATATGCCTCAATATGGGAGGAGTCTCCAATAATGAAATGAGGAATCCAAGAATGACAACAGGACCAAGCACACTCATCCAGCTCCATATTTATTAACAAATCCATATCAACATTTATATCAAGACATGAAATCCACTAAGTTTCACATTTTGATAAGAATATTGGTTGTCATTTTTGGATTACAATGCGCGGAGACTGCAGTATACCATAGTGGATCATGTGCTCCATGCATACACATACCTCCCAAGTGGCCCTATTTGGGAGAGACAGTCCCTATTTTGCACCCAAATCCCCGTCCATCTTTTCTCCTCAGCATTTTTGGCTTGTATGAGCGCATCTCATAGCTCCAGAGCAATACAACTCGTAATGAAGTGAGCTCTAATTGCAGTTAATATATTTATATATTAATTGGTATAAATAAAATACTTAATTCTTGTTCTAAATGACTTATAAAACCAAATAAATAGTCACCAGTTGGCTTAAAAGGTAAAATTATCATGAAATAAGTCACCTTGTGCGTCTGGAGAGAAATGTAACTCTAAAGGCTTTACTCACGAAGGAAGGAGTTATAGGGAATTTTGAAGGGAACTTAAAGCTTAAGGCCAATGTTTAAAATACAGATGAATGGAAGATATCCAAAGGATTTTTCATGCTGTGAAAGGGCCGAACCCCCAATGAAACGTGGCCCAATGTGTGAGGAAATTGCCAGTTTAATTCTCTAGATTTTAGCTGGAGAAATGAAAAGTGCAGCATAGTTAAGGTAAACGTTTAACAATAATTAATTAATGTTCATTTACAATATTTTTATGTATTTAATTAATTTATCATGTTTTTATTTTGGTCATTTTTATTCTATTACACTTTGTGGTAGGACGTTGGATATTTCCAACTCACCTCCTGCCCACCCCCCATCTTCTCCCCTCGCCTCCTGCCCACTCCCCATCTGCTCTCTTCTGCTCCTGCCCACTCCATCTTCTCCCTTCGCCTCTCATCCACCCCCCATCTTCTCCCCTCGCATCCTGCCCACCCCCCATCTTCTCCCCTCGCATCCTGCCCACCCCCCATCTTCTCCCCTCGCATCCTGCCCACCCCCCATCTTCTCCCCTCGCATCCTGCCCACCCCCCATCTTCTCCCCTCGCATCCTGCCCACCCCCCATCTTTTTCCCTCCTGCCCACCTCCATCTTTTACCTTTTATACTTACATGAAGACTCCTCCCCAGATCCTGATTTTCCTTGCTGTTTTCCCTTAACTCTCTCCTTATTAACCCCTTTTTAAGTTTATTTTTAATTTTTTTTAGGATTTCCTCTCCTTCATTGTATATTAATATACTGAGTTTTTGTTTTTTTATACTATATATAACACTGGCTGGGTGTAGAGCTCTATATAAGACAGGCTGGGTGTAGACTGCTATACTATAAATAACACAGGCTGTGTGTAGAGCGCTATACTATATATAATGCAGGCTGGGTGTTGAATGCTTTACTATACATAACACAGGCTGGGTGTAGAGTGCAATACTATATAACACAGGCTGGGTGTAGAGCGCTATACTATATATAACACAAGCTGGGTGTAGAGAGCTATACAATATATAACACATGCTGGTTGTAGAGCGCTATACTATATATAACACAGGCTGGGTGTAAAGCGCTATACTATATATAACACAGGCTGGGTGTAGAGCTCTATACTATATATAACGCAGGCTGGTTATAGAGCTCTATACTAAATATAACCCAGGCTGGGTGTAGAGCTCTATACTATATAGAATGCAGGCTGGGTGTAGAGATTTATAGTATATATAACACAGGCTGGGTGTAGAGCTCTATACTATACATAACACAGGCTGGGTGTAGAGCTCTATACTATATATAATGCAGGCTGGGTGTAGAGCTCTACATATACTATATCTAACGCAGGCTGGTTGTAGAGCTCTATACTATATATAACACAGGCTGGGTGTAGAGCTCTATACTATATATAACGCAGGCTGGTTATAGAGCTCTATACTAAATATAACCCAGGCTGGGTGTAGAGCTCTATACTATATATAATGCAGGCTGGGTGTAGAGCTTTATAGTATATATAACACAGGCTGGGTGTAGAGCTCTATACTATACATAACACAGGCTGGGTGTAGAGCTCTATACTATATATAATGCAGGCTGGGTGTAGAGCTCTACATATACTATATCTAACGCAGGCTGGTTGTAGAGCTCTATACTATATATAACACAGGCTGGGTGTAGAGCTCTATACTATATATAACACAGGCTGGGTGTAGAGCTCTATACTATATATAATGCAGGCTGGGTGTAGAGCTTTATAGTATATATAACACAGGCTGGGTGTAGAGCTCTATACTATACATAACACAGGCTGGGTGTAGAGCTCTATACTATATATAATGCAGGCTGGGTGTAGAGCTCTACATATACTATATCTAACGCAGGCTGGTTGTAGAGCTCTATACTATATATAACACAGGCTGGGTGTAGAGCTCTATACTATATATAACACAGGCTGGGTGTAGAGCTCTATACTATACATAACACAGGCTGGGTGTAGAGCTCTATACTATATATAACACAGGCTGTGTGTAGAGCTCTATACTATATATAACACAGGCTGGGTGTAGAGCTCTATACTATATATAACACAGGCTGGGTGTAGAGCTCTATACTATATATAACACAGGCTGGGTGTAGAGCTCTATACTATATATAACACAGGCTGGTTATAGAGCTCTATACTAAATATAACCCAGGCTGGGTGTACAGCTCTATACTATATAGAATGCAGGCTGGGTGTAGAGCTTTATAGTATATATAACACAGGCTGGGTGTAGAGCTCTATACTATACATACCACAGGCTGGGTGTAGAGCTCTATACTATATATAATGCAGGCTGGGTGTAGAGCTCTACATATACTATATCTAACGCAGGCTGGTTGTAGAGCTCTATACTATATATAACACAGGCTGGGTGTAGAGCTCTATACTATATATAACGCAGGCTGGTTATAGAGCTCTATACTAAATATAACACAGGCTGGGTGTAGAGCTCTATACTATATATAATACAGGCTGGGTGTAGAGCTTTATAGTATATATAACACAGGCTGGGTGTAGAGCTCTATACTATACATAACACAGGCTGGGTGTAGAGCTCTATACTATATATAATGCAGGCTGGGTGTAGAGCTCTACATATACTATATCTAACGCAGGCTGGTTGTAGAGCTCTATACTATATATAACACAGGCTGGGTGTAGAGCTCTATACTATATATAACACAGGCTGGGTGTAGAGCTCTATACTATATATAATGCAGGCTGGGTGTAGAGCTTTATAGTATATATAACACAGGCTGGGTGTAGAGCTCTATACTATACATAACACAGGCTGGGTGTAGAGCTCTATACTATATATAATGCAGGCTGGGTGTAGAGCTCTACATATACTATATCTAACGCAGGCTGGTTGTAGAGCTCTATACTATATATAACACAGGCTGTGTGTAGAGCTCTATACTATATATAACACAGGCTGGGTGTAGAGCTCTATACTATATATAACACAGGCTGGGTGTAGAGCTCTATACTATATATAACACAGGCTGGGTGTAGAGCTCTATACTATATATAACACAGGCTGGGTGTAGAGCTCTATACTATATATAACACAGGCTGGGTGTAGAGCTCTATACTATATATAACACGGGCTGGGTGTAGAGCTCTATACTATTTATAACACAGGCTGGGTGGGATATTTTGTATTAACATGAAGGTCCCACATATGAACACAAGGGGCTCATGAAACAAGAGTCAGTCAGCTCTGTGGCTATTTGTTCCCTGCCTGGATCCTTTCTATGCATCCTTTGTTTGGATTTTTTGATAACTTGCCCTTTTGGCTGTTAGCTGCCCTTGTTGTCCCCGTAGGTGACTATCAGAAGAACAAAGTGATGTCAGCATCTTAGAGTTATTTCAAGATTCGTTGGACTTTTATTTGTATTTTTATTTCCTCCTGAAGAGTTTATTGAAGTTATTTACGAGTCAGTTGGGCATGAAGATGAAATATGCTCGTAACTCCCAATAAATCTAAACTTATTGGAGAGGAGAATAACCTGCTCACGTGCCAAGTCATTATCTTAGCCCATTCTTCCAACATCTTGTAAACCCCATCTGCTGGATTCACCCAGCCGGTGACATCTGAGTGGCAGAGGAATTTATGCCACCAGATAAGGAGCGTGGCAGCTCGGAGATATTTACTGCCGTTATATATTTATGGGACCTGCACCATATGGGGAACAGACAAAAAGTAATGTAATAAGTATAGAAATGTTGCTTTCTGAAAGGGACCGGGAGACGAGAAACTAAAGGGGCAGTTCCATCCAGATTATTTTCTGTATGTTGTACGTGTGCTTAATCTATGTGAAATGTAGTTATTTGTAGTTTAAAACTATTTCCAGTTCTCATGTAGTTTTACATTGAAAATAATTTTGCCGGGCCCTCTAAATTCACTGACATTCCAAAAAGGAGGAGCTTATCGAGATAGGCGGGGCTTCTAAATTCACTGACATTCCAATAAGGAGGAGCTTATCGAGATAGGCTGGACTGTTGATATGGCAACTATTACACTTTACACGAGACAGGAAGAGTTGAAGATCGGTTTCTGATTTTTTACTCTTCATGATGCACCTCTTATCTAGAAATAGGTTTTCAGAAACTGTTTCACTGTGGATGTTCCTGCTCCAGATCCACTTCTAGAACGTTTATCCAGAATTCCACTTTATTCATAAAGAGCTTTATAATATTAATAGGTTTCCTTCTAATCAGTTTCTAAATCCTCGAAGACGGGTGGGAAGTGCCATCATCACATTTTTTTTTTGAGTTAATTTAAGAAAGTGCAAGGGCGTGCTCCTATACCCCATGTGTAATTCAGGATTATCAAGTACATTTCTAACCACAAAAACTAGAATTTGGACAGCACCCCATAATCAGCATATGTAATAAGATAATATGTTATATGGTTGCACACTGAATTTATGTATTGTACATTTGCAATATCTCTGGATATTTTAACCAAAATATGAATATGAATGAAACATTGTGCAGGGCAGCATGTAAAAGTGATACGTGTCCATACAGCTGTACACATGAAATCTGAAGTAGGAGGAGTTCCAGTCAGATCTATTTTGGTTAATACCGAAAAAAAAGTAGCAATTCTCAAAGTGTGATTTGGAGAGAGATTTGTCTGCTTGGGAGACAATGAATGGTAAAGTGTTTGTTTGTTTTTGCTTGCGGTGGGATACTGAGCATCTCATGGCTGAAACCAAACCAGAACTCACAAACAAATCATGATGCAGTCATAATAATCAAATTAAGCTTTATTGCACTCTTATTTTGTGCAATGAAAAAGATTAAAAAAAGCTACACTTAATGTGGGCTGAAATCGATACATTTCACACACAGTATAAATGGACCATTTTAGCAGTCTCACCTCGGAACATGTAAAGACAGAGACAATACTCCCAGAATAAAGCCACTCACGTGCTTCAGAGACCAGTGAAGACTTACAATCAAGGTCACCTCAGCGATGATACCAGAGGACAGATTTTACAAGTAACATTAACTACACATATATATATACCCTCTCCTGCCTGCTGGTGTGTGTCCCCCGTGATCTCCAAATCTGTGCACTGGGTATTGAAGATAAAAGACCACTTCAGGTATGAGAAATTGAACGTATAAATTCCTATTCAAGATGACATTTAAAATGCAAATGTGCGGTTATTGTTTTAATTTTCCTTTCAGTTTTCCTATACAGTCATCCAGATGCACATGGGCTTTGGATTATGATAGAGTTCTATCACTGTCATGTATGTTGAGAGGGGAAGGCACTCACTTTTCAATGGGGAAAGGTCTTAGCATGAGAGATTCTGAGCATTCAGCTGTATGCTTAGAATTCTGCAAATTGCCCAAGGGGCGGAGCATGCCCATTTTAATAAAAAAACATGTTCCACAAACTAATAATACAAATAATATAATGGCCCTTTAAAACATGAAATGGAACTCAAAGAAAAATAAAGTATAATAAATCAAAACCCCAAAATGAAATAAAATGTGTAGAAAAATATGAAATGTAATAATATGTTGAAATAATCAATGCCTACATTTCATGTTTAAAAGTACCCCAGACCTCTGGCTAAACATTCAACATTAATATCATCTAGATGATTTTTATATATTCCAATTTGGAATGTAAAACATAATCTATATACATATAACTGTCTTATCAATGCAGCTTCTCAGAGTAAACATTATGGCACAAAAAAATATACTTGTCAGACTGGCCTTATTATTGGAGCATATACGGGATAAATTATTAAAAAAAGTAAAAGTGGAGCAGTCACCATGGAAACCAATGGAATATTCCTGCTAATGACATCACTTTTAGAACTTTACCCCAGAATCACCATGGGAACCAATGGAATATTCCTGCTGATTACTTCACTTTTAGAACTTTACTATTCCTGCTGATTACTTCACTTTTAGAACTTTACCCCAGAATCACCATGGAAACCAATGGAATGTTCCTGCTGATTACATCACTTATAGAACTTTACCCCCAGTATCACCATGGAAACCAATGGAATGTTCCTGCTGATTACTTCACTTTTAGAACTTTACTATTCCTGCTGATTACTTCACTTTTAGAACTTTACCCCAGAATCACCATGGAAACCAATGGAATGTTCCTGCTGATTACATCACTTATAGAACTTTACCCCCAGTATCACCATGGAAACCAATGGAATGTTCCTGCTGATGACATCACTTATAGAACTTTACCCCCAGAAATGAGTTTTTAATATATATCCCCATGTACTTTATTCACGCTGCAGAATGTATAAATATCAGATAATTAGGTCCTTCATGTGTGAATGATCAATGAATTATCAAGCATTTAAAGTAAATAGACAATATTTAGTTTCAAGTTTTCTGCTGCATTTATAATAATTTTTGCAAAAAACCCAAAACATTTTCACTGCTGCAGAATAGCAAGGCTAGATTGTTACTGGATCTCATTCTGTGTCCTTTTTTATTGTTTTACCTTATCCTCTAATAAGTGATAAAATGTCATATGTTTTGGTGTGAACATGCATACAGATAGGTCTGTGAAATGATTTTCTAATGGTTTGCATCTGGAGTCAGTACAAGCTTAGCTGCTCTGCAATTCTTGTAGAACAAATCAGCAGCCAATAAATTTAGCATAAGCAAAATGTTCTATTAACCCATTGTGTCTGCGTTTTGGAAGAGAAATGGAACAAATCAACAGTATGAAATATAGAATGGGTCCCCGGTAGATAAGAACCATTCTACATCTACTCTAGCTATAAAAATAACAAAAGTCTGAATACTTTCATTGATCCCTTGTCTTTTCTTATATTTAGGATAGCTTTATACCTATCCCACGCATGCTTAAACTCCTTCACTGTATTAACCTCTACCACTTCTACTGGAAGACTATTCCATGCATCCACTACCCTCTCAGTAATGTAATACTTTCATTAGTCCCTGACCTTATATTATATCTAGGATAGCCTTATACAGTGCTGTATTCACCGCGAGGCAAAAAAAAAAAAAAATGTAAAAAAAAAAAAAAACGCGGCCCTTTAAAAAAAAAAAAAATAGACCGCGCTTGCAGGCAGAGACGGAGGTGAGAGGGGATCGGAAGATCCCCCCTCACCATCGCTCTGCCTGCCAGGCTGCACGGGGAGCCGAACAGGCAGCACAGAGAAACCTCCGTGCTGCCTGTTCGGCTCCCCGTGCAGTGTGCCGACACGGAAGTGCCGACAGTCACGTGACGGGCGCGCTGACGTCATACGCGCGCCCGGTCACGTGGCCTGTCGGCACAATCGCCGGGAAGCCGAACAGGCAGCATGGAGGGACCATGCTGCCTGCCTGCCAGGGAAAGGTAAGTGCTGATGGGAGAGTGTGTGTGTGAGAGACTGAGTGTGATGGGAGTCAGAGTGTGTGTGATGGGAGACAGTGTGTGTGGCTGAGTGTGATGGGAGTCAGAGTGTGTGTGATGGGAGTCAGAGTGTGTGTGATGGGAGACAGTGTGTGTGGCTGAGTGTGATGGGAGTCAGAGTGTGTGTGATGGGAGACAGTGTGTGTGGCTGAGTGTGATGGGAGTCAGAGTGTGTGTGATGGGAGACAGTGTGTGTGGCTGAGTGTGATGGGAGACAGTGTGTGTGTGATGGGAGACAGTGTGTGTGGCTGAGTGTGATGGGAGACAGTGTGTGTGTGATGGGAGTCAGAGTGTGTGTGTGATGGGAGACAGTGTGTGTGACTGAGTGTGATGGGAGTCAGAGTGTGTGTGAAGGGAGACAGTGTGGGTGACTGAGTGTGATGGGAGTAGGAGTGTGTGACTGAGTGTGATGGGAGTAAGAGTGTGTGTGATGGGAGACAGTGTGTGTGACTGAGTGTGATGGGAGTCAGAGTGTGTGTGTGTGATGGGAGACAGTGTGTGTGACTGAGTGTGATGGGAGTCAGAGTGTGTGTGATGGGAGACAGTGTGTGTGACGGAGTGTGATGGGAGTCGGAGTGTGTGACTGAGTGTGATGGGAGTGTGTGTGTGATGGGAGTATGAGCTTGATGTGAGTCTGAATGATGGGGCATGTCTTAGGTGTGTAACGTGGGTGTACAGCTTGGGTAGGGGGGTGCCCGGATTTTGTCTGCCTAGGGCAGCACAAAATCAAGATACACCACTGGCCTTATACCTATCCCATGCATGCTTAAACTCCTTCACTGTATTAACCTCTACCACTTCTACTGGAAGACTATTCCATGCATCCACTACCTCTCAGTAATGTAATACTTTCATTAGTCCCTGGCCTTATCTTATATCTAGGATAGCCTTATACCTATCCCATGCATGCTTAAACTCCTTCACTGTATTAACCTCTACCACTTCTACTGGAAGACTATTCCATGCATCCACTACCCTCTCAGTAAAGTAATACTTTCATTAGTCCCTGGCCTTATCTTATATCTAGGATAGCCTTATACCTATCCCATGCATGCTTAAACTCCTTCACTGTATTAACCTCTACCACTTCTACTGGAAGACTATTCCATGCATCCACTACCCTCTCAGTAAAGTAATACTTCCTGATATTACATTTAAATCTTTACCCCTCTAATTTCAGACTATGTCCTCTAGTTGTGGTAGTTTTTCTTCCTTTAAATATACTCTCCCCCGTTACTGTGTGATTCCCTTTATGTATTTAAAGTTTCTATCATACCCCCCTGTCTGTATGCAATGAGATATCTTACTCTCCATGATGGAGTATAAAAATCCATTCAGTGCTAAAAGCAGAGCAATTTCCATGGTAACCAATGAAATGTTTCTGCTGTTTACACCAATTGTAGAACTTTGCCCCAGAACTGACTTCCAAACAACCCTCTATAACACTACATATAACTGGCCCCTCCTACTACGCGTGTGTTTCATATAATACGAACCAGAAGCACCTCTACCCATGACATATGATTCAGATTAGTGGACTGATCCAGGTCTGGTCGCGCTCTAAGTTTTGGTTCCATTGGAGAATTTTTCCACTTTAAATTAAAATATATTTTCACAATTTACTTGCTAAGACTCCACCTTCCGCGTTATATACCCTGCCATGGAAGCAATACAATCTGCCCAGTGAAGGGCTTACAAATGTACTGCTGGGTTCTCTGGTAATTAGTATTAATTTATAAAGCGCCATCACATTCAGTAGAGCAGTACAACAAGGGTGGCGCTAAAGCTACAAACCCCATGTAACATCAGGAGTTACGGACTCAAGCCGTTGGGTTTCCAAAGAGCTTACAGAATAATTAAGGATCTAGTAGCCAGGCTGGCAAGGTCAGTAGCCACTCTAATCACATTAAAGTAGAGCAGAAGGAGACATCGCTGCCTGGATCATAGGGTTTGTATATGCAATCCAGTGCAGAATATAAAAAAAAAGAAAATGTTGTAAATTGGGAACTATATCAAGAGCGCTCTCCAGACATTAAATCGGAGACAGATTTACTAAATCGGAATAAATTATGGCACCAATTTACAAAGTGTAACCAAACACAGAGGAAATTAGGATAGCTCCCTCTTGTGGAGTCCTCTCTGTAGTGCAGGTGACATATACACTGATAGGATATGATACTGCCTCTTTTGGGTTTCCCAGCCCTGGATACAATTGCTTTGTTCCATTTCATTGTATCAGTGTTTGTTTGGTTTCTGTCTATGTCTGAAGTGATTCTCTGCAGGGCCAGGCTCCAGTGCTGGTATCAGCGGGTGTCTGGATGCAGATTTGATGAAGTGTTGAGTGGATTTTACAAAAGATACAGAAACTAAACCAAGATCTTCACTAAATGACATTTTAATCTGTTAACAAAAATGATTACACTCTCCAGGATGAACTTGCACCACACAAGTATTAAGAGTAAGAGATTATTCCAACCAATTTTTTTTTAATGATGTGTTTATTTTGCAAATAGGTCTACTTTAAAAAAAAGGAGCTACAAGATTTCAAAGTGTCGCTGTCTCCAAATGTTGCTTATTATGTGATTGTGGAGACTAGAAACTGATGAAAAACGATTCACACATTGTGCTAGCAGAATTGCATTAGGAGAATATATTTATACATGTCTGTGACTTGATGTAACTGCTTTTCAATCAGAAATGGAAGTTGCTAATATTGAGCCACAAGCTGGAGATCCTTTTTCATATTTTGTTTTTATTCTCTACATTACAATCATTGTTGAGGTTCGGGACAGAATACTTTTAATCCCTTATTCTCCTCAGATTTGAATAGAAAGGATTCTACTGTTTTACTAAAAGAGTGGAAGATACCCAGACCAGACTTCGAGCAACAGCTGGTAAACAGTCCCTATTCCACGTGTGTGCTATAAGGACTGAATAATTTTATAAACCTGGATATTACATCACTTTTAGAACTTTACCCCAGAATCACCATGGAAACCAATGGAATGTTCCTGCTGATTACATCACTTTTAGAACTTTACCCCAGAATCACCATGGAAACCAATGGAATGAGCCTGCTGATTACAACACTTTTAGAACTTTACCCCCAGAATCACCATGGAAACCAATGGAATGTTCCTGCTGATTACATCACTTTTAGAACTTTACACCCAGAATCACCATGGAAACCAATGGAATGTTCTTGCTGATTACATCACTTTTAGAATTTTACACCCAGAATCACCATGGAAACCAATGGAATGTTCCTGCTGATTACATCACGTTTAGAACTTTACCCCCAGAATCACCATGGAAACCAATGGAATGTTCCTGCTGATTACATCACTTTTAGAACTTTACCCCCAGAATCACCATGGAAACCAATGGAATGTTCCTGCTGATTACATCACTTTTAGAACTTTACCCCAGAATCACCATGGAAACCAATGGAATGTTCCTGCTGATTACATCACTTTTAGAACTTTACACCCAGAATCACCATGGAAACCAATGGAATGTTCCTGCTGATTACATCACGTTTAGAACTTTACCCCCAGAATCACCATGGAAACCAATGGAATGTTCCTGCTGATTACATCACTTTTAGAACTTTACCCCCAGAATCACCATGGAAACCAATGGAATGTTCCTGCTGAATACATCACTTTTAGATATTTTCCCCCAGAATCACCATGGAAACCAATGGAATGTTCCTGCTGATTACATCACTTTTATAACTTTACCCCAGAATCACCATGGAATCCAATAATGTTCCTGCTGATTGCATCACTTTTAGAACTTTGCCCCAGAATCACCATGGAAACCAATGGAATGTTCCTGCTGATTACATCACTTTTAGAACTTTACACCCATAATCACCATGGAAACCAATGGAATGTTCCTGCTGATTACATCACTTTTAGAACTTTACCCCAGAATCACCATGGAATCCAATAATGTTCCTGCTGATTACATCACTTTTAGAACTTTGCCCCAGAATCACCATGGAAACCAATGGAATGTTCCTGCTGATTACATCACTTTTAGAACTTTACACCCAGAATCACCATGGAAACCAATGGAATGTTCCTGCTGATTACATCACTTTTAGAACTTTACCCCAGAATCACCATGGAATCCAATAATGTTCCTGCTGATTACATCACTTTTAGAACGTTACCCCAGAATCACCATGGAAACCAATGGAATGTTCCTGCTGATTACATCACTTTTAGAACTTTACACCCAGAATCACCATGGAAACCAATGGAATGTTCCTGCTGATTACTGCACTTTTAGAACTTTACCCCCAGAATCACCATGGAAACCAATGGAATGATCCTGCTGATTACTGCACTTTTAGAAATTTTCCCCAGATTAAAGTTTATAAGTAACCTCCATTGTGATTTCTATTTGGAGCATGTGTCCAGTTTGACTAGTTTTAGCCCGACTCAGAGGAGGTACATATTTTTTTTATTGATCTATACTTACATTGTATCAGCAGAATTGTAGCACATGCATAAAATAAAAAAATAAATAAAAAAAGTTTTTAAAGTATATGAGCTTGTCTCCTGCTTATGACATCACCTGTGGCTTGAACAAATCTCCAAAGTGAAATGTGGAATTTCACTTGGAGACAGACACATTTAAAACATATGTTTCTCTTATCTTATGTGTTTGCTGCCATGGCATAGATCATTTTCTCTACACTCGCAGTATAGGCAGAGTTTAGGTTGAGTGTCTTTAGCAGAGGTCGATGGATTTAAAGCAGTCCTACATTCCTAGTGAAGTTTGAGCTCCTCTTCCTATCAGAGAGAGGACAGTTCAATTGACTAATGTGAGTGGCTGAGCATGATGTGAGTTTGGCTCTCAGAGTGGGAGCCACGGTGACCACACTGACATTTTATTGTGAGACTGAAAGATTCAGTGTTGTATCGGCTGCAATGAAGACTACAGATTGTTGTAATTACAGGTGGGGAGTAGATTCTCTCTATTCTGGCTTTTTATTCTTCCTCAATACATGTTTAACCTTTTCAGGTCCAGAGCGCTGAAGTTTCAATTTGAAGTTGGCCGGGCCGTCCAGCCCGAAGGCCATAGTCTTATTTCTTTCATTAACCTCTAATCAGCTGGTTTGCTGATCCCATCCTAATAACTGTCTGGTGATTTGTGGGCTGCACAGCTAGACAGCAGACCCCCCGGGGTTAAATCATCGGTAAGCGCAGCTGCATGACACGATTTATCGAATTAATATTCAGCATAAAGGGAACAAAGGTCGAAAAAAAAATATAATAAACTGCGGCTTCTTCAAATGCTCCCACGGTAACTCTCTAAGGTTAGAAAATGGTAAACACACCAGGCGTCCAATGTATAATGTATTAAACATACACTACAGTCGGAATGCACAAAGCCCGAGACAAATATCCTGGCTAGCAAAGATCAGGGAGTAGTCCAAGCAATCAGCATCCTTCCAGCAGGGGTGTAAAAATACAAAATGATCTTTACATTGTGTTTGCAGGATGGAAAGCCAGAGCATGGAGAAAGAAAGAGATATGTTATATGTCCCTGGCCTATTCACGACCTAATCATCTTGATATGTAAATTACACATTTCACAATAACAAGAGTTAATTTGCCTTTGAAGCCATGGGTGATGTCATAAACATGAGTAGATTTGCCACTTTTTCTTCAAAACAATACCGGCCTTGGTACTGTTTCCGTAGACTTAACATTAGCCTGATGCCAATTTTTTACCGCCCTGCCGGTAAAATACCGGCCAGGTGGCAACCCTAAACATGAGACACCACAGAAATGTAAAAACTTTCTTATCTTTTATTCTATACATTTTCTTGTGGTTCCGTATATACAATGTATAGATTATTTTTTTGATTATTATTAAGAAGCAATCTTTAATATTAGGAAAGTGAAATCTATGTACATCCGTCTTTCACAAACTGCATCGAGAGAGTGTGTCATTTGTTTATTGCATGTACAGTGCAACTTTGTGGGTCTATACACCGATCAGCCATAACATTATGATCTATACACCGATCAGCCATAACATTATAATCATTACACCGATCAGCCATAACATTATAACCACCTGCCTAATATTGTGTAGCTCCCCAATTGATGCCAAAACAGCCCTGTCCTGTCGAGGTATGGACTCCACTAGACCTCTGAAGGTGTGCTGGGGTAACTGGCACCAAGACGTTAGCAGCAGATCCTTTAAGTCCTGTAAGTTGTGAGGTGGGGCCTCCATGGATCGGACTTGTTTGTCCAGCACATCCCACAGATGCTGGAATGGATTGGGATCTGGGGAATTTGGAGGCCAAGTCAACACCTTGAACTCGTTGTTGTGTTCCTCAAACCATTCCTGAACCATTTGTTTTATTATGTGGCAGGGAGCATTATCCTGCTGAAAGAGGCCAATGTCATCAGGGAATACTGTTTCCATCAAAGGGTGTGCATGGTCTGTAACAATGCTTAGGTAGGTGGTACTTGTCATAAGCATAGGACACCACAAACATGTTAAAACTTATTTTCTCCTAATTTATGTATTTTCATGCTATTTGGCTAACACAATATATAGATCATTTTTTTTGTTTTCTACATAACAGTATATGCGGAGTGGAGGTTGACAGAGTCCCTATAAAGTGGATCATACTAGCCAACTGTCCTGATCATTACAGACAGTCCTTAGTCTGTTGAATTTGGCTTAGGTTGTTTACAGTTATTCCGTTATTATAAGATATATTTTGAAATCCACTTAGGATTTAGTTCTCATTATTGGAGATGCTCTGTTTTTGCACAGACGGCCGCTCAGTCCCTTTTTAGTGGGTCATTATCAGTTAATTTTACACTTTGCTATCCGGCATGCTCAGATGCAACTGTCCTGTGGCAAAGTCCCTCTGGATCATCATTTTGTGTTGTAAATTATCATGTTATATCACAGATGGGAATCTCCGACAAATAATAATAATTATTATTATTCCCTTCAATTCTTTTTTTTTTTAGGGGGGGGGGGGGAGTCTGAATTCTGGGAAATCAAGACACTATCTAACTGCGGTGTGTAGAAATCATTGAATTGATCAGAGTAAATAATTTCAATCAATCAGGGAGGACAGGCTCGTGTGTCAGTGGGGACCAGACGAGACAAACAGAATTGAACTGGGTTTTTAAATATTATCTTTATTTTTAATTTTTTTAACCCTTTCTTTGCATCAAGATATTAATAAAAAAAAGATCTTAATAGCATCAGGTATAAGAATCAGACCTTTAAAACCCAGTATAATTCTATACAGCAAGACACATCAGGAAACTAATCCTAAGTTTGTACCCCGTTTATACGCATTGTAGAATATGCGTGGCATTTGTATTCCAGCTCTCTAAATCCAGTACTGGCTAACACATCCAATTACTCATAGCTGGCTGAGCATCATGGGGACTTGCACTGTACAGTAGAGTGTTACACGTTTGGTATCTGCAGTACTAGCAGAAATGACTGCATAGTATTTGTTTAAACCTTGCAAGGTGTAACACAGAATGTGTCGGCAGATAAGAACCATTCGGCCCATCTAGTTCGCCCGCTGTGTACTACGGATCTGGCTTGGGAAGGACTTGGTGCTGAATTCTTAATCATGTCCTACTAGAAAATTGTACTTAAAAAAGCATTTGACTGACACTTAATTGGATGAATCACAGGTAATTAAATAAACGTATATATTGCATTAATATTTCAGTCTTTACTTTGCAGGTTTTCTATACGAATCGAGAGCTTGAGGAATGACCCTTTCCATCCCGTATCCCACCATCAGTGGCTTTGGTAGGGATGCTGGGGGTCTACGTTTTAAAGTAGAGCATAGACGGCGACCGCAATGGATTAAATAGGCTCAATCACTGAGGGCGAAAGCGATTTATCCTTTTAAAAAAACAATAAAATTAACACTTTGCGTGAGGTGCAGTAATGTTTTCACGCACCATGACTTCGGCAGAGTGTCTCAGACACTAAATAAATGTGTTTCTTATTGTACAGCATCCACGCCAATGTAGCCATTGTATTATAAAGAATGCATTTAAAAAGTGTTTGGAGAAAATCTGCCAAAACCAGTTCTAATCAATTGCCGACCCTTTTGTGCCAGGATGATGCAGTGGAGGGCACTCTGTGGTAATGTTAGGGTTACATTAGTAAGGTCAGTCAGTATCTTAGATTGGGTGTCCCTGCAGGGCTGTGTAATGGTAGAGTGGCACAGGGTGTAAGTGCACTAATACATGTGTATTAGACTTTCTGTGTTCTCTTAATGAATGCATCTTCTTATAGAAACCATGAATGTCTTGATAATGTAAAACTGGACTCCGCTACCGGAGATCTATTAATCTCACCAATTCCCCTTTTGCTACAACATTTTGAGTCCAACATTCATTTTCCCTTTATCTACAGCAAGTGAATCTTCGGATACGGCTTGTGGAATTTCCAACTTCACAGGATGCCTTATTAAGGGGGGATCTTCATCTAGAAAAATACTTTCCTCCATTCCTGCCGAGTTAGCAGACGGCTTGGATGACACATCAGGGAGATGTACTAAGAAATCAGATAACTCCACGGACACAAAACGAGAGAGTCAATCCAGTGAGAGACGCTACAAGTCTCATAACCCGTCTCATAGTACATAACCCGTGAAGGGTCCGGAGAGGGGGGATCTATAGGAAGCTCTCATGGGGAAAGCAGCAAGTTCTGACCAATATGTTACCTTCCTGTTTATGGGGAAATATACAGATTTATGTTCAAATCTTCCTTACAAACCCTGACTAAGCCATGTTATTACAAACGTTAGAAGTTAGAGGGCGAAATATGAAATATTATTATAGATACATGGAACGACCTTATGGTAGAAGTGGCCAACACTGTAAGGAGTAGTAGATACCTGGAATAACCTTCCAGCGGAAGCAGTAAAGGCTGACACTGTATAGAGTAGTAGATACCTGGAATAACCTTCCAGCGGAAGCAGTAAAGGCTGACACTGTAAAGAGTAGTAGATACCTGGAATAACCTTCCAGTGGAAGCAGTAAAGACTGACACTGTAAAGAGTGGTAGATACCTGGAATAACCTTCCAGCGGAGGCAGTAACGGCTGACACTGTAAAGAGTAGTAGATACCTGGAATAACCTTCCTGTGGAAGCAGTAAAGACTGACACTTAAAAGAGTAGTAGATACCTGGAATAACCTTCCAGCGGAAGCAATAAAGACTGACACTGTAAAGAGTAGTAGATACCTGGAATAACCTTCCTGTGGAAGCAGTAAAGACTGACACTTAAAAGAGTAGTAGATACCTGGAATAACCTTCCAGCGGAAGCAATAAAGACTGACACTGTAAAGAGTAGTAGATACCTGGAATAACCTTCCTGTGGAAGCAGTAAAGGACGACACTGTAAAGAGTAGCAGATACCTGGAATAACCTCCCAGTGGGAGCAGTAATGGCTGACGCTGTAAAGAGTAGTAGATACCTGGAATAACCTTCTAGTGGAAGTAGTAAAGGCCGACACTGTAAAGAGTAGTAGATCCCTGGAATAACCTTCCAGCGGAAGCAGTAAAGACTGACACTGTAAAGATTAGTAGATCCCTGGAATAACCTTCCAGCGGAAGCAGTAAAGACTGACACTGTAAAGATTAGTAGATCCCTGGAATAACCTTCCAGTGGAAGCAGTAACGGCTGACACTGTAAAGAGTAGTAGGTATCTGGAATAACCTTCCAGCGGAGGCAGTAAAGACTGACACTGTAAAGATTAGTAGATCCCTGGAATAACCTTCCAGTGGAAGCAGTAAAGACTGACACTGTAAAGATTAGTAGATCCCTGGAATAACCTTCCAGTGGAAGCAGTAACGGCTGACACTGTAAAGAGTAGTAGATACCTGGAATAACCTTCCAGTGGAAGCAGTAAAGGCTGACACTGTATAGAGTAGTAGATACCTGGAATAACCTTCCAGCGGAGGCAGTAAAGACTGACACTGTAAAGAGTAGTAGATCCCTGGAATAACCTTCCAGTGGAAGCAGTAACGGCTGACACTGTAAAGATTAGTAGATACCTGGAATAACCTTCCAGTGGAAGCAGTAACGGCTGACACTGTAAAGAGTAGTAGATCCCTGGAATAACCTTCCAGTGGAAGCAGTAACGGCTGACACTGTATAGAGTAGTAGATCCCTGGAATAACCTTCCAGTGGAAGCAGTAAAGGCTGACGCTGTAAAGAGTAGTAGATCCCTGGAATAACCTTCCAGTGGAAGCAGTAACGGCTGACACTGTAAGAGTAGTAGATGCCTGGAATAACCTTCCAGTGGAAGCAGTAACGGCTCGCTGACATTGTAAAAGAACTGATCAATATCTAGGATGTGTACAAGGCTATCCTGAAGAAGCTATCATTCTGGGTTTTTGTTATGTAGAGACTGGTTGAGCTGGTTACTTTTGTACAATCCAGTTCCCCCCCAGTTTTGGGATCATGTCTACATTCAGAGCTGTGAGTAGTGACACTAACATGTAATCTTGTACTTTATCTGGGGGTATCTTACTCCCCCTGGACCTACCACACCCTGTAACCCATAAAGTGCCAAACTGGACAGAAACCCATCATTATGCAGCCAAACCTTTTACAAAAACAAAAAATATATCTCAAAACCCGTTACACTTCTAATAACTCAGTTATCTGGTAAATACAAATCTGTGTATAATAAGTGTATAATCTGACACTGTATATTCTGTGTTACTGGGTGAGGGAGTATTTAAAATAGTCAGTATTTCAGAGAGCTAGTGAAAGGGTTAACGGAGCAATTAAAACTACTATGTAAAGGCTTTATTTATGTGTATTTGCGCTTCCAAATAATTTTTATATATATATTACTATATATATATATTACAGATTATGTACTAAAGTAAACAGGAGTGGGATTTAATACACAACCTCTTATCGATAGGTATAACAGAGCAGAGACCACCTTAGCCTGTGTCTATATCTTATCAATGAATAAATAAAATATAAGACTTCCCAGGCTGTTTAATCCAACCCTTTATAACCCCCCCCATATAACCTGCTTCTCACATACACATGGGTCTTTATTTATCATATGATTTGACCTCACGTGGGGTGATATATATATATATATATATATATATATATATATATCATTCTGTGATCCCGGTCTATAGTAATCTGTATAACACTCCCCCAGGCCATAAAGTAATTTAATAGCAGGTGTAATTGTGAGATAACATTCACCCATCTGATAAATAGATTATATCACAGTTATCATCCAGAAACCTATACACACTGCACTGCGTCCCCAGGAAGAGAATAGATTGCAAGCTCTGGGGCACATGCATGACAAGCCAGGAACATTATAAAAACGCAATACCGGGTGATATATACTGTGATGGGTGAAATGGTAAAACTATTCCCTTTATATGTGAAATATGGAACTATATAATGAGCAGTGCACTGTGCTTTCAGGGGCGGAATGGGGAACATTTTAAGGATTCTCTTGGGACAGAGCAACATTGTGTCACTTCCAGATCAGAGGGTGCTGGATTAAGGGGGTTTGGCTAGTTCTAAGAGCAGAATATTAGGGTATACCGGCCAGGAGATGATAGTAAATAAATATATTAAGATATATCCCTGGATCTTTTTATACTTTTCAGGATGTCAGTAAAACTGCAGGAAAAGTTTAAATGAACTTTACACAGCAAGAAACAAAACCCCCTAAATCATCAAAACTGAGCAGAGCTTACACTTCATTAACCCCTTCCTAGCCAGATAGCACTGCAGTTTGCTGTACTGGAGGTGATCTTTATTGCTCTGCAGTGAATTGTTCTGCAGTTGACCCCACAAGCTCTGCATTCCCCACCTTGTTGGATAGACCATTACATTGCTCTGTGCTAGTGATTGCTGGCTGAGCATTGTGTGCAAGGCAGTCCTGCACAGCTCAGAGCCCGGATAATGTATTCTTACCCCCCATAAAAGCAACAACGGAAGGATTTACAGTCTGTCTAGACAATGAGCAGAACATCAGCATGTGCAGGGGAGAGAGAGGCGAGAGAGGGCACCCAGGCAGGCCAAGGATATGCCATCTCACCCCCCAGTGTGATGGAGCATCAGGGTAATGAAGGGGTGGGGTGGGGGGCAATGGATGAGATTTTACTCACATGTAGCATTGAGACCCCCCAAATCCCCAACACAGAGCCCACCATTCCTTCCCCAGACCACCTTACCATATACTCCTTGTCCCCTGATCTGCCTGGGGATGAGGGACAAGAGGAAGAGCCAGAAAATCTCCATCCTTCAGCCGCTCAGCTGCATCACCAGCAGACCATCCAGCGGGGGCAGCTCCCTGCTCTGCCCAGGAATCAGTGCACACTGGCCGGCTAGCGCAGACACTACGCCCCGCTCAGGCTTTGGAGCTGGGACCACAAATTTCCAAATCCAATTGCCAGAGTCCTCTACTGACCTCTTTGAGGGGTGTGAAGAAGGTAGGATCTGTCCCCCACACAGTTCCAGAACATCCGCTGGGATCCAGTCAGATCTTTACTCTTTACTGATCCCTGGTGATCCAGTGCCCGCTCCAGTCCCCCCTGTAGATCCCCAGTGATCCAGTAATTACTTTACTATTCCCCTCTGTAGATCCTTCCTTCTCCTCTTGGTAGACCTTCGGTGACCAAGTGATCCTTACAGATCCATTAAGGTCGTCCAGTAGATCCTCTGTGACCCAGTGATGTTCCTACGCTCCTCCAGGTAGATCCTTAGCGATCCAGCAATGCCCTGTGATCCACTTCTCCGGTAGATCCCCAGTGATCCACTGACGGCGGATTGCCCCTTACACACAGGCACTGGGGAGTCTCCTTGATCTCCAGACACAGAGGTTGAGAGGGGATAAGGGGGGTGTAAAGTTGGGTGGTCGATGCTGTTCCACAAGTGGCCCAGATCCTCCTACAGATCAGACTCATTCCAGGGGATGGAGACTGATCCAACCTGCTGCTTGCTGCTGATAATACCTCCTCCTGCCTGCCAGCAACACATCCTGCTCTATGGGCGGTGAAGGGTTAATCATTTGGGGCACATCCGAGCCTCTTGTGCACCCCCTCCCTCCACCTCTTTCCTCCTACCAAGATCCCAGATGCTTCAAAGCAGGACAAGTTGTACCATCACCTCCTCCTCTCAGCTCTGTCTCCTGTTTGATTCCCCTCCACTTTATATGAAAAAACAGAGGACCAATTAAATGTTGGGAGTTGTAGAAGGGGCCTGCCTCCTGCCCAAATTCCCTGCCTCCCCCAGGACCAATTAGACACAATCCAACCCTGGCACTGGGAGAGGGGATGCATGCATCTCTCCCCTCCTCTCTCTCTCTCTCTCTCTCTGCTGGAAGATCAGGATGCAGCAAGACATCCATCCATCCTGAGGACCCTGGGAAAGAAAAAGGTGGGTTATCTCTGCCTTGCTTGAGTCAGACAGCCACAGGGGCCAAAGAGAGAAGACCCCCGAGCCTAGCCCCCCCTGGCTGTGTCTGAGATGGAGATAGATGGGGTCTGGGCTCCAGTCTCACATCTTCCTACTTGGATCCGAGGCACCTGTTCAATCCCTCCATACTGCAAGCCACTTTCCCTGCCCAAATCCTGCAGACCCCCTACAGAATGAGGGGGTACAAGGAGCAAAGGAGGGGGAGACCACTCACTTTAATACTTTTTTTTTCTTCTAGCATCTAGTGAAATCAGACCATGTGCACTGTATTTAACTCTTGAGAGGGTCATGCACATTATCCTGGCACAGAATGGGTTAATGCAAACGGTTGCTGGGTGATGAGTACAAGGTCGGTGATTCCAGGCAGGTCTGGCAAAGCAGAGATCCAATAAACACATGCCTTGCACCTTAAATCCACATACATTACTCATCAATACATCCCCAAAACTGCTCCATTATCCCTTCATCCCCATATATATAGAGAGAGAGACCCTCAGATCATCTGAGTATCTCTTTAAATTCCACATCCACATCATTCCACCTCAGTGGGTTAATTATATTCCCGGGCTTAACCCCTTCCTTCCCAGCCCTGTGTGTAAGATGCTTGGTCCTTGGAATCACTGTAGATCTTATGGTCTGTGTGAGTTCTGCAATCACCCTGAGAAACATTACATGTAGTATGCAGCTCTCACATAAGGTGAATTAACCCTTCATGCAGCCCTGGAGCTAGGCAAGCTAGGGTTTTATTCATGAAAGAGGGAGTTGCAGGGAAATGACAAGGGAACTGCACCACTTAAGACCAAAGTAGCAAAGTTGGAATAATAATTTTTTTAGCTGAATGGGATCCCCCCAAACCCAGCTATTTTGGCCTTACGTTTGCAGTGTCTGTATCAGTTTCCCGGCAATTATTTTATTATGAATACAATCCCTTGGAGCATAATATTATCGTCCAGTATAAAGGATTATCGCCCTGTACAATAATATAAAACACATACAAACTAATTCAGCACCGAAAAAGAAAGCAGTTTGATAGTTTACTTACTCCCTATTCTCCTGTCTGTCTACAGACGATATATGTGTAAATATTATTATATAATATTATTATATAACTAATATATTATTATATGTCTAAGACCGCTCTGGACTCTTTAGATACAGGGAAAAGAAAGGAGTCAAATTGCCTGGGAATGTGTTAGATATAAGATGTGTTTATTTCCAAGGCTCCGTCACATTACACAGCGCTGTACTGGAGGGGACAGTGAGAAGGGTCCAGCCCTGAACCAGAAAGGTGACATCACGGCCTTGGTTTAGAACGTTTGCAGTTATTAAAGGACACGTTAACAAAAAAAAAAATAGTTCCTTAGGGGCTACTCAATAAAAAGCGAATTGCAGGTAATTGAGAAGAGAATTTCAAACTAAAGCCAAAGTAGCTGATTTGGACAAATTCTCCGATTCAGCTGCACTGGATTAATTCTCCCAACTCTGCTAGTTTGATGTAAAGTTTAAATGTCCTTCTTCAGTTCCCGGCAATTCTCTTTTTATTGAGTAGACCCTTAGGCAAAGAAACCCGTCTTTGTTGGATATTATATTTGAATTAGGAATGAGATTGTTTGACACCGTTTGCCACACATAGTAATACGCTGGAGGTATTAGGCTGGGATTATTTTTGGCCATCCTGCAGGCTGGTGACCTTAAAGGGGCCGTGTCACCTAAACATCATTTATTGTAAATGTGCAGAATAAAAAAAATCATTGAAAATGATCTATATATTGTGATATATTGTGTTACAAAAATTGCAAACAAATGTGTAAATATAAAGAAAATGTGTTTTAAATGTGTCTGTGACATGTTCATCACCGGTGTCCTGATATGCAAATGAACTGCTTTCAATGGAAAACATTAAACAACAGGTGATGTGATAAACAGGAGGCAACACAGACTCTTTTAAAACACATGTTTTTCTAATTGAGGTGCTGAGGAAAATACAGGGGTAAATTCACTGGGCTGAGACAAACCATTCATGCCACTGATGTAACTAAACATTGTACAGGGCTAAATCTGGTGAGTTTCTCCTGCTAGAAGAACAGAGTTGGCCCTGTATAATGCATTGTTATATAGTGACAGTGTGTAAAGATGTAACTCTGCATTATCCATGGCCAGCTGAGCTCTTCTATATATTCTTCTATACATTGAGCTGGGACTAGTGAGTTTCTCCTGCTAGAAGAACAGAGTTGGTCCTGTATAATGCATTGTTATAAAGTGACAGTGTGTAAAGATGTAACTCTGCATTATCCATGGCCAGCTGAGCTCTTCTTTATATTCCTCTATACATTGTGCAGGGCCTGGTGAGTTTCTCCTGCTAGAAGAACAGAGTTGGTCCTGTATAATGCATTGTTATAAAGTGACAGTGTGTAAAGATGTAACTCTGCATTATCCATGGCCAGCTGAGCTCTTCTATATATTCTTCTATACATTGTGCTGGGACTAGTGAGTTTCTCCTGCTAGAAGAACAGAGTTGGTCCTGTATAATGCATTGTTATAAAGTGACAGTGTGTAAAGATGTAACTCTGCATTATCCATGGCCAGCTGAGCTCTTCTATATATTCTTCTATACATTGTGCTGGGACTAGTGAGTTTCTCCTGCTAGAAGAACAGAGTTGGCCCTGTATAATGCATTGTTATAAAGTGACAGTGTGTAAAGATGTAACTCTGCATTATCCATGGCCAGCTGAGCTCTTCTATATATTCTTCTATACATTGTGCAGGGTCTGGTGAGTTTCTCCTGCTAGAAGAACAGAGTTGGCCCTGTATAATGCATTGTTATAAAGTGACAGTGTGTAAAGATGTAACTCTGCATTATCCATGGCCAGCTGAGCTCTTCTATATATTCTTCTATACATTGTGCTGGGTCTGGTGAGTTTCTCCTGCTAGAAGAACAGAGTTGGCCCTGTATAATGCATTGTTATAAAGTGACAGTGTGTAAAGATGTAACTCTGCATTATCCATGACCAGCTGAGCTCCTCTATATATTCCTCTATACATTGTGCAGGGTCTGGTGAGTTTCTCCTGCTAGAAGAACAGAGTTGGTCCTGTATAATGCATTGTTATAAAGTGACAGTGTGTAAAGATGTAACTCTGTATTATCCATGGACAGCTGAGCTCTTCTATATATTCCTCTATACATTGTGCAGGGACTAGTGAGTTTCTCCTGCTAGAAGAACAGAGTTGGTCCTGTATAATGCATTGTTATAAAGTGACAGTGTGTAAAGATGTAACTCTGCATTATCCATGGCCAGTTGAGCTCTTCTATATATTCTTCTATACATTGTGCAGGGTCTGGTGAGTTTCTCCTGCTAGAAGAACATAGTTGGCCCTGTATAATGCATTGTTATAAAGTGACAGTGTGTAAAGATGTAACTCTGCATTATCCATGGCCAGCTGAGCTCTTCTATATATTCTTCTATACATTGTGCAGGGCCTGGTGAGTTTCTCCTGCTAGAAGAACAGAGTTGGCCCTGTATAATGCATTGTTATAAAGTGACAGTGTGTAAAGATGTAACTCTGCATTATCCATGGCCAGCTGAGCTCTTCTATATATTCCTCTATACATTGTGCAGGGCCTGGTGAGTTTCTCCTGTAGAAGAACAGAGTTGGCCCTGTATAATGCATTGTTATAAAGTGACTGTGTGTAAAGATGTAACTGTGCATTATCCATGGCCAGCTGAGCTCTTCTATATATTATTCTATACATTGTGCAGGGTCTGGTGAGTTTCTCCTGCTAGAAGAACAGAGTTGGCCCTGTATAATACATTGTTATATAATGACAGTGTGTAAATATGTAACTCTGCATTATCAATGGCCAGCTGAGCTATTCTATATATTCTATACATTGTGCAGGGCCTGGTGAGTTTCTCCTGCTAGAAGAACAGAGTTGGTCCTGTATAATGCATTGTTATACAGTGACAGTGTGTAAAGATGTAACTCTGCATTATCCATGGCCAGCTGAGCTCGTCTATATATTCTTCTATACATTGTGCAGGGTCTGGTGAGTTTCTCCTGCTAGAAGAACATAGTTGGCCCTGTATAATGCATTGTTATAAAGTGACAGTGTGTAAAGATGTAACTCTGCATTATCCATGGCCAGCTGAGTTCTTCTATATATTCTTCTATACATTGTGCAGGGCCTGGTGAGTTTCTCCTGCTAGAAGAACGGAGTTGGTCCTGTATAATGCATTGTTATACAGTGACAGTGTGTAAAGATGTAACTCTGCATTATCCATGGCCAGCTGAGCTCGTCTATATATTCTTCTATACAAACAAACAAACCCACCCAGCTCCCACTGTCCCCAAATACTGTTAGGAATAAGGAAGCTTACTATCCATCCCACTAGAACACCCATTAATTAACCTCTGACCAAACCCACCCAGCTCTCACTGTCCCCAAATACTGTTAGGAATAAGGAAGCTTACTATCCATCCCACTAGAACACCCATTAATTAACCTCTGGCCAAACCCACCCAGCTCTCACTGTCCCCAAATACTGTTAGGAGTAAGGAAGCTTACTAGTCATCCCACTAGACCACCCAACTCTCTTAGATTCCGTGTCCAAGGCACGGGAAGGAATGTGCTCCTATTACCTATCACATGACATGTGACCAGCAGTCCTCCGAGGAGCAGAGTTGTCTCCTGCTGACCAAACACTGAAGATAAATAGATCTAGCCATGAAGTTGCTAATGTATAAAAACACCTGACTTTTTCTTTGTTTTTTTGGATCACTTATTTCATTAGCACCACATGTAATACCTATATTTAATTGAATTAATTTATAAAACAGTTTATAATACATGTTATTTCTAGAAGGCAAAACATTTTGTTCCAGGTTTCCTACACTTCTTTAAAGGATCTGTATCCATCACCAAAATTAGGAGAAAAATATGTGTTTGTGGCATCTCCTGTTTATGACATCATCTGCCGCTTGTTATGCAAATAAACTGATTTTCAATGGGAAATGTGTAATTTGCATACCTTGTCACAGGTGATGCCATATACAGGAGACACAGACACATTTAAAACACATCTGTCTCCTAATTTTGACATTTACTTGTAAGAAAAAACAAAAATATCTACAATATTAGCTAAATATACATATATTAAAAAATATTTATACTGTATGTAATATAAAGTCCAAAATATCTGCACTTATATGTGTATGTATACATTGATATATTGGAAGATAATTATGTATCACAGTAGCACAGTATGGAAAGATTTGGGAAATGTTTATTGAGAAGGGTCAGAAAGAAAAGGGCTAGAAACTCAGTAACACAGAGTATTTGACAACAGTAGGATTATAAGAGTGAAAAATCTCAAACATGATGAAACCTGACACTTATTAGGACAGAATGTGTGACAAGATGATGGCATGTTATATGATATGATTGTATAAAGATCGAATGTAGGAATAAAACTGAATGTTGTTTGTGAACATGGCAAATCCCTTCATTGAGAACATGTGCTGAAAACCAGGCTTATCTCATATTTTACACTGTGTAACTTTTGTCGAAATCAAAATTATTATGTCAAAAAATAGAAAATCATGAGCATTAAAGCAGAGTACATCTCCTCTCAGGGCTTTATTCATCGATGAGGGAATTTCAAAATTAAGGTCAATTCCAGCTTGGCTACTTTTACACTGACGAGGCCTATGATCGGCTAACATGTACGCCTGTGGTTGCTGTGTTCCCTGTGCAAAGCAGGCTTGCCAGGCATTTCTTTGTGTTGTGTCTATGAGTTATTAGGGTATGCCAAAAACGTGGCCTTCAACTATGTTTCATGTCTGTCACCCTGTTGACCATTAACCCTATATCCTGTCTGTCTGTCACCCTATTGGCCATTAACTCTGTTTCCTGTCTGTCTGTCACCCTATTGGCCATTAACTCTGTCTCCTGTCTGTCTGTCACCCTATTGGCCATTAACTCTGTCTCCTGTCTGTCTGTCACCCTATTGGCCATTAACTCTGTCTCCTGTCTGTCTGTCACCCTATTGGCCATTAAGTCTGTCTCCTGTCTGTCTGTCACCCTATTGGCCATTAAGTCTGTCTCCTGTCTGTCTGTCACCCTATTGGCCATTAAGTCTGTCTCCTGTCTGTCTGTCACCCTATTGGCAATTAACCCTATATCCTGCAATCCCAATTTAATTATTTGGTATCTGAGACCAGAGATTGCCTACTATGTGTGCACAGCATTGTGTGCATGAGCAGGGAAGGTAGTGCTAAGTTGTGAGGTATGGAAATATTTTGCTGGATTTGATTTTTTCTAATGGGACATATGCTGTAGAGTGTATTTAGTCTGAATGTGAAATGTGCTGCAGTGTGTGGTTAGTGTGAATGTGAAATGTGCTGCAGTGTGCGATTAGTGTGAAGGTGAAATGTGCTGCAGTGTGAGATTAGTGTGAATGTGAAATGTGCTGCAATGCATGAATAGTGTGAATGTGAAATATGCTTGTAGCGGAACCCCTTTTTGGCTGTCTCATTCCCTTCTATTGATTGTTGGCCCTGCAGAGATTTTCCTATCCCTGGAGTACACAAAACTCTAAGTAACAGGGTATGGCACTTTAAGAACATATTTGGGGCATGGTGAAAATGCCCCAAAAAGCTAACTTTTGAACTACTGGGTGGAATTGTCTGATTTTTAGTTATGTTCATATTTAAAGTATGCTGATTCTGAAAATGTATGTTTTATGTGAATGTGATGCATATTTTTAAAGTTATTAATATTGTGTAAAACCTGTATATTTTAGCTTGGAGATAATTGAGCTGATACAAAGGTTAACTCAATTATCTCCCAAGCAGAGGGATGTACTGTAATTACTAGGATCCAAGTCTTTGTCCTATTCACTGTGCTTTCCTCAAGTTAAGATTGGATCATATCCTTTAATCCCTGTCATTAAAGTCACCTTTCCCATTGTCTTATGTAAGTCATTTAGTTTCCTGTGTGTATCTGAACTGGGCACCTTTGTATCCTGAAAGGTGTGAGGCAGGATTTCCCTTTGTATGTCCTTAGGTTAAACTTTAATCCTGTTATAGTTCCTTTGTCCAATTTGGTTTGTCAAGATGTTCAACTGTATATATTCTGTGTTTCTGAATCAATAAACGGTTCTGGTCAGTTCTACTCCTGATACTGTGTGTCGTCCAGTGATTGGGGAAAGTGATGGGATATTATTGGATTGTAATGCTGATTGTGCTGGATATTCTCTTGGATTTAGTACTTGTTCCTGCATCCTCTTAAAGTACTTGGTGGAGTTTAGCTGTGAGAAATCAGCTCTCCGCTACAATGCTTGAGTGTGTGATTAGTGTGAATGGGAAATGTGCTGCACTGTGAGATTAGTGTGAATGGGAAATGTGCTGCAGTGCGTGATTAGTGTGAAAGTGAAATGTGCTGCAGTGAGTGATTAGTGTGAATGTGAAATGTGCTGCAGTGAGTGATTAGTGTGAAAGTGAAATGTTCTCCAGTGCGTGATTAGTGTGAAAATGAAATGTGCTGCAGTGTGTGATTGGTGTGAATGTGAAATGTGCTGCAGTGAGTGATTAGTGTGAATGTGAAATGTGCTGCAGTGCGTGATTAATGTGAAAGTGAAATGTGCTGCAGTGAGTGATTAGTGTGAAAGTGAAATGTGCTGCAGTGTGTGATTAGTGTGAATATGAAATGTGCTGCAGTGAGTGATTAGTGTGAATGTGAAATGTGCTGCAGTGCGTGATTAGTGTGAATGTGAAATATGCTGGAGTGAGTGATTAGTGTGAAAGTGAAATGTTCTCCAGTGCGTGATTAGTGTGAATATGAAATGTGCTGCAGTGTGTGATTGGTGTGAATGTGAAATGTGCTGCAGTGAGTGATTAGTGTGAAAGTGAAATGTGCTGCAGTGTGTGATTAGTGTGAATGTGAAATGTGCTGCAGTGAGTGGTTAGTGTGAAAGTGAAATGTGCTGCAGTGCGTGATTAATGTGAAAGTGAAATGTGCTGCAGTGAGTGATTAGTGTGAAAGTGAAATGTGCTGCAGTGTGTGATTAGTGTAAATGTGAAATATGCTTGAGTGTGTGATTAGTGAGAAAGTGAAATGTGCTGCAGTGTGCGATTAGTGTGAATGTGAAATATGCTTGAGTGTGTGATTAGTGAGAAAGTGAAATGTTCTCCAGTGCGTGTTAGTGTGAATGTGAAATGTGCTGCAGTATGTGATTAATGTGAATGTGAAATGTGCTGCAGTGAGTGATTAGTGTAAATGTGAAATAGGCTGCAGTGTGTGATTAGTGTGAATGTGAAATATGGTGCAGTGTGTGCTTAGTGTGAAAGTGAAATGTTCTCCAGTGCGTGATTAGTGTGAATATGAAATGTGCTGCAGTGTGTGATTAGTGTGAAAATGAAATGTGCTGCAGTGAGTGATTAGTGTGAATATGAAATGTGCTGCAGTGTGAAATTGGTGTGAATGTGAAATGTGCTGCAGTGTGAGATTGGTGTGAATGGGAAATGTGCTGCAGTATGTGATTAATGTGAAAGTGAAATGTGCTGCAGTGTGTGATTAGTGTGAAAATGAAATGTGCTGCAGTGTGAGATTGGTGTGAATGTGAAATGTGCTGCAGTATGTGATTAATGTGAAAGTGAAATGTGCTTCAGTGAGTGATTAGTGTGAATGTGAAATGTGCTGCAGTGTGTGATTAGTGTGAAAGTGAAATGTGCTGCAGTGTGTGAATAGTGTGAATGTGAAATGTGCTGCAGTGTTCGATGATTGCTAATGGGAATGGGTTGTAAACAGCACACAGATGCAAAGTGTGCAGGGAGAAAAGAGGGAGAAGGTAGAACTCAAAACGTACACTCCTTGTGATCTACCATTGGTTGGAGGAACTAGGACCTGGCAGACTATAAAACAGCAGAGTACTGTGCATTCAATGCTCACACGTTTCCACCTAGTTATACTCCTTGTGTTCTGCAGACAGGGCTGGCCTTACGTGTTCCGGCGCCCTGTGCGGGCCTCCCCCGTGGTGACCCCCCCATGTCTCTTTCCTCTCCCTTCATGTATGTGTCTCTCCCTTCCCATATTTGTCCCTTTCCTCTTCCTTGCCATGTCTGTGTCTCTCCAACACCCCCATACCTGTTCTCTCTCCCCCTCCTCCCCCATATCTGTTCTCTCTCCCCCATATCTGTTCTCTCTAGCCCTCCTCCCCCATATCTGTTCTCTCTCCCCCTCCTCCCCATACCTGTTCTCTCTCCCCCTCCTCCCCATAGCACATTATCATGCTGCCCGCAGTTCCCCGTGAAACAGGGTGGGGGCGGAGCTACACCTGTCACCCGGTGAGCTCTGCCCCCTCCACCGGCAAACTTCTTCTCTTTTTTTTCGGCTGGGCGCACAGGGTGGGTGCACAGGTCGCACACCCCTAAGGCCGGCCCTGTCTGCAGACTGCTCCAGTCTGCAGAATTTTCCCTCTCCTTATATATTATGGATTCCCTGGCTAATGATCTTGGCTTCTCTCATTGCACTCTGTGTACCTCTCCTCTCCTGACATTGTCCGGTGTTTAACTGAGTATGTACTATATCTACCGGTCTTGATCCTTTGCTTTTACCATGCTCTTGTTTAAAAATCACCCTATCATCAGAGGGTACCTCCATGTACCACGCCCCCCAAATCCAGTCACAACACTGATCCTGTAAAGAGAAGTAGATACCTGGAATAACATAACGGCTGGCACTGTAATGAGTAGTAAATACCTGGAATAACCTTCCAGCAAAAGCAGTAAAGGCTAAAACTGGAATGAGTAGTAGATACCTGGAATAACGTTCCAGCGGAAGCAGTAAAGGCTAAAAATGGAATGAGTAGTAGGATCCGGTATAGCATAAAGCATGACACTGTAATGAGTAGTATATCCCTGAAATAACCTTCCAGTGGAAGCATTAAAGACTGACACTGTAAAGAGTAGTAGATACCTTGAATAATCTTCCAGCGGAAGCAGTAAAGGCTGACACTGTATAGCGTAGTAGATACCTGGAATAACCTTCCAGCGGAAGAAGTAATGGCTGAAACTGTAAAAGATTTGAAGTGTGAAATAAGGCTATCCTGAAGTAAATCTGAAAGATGCTGTGTCGGACACATGTTGAGTAGGAATTAAAGCAGTTTATCTGTGGGCATCCATTGTGTTGAAGGACACAGGGATGGTATATTAAGTGCTGAAGAGGCATAATGATTTATTGGATATATTTGGTTAATGGAAAATGCATTCATTGCTTATGGTAAGACAATTCCATAGTATAACTCTATGTCTTAGGTCTGTGCCATTTTCTACAGCAGATCAATGCTCTGATATTCCCCTGGAGAGTAAATCCTGCTTTGCAAGCCAAATGATAGGACATTAAATGCTCATGTGCTTGCTTGTTTTGTTTTGCCCTTGTTTCCTGAGCCTCCCCAAGGAGCAGCCAAGTTGGCTAAAGTTACACACAGCAGATCGTACGTTTGTATCTCTCACTGGAGAGGATCAATCCCATTTAATGAAGGTAATGTAGTCTGTAACTCTGCTGCCAACATGCTCCCCTTCTCCATGCTGCATGCCGAGCACTGGCTTCAGGTGCGATAACTCGTATTCTGAAGTGCAACAGAAAGATGTGTTCATGGGGGCTGAGGCTGTACCGTTGGCGTGTCAGAGGGAATAAAGACAGAATTAGGAATGACAGGCTGGAAATGCAGAAATCCCTGGAATCTTCAATACACCCCCCCCCCCCTCACTCTGCCCCCCGTAAACCAGCCCTCCTTTACCCTTCTCCTATAAGTGATTGGGAAAGGTGGTTGAACTTTCCGCACCCTAAACTCCGTCAGACTGAAATGGTAGCCTCAAACCTTCCTGTAGGAAATAACTGGACGTTCGAGGCTACATTTGGGATAAAGAAAAGTAGCCATACATATAACCTAACAGCTGTAACCGGTCATGTGATGTCCACCTATAGCGGGAATGACATCATCGGCATTGTTATACCACAAGAGCTGTTATTGTGGTGTGTTAAATAATATATGTTACTTATACAGACATATACAGTATATGTGGGAATTCTCTAAATTTTATTGGGGTCACTAATTGACATATGGGGTATATACATGTATGTTTTTAAAATATGACATTAAAAATGTCAGAGTGACATGGGAATTACACCATTTAGATCACTATTTAAATTAAATCATTTTTAAAAAATATTTAATAAATAAATTAAGGCATATATAGATAGCAATTTCCATATAAATCTGTCACCTATAGTAATTCATTTATACTCTATACTTATTTTGCTCTAAAATTTTCAATTCTCCAAATAATATTTCGCGATCTGAAATTCCAAAAATTCAAAAATAATCTAAAAATTCAGGCCACATTTGTATCAATTTTGGCGCTATAGGAATGGAGGAAATGTTATGCTTTCTCAGGAATTCTGTAATTGTGAATAACCAAATTGTGGATTTTGCCGGATTAGTCCTGAATTGTGTCAAATTCGTCCCAGATCGGGGCTAACTTGAATAGACCCCCTCAGTCATCCATTAGTCACTTAAAATACAGATGGAAAATATTGTGCAAAGTATTATATTAGATATTTGGGAATCCCTATAGCCGAAAATCCAAATAATTTCGTAGAGATAGATTACAGAGCAATGCTTGTTAATCACCTATAAATATATTAAATAATGGGACTCCATGGAAATCTCCTGCGGGGGACAGATTAATTCTCTAAAATCTTACGTCCTTCCAAACTGGGTAAATCAATTTAGATCCGTACTGCTGGTATTTCCTAAAATATTCCGAAATTCCGAAAATCTTTAATCAATTTATATGGGTGGGGGAAAAAAAACCTAGGTTTGCCAAAGGACTGTTGAATAAGAACTTAAAGAGGGAGGAGGGGGGTTAAGCTCTCCGGATATTATGAAGTACAATGATGTGTATGGACACATTTAAGTTAATGCAGACAAATGAGATTAAATCAGAGAGATGATTTTTTTTTTTTATGGCACAGGGACAAATAGATAGATGGAGCCTTGAATATATATACTGTGACTTCACCCTAATAGATACAATAATTTTTGAAGGAGAATTAAACATAAAAAGGGGATTCCCAGAAATATTATAATTATATTGATTAGATAATTATACAAGGTTGGAATCTGATTATCGGGGCAACACACTGCTTAAATAATAGCGAGGATCTCACTCTCTGATATGTTGAACATGCCAAAAAGAATTAGAATATTTATATGTGTGGTGGGGAGGCCCAACCCCCCCTACACATATTTTGGGACATGAGATGTAACGGGGTGGACCCTAAAGAGGTCAGAGTTGGGTTTTTGAATGCCACTGTCCTGTCTGTTAGATTTACACAGCTAAAACACAATACTTCCAGCGCACAGCACTAGTAAAATGATACTGTACCAGGAAATACGGGTCTGTTGGCAAATATGTCAGCGAACAGAGCCCAGAATCTTTTTTTTTTTTTTTTTTTAAACGGCACCTTCCTGCTGAGAAGCTTCAGATTTTGGCATTGGATTTGGTATGGGGAGAGGGGGAGGGTTTTTTTTTGCAAATCTCGCCCAAGTCTGACTTAAAGCAGAAGAAGTCATGTGTACTGATCTGTGAGGAGATGGGATTTGCTCTATATAGACTTAGTGACATTTTAGTCCGGGGAAAAAGATGATATTTTTTTTTTTTTGTTCACACGCTAGATCATTTTCCTCTGCAGGGGTATAAATTGAAGCACTCCTCTCTCTCTCTCCCTCTCTCCTCCTCTGCTTCCCGCAGTGAATCCAGGTATCAAAAATCAGATCTAGCATTCACTGAAATGGAGAAATTATATGTCAGTCTATTAGGCACTTTAAATGCAAAGCAGGAAAGGGGCAGAAATGATACATTTAAAAAAATGATGTGAGGCATGGTTAGAGGGAGGCATGCGGAGGAACATAAAGCTGACATTTAAAGGTAAAGGTTTCGGAGAAAGCACTGATGCTGAAACATGCATGAAAACAGAATTTCCTTATACAGATGTAAAGAGAGGTATGGAAAGACCACCCTTTCAGTGCCACTGCTGTGATATATGTTTCTAGCCCCTCTTTTTAGCAAATATACTTGTCACCCTTCTTCAGCTGGCTCCTGGCACTAAAAGAGGAGGAACTATAAGAGGGTGGTGTCACATCATGGATTATTTGGGTTGGGCTGGGATCGGTCAGAGGAAAGAGCACAAGTGGCAGTAACCCGTGGCTAAAAGGGACACTACCACTTGCATAAGATGTAACTAGATAACCTGGTCATTTAAAACAAACACATATATAAGACATATGCCACAGTTTTTTTTGTATATGATTGAATTAATTGCATATAAAAGTAAAAATAAAATTAGGTGTTTAACTCCTGGTTCCATTTTGTGACTATTTCCCATGATTCAACATCGTCCAAAATCAGCCGGTCTCACTTTACAACTGTGGCCAAAGCATGCATGATGATGTCATAAGGTACTCCCCTGCTCTCTTACTGGCTCCTGTGTATCATAGAGGGCAGGACTAGGTGGCTGTGCACTACATAAAGAGAGGAGATTGACCTGATCAAACAGGATCATAACTCTGCCCCCTTGTGATGTCATAGTTACATTACCCTCCCATTCAATGCAAGTCTATGGTCAGAATTCTGACTTATAGACTGCATTCTGTGTCCCCAGCCCCAAAGTGACATACTAGTGCTGTAAAGTCACTAGGGGGTGGCACCCAAAAACACTATAAATTCACAAAATTGGGCCCAGTCACACTTTTTTAGCAAAATGTTATATAAAATAAACTCACATAACAAAAACAAAAGACATCTGTAATCAACAATACAAAAAAAAAAAACCTTTTCATTTTTTGGTGGCAGTGTTCCTTTAAGGGTCGTTTCACCTACATTGACCAAAACTTATTTCCAACTTTTAGACAGTAGTCATCAGGTGATCTGATCGCCAAGATCGCCTTGAAGAAGCCTATTGCGAAACTCGCCGCGAGACTTTGACGTCCCACGAGATTGGAACCCGGAAGTGCCGGCGAGTGAACTGTATTCACCGCTGAGTGACTGAATCTTTACTGCTGATAGAAGCTTGGCAAACGTATTGAACTGGGACGGCTATTGGATGGACTGGTGACACACTACCATTGATTTTAATTGTTTTAGATGTAAGCTGTATATTTGGAGGGATATTAAAAGTTCTTTATATCTGTGTTACTACATCTGGTTATTGTTCCCTTTATTCTATATCAGCATTTGGAATCCACCCTGATTGAGAGTTGGACTGCTATCTCTACAAGTATTTCTGCCTTGTCTGACCCAGAGTAATAAGAGCTGGAGTCCTGTCTACGCATATACTTAGAGCCGGTTTGAGGGCTCTTTACTTTGTGAGTGGTATACTACTGGGGGGGAAATATACATCTCTCTAGATTTGTTTCACATTACTACACATTGTTTTTTATTGTTTGTTTATTTTACATGTATTTTTGCCGAGTTACTTTCAATTTTTAAGATAAATATACTTACACTGATTTTTGTTTGCACAACACTTCATTGTTTTTTTATTTTAAATAGCATACAGGACCACTAGCAAGCATGATCAACATTTATTTCTGAAAATAGCACAGACTTATATACACACAAATATGACATCAACTAAGGGGAGGCATAGGGGAAACTAATTATAACATGTAAGCCTCAAACAATAGAATCACTTATCTGAAACAGGGAATTAAACACAGTATAACTTTACATAAAATAAACATGCCATCTGTAGATCCAGACATCCAGACTACAAGGGACAATAGATGGCTCACAGGACATTAAACACATATTGATTGGATAAGTACACATTTCAGCACTAACATATAATAACATTACTTAACCTGGGGGAAACACAATGAATAGAGCAAAGGCTTGAATCTCAAGGTACACATCCAAGCTGATATCCTGAGTGAGCTTGTGCTCAAGTCCAGCAATACTGAAGAAGGATGTCACTGGTACCCCCAAAGTATGTACCCCCAAACATAGCACATCCAAAAACAGGGTCCATAGTCCACACTTCCTGTTTGGCCCTCAGGGCCCTCCAAGAACCCCAGTTACACAGACTGTCATGATTCACTCCTGACCGCCCTATGATTCTATATTGTACTTTCTCATATGTCATATTAATGACACTAATAATGGGTAAAATACCACCAAGGGCTTTTTGGTTTCTATTTTTTTTTTTTATTATTATTTATGATTCTTTTCATAATTAGAATTTTAAGCTGTGTGATACTGTAACGTGTTTGTAGTCTACTGTGCTGGTACATGTTACTTTCTCTCTATTAATAGCGCTTTTTAATTGTATTTTTTTTTCCAGAGTAGTATATAAATCCCCGTGATCCAATCTCACTTCTCAGAGAGATAATTAGGAGTCTTCTTCTCATATCTATAGTGTGTCAGTTATATGTCCATTGCTCTTTTATTTATTTCAATACAAAGGATCATCAAGGGATCTGTTAAATAGTTAATTACATTGATAAAGGACAAGGGTTGACCAAGATCAGAATTTCAAAGAACCTTATCTGTTGAAAGGAAGGGAACATCCTCAACTGGTGACATTTCCCATCTTTCCCCAAAGGGAAAAAAATTCCTTCTCTATAATCAAAAATAGGTCAGTTGCTATATCTATTTATTTTAATTATTATATTCCATATGCCACAATGCACTAGCTTTAGAATCTTTTGCAGGTTCAATTCCCAGCAGGGTTGACTCGGCATTTCACTTCCTCCTACCTTGCCCTTGGAGGCAGAATTATAATCTATTCCCAGGTGGTCCTGTGGGCAATAAGGTCTTTCTGTCCCACAATCAGGGCCACTTTAACCAATTGACAAAGTGGGCACTTGCCCAGGGCGCACTGGTGAAGGTAGCCCTCATTGGCCCAATACCCCAACCCCCTGCTGCCCATGTGATTGTCTCACACGGAGACAGTCATGCAGCCGGCAGTCACAATTTGCCTATTAATATGCCACTATTAGTCTGCCATTAATATGCAAGTGTTATTTTGGCCATTGACATGACACTATTAGCCTGTCCATTAATATGCCAGTGGTATTTTGCCCATTAATATGCCACAGCCAATTTTCCCATTAATATGCCAGTGTTATTTTGCCCATTAATATGCCACAGCCAATTTAATATACCACTATTAGCCTGTACATTAATATGCCAGTGTGCCCATTAATATGACAGTCTTAGTATGCCCATTAATATGCCACAATAATTTTAATACAAATTATTACCCCTCCTTCCTCCTTCCCCTGTACTCACCTGCTGCTCTCTCTGTCCTCGGCCATCTCCTCCGCAGTCTTCCCTCCACACACGCAGTGCTCACAGCATGCACGGAGCAGGGACATACAGCCACCAGATATGAATTACTGTCATATCAGGCAGAAGTGGCAGTAAGCAAGTCCGCATTAGATGGATGCAGGCTGCCTGCCTGCTGTCCTAGCGTGACTACGGCCTACTGGTAGTTTCTTTGAGCCCCCTTTAACTAGTTGGCCCTGGGCAAGTGCCCACTTTGCCCATTGGTTAAAGCTGCCCTACTCTGTGCAATACAAGTGACTTCTCTTTTTATACAAGGTATTGCAATGCAGTTTGTCAGTTCGTCAGAATATCAGAAAACACTGTTTAGTAATCAAGCCCTCTTCTACATTAATGAGCGACTTTAATAAAAATAAACTTCTCCCGTCTATTGCTTCTAACAGAACCAGCCATCCCTAATAATCACACTTTCTGAATTTCTGTTCACCTGATTAGATCATTATAACTCATGCTAAAAGGAAAATCAATAAATTAATCAAATTAGATCCTATGGAATCCGCTTCTTGATTAATTAACTGAATCCAGTGGGCAAGCGTAAAGAAAGCCCTGGATTTAAGTATTCCAGGAAGGTCTACATGACAAGGCCCACATCAGGGGATTTCCCCTAGATAGTTACAATGTGTAAGGGGGTTAAACATCACAAGTTATGGGTCCTCTTTGAGTGACAGGCTGGGTATCCATTAGGTATCCCCTATAGGGGTTTAGAATCTGCTCATTATAACAATTTTACTCAAGCTGATTTCACTCCCTCCCTCCCCTGTTCTTGGGTTAGGATTCCTGTGGCATGGCAGGGGGTCCTAAGAGAATTGGCTCCAGAGCGGGAGGTGGCCCTCACAGGGAGGGCTACGCTGGGAGCACTGTCCAATGGGCGGCAGTACACAATCTGGGAATGGTACCACCAGCTAGGAGGTGGCGACTGGTGGTTTTCCTTATCATCGAAATACGTTGTTACTATTGCGACCGGGGCCAATTCTCACGGGATCTCGCCAAGGAATAGGCTAATATTAGCCTTCTGTTACATCATTATTTATTTAAGTGTGATATATGTTTTCACATATGTTATTATATGTGTTATAAAGTTGATTAAAGTATAAAATTGTTACAGTGTGTTTGAAATAAACGCTGTGGCCTTCGAACTCCAATCTGGTGTTGAGTCCTTTATTGGGGGGATAGGTTTCCAGTGGGGTTCCCTAAGTAGATGAACTGTAGAAATGGAATGCGGAGTGACCAAAACAAGCAGTAGAAGTTTTCTCCAATGAAAGTGATTTATTACACAGTAGATAGTGGCTGCCACAGTCCTGAAACACCATAATTCACAGAAAGAATCAGCCTTACCTGGGTAGATGGTTCCTAAGCCAAGGGAAGCAGCTAAAAGTTATATATCCATCAAAACACTGACTGACCTGGCAACTCTAGCTGTACAACTGATGAATCAACCTGTAGATGTCTGCTCTGTATAGACTCCTGTGTAATATATGTATGCGCACACTGCAAGTATAGTTATCATTCACCTGGTATTATTATATGTCTGCTCTGTACAGGATCCTGTGTAATATATGTATGCACACACTGCAAGTATAGTTATCATTCACCTGGTATTATTATATGTCTGCTCTGTACAGACTCCTGTGTAATATATGTATGCGCACACTGCAAGTATAGTTATCATTCACCTGGTATTATTATATGTGTGCTCTGTACAGGCTCCTGTGCAATATATGTATGCACACATTGCAAGTATAGTTATCATTCACCTGGTATAATTATATGTCTGCTCTGTACAGGCTCCTGTGTAATATATGTATGCACACACTGCAAGTATAGTTATCATTCACCTGGTATTATTATATGTCTGCTCTGTACAGACTCCTGTGTAATATATGTATGCACACATTGCAAGTATAGTTATCATTCACCTGGTATTATTATATGTCTGCTCTGTACAGGGTCCTGTGTAATATATGTATGCACACACTGCAAGTATAGTTATCATTCACCTGGTATTATTATATGTCTGCTCTGTACAGGCTCCTGTGTAATATATGTATGCACACACTGCAAGTATAGTTATCATTCACCTGGTATTATTATATGTCTGCTCTGTACAGGCTCCTGTGTAATATATGTATGCACACATTGCAAGTATAGTTATCATTCACCTGGTATTTTTATATGTCTGCTCTGTACAGGCTCCTGTGTAATATATGTATGCACACATTGCAAGTATAGTTATCATTCACCTGGTATTATTATATGTCTGCTCTGTACAGGCTCCTGTGTAATATATGTATGTACACATTACAAGTATAGTTATCATTCACCTGGTATTATTATATGTCTGCTCTGTACAGACTCCTGTGTAATATATGTATGCACACACTGCAAGTATAGTTATCATTCACCTGGTATTATTATATGTCTGCTCTGTACAGACTCCTGTGTAATATATGTATGCACACACTGCAAGTATAGTTATCATTCACCTGGTATTATTATATGTCTGCTCTGTACAGACTCCTGTGTAATATATGTATGCACACACTGCAAGTATAGTTATCATTCACCTGGTATTATTATATGTCTGATCTGTACAGTCTCCTGTGTAATATATGTATGCACACACTGCAAGTATAGTTATCATTCACCTGGTATTATTATATGTCTGATCTGTACAGACTCCTGTGTAATATATGTATGCACACATTGCAAGTATAGTTATCATTCACCTGGTATTATTATATGTCTGCTCTGTACAGTCTCCTGTGTAATATATGTATGCACACATTGCAAGTATAGTTATCATTATAGTTAATGCTCTCCTGCTCAACCTCTTAACAATCGATTCTTAAGGTGCACACCAACCCTTATTATTATAGAAAATTTAGTAACGGGAGATGGGTGCTTACAGGCCCAACTCGGAAATAGGGAGATATAGGAACTGCTAAAAGATAGCAAATCCTAAAGAGGGTCTGTTTAAGCAGCACTCATGCACATATAAAAAATATATATACAACAATTTAGAAATATAGAAAATGTTTTATTAGTTACAAAATATACCCTATATAGGGATCGTGTGAGGCATAGCAAATATACATACCCTAAGTATACAATAAATAATGAAACAAAACAAACAAAAAACAAAAAAACAAAACCAAAAACAACAGAAAACCAAAACCAAAAAATCAAACAAAATTAAATAATCCAAGAAAATAAATAAATAAAAATAAATATAAAAATAAAGAATATAATGGGGCTAAAAAAATAGTAGTAATAAACAGAACAGACAAACATAAGGGGTAAATCCCGCTGTGCGTCCACAGCAGAAAGAATCAAACACTGATATTAAATAACAGAATCCTGAAAACAAAAAATCATTAGCTTAAGCAGCATAGTTATCATTCATCTGGTATTATTATATGTGTGCTCTGTACAGATTCCTGTGTAATAAATGTATGCACACATTACAAGTATAGTTATCATTCACCTGGTATTATTATATGTCTGCTCTGCACAGGATCCTGTGTAATATATGTATGCACACACTGCAAGTATAGTTATCATTCCCCTGGTATTATTATATGTCTGCTCTGTACAGGCTCCTGTAATATATGTATGCACACACTGCAAGTATAGTTATCATTCACCTGTTATCATTATATGTCTGCTCCGTACAGACTCCTGTATAATATATGTATGCACACACTGCAAGTATAGTTATCATTCACCTGGTATTATTATATCAAAATACAATAAAACCAAATGATAGGAGTGACTGGTGCGCTAAAGTAAACCCCACACGGTAAAAAGAGTATATGGAAGTATAATAATTGCCTGAAAATTGTTGATTTGGCAATGGAGTATGGACAAGGTCTTCAATGTTTCATAACATGTATGAGGAAACATAAAAACAAACAGAGACCATAGTGTAATTCAATATTATAGTAAATATTGGTTCAGAATGAACAGATGCACTCACAAACATAGTTGGTATGTAGGGCACGTCAAATATCTGATAGAATCTTCTCTCTTCCCCATATAGTCCTCACAGGAGTTTACTGGAGTAAAGCGAGGAGATAGATGATTAGTAGTTGCAAAAATATTTAATAAAACAAACAAATGGTAGCTTACATAAAAGTGCTCAGCATCAGGTCTCTCCACAAAAGAAGTCCCAAGACAAAGTTTTTCAGTCCCAGTATTTGACTCAAAATCTGGAAAATATAGCAGTATTGGTAGGCACGCTACGCGTTTCGCCTTAAAACAGGCTTCCTCTCTGCGTGTGCCTACCATACTGCTTGAATCCTTTTTAAGTAAGATGTATCTTCGCGCGTCTTCTGTATGCGCATACTTCCGGGTTTCTTCAACGGTGACGTCATCGCGACTCCGTCGCATAGCGTGAGTTGGGTGATATCTCGCGAGGCTTGGTTCTCCACCGGCATAATAGCCTCCAACGGAGAAGAAAAAAAAAACATACATATATATAGTTCTTTACCACACGGACACCAATGCAAGGACATAATTTGCAGTATAATTTCTTGCAAGAGCATATATATGTGTCCATATATGTTTCTTAGTATACAAACTAACAAAAAATATAAATAAAGAGAAAAAAGAGTATATATATAAAAAAAATTTTTGGGAGATATTAAAAATATTAATTTAATGAAAAATATATTAAAATACATAAAAGCTTATAAAAAAAATATATGGTATTATGCCCCTGCACATATAAAGTAATAATCAATAAAACATATATATATATAAAATCGTATATATGAAAAAATATATATAAAAACATACACATGAGTTTATTCATGTCTGCTATATTGGTAGATGGGAAGAAATAGGGAAAAAAATATTTTTCATAAAATTATAAAAAATTAAATAGGTCAAATAACAGCGTTGTGGCCTTTCGGTTGGAGGGTGTCCACTTCAAATACCCATTTCATTTCTGTCTGTCCCATTTCTCTAATATTGTCCCTCTCCAATGTTTTGGTACTTTGTCTATAGCCCAAAATTTCATACCTTTGGGATCTTTGTTGTGCTTTTCCAAAAAGTGTTTAGAAAGAGAATGTTGTGTGATACCTTTTTTAATGTTTCTGACATGCTCCCCCACCCGCTTTTTTAAAGTCCTTGATGTTCTTCCAATATATTGTATGCCACAAGGGCATTCTATAAGATAGATTACGTTGGTGGAGGAGTATGTCAGAAATTGTTTGACTGAAAATTCTCGTTGGTTTGAATGGGATTTATAATTGGTAATGGGGTATTTTTGGACCGCAGATACCCTACATGGTTCGCAGTTCTTACATCCATAAAAACCTACTTTTTGTGTAAGAAAGTGATGTACAGCTTTCTCTTTTTGTTTAGAGAAAAAACTTTTTGTTAACTTGTTTTTTAGGTTTTGAGCTCCTCTAAATATAAGTTTTGGTTTTTCCGGTATAAATTGTTTTAATGTTTCGTCCTTCATAAGGATTTTCCAATGTTTGTTAACAATTTTTCTAATGTCTGATGATTTGTTGTTATAATCAAATACTAATGGCATCCTATATTGATCATCAGTATTTTTAAAAACATTTTTTGGTTGTAGTAGTGTTTTTCTATCCATAATTTCTATATCTTTTATGGTATTCTCTATAATTACTGGATCGTAGCCCTTTTCTTCAAATCTGTTTTTTAGTATATTGGCTTGTTGTTGATACGTTTCCACATCTGTGCAGTTTCTTCTTAGCCTCATACATTGGCTTTTAGGAACTCCCTTTAGCCACGGTGGATAGTGGCAACTGTCAAAATTTATAAATCCATTAGTGTCTACTTTTTTGAAAAAAGTTTTGGTCTTAAGTGTTCCATTTTGTATAAACACCATCAGATCTAAAAATTGGATATCTGTTTTACTGTATACTGTATTTAAAACAATATTTTTATTGTTTTTATTTAATGAGGCAAGGAAGGTATCCAGACTATCCTGATCCCCTTTCCAAATAAAGAATAGATCATCTATATATCTTTTATATGTGACCAGGTTCGCCTCCCAGCTATGTTGGTTCCACACAGATTGGTCCTCCCAATCCCCCATAAAGAGGTTTGCATAGCTCTGGGCTACCCTGGTCCCCATAGCTGTTCCTGTTTTCTGCAGATAAAAAGTCTCTTCAAACCAAAAGAAATTGTGATCAAGGATAATTCTTAACCCCTCAAGAATATATTCTATTTGTGCGGAAGACATCTCGCCATCTTTTATCAAAAAATTCTCAACAGCTTGACAGCCCTGATGGTGTTCTATAACAGTAGATAGCGAAGACACATCACTTGAAACCAGGAAGTAATCCTCCTGCCAATCTATGGTTTCTAAAATTCTTATAAGACTTATTGAGTCTTTCAGATATGATTTTAACTTTTTAACGTAGGGTTGTAATGTGATGTCTAGATACTCTGATAGGTTTGAAAGAATGGATCCAATGCCAGATACTATTGGTCTTCCTGGTGGATTAATAGGGTTTTTGTGGATTTTTGGGAGAAAGTATATGGTGGGAATTTTTGGATGTAGAATATTTATGTAATCTGCTTCTTTTTTATTAATAAACTGGTTAATTTTACCTTTATCTAGAAAAGTTGACAATATTTTCTTATATTGATTAGTTGGATCTCCCTTCAATAAGCCATATACTTTCTCATCTTTTAGCTGTTTATAGGCCTCATTCCTATAATCCTCACAAGATAAGATCACAATTCCTCCTCCCTTATCCGCCGGTTTGATAATAATGTCCTCATCTATTTGTAATTCTTTCAAAGTTTTCAGCTCTTTTTTAGTAAAATTATTTTTATCGTACTTAGTGTGTTTAATGCGCTTAAGATCATCTGTTACTAGTTTTTCAAATACGTCTAGTGCGCCTGATTTGTACGTAGTTGGATAGAAATTAGATTTCTTCTTTAGATTTGAAACAATGATTTGGTTCTCATTCTCCACCTGAGTTTTTCCACTTTCAAGATTGGGTTTTAAAGTGTAGAATCTTTTTAAGGTTGCTTGTCTTATGAATTTATTAACGTCAATATAGGCGGCAAAGGTGTTGAATTTTTTTGTGGGGACGAATTTTAGACCCTTACTTAGTATCAATAGTTGCTCTTGGGAGAGGATTTTATGGGACAGGTTAAAAATGCCAGAAGATAGAGAAGTAGTAGTTGTTTTTTTATTTTCAATTTTTATCTTCCTCCTCTGTGCCAACTTGCCCCCTCTTTTTCCTCTCCCTGAAAAAACCTTTTTTTTTTGAGTTTACAGTTCGTTGTGGGGGAATTCTTTGAGGTTGTGGGGGAATTCTTTGTGATCTTCGGTCTAGATCTAAAAAATGTGGTTTAAGTGTATGGTGATTTTGTGTTTTTATATTATTATTATTTTGTGGTAAAGATTTAAGTGGTCTAAATTTGTGATCTAAAGTGGGGGATGTATTACCCAATTGTGAAAAAAAATAAAATTGATTAGTTACTAAAGTGTCATCATATTTATTATCAATATCCTGAATTTGTGGGACAGGAACATTGTGATATTTTGTCTCTTCACTTATTTTTATGAGTCTGTTTTGAATATTCTCAGTAGAAAGTGCTTGTGAATAATCCGAAGATTTATATATTTTTGTATTGTTTTTGAAATCATTATAACGGGTGTATCTTTGATGTGATCTAGATTTATCTTTATATGTGTCTTGATTGGTGTTTAACTCTGTGTTTCTGATCTCGTAACTAATTTTTTTATTTCGATAATCTGTTGGTTGTCTCACTGTATTGAGTCTGTAATCCTCCTTATCTCTTATGTATTTTTTTATTTTTATATGTTTGGTTTCTGTCTCCAATTTTTCAAGCTTCTTTATAGTACTTCTAGTATATTCTTTATATTCCTCTAATTCTATAAATGGATCTAGACAAGAATGGATTCTATTAATCTCTTTATCCAAAATGCTCAAATTTTCTTCCCTTTGTTCAATGATAATTTTCATTAGATGACAGGTGCATTTCTCGAGTGTGGTATTCCACTCTAGAATGAAGTTGTCATCTTCTAAATCGAAGGTCGGGTTTTTAAAAAATCTTAAACCCCGAGGTGTAATTCCTTCTTCTAGGTATTTAGTAAGGGTAGCTATCTCCCATTTAATTTTTGTCTCCTTTATAAGATGTTTCTCTAATTCTAGAAAGGTATTTTCTAAATTCATCTCTTCACAGTTCTCACTAGGGAGTTTGTCTGTCATAAAAGCTTCCCTTACATGAGAAAAAATATTTTTACGATAATCAAAAAGTGACATTTTGATCCTTTCTACCAAAGTGGTTGGTTATAGCAGCCTTGGAAATAAACAGAGTAAGAAGAAAAGATTGTGAATGCCAAAGATAAATCCTGGCGCTTAAACTATAACACAGCAGCACCAATCTATGTGTTACTCTGAAAACACACGTGAAAAAAACAACCTATCAGAGTATCTAGACATCACATTACAACCCTACGTTAAAAAGTTAAAATCATATCTGAAAGACTCAATAAGTCTTATAAGAATTTTAGAAACCATAGATTGGCAGGAGGATTACTTCCTGGTTTCAAGCGATGTGTCTTCGTTATATACTGTTATAGAACACCATCAGGGCTCTCAAGCTGTTGAGAATTTTTTGAGAAAAGATGGCGAGATGTCTTCTGCACAAATAGTATATATTCTTGAGGGGTTAAGAATTATCCTTGATCACAATTTCTTTTGGTTTGAAGAGACTTTTTATCTGCAGAAAACAGGAACAGCTATGGGGACCAGGGTAGCCCCCAGCTATGCAAACCTCTTTATGGGGATTGGGAGGACCAATCTGTGTGGAACCAACATAGCTGGGAGGCGAACCTGGTCACATATAAAAGATATATAGATGATCTATTCTTTATTTGGAAAGGGGATCAGGATAGTCTGGATACCTTCCTTGCCTCATTAAATAAAAACAATAAAAATATTGTTTTAAATACAGTATACAGTAAAACAGATATCCAATTTTTAGATCTGATGGTGTTTATACAAAATGGAACACTTAAGACCAAAACTTTTTTCAAAAAAGTAGACACTAATGGATTTATAAATTTTGACAGTTGCCACTATCCACCGTGGCTAAAGGGAGTTCCTAAAAGCCAATGTATGAGGCTAAGAAGAAACTGCACAGATGTGGAAACGTATCAACAACAAGCCAATATACTAAAAAACAGATTTGAAGAAAAGGGCTACGATCCAGTAATTATAGAGAATACCATAAAAGATATAGAAATTATGGATAGAAAAACACTACTACAACCAAAAAATGTTTTTAAAAATACTGATGATCAATATAGGATGCCATTAGTATTTGATTATAACAACAAATCATCAGACATTAGAAAAATTGTTAACAAACATTGGAAAATCCTTATGAAGGACGAAACATTAAAACAATTTATACCGGAAAAACCAAAACTTATATTTAGAGGAGCTCAAAACCTAAAAAACAAGTTAACAAAAAGTTTTTTCTCTAAACAAAAAGAGAAAGCTGTACATCACTTTCTTACACAAAAAGTAGGTTTTTATGGATGTAAGAACTGCGAACCATGTAGGGTATCTGCGGTCCAAAAATACCCCATTACCAATTATAAATCCCATTCAAACCAACGAGAATTTTCAGTCAAACAATTTCTGACATACTCCTCCACCAACGTAATCTATCTTATAGAATGCCCTTGTGGCATACAATATATTGGAAGAACATCAAGGACTTTAAAAAAGCGGGTGGGGGAGCATGTCAGAAACATTAAAAAAGGTATCACACAACATTCTCTTTCTAAACACTTTTTGGAAAAGCACAACAAAGATCCCAAAGGTATGAAATTTTGGGCTATAGACAAAGTACCAAAACATTGGAGAGGGACAATATTAGAGAAATGGGAAAGACAGAAATGAAATGGGTATTTGAAGTGGACACCCTCCAACCGAAAGGCCACAACGCTGAATTTGACCTATTTAATTTTTTATAATTTTATGAAAAATATATTTTTTTCCCTATTTCTTCCCATCTACCAATATAGCAGACATGAATAAACTCATGTGTATGTTGTTATATATATTTTTTCATATATACGATTTTATATATATATATGTTTTATTGATTATTACTTTATATGTGCAGGGGCATAATACCATATATGTTTTTTTATAAGCTTTTATGTATTTTAATATATTTTTCATTAAATTAATATTTTTAATATCTCCCCAAAAAAATTTTTTTCTTCTTTTTATATATATACTCTTTTTTCTCTTTATTTATATTTTTTGTTAGTTTGTATACTAAGAAACATATATGGACACATATATATGCTCTTGCAAGAAATTATACTGCAAATTATGGTCTTGCATTGGTGTCCGTGTGGTAAAGAACTATATATATATGTATGTTTTTTGTTTTTTTTTTTCTTCTCCGTTGGAGGCTATTATGCCGGTGGAGAACCAAGCCTCGCGAGATATCACCCAACTCACGCTATGCGACGGAGTCGCGATGACGTCACCGTTGAAGAAACCCGGAAGTATGCGCATACAGAAGACGCGCAAAGATACATCTTACTTAAAAAGGATTCAAGCAGTATGGTAGGCACACGCAGAGAGGAAGCCTGTTTTAAGGCGAAACGCGTAGCGTGCCTACCAATACTGCTATATTTTCCAGATTTTGAGTCAAATACTGGGACTGAAAAACTTTGTCTTGGGACTTCTTTTGTGGAGAGACCTGATGCTGAGCACTTTTATGTAAGCTACCATTTGTTTGTTTTATTAAATATTTTTGCAACTACTAATCATCTATCTCCTCGCTTTACTCCGCCATATGTGAGGACTATATGGGGAAGAGAGAAGATTCTATCAGATATTTGACGTGCCCTACATACCAACTATGTTTGTGAGTGCATCTGTTCATTCTGCACCAATATTTACTATAATATTGAATTACACTATGGTCTCTGTTTGTTTTTATGTTTCCTCATACATGTTATGAAACATTGAAGACCTTGTCCATACTCCATTGCCAAATCAACAATTTTCAGGCAATTATTATACTTCCATATACTCTTTTTACCGTGTGGGGTTTACTTTAGCGCACCAGTCACTCCTATCATTTGGTTTTATTGTATTTTGATGTTTTTTTCACTTGTGTTTTCAGAGTAACACATAGATTGGTGCTGCTGTGTTATACTTTAAGCGCCAGGATTTATCTTTGGCATTCACAATCTGGTATTATTATATGTCTGCTCTGTACAGACTCCTGTGTAATATATGTATGCACACACTGCAAGTATAGTTATCATTCACCTGGTATTATTATATGTCTGCTCTGTATAGGCTCCTGTGTAATATATGTATGCACACACTGCAAGTATAGTTATCATTCACATGGTATTATTATATGTCTGCTCTGTACAGACTCCTGTGTAATATATGTATGCACACATTGCAAGTATAGGTATCATTCACCTGGTATTATTATATGTCTGCTCTGTACAGACTCCTGTGTAATGTATATATGCACACACTGCAAGTATAGTTATCATTCACATGGTATTATTATATGTCTGCTCTGTACAGACTCCTGTGTAATATATGTATGCACACATTGCAAGTATATTTATCATTCACATGGTATTATTATATGTCTGCTCTGTACAGACTCCTGTGTAATATAAATATGCACACATTGCAAGTATAGGTATCATTCACCTGGTATTATTATATGTCTGCTCTGTACAGACTCCTGTGTAATATATGTATGCACACACTGCAAGTATAGTTATCATTCACATGGTATTATTATATGTCTGCTCTGTACAGACTCCTGTGTAATATATGTATGCACACACTGCAAGTATAGTTATCATTCACCCGGTATTATTATATGTCTGCTCTGTACAGACTCCTGTGTAATATAAATATGCACACATTGCAAGTATAGTTATCATTCACCTGGTATTATTATATGTCTGCTCTGTACAGACTCCTGTGTAATATATGTATGCACACATTGCAAGTATAGGTATCATTCACCTGGTATTATTATATGTCTGCTCTGTACAGACTCCTGTGTAATATTCAGGGAGTGCACAATTATTAGGCAAGTTGTATTTTTGAGGATTAATTTTATTATTGAACAACAACCATGTTCTCAATGAACCCAAAAAACTCATTAATATCAAAGCTAAATATTTTTGGAAGTAGTTTTTAGTTTGTTTTTAGTTTTAGCTATTTTAGGGTGATATCTGTGTGTGCAGGTGACTATTACTGTGCATAATTATTAGGCAACTTAACAAAAAACAAATATATACCCATTTCAATTATTTATTTTTACCAGTGAAACCAATATAACATCTCAACATTCACAAATATACATTTCTGACATTCAAAAACAAAACAAAAACAAATCAGTGACCAATATAGCCACCTTTCTGTGCAAGGACACTCAAAAGCCTGCCATCCATGGATTCTGTCAGTGTTTTGATCTGTTCACCATCAACATTGCGTGCAGCAGCAACCACAGCCTCCCAGACATTGTTCAGAGAGGTGTACTGTTTTCCCTCCTTGTAAATCTCACATCTTTGATGATGGACCACAAGTTCTCAATGGGGTTCAGATCAGGTGAACAAGGAGGCCATGTCATTAGATTTTCTTCTTTTATACCATTTCTTGCCAGCCACGCTGTGGAGTACTTGGACGCGTGTGATGGAGCATTGTCCTGCATGAAAATCATGTTTTTCTTGAAGGATGCAGACTTCTTCCTGTACCACTGCTTGAAGAAGGTGTCTTCCAGGAACTGGCAGTAGGACTGGGAGTTGAGCTTGACTCCATCCTCAACCCGAAAAGGCCCCACAAGCTCATCTTTGATGATACCAGCCCAAACCAGTACTCCACCTCCACCTTGCTGGCGTCTGAGTCGGACTGGAGCTCTCTGCCCTTTACCAATCCAGCCACGGGCCAATCCATCTGGCCCATCAAGACTCACTCTCATTTCATCAGTCCATAAAACCTTAGAAAAATCAGTCTTGAGATATTTCTTGGCCCAGTCTTGACGTTTCAGCTTGTGTGTCTTGTTCAGTGGTGGTCGTCTTTCAGCCTTTCTTACCTTGGCCATGTCTCTGAGTATTGCACACCTTGTGCTTTTGGGCACTCCAGTGATGTTGCAGCTCTGAAATATGGCCAAACTGGTGGCAAGTGGCATCGTGGCAGCTGCACGCTTGACTTTTCTCAGTTCATGGGCAGTTATTTTGCGCCTTGGTTTTTCCACACGCTTCTTGCGACCCTGTTGACTATTTTGAATGAAACGCTTGATTGTTCGATGATCACGCTTCAGAAGCTTTGCAATTTTAAGAGTGCTGCATCCCTCTGCAAGATATCTCACTATTTTTGACTTTTCTGAGCCTGTCAAGTCCTTCTTTTGACCCATTTTGCCAAAGGAAAGGAAGTTGCCTAATAATTGTGCACACCTGCTATAGGGTGTTGATGTCATTAGACCACACCCCTTCTCATTACAGAGATGCACATCACCTAATATGCTTAATTGGTAGTAGGCTTTCGAGCCTATACAGCTTGGAGTAAGACAACATGCACAAAGAGGATGATGTGGTCAAAATACTCATTTGCCTAATAATTCTGCACTCCCTGTATATATGCACACACTGCAAGTATAGTTATCATTCACATGGTATTATTATATGTCTGCTCTGTACAGACTCCTGTGTAATATATGTATGCACACACTGCAAGTATAGTTATCATTCACATGGTATTATTATATGTCTGCTCTGTACAGACTCCTGTGTAATATATGTATGCACACATTGCAAGTATAGTTATCATTCACCTGGTATTATTATATGTCTGCTCTGTACAGACTCCTGTGTAATATATGTATGCACACACTGCAAGTATAGTTATCATTCACCTGGTATTATTATATATCTGCTCTGTACAGGCTCCTGTGTGATATATATATGCACACACTGCAAGTATAGTTATCATTCACCTGGTATTATTATATGTCTGCTCTGTACAGGCTCCTGTGTAATATATGTATGCACACACTGCAAGTATAGTTATCATTCACCTGGTATTATTATATGTGTGCTCTGTACAGACTCCTGTGTAATATATGTATGCACACACTGCAAGTATAGTTATCATTCACATGGTATTATTATCAGCTATATTAGCTATATAAACTCGGCAGATATAAGCCCAGAATGACTCCAGTGGACCCAGCTTTGGACCTGACCTTGCTTGAGTTGGCTAATTAAACTTGACTTTAAATAGGTTGTTAGCACGTCACAAGTGTCTTCGGCACCACCTCTCTTAGGGTGATATTCACAAAAAGGTGAAGATTTCATCTGGCAAGGTTAGCTATACACCGTGCTGGGACAATCCTGGTTAATTTGCTTAGCGGGGGAATAAGTGAGATTTAATATTACTGTCACTTAAAGTCTCCTTTTATTGGTTAGTGCACATAGTGATTCCATCCTTATTACTATCACCACGGATAGTGCAGAGTTAGTTCACCAATCACCGTTAAATCATTGAAGCATCTTGTTAGTGATACCTTTTAATGGAAAGCCTTGCTGGGGAGAGAGATGCACCATACTGAATGAGTTAGTCCTCACTTGGAAGATAATTAAAGAATGTCAGGTTTTATATAATTAGCATTTAACAGAATAATAGGAAAGCATCACTGTCAGTTAAACTCACAGCAATTAAATATCTCACAGGTATCACAATAAAGGACAACTGTTTATTTGAAATATTGCTTCATTTGCAGCTATTTTACATAGATTTAATGCATCTTATTGAGCCCTCTTGGCTCTGTATAGCTATATCAGGGCGCGGCCATGTTGTTTAGAATATTTGCTCTTTATAGCTCTATCATGGGGCGGACATGTTGTTTAGAATCTTTGCTCTGTATAGCTCTATCAGGAGGCGGACATGTTGTTTAGAATCGTTGCTCTTTATAGCTCTATCAGGGGAGGACATGTTGTGTAGAATCTTTGCTCTGTATGGATCTATCAAGAGGCAGACATGTTGTTTAGAATCTTTGCTCTTTATAGCTCTATCATGGGAGGACATGTTGTGTAGAATCTTTGCTCTGAATAGCTCTATCAGGAGGCAGACATGTTGTTTAGAATCTTTGCTCTGTATAGATCTATCAGGAGGTGGACATGTTGTTTAGAATCTTTGCTCTTTATAGCTCTATCAGGGGAGGACATGTTTTTTAGAATCTTTGCTCTGTATAGCTCTATCAGGGACAGACATGTTGTTTAGAATCTTTGCTCTGTATAGTTCTATCAGGTGGCAGACATGTTGTTTAGAATCTTTGCTCTGTATAGCTAATTCAAGAGACGGGCATGTTGTTTAGAATCTTTGTTGTTTATAACTCTATCAGGTGGCAGACATGTTGTTTAGAATCTTTGTTGTTTATAGCTCTATCAGGTGGCAGACATGTTGTTTAGAATCTTTGCTCTGTATAGCTCTATCAGGGACAGACATGTTGTTTAGAATCTTTGCTCTGTATAGCTATTTCAAGAGACGGACATGTTGTTTAGAATCTTTGCTCTGTATAGCTTGATCAGGGGGCAGACATGTTGTTTAGAATCTTTGCTCTGTATAGCTCTATCAGGTGGCAGACATGTTGTTTAGAATATTTGCTCTGTATAGCTCTATCAGGGACAGACATGTTGTTTAGAATCTTTGCTCTGTATAGCTATTTGAAGAGACGGACATGTTGTTTAGAATCTTTGCTCTGTACAGCTTGATCAGGGGGCAGACATGTTGTTTAGAATCTTTGCTCTGTATAGCTCTATCAGGGGGCGGACATGTTGTTTAGAATATTTGCTCTGTATAGCTATTTCAAGAGACGGACATGTTGTTTAGAATCTTTGCTCTGTACAGCTTGATCAGGGGGCAGACATGTTGTTTAGAATCTTTTCTCTGTATAGCTTGATCAGGGGGCGGACATGTTGTTTAGAATATTTGCTCTGTGTCGCTCTATTAGGGGGCAGACATGTTGTTTAGAATCTTTGCTCTGTATAGCTCTATCAGGGGGCAGACATGTTGTTTAGAATATTTGCTCTGTGTCGCTCTATTAGGGGGAAGACATGTTGTTTAGAATCTTTGCTCTATATAGCTCTATCAGGGGACAGACATGTTGTTTAGAATCTTTGCTCTGCATAGCTCTATCAGGGGACAGACATGTTGTTTAGAATCTTTGCTCTGTATAGCTCTATCAGGGGGCGGACATGTTGTTTAGAATCTTTGCTCTGTATAGCTCTATCAGGGGACAGACATGTTGTTTAGAATCTTTGCTCTGTATAGCTCTATCAGGGGACAGACATGTTGTTTAGAATCTTTGCTCTGTATAGCTCTATCAGGGGCGGACATGTTGTTTAGAATCTTTGCTCTGTATAGCTCTATCAGGGGACAGACATGTTGTTTAGAATCTTTGCTCTGTATAGCTATATTATTGTCAGATATGTTGTTAAGAATCTTGGGTAAGATGAAGGAATATCTGACCCAACACATCTGCCCCCTGATAGAGCTATACAGAGCAGAGATGGCTGAATAAGGTACTTTTCTCTTTTTTATCTTCTTTCCATTAAACAGATCGTATTTATTACAGCAATGTCACCTCTTCAATGCCTTGCGACACCTTTTACGCCTGAGATTACAAACCAGAACTCTGTTTCTCAGCTCTGCTCCTCTCTTACTCGAGGCGGGAGGGACAGTCGTTACTGTAGCAGGCATGTCTTGCATCAAATGTCTAAGGCAGATGTTTAATAAAATTTTAATTTTAACCCTTTACAAACACTTTCATCAGCACTGTTTTATCAGCAGTGTTGGCACCGCAGGGGTTAATTATTATTAGTTATTTTTGTTAGTGAAATGAAACAAATAATGTTTTTATTTTTTTTTAAATGACATAGTATGTGAATTTGTAGGGGTCCCTGGAGTGTGCATCTAGCTGAGCATATTGGGAGTTGGTTTAATAATTATCTGCTTGATTGGCCTGTCTCTGCTTTTAGTATTTTCATGCAAAACTAGTAGAAACCTGTTTGGTGGATAAAGTAAGGAAATTCACTCTGACACAGTGTTTGTTCCAAGTTAATAAAGATTTCAAGTGAAACTCATTTCTGCTCATTAATTCAGACGGACAATCCATCCATCATTCGTTCACTGCTCTCAAATTCATTGCTTTAATTCCATCAATATCCTTCTCCGGAGAGACTGTCCGTTTCACCGAGTCTGTCTCACTCCTCCGAGAAAGGAAAAATCTTCAGCACAGACACCACAATTAAATATAGGATTTCACCCTCCAATAAACAGCACTGCACATCGGAGAGGCATCAGACAGAATTCCCTCCCACCCAGGAGCATCCAGGTGTTAAACACCCGGCACCAAGGAGCATTAGAGGGGAAAGAAATAGATAAAGAGTTAAATATTTTATGTACTGACGGGTATAGGATACGGTACATAACACAAAGGCAATAATAGTTAGAACTAAATTGGAGTTTTAGGGAGTACGAGGTACATCTGTCGGGTATCTTCTCTCTTCCATATCTTGTATTTTGCTCATGCTGGTAGACGACACTCTGGCAGGTCCTAAACACTAACCCTGTGGTGGTTTTGTATGAATCACAATGGGGTCTACTGAATATGTGGCGGACTTTGGCACCAACATGATGTCTCAGAAGTCCGGAGTGATTCGGGGCACATCGGGGACAAATCCCGAGCTACCCAATAGGCTACGATTTTCCCCTGGATAGCTTCACAGCTCGGCCATCATAGCCGATCACATGCCGAGACCAGCCAAAACAGAAAGCAGTCCCATATGCACCTAAGTGAAAAGTATCTCTATCATCCCCACAGATTATTATGGATTTACAGAGACCCATTTCGGATATAATTAGTCTATTATGAAATTAGTCGAAGTCCTCCCCCCAAAAAACCCCAAGCTAAATAAAATAATGGGGAAGTAGTAGCCACTTCTACCAAAAACGTGGTGGTAACAGCCCAAATAGGGTATACGTTGTGCCGGGACAATCCTGGTTAATTTGCTTAGCAGGGGAATAAGTGAGAATAAGCCCTAGCTCCCACTAGCATCATCGGGCCTGGGAGCCCCCCAAATGGCTCCCAGCCCCATTCGATGCACATTGGGGGCCAGAACCCCTTGCATCCCATATACTAAAAGAGGGTTGTGTAATGGCCCCAGACCACATCAAAAATTAATTATTCCCCCCTGGGGACTGCCTAAAGACCTTCAGACCCTATGAAAAAAGACCCCAATAAAAAATAAATAAGTGCCTAGGGGCTAACGATGCGCCCTCAGACTGCAATAAAAAAAGTGCCCTCCTTAGGTGCTAGTGAAAATTACTGTCCACGCCCTTGGTATTCAAAGGGTGCTTGTGTATAAAATAACCTGTTCAGAAAAAGAAAAAAACTGGCTAGTGCCCAAAACGCATCTTACAAATATTCATGCATATTAATGTGCTTTCAAAGTACTTTAAAATGCATGTATTACATTTTGCATTGCTTAAAATATAAAAGTCTTACAGCTAGATAAAACTGGGAAATTACAGCAGTTTACAAGAAACCAGGACTGGCCACGCTAGCTGAGTAGAAATCCATGCATCCTTTTTTTTTTTTTTTTTTGCTGTACGAACCAATGAGAATAGTTTCATTCAACTTTATGGAATTTCCATTACATTCTCTCTAGTGATGTTATCAGACAGTGTGTTGCACTGTTAAGAGATCCTACTGTGTACAAGAGCAAGGTCACTTAGAGTACACACAATGCATTATTTTCCAGCAGCACCGGAAGTCACTAAAAGAAACAAAACTTTATCTTTTCAGTTTCTATATAATCAGTGCTGCCACACAGGCAGTAAACATGCAGAGTAATCACTGGGGAGGGCTTGAGTCAAATATTAAAAAAGGTGATTAATGCAGAATGCCTGCATCAAATCACACTGGGAAAAAAAACTGTGCACTATACAATCAGTAATCTTCATCTTGCACCAAAGTGAGTTTAAGGAATATTTTTTTTAAAATATAAATTACTAGCACAGTTCATGTGTCTTATAATGAAACTAGTATAATACTATTTCAGACATTAGGATCCCCTTTTCTCTGAATGTAACCCCACCCCTGGCATTGAGCAGAGCTATGCATTTTTCTCTTTGCAGCAGGTTATGTGTTTATCTGGATCTGGGGACATGCGTGTGTCAAGGTCTGTGCAGTTCCTGGTAATGTGCACATATGTCTGTACGATAAAATGCATCTGGCTCTGCTTTGTTAGTTCATCATTTTTCCATTTGCTGGTGTGAAAAAAAACCTGATTCCTTCTGAGCTGATGGAATTGGAAACTCCTCCAACTAATTATCTGTATCAAATAGAAGACTTTTTTCTACAGCTTCATGCAGCAAATGAATCAAACTGCACAGAAACCTCATTTTATCTTCTGACTTTGTGTTTACTGTTTGTCTATATTCTGCTTTTTACAAACATTGAGAATTTCCTTCTATAAGAAGCAGTGAGCTTATATAAACTTATAATACACAAATTGCATTTAAACACTGATTATTGTTTTTTTATAAATGGAAAGGAAATTGACCCCCACTGCAAGGGAACTGCAATCTGAAGCCCCAGATGGTTAGAAGTCTGAAATGTGTATGTAAGGACATGTTGGGTGATTTCATGCTGAAACTTGTCTGGTGTTCATTAAAGGTATTTGAAGACCTTGAATGTAGAGAATACAAGTGATTAACAATGATCTATATATAAGGGTCTGCTCAGGTAGCTCTGACTCTTAAAAGGAGAGTCTCAGACCACTTCAGTACACATGGGGGCTTCATTTTGTTATTTCAGTGTTCCAGGGGCCAATGGGCAACACCAGGACCATGTTTTTTTTTTTTTTATTGTTTCATTTAGATGGTCTGTAGCCTTTTGGCCTTACAGGGACACTGTCATTATTTCATTTTTTATTTCACTTCACCAGTTATAAACTGTCACATAAAAATGAGTGAAATTGGACTGTTTTAGATAATTTGGGAATTTCGGCCCTTATTGACTACCCCAAACTGTATTTGGCAGACAGGGCTAAAATATCCTGCCCTGCAGGTTTCTGACTTTCGGAGGGGCCTGACCTAAATGTGAAGAAATGAGCTTTGGATAAAAGTTATTTGTACTAGGGTACATACATTGTATTTTTGCATTACATTCATCTATCTATATATTGCACATTTGCACACACCGTCACATAGTATACATTTGATATTATATATATTATTAGAAAGCTTTGGGAACCAGGTAGACTTCAAATTTAATAATATTGTCATACTTTAATATCCTGTGTGTGGGTAACATATATTACCCACACACAGTCAAACACGCAGTGTCACACACACACACAGTAAAACACACAGTGTGACACACATACAGCCACGCACACATGCACAGCCACACACAATCACACACACATACACAGCATAACACACAGTCAGACACACATACAGTCACACACAGGACACACCCATACACAGTCAGGGTGAAGAAAGGAATGGAAACAGTGATATGGTTTGACAAGTTGGGGCTCAGTCCTCCCCTAGCCTCTAATGGTGTGAAGTTTCTGTTTCAATGGACATACCCACCGAGCTTTCAAGCTGGCTGATGGTCATCAGTAGGATTGGTGGTGTTAGAGGATGAGGGGGAGGTGAGCATGCTGGGTAATACTCTAGTGAATGATTAGGATGGCGTAGAATGTTATACTGTATTATATGCAGGTAAGATTGTTAATGTATTGTTAATATATTGCATATTAATACACTATGTGATGATCATATTGTTTACAAGGCTGACAGTAAAGTTGTGCAATATTTAATAAAAGCTGTGCCTTGTTTTCACCATATACACCTGTGTCTGTGTCTATTGGGGTATTGGATAATTTGTGTAGTTTATAATATTCTGTCCATACTACTTGTATACAGGTCACTCACACATGAATTGTTACAACATTACAAAGAGTTTATAAAGAGAGTGAAACGAACACTGTGCTAATGTATAGGCCGATGTGAACTACACATATTAGTGCATGGCTTCAGAGGGCCTGCTTTTATACCATTATTTTACAATCAGTTTAGCTATTGTCTGTGTGTAATTATAAGTGTTTTTCCAATCTGTGTAAATGGTCTTCATTTATTTTTACTAACTTTACACTTGTTAGTCTCTTTTTGAGAAATAATACATTTATTATGAATGGTTGAAACCAGGTTTGCGTCACACACACAGTCACACACAGTCACACACACGGTTAAACACACACACACACACACAAAGTATGGGTTTCTTACCTGGTGCTGCCTTGTCCCTGATTGAGGCTGCCCAGAGCCAGGGACATAGTTCCATTATGGGATGGTCCTCGGAAATCTGGGACATACATTCACCCTAATCTGTACATGGCGCAACATAACTCCTCCCACTTCGCCCCAGGAGTCTGTTTAGGAAAGTTGGCACTTATGATTATAGTCACCTCTTCTCTGTAACCTTTTGCCCCACATCTCCCTTGCAACATGTGGTGCCCTAGAGTAAGGAAAACTTTAGAACTGTTTACTTGCAGTAATTCCATTAAAATGTGTATTATAGAGACAGCGATAGTATTACAAATACACAAATAGGCATGTTCTACCTTGTGTCAACAGTATACACACATACCATTGTCCAAGGCCAGCAGGCTGTGTATAAAATAAAATACATTATCAAATAAGAGAAAAACAACAAAAGACAGGAAGACAGTATCATGTGAAGGGAGAAGAGTGAATCCATACAGCACTTTCTGTCCAAAACTTCTATACAGTCTGTGAGTGCAATCAGTACAATTTGTTCCTGTATTACACTATGTAATGCTGTCTTTTTTCCCTATTATATGGTAACATAACATTAAAATATTCACTCAGAAATAATATGCAAGTTACAATAAATGAGGTATGTTAGGTATTGACAAATCTCTTTGGCCTTTAGGAGCCAGGAAGGTCAATTCAGGAGCAAGGCTGGTTATTTTTAGGAAAACATTGGTAAATTCTAGCGCTTGATCCCCACACAGCCACAACAACCTGTATGTTTCTCTGAACAAAATACAGAACAAATACACCAGAATAGTGGAATGGTTGATGCGCTATGGGACCACCACCAGAAGAATAGAGCAAAAATGATTGCCTGGTTTCTTGGTAGATGGAGTATCTGCAGTGTCTCAAACCATATAATAGGGAAAAAAGACAACATACATAGTGTAATACAGGAACAAATTGTACTGATTGCACTCACAGACTGTATAGAAGTTTTGGACAGAAAGTGCTGTATGGATTCATTCTTCTCCCTTCACATGATACTCCAATAGATGTATCTACCAAGATACCAGGCAATCAATCTTGCTCTATTAATTCTGTGGTGGTCACATAGCGCACCGGCCATACCACTATTCTGGTGTATTTGTTCTGGTTATTTTTAGGAGCCAGGGTGGTTATTTTTAGGCAAATGGTATTTCCATATAGTTCAGTGTAAAACAATCAAAATGTAAGGAGCCAGGAGTTGGGTTTTTAGGAGCCTGAGCTCCCAGGCTCCGGGATTTTTCACACATATTAATCAATATATAGGATGTACTGAATTTAGTACATAGGCTTGTAATATTCAGTAGACAAAACACAAAGACAGACAATTGTACAAACATAATAGAAATGAGAGGTTTTGGTTGAGTTGGCCAAAGTTGCCTAGAGAAACTTGGGATGAAAATGCAGATTTGGGGGTATGTGAGTGCTGTTGGGGTGGTTATTACTTTCGTTATACAGCATTGGGCTTTAGTCAGTGATTATTTATTATATGGAATTCAATGACTTTAGATACAATCTCGCAGGTCCTTGAACCTTCCAGAAAGTGAAAATGTCTGCTGTGTATAACCTCCTCGTGCCGACTCTCTATTTATGTTTTGTGCATCAGTGGACAGCATTTGTGACAGTGCACAATTAATAACCGTAATTATACGTTTCCCATGCCTAGGTTTGTGTTGTAAAATCTCTGGAAAACAAAACTGTGCCGACATCAGAGTAAAGGGAAGGAGCCCTATAATTTCCCCACTTTGGAGAATCCCCCACGATGCTGGGCAATGGGAATCCAGCGGGAGGGTAAATTCTGTGCCGCCGGCCGGGATGGCAAGCTGCTGTGTGCGGAAATGAAATGGAGATCACATAATAACGGCAGCGAGAGAGAGAGAACGATGTGCCATAATCATCCAGATCAGATTGCCAAACCCTGTGTCCTTTAACTGGTGCTGACATTGAGATAGATCAGGCCTCACATGCATTGTACAAAGCAGTCTTTAAATAGAAACAGCTGATTAATAATTACATGCTGTGTCTATTAATTGCTTATTACTCAGAATGTGGATTAATAACGCAGATCATTAGACAATAGCGGGAGCTGCCGAATTAACTGCTTAATGCCCGTGTCTGAGAACTCAGCGCTTGTGCGGTGGGCAGCTACGGAGAACTGAAGGGGCTGCTGCGTGGGGCTTCTCTACCAAAATCGATAACTGGGAGTGATTAGACATGGCTGTGGCTGGCTTATTGTGATAGGAGCAAAGTGATCCTCCAGTGCACACAGAATAGCATACTGGCTAATATCAATGAATGCAGGGACAGACACAATGCTGCCTGCGCGCAGTGCTGAGCATACTGTACATAGACAGTATTAATACCGGGACAGACACAATGCTGCCTGCGCGCAGTGCCGAGCATACTGTGCATAGACAGTATTAATGCCGGGACAGACACAATGCTGCTGTACAACAACTGACCACATACAGAAAGATGGAGGGCGCAGGATGTCAAATAGGGAGATAAAAGAATAACAAACAATAGTGTAATACATCTTAATAAGTAAGTGCTGTGTAAAATGGTGTGTAATATAGGCCACTCAAAAACATCCACTGCTAATTGGCCTGAAAGAATCGGAGAAGGGACGTTCTATGGTAATATATCTTTACTCTGCTAACAATAAGTAGAGCAAGACATAGAGCACTACTGTTTTGAGTATATGAGCTCAGATACTAGATATGAAGTCCACAGCAAGGTCCAAAAAGGATCCTGGAGTCCTGATGTGGCGATAGAAGATCAACGCATTTCTCTGGGTAATTGAAGTAAAAGCTTCCTCAGAAGTTGCGGCGATATCATCTATATATCTGGATAACTTCAAATTCACTGGGCATAGGGAGCCATGTCTCGGTGTTTGGCGATGACTCAAAATGAAGTAGTGTAATCCAGTCTGAACTAGAGGTGTCTTTACTGCAAGAGGATTTGGACAAATTGTACAACTGGGCAGATAAATGCCAAATGAGAGTCAATGGAGATAAGTGTTAAATTATGCATTTTGGGTATAATAATATAAATGCAACATATAGGTGCTGCATGTCCAATGTCTTCCTACGTCAAACGAAGGACAATTAAAATATGGGACACTTTAAAATAAAATGTATAACACAATGTATAGATCAATTCTTTTTTTCTCTACATACACAGTAACATTATGTTTTGGAGCCCCTTTAACAGTTTCTGTGCTGGCTGGGAATGGCTGCTCACTCAACGCCTGGGTTTCAGAAGAATTAATATAAACCCACCGGACTAGAAACTGCAGATTTGTAATGTTCATTCTCCACAAGCCGGCCATCAATTCTATGTTTACTGGTTACTGAGATTTGCCCAGAGCTACACAGAGTGCAAGTGACTGAAGTATCATCTATTTATCCCTCTTCCCTGGGGGGGTTGGTAAGTATAAGAATATAGACCCCAGGTGGATAATTAGATTCGGAGTCAATGAGAGGCAAAAATATTTTGTAACTCTGTCTTACCCCCAAATCAAATAACCTCAAGCAGAATTACAAAGTCTCACCCTGGAATTTATCTCCCAAGGGAAAGCAGGGTAATAGTTTGAGATGAAACTAGAGATGGTGAAAAACAGAGAGGACATAACACTATGGTTATTGTCCAAAAAAACTACGCAGTGACTGTGAATAATGATACTGCAGAATTGACCTCAAACTGGAGAAGGTTCTGATTTCAGAAGAGACTCTGGGCTGAGTTTTTTCCCCCATAGTCCTGTTTTATGGTTCCTGTCTCATCACATTCCTGTATGTCCCGGTATTAATACTGTCTGTGTGCAGTATGCTCGGCACTGTGCGCAGGCAGCATTGTGTCTGTCCCGGTATTAATACTGTCTATGTACAGTATGCTTAGCACTGTGTGCAGGCAGCATTATGTCTGTCCCGGTATTAATACTGTCTATGTACAGTATGCTCAGCACTGCGCGCAGGCAGCATTATGTCTGTCCCGGTATTAATACTGTCTATGTATAGTATGCTCAGCACTGCGCGCAGGCAGCATTGTGTCTGTCCCGGTATTAATACTGTCTTTATACAGTATGCTCAGCACTGTGTGCAGGCAGCATTGTGTCTGTCCCGGCATTAATACTGTCTGTGTGCAGTATGCTCGGCACTGTGCGCAGGCAGCATTGTGTCTGTCCCTGCATTAATACAGTCTATGTAGAGTATGCTCAGCACTGTGTGCAGGCAGCATTGTGTCTGTCCCAGCATTAATACTGTCTATGTACAGTATGCTCAGCACTGCGCGCAGGCAGCATTGTGTCTGTCCCGGCATTAATACTGTCTATGTACAGTATGCTCAGCACTGCGCGCAGGCAGCATTGTGTCTGTCCCGGCATTAATACAGTCTATGTACAGTATGCTCAGCACTGCGCGCAGGCAGCATTGTGTCTGTCCTGGTATTTTATTTTATTTTATTTAGAAAGTGTTTTAACAGGAAAAATACATTGAGATTTCTCTCGTTTTCAAGTATGTCCTGGGGACACAGTCCAGAATGGAGTTACACACAGTTACACATTTAACAGTAGATTCAAAAATACATACATACATATATTAAACAAGATGGAAGGAGAACATACAGGGTAAATCATTATTGATACAAAGAAGGAACAACATGTACAGTATACAAAGGAGTTTGTAAACTAATAACAGGTACAATCTGTTTTGAGGATTTGGGAGACACTTATTTTCAGGGATTTTAGACTAGATGATGATTTGGCAGAAGCAGGAAGGCTGATTCCACGTATGAGGAGCTCTGAAAGAGAACTCACCTCGGCCCGCTTCCTTTTTGAAGTGAGGGATCGCTAGTGAAGGGTTGGTGCAGCATCTGAGATTGTAGGATGTGCAGGGAGTAAGAGCGAGCATGCCGCTCAGGTAGAGGGGGAGTAAGAGCGAGCATGCCGCTCAGGTAGAGGGGGAGTAAGAGCGAGCATGCCGCTCAGGTAGAGGGGGAGTAAGAGCGAGCATGCTGCTCAGGTAGAGGGGGAGTAAGAGGGAGCATGCTGTTCAGGTAGAGGGGGAGTAAGAGGGAGCATGCCGCTCAGGTAGAGGGGGAGTAAGAGCGAGCATGCCGCTCAGGTAGAGGGGGAGTAAGAGTGAGCATGCCGCTCAGGTAGGGGTGGAGCGTTCCAGAGAAGTGGTTATGCACTAAGCAAGCTAGGTGGAGAGCACGCCTGGAGGCAAGCGTCAGCCAGTTTAAGTCTTTTAACATTTTTAAATGTTTTAAAGTATTAATAGCGCAGTTGGGAGCCAGGACACTAGGAAGGCTAGACAGGTTGTGGTGGTAGGGGATTCTATTATTAGGAAGGTAGATAGGGTAATCTGTCGCCAGGACCCCGAATGCCGAACTGTATGTTGTCTCCCGGGTGCTCGGGTTCGGCATGTTGCGGAACGGGTAGGCAGATTATTGGGAGGGGCTGGGCATGATCCAGCGGTCATAGTACACATTGGTACTAATGACAAAGTAAATGGTAGGTGGGGGGTCCTTAAAAATGATTTTAGGGAACTAGGAAAGAAGCTAAAGGAAAGGACCTCCAAGGTAATATTCTCGGAAATATTACCAGTACCACGCGCTACGTCAGGGAGACAGCGGGAGCTTAGGGAGATTAATGCGTGGTTGCGAAGGTGGTGCAAGCAAGAGGGATTTGGGTTCTTGGAGCACTGGGCAGACTTTGCAGTCGGCTACAGACTCTTTGAACGGGATGGGCTGCACCTCAATGATGAGGGGGCTGCAGTATTAGGGGCGAGGATGGCTAGAGGATTAGATGAGCTTTTAAACTAAGCTCTGGGGGGGAGGGTCAAGATCAAAAAGAAGCAATGGTAGCTAGGGTAGATTGGAAGGTGGGTCTAGCTATGGGAGAGGAGGAAAGCAGTGGTGGGGTTAACATAGACCAAAGGGAGGTCCATATAATTAAACCTGCACACATTAAGTGTTTGTCAACTAAACAGAAAATGGGTAGTAATCTCAAATGTCTTTTAGCAAATGCAAGAAGCTTGACAAACAAAATGGGTGAGCTGGAGATACTGGTAAGTGCTGAACAGTATGATTTAATCGGAATCACAGAAACGTGGTGGGATGAGACCCACGACTGGTCAGTTAATTTACAAGGTTACTCACTTTTTAGAAAGGACAGAGTAAATAGAAAAGGGGGAGGGATTTGTCTGTATGTAAATCCTAAATTAAATCCCAGTATTAAAGAAGGTGTACATGATGTAACTGGAACTGATGTGGAGACACTGTGGGTGGAGATTAGCTTAGACGCTAAAAAGAATCGCACATTACTTGTAGGTGTATGCTACAAGCCACCAAATATTAGCATTGATGGAGAAGATCAGCTTTTATTACAAATTGAAAAGGCTGCAAATATGAATGAAGTTCTAATCATGGGAGATTTTAATTACCCAGATATAGATTGGAAGTGTGGCACAACTAGTTCAGCTAGGGGCAGCAAGTTTCTGGACCTGCTTAATAACAAATTTATGGCACAATTAGTAGACACCCCAACTAGAATGGATGCCTGTCTGGATTTGGTAATAACAAATAATGAGGAGCTTATCTCAAACATCCAAATAAGAGAACACTTGGGGAATAGTGACCATAATATGGTCTCATTTGAGATTAATGCAAAAAAGCAAATTGGTAAATACGCCACCAAAACACTTAATTTTAGAAGGGCTAACTTTGATGGACTAAGGGCATCGATTGAACATTTAGACTGGGAACGATTGTTTTCTGGACTAAACACAGAAGACAAGTGGAATGCCTTTAAGCACACATTACAAAAGTACACATCCCAATATATACCTTTGGGAAACAAATGCAAAAGACACAAATCGAAACCAATGTGGCTTACAGGTAACGTGAAACAGGAAGTACAAAACAAGAAAATGGCATTCAAACATTATAAAAACACGGGATCAGCATTATCATTTATAGAGTACAAAGAGGCCAACAAAGCCTGCAAAAAGGCAATTAAAATGGCTAAATTGGAAAATGAGAAAAGGGTTGCCAAGGAGAGTAAAACTAACCCCAAAATGTTTTATAAATATATAAATGGAAAAAAGCTAAAGAGGGAAAATGTTGGGCCCTTGTTATCCCAAATGGGAAATTTGGTAAGTGAGGACAGAGAGAAAGCAGACATTTTAAATACTTTTTTTTCTTCTGTTTATACTAAGGAAGAGCAGATGGACGAGCCCCTGCTACAGGAAGTTATGGGACATTCGCCGCAAACATGGGATTGGCTGACACAGGAAAAAGTGCTTAAGCAATTACACTCTGTTAAGATAGACAAGGCCCCAGGACCAGATGGTATACACCCAAGGGTACTTAGACAGTTAAGCATAATTCTGGCCAGGCCACTATTCATGATCTTTAGGGATTCATTCAGTTCAGGTACAGTGCCAACAGACTGGCGAAAGGCGGATGTCATTCCAATATTTAAAAAGGGATCAAAATCTCTGCCAGGTAATTATAGGCCAGTGAGCTTGACATCTGTAGTGGGGAAACTATTTGAAGGATTGCTAAAGGTATACACTCAAGAATACATCTTGAACCAGAATATAATTAGTAAAAGTCAACATGGTTTTGTGAAAGACAGGTCTTGTCAAACAAACTTAATAACATTCTATGAAGAAGTCAGTAAAAATATAGATCTAGGTGTGGCAGTTGATGTGATCTACTTGGATTTTGCGAAAGCATTTGATACAGTTCCACACAAAAGGTTACTCTACAAGTTGAGAGAAATAGGTTTGGGGGCAAATGTGTGTATGTGGATTGAAAATTGGCTAAAAGATAGAACACAAAGGGTTGTTGTAAATGGAAAATTCTCAAATTGGACAAGGGTATTAAGCGGAGTACCTCAGGGGTCTGTTTTGGGCCCTCTTCTTTTTAATTTGTTTATTAATGAACTGCCACATTGTGCTGAGAGCCATGTCTCCGTGTTTGCGGACGACACTAAATTAGGTAAGGCAATAAAGACTAATCTTGATGTTTTTTCTTTACAGGAAGATTTGGACAGAGTGGGGGACTGGGCAGTAAAGTGGCAAATGAGGTTCAATATAGACAAATGTAAAGTTATGCATTATGGGAAAAATAATAACAAAGCAACATATACGTTAAATGGTTTTTCCCTTGGAAAAACTACTAATGAAAAGGATTTAGGAATAATTATAGACAACAAACTTGGCAACAGTGCCCAATGCCAGTCAGCAGCTGCAAGGGCCAATAAGATATTGGCATGTATAAAACGAGGTATAGATTCACGGGAGGAAGATATCATCTTGCCTCTTTACAAATCAATGGTAAGACCTCACCTTGAATATGCAGTACAGTTCTGGGCACCAGTCCTTAAAAAGGATATTAAGGAACTAGAAAAAGTGCAAAGGAGAGCTACAAAATTAATAAGGGGTTTGGAGGATCTTAGTTATGAAGAGAGACTTAAAAAATTGAATTTATATACGTTAGAAAAAAGGCGTCTAAGAGGGGATATGATAACATTATATAAATATGTGCAGGGCCAATATAAAGAGCTCTCCAGTGACCTGTTCATTAACAGAAAGGTACAAAGAACAAGAGGTCACCCCCTCAGACTGGAAGAGCAAAGATTTCATAGACGGCAAAGGAAGGGATTCTTTACGGTTAGGACAATAAAGTTATGGAACTCACTGCCAAGAGAGGTAGTGCTAGCAACCACAATAGATGCATTTAAAAATGGTTTGGATGTTTTTTTAGGAAAGCAGAACATACAGGGCTATTAATAATAGAATAAGCATTAATAAAATAGCTTATTGATCCAAGGAGAAATCTGATTGCCTCTTGGAGTCAAGAAGGAATTTTTTCCCCCAGGAGGCAAAATTCGAAATAGCTTCCTTAGGGGTTTTTTGCCTTCTTTTGGATCAAAAGCTGTAATGATAGGTAGAAGGGTTGAACTTGATGGACTTGTGTCTTTTTTCAACCTAAATTACTATGTTACTATTACTATGTTACTAATACACTCTATGTACAGTATGCTCAGCACTGTGTGCAGGCAGCATTGTGTCTGTCCCGGTATTAATACTGTCTATGTACAGTATGCTCAGCACTGTGTGCAGGCAGCATTGTGTCTGTCCCGGTATTAATACTGTCTATGTACAGTATGCTCAGCACTGTGCGCAGGCAGTATTGTGTCTGTCCCGGTATTAATACTGTCTATGTACAGTATACTCAGCACTGCGCGCTGGCAGCGTTGTGTCTGTCCCGGCATTAATACTGTCTGTGTACAGTATACTCTGCACTGTGCGCAAGCAGCATTGTGTCCGTCCCGGCATTAATACAGTCTATGTACAGTATGCTCAGCACTGCGCGTTGGCAGCATTGTGTCTGTCCTGGTATTAATACTGTCTATGTACAGTATGCTCAGCACTGCGCGTTGGCAGCATTGTGTCTGTCCTGGTATTAATACTGTCTATGTACAGTATGCTCAGCACTGCACGCAGGCAGCATTGTGTCTGTCCCGGTATTAATACCGTCTATGTACAGAATGCTCAACACTGTGTGCAGGCAGCATTGTGTCTGTCCTGGTATTAATACTGTCTATGTACAGAATGCTCAACACTGTGTGCAGGCAGCATTGTGTCTGTCCTGGCATTAGTACCGTCTATGTAGAGTATGCTCAGCACTGTGCGCAGGCAGCATTGTGTCTGTCCCAGCATTAATACTGTCTATGTACAGTATGCTCAGCACTGTGCGCAGGCAGCATTGTGTCCGTCCCGGCATTAATACAGTCTATGTACAGTATGCTCAGCACTGCGCGTTGGCAGCATTGTGTCTGTCCCGGTATTAATACCGTCTATGTACAGTATGCTCAGCACTGTGCGCAGGCAGCATTATGTCTGTCCTGGTATTAATACTGTCTATGTACAGTATGCTCAGCACTGCGCGCAGGCAGCATTGTGTCTGTCCTGGCATTAATACTGTCTATATACAGTATGCTCAGCACTCTGCATAGGCAACATTATGTCTGTCCCGGCATTAGTACCGTCTATGTAGAGTATGCTCAGCACTGTGCGCAGGCAGCATTGTGTCTGTCCTGGCATTAATGCTGTATGTATACAGTATGCTCAGCACTGTGCGCAGGCAGCATTGTGTCTGTCCCAGCATTAATACTGTCTATATACAGTATGCTCAGCACTGTGCACAGGCAGCATTGTGTCTGTCCCGGCATTAATACCGTCTATGTACAGTATGCTGAGCCCTGAGCGCAGGCAGCGTTGTGTCTTCCCCGGCCTTATTACTGTCTATATACAATATTCTCAGCACTGTGCGCAGGCAGCATTGTGTCTGTCCCGGCATTAATACCATCTATGTACAGTATGCTCAGCACTGTGCACAAGCAGCATTGTGTCTGCCCCAGTATTAATATGAGGAAGACCCATACCACACTTAGGGGGGGGGTGAGAAAAGTATTTTTAAATATAGATATATACATATAAATACACATTATTAATAGATGTATATATATATATATATATATATATATATATATATATATATATAGATATATATATATATATACACACACATACATGCATACATACATATACAAATTATTCTTACATATAATGTCAATGATATGAAAACATAAAAAAATACATATAAATATATCACATATAATACTTTAAGCCAGAATATGGTGCGTAAAATAAAGATAATAAAACAAAAACCAACACATTAATTCCATTTGCCAATTAGTGCTTACAATAAAGGTTAGGGAATTAAAAGGGAGTTAGTGAGTTAAAAATAACAGGCTGATTGATGACAGAATTTAAGGCAACAATGACATATTTGGAAAAAAAATATTCCAATCATCTTTTTTTTTTATTTTCAAATATTTCAGGGTATTTTTTATTAACTTCGTGTCAATTTACACTTTAAAATCTGGAGTACTATGATTCTATAACATCATGCAATATGGTGCAGTTTGGTGAGATTTGAGGCTACAGGAATGGGTGGGTGACCTATGTCAGGGCAGGGCAGTGACCGTGCCAATTAGGGCATAATAGCCGAAATGCACTGAAAATGTATTATATTTAATAGCTGATCTGTCGATTTGTTGTGCTATAGCTGAATAGACGACCCCTCTGTATCTCTTTAAACCTTGTGGACTATTCTCCACTCTCCATGAAGAAGCCAGTGCACTGAGCAGTTTATCCTGTGTAATTGGCTTTTAGCATTGATTGAGGAGCTGTAGATCCATATCAGCCCATGTCTGGCCTTTCCCTCATCGTGCTTTGGCCCCCAGGCCTGTGGCTCCTGCTAATATAATTTCATTTGATACAACAAGCCAAACACAGCATTAATATCCAATCTCATTTTTAGCTATAGTAATGAAATTATATTGTGCGGACATTATACATGTTTAGAGATGTTTCACACTGCTGTTGTTTCATTGACGTTCTCATATATAGAGATTATTTCCCCCTTTTATTTAATCTAAAAAGTACATTGCAACACACTCTGGGCCTTATTACACCTGGCCGTCTCAGATCCGGCCAGTCATTCAGGGAAATCATTTGAGGAGATTATAGGATATAAGATCACAGTATGGATATGGTTTATTATACTGTCTGGTTATTACAGAATCCTATGACAACAATGTAACTGTAGACTGAAAGGCCTATAATATATAGGACTGCAACTGCCCTCACTCTCAGCCAGCAAAGCAGTTATTAGCTTGTCCAACCACAGGTGAAGGGAAAATGCTGAACGTGCAGGTAACATAGTAACATAGAAATTTAGGTTGAAAAAAGACACAAGTCCATCAAGTTCAACCCTTCTACCTATCATTCCAGGTTTTGATCCAAAAGAAGCAAAAACCCCTAGGGAAGCTATTTCGAATTTTGCCTCCTGGGGGAAAAAATTCCTTCTTGACTCCAAAAGGGCAGTCAGATTTTTCCTTGGATCAATAAGCTCTATTATTAATGCTTATTCTATTATTAGTAGCCCTGTATGTTCTGCTTTTCCATGTTTAAATGCATCTATTGTGGTTGCTAGCACTACCTCTCTTGGCAGTGAGTTCCATAACTTTATTGTCCTTCCGTAAAGAATCCCTTCCTTTGCTGTCTATGAAATCTTTGCTCTTCCAGTCTGAGGGGGTGACCTCTTGTTCTTTGTACGTTTCTGTTAATGAACAGGTCACTGGAGAGCTCTTTATATTGGCCCTGCACATATTTATATAATGTTATCATATCCCCTCTGAGACGCCTTTTTTCTAACGTATATATAGGTAATTTGGTTCCTTGCTATCTACAGAGTTTATTGTTTAGAGAGTTGTGTTTGTGTCCAAAATTCTCACTTTCCTGAGGGATATTTGCGGGTTTATTCACTAGCTCAAGCTTTGGACAGATTCAGTCAAACCCCCCCCCCCCCCCCCCCCCCCAAACCACTTCTTGACCTTGCAAATTGCTAACATGTCTCTGTACCCAAAACACATGTCAGGGCAGGGGGTTTGGCTAGTGCATATTCCTGGTGTCAGGGGCTGGCAGTAATGCCCCTATCCCTTAATAAATAAATGGGGCCAGGGACTGCACAAGTGCCCTTGCCATCCGATAATACTGGGGCTGGGGGCTGGCAAATGGTCCACCGTCAATGGCGTAACAATCATGGGACCACTTGACTTGCCTCAGCTTTAAAGTAGCTAGCTATGCTTCCCGAACGAGTACTACTTTGCAATCATCCGTTGCATGGTATATATTACACTCCCATGTCCTGCACACATGTTGCGGTCTGGGGGGGGTCTGCCCAGCTGTTCTTCCAAGCACTATCTGTATCCCGCTTTTTGTGATGCAGGTAGAGCTTTGTGTGATAGTGGGACCGCAATTACATGGCCCTGATCACGTTCTCAGCTGTCTGGGACTAGTGCCACCATGCACGAAAGGAGCCAAACACCAGCCATTTTTGCTTTTCTGGAGATGCAACAGTTATTGGAGTCCGAGCCCATCAGGGGTGGGGCACTTTTTGCACTCAAGCCCTGCTGCTCCTGGTTAGGCTTCTGGTCCCTGGCCCCCTTGATGTTAATGGGGTTATGAGGCTGCCAAAATGACCCTGGGCACCCCCATATAGTTATTGACACCAGGTGCTGCTCCCGGCAATCTGAATGACCATGGAAGGCCTGCAAGCAGGGAAGTCTCTGATAGTCAGCCAATTAGACGCCTCCGTAGGTATCTAAATACCAGTGGGCTGTGATTTAATTATTTGTCCGGTCTCCATCATGCCATAGCAAGGGAATTTATTTAATTTTAATATGATTTATTTTTGGGGACATTTTTGTAATTTTACTGCACCCATTAAACATCCATTAAATATCTTCTCGGGTTGTGGTTTGACTTCAGTCATTTCAGTTAAACTGGTCAGAATAGCGCAAGGTGGTCATGTGGAGGTCGGGTTTAATTTTTAAACCTTTCAACTCGACCAGCGTCAGACTGAATCCGATGCTAGTGCAGTAGATACCTGGAATGTCCTTCCAGCATAAGCAGAAATGATTGATACTGTAAAGAATAGTAGATACCTTCAATTACCTAGTGGAGGCTGTTATAACTGACACTGTAAAGAGTAGTAGATTCCTGGAATAACCTTCCAGCGGAGGCAGTAAAGACTGACACTGTAAAGAGTAGTAGATACCTGGAATAACCTCTCAGCGGAAGCAGTAAAGGCCGACACTGTAAAGAGTAGTAGATTCCTGGAATAACCTTCCAGTGGAAGCAGTAATGGCTGACACTGTAAAGAGTAGTAGATACCTGGAATAACCTTCCAGCGGAAGCAGTAATGGCTGACACTGTAAAGAGTAATAGATTCCTGGAATAACCTCTCAGCGGAGGCAGTAATGGCTGACACTGTAAAGAGTAGTAGATACCTGGAATAACCTTCCAGCGGAGGCAGTAAAGGCTGACACTGTAAAGAGTAGTAGATACCTGGAATAACCTTCCAGTGGAAGCAGTAAAGGCTGACACTGTAAAGAGTAATAGATTCCTGGAATAACCTCTCAGCGGAGGCAGTAAAGGCTGACACTGTAAAGAGTAGTAGATACCTGGAATAACATTCCAGTGGAAGCAGTAAAGGCTGACACTGTAAAGAGTAGTAGATACCTGGAATAACCTTCCAGTGGAAGCAGTAATTGCTGAAACTGTAAAGAGTAGTAGATACCTGGAATAACCTTCCAGCAGAGGCAGTAAAGGCTGACACTATAAATAGATGGAAACAAAGCTTGGGATGTGCATAATTTTGGATTTTTAACAAGGCTGTGCTTTACACTGTCTGTAATGCCATAATCATCTGGACCAACATCACTAGGAGATCCTGCTGAGTTAGATTCAAGAACTAGAGGCAGTGTAACTATCTGTATGAAAAAAGCGAAGCCCAAACAAGCGAAACCCCTTTTCTAACCACTAAATGGTTAGAAAAAGGGAGCATTGTAATTCCCTACATTGCCACTAGAGGCAGTGCATGTACAAGGTCTTGTTACTAGTGGGGTACCTCAGGGATCTGTACTTGGACCCATTCTCTTTAATATTTTTATTAGTGATATTGCAGAAGGTCTTGTTGGCAAAGTATGTCTTTTTGCTTATGATACAAAGATTTGCAGCAGGGTTGATATTCATGGAGGGATAAGCCAAATGGCAAATGATTTAGCTAAACTAGAAAAATGGTCAGAGCAGTGGCAAATGGCATTTAATGTGGACAAGTGCAAGATTATGCACCTTGGGCGTAAAAACCCAAAAGCAGAATATAGACTATTTGGTACAGTCCTAACCTCAACATCTGAGGAAAGGGATTTAGGAGTAATAATTTCAGAGGACTTGAAGGTAGGTAGGCAATGCAATAGAGCAGCAGGAAATGCTAGCAGAATGCTTGGTTGTATAGGGAGAGGTATTAGCAGAATGCTTTGTTGTATAAGCAGAGGTATTAGCAGAATGCTTTGTTGTAGAGGGAGAGGTATTAGCAGAATGCTTGGTTGTATAGGGAGAGGTATTAGCAGAATGCTTGGTTGGATAGGGAGAGGTATTAGCAGAATGCTTGGTCGGATAGGGAGAGGTATTAGCAGAATGCGTGGTCGGATAGGGAGACATATTAGCAGAGTGCTTGATTGTATAGGAAGAGGTATTAGCAGAATGCTTTGTTGTAGAGGGAGAGGTATTAGCAGAATGCTTGGTTGTATAGGGAGAGGTATTAGCAGAATGCTTGGAGAGTATATTTAAAAAAAGAAAAACTACCACAACTAGAGGACATAGTCTAAATTAGAGGGGCAACGATTTAAAAGTAATATCAGGAAGTATTACTTCACTGAGAGGGTAGTGGGTGTATGGAATAGCCTTTCAGCCGAAGTGGTAGAGGTTAATACAGTGAAGGAATTTAAGCATGCATGGGATAGGTATAAGGCTATCCTAGATATAAGATAAGGCTAGGGACTAATGAAAGTATTACTTTACTGAGAGGGTAGTGGATGCATGGAATAGTCTTCCAGTAGAAGTGGTAGAGGTTAATACAGTGAAGGAATTTAAGCATGCATGGGATAGGTATAAGCCTATCCTAGATATAAGATAAGGCCAGGGACTAATGAAAGTATTACATTACTGAGAGGGCAGTGGATGCATGGAATAGTCTTCCAGTAGAAGTGGTAGAGGTTAATACAGTGAAGGAGTTTAAGCATGCATGGGATAGGTATAAGGCTATCCTAGATATAAGATACGGTCAGGGACTAATGAAAGTATTACTTTACTGAGAGGGTAGTGGATGTATGGAATAGTCTTCCAGTAGAAGTGGTAGAGGTTAATACAGTGAAGGAGTTTAAGCATGTATGGGATAGGTATAAGGCTATCCTAGATATAAGATAAGGCCAGGGACTATTGAAAGTATTACTTTACTGAGAGGGTAGTGGATGTATGGAATAGTTTTCCAGTAGAAGTGGTAGAGGTTAATACAGTGAAGGATTTTAAGCATGCGTGGGATAGGTATAAGGCTATCCTAGATATAAGATAAGGCCAGGGACTAATGAAAGTATTACATTACTGAGAGGGTAGTGGATGCATGGAATAGTCTTCCAGTAGAAGTGGTAGAGGTTAATACAGTGAAGGGGTTTAAGCATGCATGGGATGGGTATAAGGCTATCCTAGATATAAGATAAGGCCAGGGACTAATGAAAGTATTACATTACTGAGAGGGTAGTGGTTGCATGGAATAGTCTTCCAGTAGAAGTGGTAGAGGTTAATACAGTGAAGGAGTTTAAGCATGCGTGGGATAGGTATAAGGCTATCCTAGATATAAGATAAGGCCAGGGACTAATGAAAGTATTACTTTACTGAGAGGGTAGTGGATGTATGGAATAGTCTTCCAGTAGAAGTGGTAGAGGTTAATACAGTGAAGGAGTTTAAGCATGCGTGGGATAGGTATATGGCTATCCTTGGTATAAGATAGGGAACTAGGGACTAATAAAAGTATTTAGAAAATTGGGCAGACTAGATGGACCGAATGGTTCTTATCTGCCGACACATTCTGTGTTTTTATATTTTTCTGTGTATAAAAGAAGTGAGGCCCTACGTCGCCACTGGAGGCATCATAGCACAACATCGCTTATAGTTTACAATTCTCTATTTGCAAATTGTTTATTCGTGACTCTATGGTCCTTCAATACAAATAATAATCAAACATCATAAAAACCTATTTCTTTATTTCAGACTGGTATCGGGCTCTCTCTTTTTTTTTCCTCTCCTAAAAAAACATATAATAAATAAATAAATAAAAGAAGGGACAGGAGAATAAACAAAGTAGAGACAAGTACTGCAAAGAATGCTTTTTGTAGTGCAACACAGCTTTCTGTACAGCTCATTAATATAAATACCGCTGCTGTATCTCAGCGCACAGACATGTTACCAGATTTGTGCACCATATGGGCTAGAAAATACTAATTACATATGTAGAACCAACGAAGCAAAACAATAATAATTCTATGGGGAATCTTCCACAGAAATATCCCGCTGCAGTGGAGAGTGCCAACACCTGCAGATAAAAGATAATTAAGTTTTTCTTGTATTAATAATTAATTGTCATTAATTAATCGTATTGTTATTTCTGTTGTATACCCCTCCTTCACTTTGTTCTTTAGTAAATTGCTCCGTAGGATCAATGTAAGAGAAGTCTAGGAGGTGCAATTGCTGACAGTTAATTAAAGGATGCCCGGGCTGGTTTTATGTTTCGTGGAGATTCTCATAAAATGCTTTTATTTGAGGAGGCAACAGGGGGCCATTAGAGAGGAGGAAATGAAGTTTGTTCTTTTAGGGAAAGTTACTCAGAGGAGCAGAGTGTGTAACTGGCTGCACATTCACTATGTAGCATTGTGTTCGTCTTCAGCCAAGTTATTAGTCCTGCATCCAAACTGTTTGTGTGTTTGACCAATTCCCATTCCTGGGTCTGACCAATTATCATTCCTGGGTCTGACCAATTATCATTCCTGGGTCTGACCAATTCCCATTCCTGGGTCTGACCAATTCCCATTCCTGGGTCTGACAAATTCCCATTCCTGGGTCTGACCAATTCCCAATCCTGGGTCTGACCAATTCCCATTCCTGGGTCTGACCAATTCCCATTCCTGGGTCTGACCAATTATCATTCCTGGGTCTGACCAATTATCATTCCTGGGTCTGACCAATTCCCATTCCTGGGTCTGACCAATTCCCATTCCTGGGTCTGACCAATACATGTTCCTAGGTCTGGCCAATTCTCATTCCTGGGTCTGACCAATTACCATTCCTGGGTCTGACCAATTCCCATTCCTGGGTCTGACCAATTCCCATTCCTGGGTCTGACCAATTCCCATTCCTTGGTCTGACCAATACATGTTCCTAGGTCTGGCCAATTCTCATTCCTGGGTCTGACCAATTCCCATTCCTGGGTCTGACCAATTCCCATTCCTGGGTCTGACCAATTCCCATTCCTGGGTCTGACCAATTAGCATTCCTGGGTCTGACCAATTCCCATTCCTGGGTCTGACCAATTCCCATTCCTGGGTCTAACCAATAAGCATTCCTGGGTCTGACCAATTCCCATTCCTGGGTCTGACCAATTACCATTCCTGGGTCTGACCAATTCTCATTCCTGGGTCTGGCCAATTCTCATTCCTGGGTCTGACCAATTCCCATTCCTGGGTCTGACCAATTCCCATTCCTGGGTCTGACCAATTAGCATTCCTGGGTCTGACCAGTTTATTTTCCTGGGTCTGACCAATTAGCATTCCTGGGTCTGACCAGTTCCTTTTCCTGGGTCTGATCAATTCCTTTTCTGGAATCTGACCTGTTCCCATTCCTGGATCTGACCAGTTTATTTTCCTGTGTCTGACCATTTCTGATCCTGGGTCTGACCATTTCTGATCCTGGGTCCGACCAGTTCCTGTTCCTGAGTCTGAATGAGTCTTGTTCTGTGTCTAGTTTTTCTGTGTATTTTTTGTTTCTTTTCTTGCTTTATATATCCAGCCCCCACTCTGTTGTTCTGTTTGTCCCATAGTGTTTTTATCTAGCTGCAGGTACTCAGCTCTATTGCTTTAGGTAGAGTTAGTTTTGTTTAATGCAGGTTAGCAGTTGTGACATACCATGATGTGATCAGAATGCAATAGTAGCCGAGTTAGAAACTTTCTCTGAGTCAGCTGAATGGAAATGTCTATAAAATGAAATCTGTATTTTTTTATGTATTTGTTTATTGTTTTTCTTTCCACTTGCTTTCTCTCTGTATCTAACCGGGTATCATGGGAGTCACCCTATTTATAGAGGAGTCTATTTACTAAAAGATGAGTTGCAGAGAAGTTGAGATGATCCAAAATTTAGAGGGACCAAATTATTAGCCCCAATTCCTCTTTCCTCCTTGGGAGTCCCTATGTATTATGAGCTGGAAATTTTACAAGTAAATTAATGTATCACAGACCACCCCCCCCCCCCCCCCCCAATTAACTTATTAGCATCATATTCAACTTTTTACATATGTAATAAAATGTTTTTGAAAAAATGTATTTCTTATTTTTCTCTGACCCACACTGCAGCTAGGACTTGCCCTACCACCCAGATTACACTCACAGACATACCCCAGAACGCAAATTTGCACTCAGGACCTGCGTCATCACTCAATTTTGAACTCAGGACTTGCCCCATTACCCAGATTTGGAGTCAGGACTTTCCCCATTACCCAGATTTGCTCTCAGGACTTGCCCCAGCACCAACATTTGCATTCAAGACCAGCCCATCACCTAGATTTGTACTCAGGACTTACCTCATCAGTTAGATTTGCACTCAGGACCTACCCCTTGAGCCAGATTTTCACTCATGACTTCATCCTGCTGCTGCTACCGGTGAACCTGCCTTGTGCTTATTGAGTGCTGGGATTGCACGTGACCCCCATTGCTCACAGTATTCTGCACCAAGGCAGGGAGCACTAAAAGAAAGGAACAAAAAACATCATGTGAGGGTAAGTCGGAGAGGGTGGCATGCCGCCCACTTGGTCAGTTGGCCTGGCTGGTGTCTAAAATGGCAGATTACCAGCTCTGGGGTCTGAGCGGCCATTTGGGGGCAAAGTTTTTTACTTGTAGCTTATAGCAAATTACATAAACAGCTCTCACTTGGTGAAAAAGTCACCTAAAAATGTCCCCTCTATAGCCACACGTTCAGTCACAGTTCATTGGCCATTTAATATATTGGGATAATCCCCAATGCGTTTTACTGTAAAAATTGATTCTTTTTGTATTTGCATTGGGATCCACAGTACAGGGACAAACCGGCAACCGGCTGGTCTGTGGAGAGAGCAGTGGCAGAGAGGATACTGGTTTGTACAGAACTTTCGGATACTCTCAGTCTTGTCCATTCCCCGCTATACCACAATTTGGGGCTCTATGACTATGCGGGGGTTTCATACACACAAACATAGGGATTTTGTAAGGCCTCCTTGCTTGGGGAATGGGGAATCTTCTAAGTGGAAGATTTAATTGATTTTTCTCTTTTCCTCTATAACCTTAATAAACACAGCCGTTAGCTCTGGATGTTCCAAGATCTCCCCCCCATCCCCCCCCCCCCCGCACTTGTCTAGTTACAAAAAAATGGAAGAAACATAATGATGTCAAAAATAGTTATTTATAATGAGATTCCCCTGGAGACAAAGGGAATAATAATAACTCATTAACTAATGAGCAGTTAGGAGCTATTTAGTTTTATTATCACGGATCACCTCTCCTGGCACTGCCAAGAGTAGACCCTTTTACCCACTAGTAAAAGAGGGTCTTCCAATAGAACAATCGACAAATACGTACTGAGCTGAGCAGATTTTCTCAGCCAGCTGAGGGGTTGGGGCACAGAGCAAAACATGTGGATTATATATGTAATAACAATACTTGCTAACAGTACCAAATTTGCCTGGACAGTCCAGTTTTTTTGGGTCCGATCCTGGCATTAATGCTGACTATTCACAGAGGTTTTGCTTTGTAATCTACACAGACGTTTGATCTGTGACTGTCTCAGAGACTCTCTCTATTCCCTGAATGAATCATTTATACATAGGGCTGGAAAGATGGCCGGTAAATGTACTGATTAAACGGGGACTAAACCACCTGGAAGCTTCATTCACGAAAGACAAAATTGCAGATGATTTACTAGGAATTTCAAACTTGAGGCCCAAATTGCTTTGTTGTAAAAATTCTCCATTTCAGTTAATTTCCTGCAATTTTTTTTTTTTTTCATAAATAATACCCTCAATAAAGTTTTTGGGCTGTATTAGTGATTCTAATCATAACTGCAGGAAATTGAGCAGGGCAATTCAAACTTAAGGTCAAAGTAGGCAAGTTGGAAAACAATCTCCCATTCAGCTGTACTCCAAACTCTGTTACATTAGTCTTAAGTTTGCAATTCCCTACAATTCCCTCTTTTATGAATAAATCCTTTAAACAGTCACAAGTCATCCAGGCTCCCAACTGCGGAGCAGCATACATGCACCCTTCTCTGGGAGAAGAAATCCCCTAGTCTTTGCAAATTAACCTTTGATGTGGAATCAGCCTCTCTCTGTTGTTTCAAGTTCTTGGAATGCAGTGGATGGAGGGGGGCGTGGTTTCAACCAACTCTGTGTGCTGTTATTTAACACTAGAAGGAGGGGCTTGGAGAGATAGACAGGATTGTTTCCATAGCAACAACACTGTTAAGGTGAATACATTTTGAATGGTGCTGTCGGCCCCTGAGACCACCTCCTGCATTACCTTGCACTGCATCCCTGGCCTCCAGGACCATGTACTCCACGGTCACCACACATGTGGTACAGCTAGCGGGGGGCATGGTCGGACCCTAGGATTGCCTTTTGACCTTGCTTTTGTCTTGTCCTTCTGCTTTGTCATTTGGGGAGAGCTGTGGTCCCCTTTGGGTACCTTCTGCTATTTGACCCCCTCCATGCTACTTGCTCCTCATCTGTACCCAAGCAGGGGCACAATCCTTGAGCCAGTCAAATTGCAGTTTTAATCAAGCAGTAGAAACATTTGAGGAACAGTCCCCTTTAAACCTTTTAATTAGCCAAGCTTCCCGTGGCTCTCCGTGGACACTAAGCATTCTGGGACTGTGGAAGATCAGGAACATCCATAACTCCTATCAAGCACCGAGCAGCTCCCAATCCTAGTCTCTTGCCAAAGTACAAGATCAGACAGGTCCTCTGGCCCGCTGTTAGGAAATCATTTAAGAATCATTACATGAAGAGAGAGGAGATTTATAACCACTGATAGATCCATTATATGCATAGTAAATTCATAGTCTAAGTGATAATGGGCCAAACAGTCCAAACCACAGACTGATCAGGAATTTGGGATGACAGTCTAGCGAGAGAGATGCTGATATCATACTAATTAACCTCCCATAAAAACGCACACTAATGGGGATTACTACCTGTGTTACACACCAACCAGCGGCAGGTCGTTTGTCCACTTACTGTATCTTGTTGCAATTAAGTAAGGGAGAGGGGATGGGGGCAGGAGGTGTTTGAGTAGATTATAGAATCATTTCCAATTCAAATCCATTCATTCTCCTGTAGAATAAAAGCTGTCTGTCGATCCTTTGCAGCTGTCACTTTGGTGCAGTCACTTTCGTTGCACAGAAGGCTTGGCTGGTATTGTTTCTTAAAGAGACAGTTCACCTAGAAAGCCCAAAATACATATTTTTAGTAAAATGAGAGGTGTGAGCTGTTTATTTAGCAGAGGGGAAACAAGTCTTTGAGAGACAGCTGTCTGATCTGAGAACATCTGCACCAGTAAAGTTCTAGTTTATTTATTCATTTTGTTTCTGCGTGCTCAACAGAAAACGTGCGGCCAAAGTATATCTACTTATTGCAGGGAATTGACATGGCAATATTAAACTTCAGGCCAAAGCAGCTGAGTTGGAAGAATTTCCCATTCTATTATTAATACCGGTACGGTGCGTGAAGAGGCAGAGTCTGTACCTCTTGCATCTCTTTTGGGGCAATTCACTAATAGGTGTGTTGAAGTGAATAGCAGGTGAGTTGAAGTGAAAAGCAGGTGAGTTGAAGTAAATAGCAGTTGAGTTGAAGTGAGTAGCAGGAGAGTTGAAGTGAATAGCAGGAGAGTTGAAGTGAATAGCAGGTGAGTTGAAGTGAGTAGCAGGAGAGTTGAAGTGAATAGCAGGAGAGTTGAAGTGAGTAGCAGGAGAGCTGAAGTGAATAGCAGGTGAGTTGAAGTGAGTAGCAGGAGAGTTGAAGTGAATAGCAGGTGAGTTGAAGTGAATAGCAGGTGAGTTGAAGTGAATAGCAGGTGAGTTGAAGTGAGTAGCAGGAGAGTTGAAGTGAATAGCAGGTGAGTTGAAGTGAATAGCAGGAGAGTTGAAGTGAGTAGCAGGAGAGTTGAAGTGAATGAGTTTAAATTTTTTAATCTCACCATATCAGCTATACATTGTGCAGGAACAAACCTAATGAGTTTGTTCATCTGAACTCCCCTGCTATTCACTTTATCTCCCCTGCTATTCACTTTATCTCCCCTGCTATTCACTTTATCTCCCCTGCTATTCACTTTATCTCTCCTGCTATTCACATGAACACCCCCTGCTATTCACCTCAACTCACCTTTTAGTGAATAGCCCCATAAGTCTCTCCTTTGGTGATCCAGATCCCTGTTTAGAGCCAGAGTGCCAAATGACTCATACAGGTCAAGAAGATGGATCCCTCCCAACTTTCCTGTTTTTAGTGGAACAGTCCTGATGTAAGACAGGAGAGTGAATCCTGTGCATGCTCCATAGTGCTGTAGCTTTGACTGGCATGCCTGATTTAGCACTGACTTGAGCCCGCTCACAGACCACATCCCCACCAAAAACAAAAAGCTGGGAGATATAGGAAAATTACTGATACCTTCAGGAGACAATTAAGGTGCCATCAATAACTGTCCTGGCTTCAAAATGCCTTAAGAAAGGAATAGGGACGTGTGTTCCCATCTGTAATATTGTATTATGTTATTATTAAATCCGCTGTGTTTATTTAATACTCCTGCATCTTGCTCCGTCTGTCACACATCACAAGACGAGAGAGAGAGAGAGAGAGAGAGAGAGACTGAGACAGAGAGAGAGAGAGACAGAGACAGAGACAGAGAGAGAGACAGAGAGAGAGAGAGAGAGAGAGAGAGACAGAGAGAGAGACAGAGACAGAGACAGAGAGAGAGAGAGAGAGAGAGAGACTGAGACAGAGAGAGAGAGAGACAGAGAGAGAGAGACAGAGAGAGAGACAGAGAGAGAGAGACAGAGAGAGAGAGAGAGAGACAGAGAGAGACAGACAGACAGAGAGAGAGAGAGAGAGAGAGACTGAGACAGAGAGAGAGACTGAGACAGAGAGAGAGACAGAGAGAGAGAGAGAGAGAGAGAGAGAGAGAGACAGAGACAGAGACAGAGACAGAGAGAGAGACAGAGAGAGAGAGAGAGAGACAGAGAGAGAGAGAGAAACCCTGATCTGAAGGAGAGAGAGATTACCAGGCGGCAGAGGGGGCCATGTAACCGGCAATTGACAAGGAAATTGCAAACTTCAGACTTGGGAGAATGTTTTCTAATTCGGCTACTATGACTTTAAGTTTGAAATTCCCTTCTCAATTCCCTGCCATTCTCTCTTTCAGGAATACAGCCCTAGATGTATTCTTGGTAAAGCCTCAGGTTCTCTCAGGGAGCGAGGTTCCCGTCTCATTTGGACTGTATCTCTCCTTTAAATATTGACACAATGAAATGGATCTTTAATGAGATTTGGTTTAGCGCAGTATCCCTGCGCTCGGACAGTAGCCCCCTCGCCGCCCCCCTCGCCGCCCCCCCCTTGCCGGGTTTTCGGCATTGTCTTCTTTCAAGGTCACGGCTGACTTCTTTCCTTGTTCTCATTTGAGACGTGTTTAAATAAACAGACGTGACTTGCCGCTCACACCCGCGCTTCCTCGGTTACAAGTTCCACACGTATTTTGTATAGATAAAGCTGTGTCACGTCTATCTGCATTCACGGGTGGGGAATGACTATCAGCCGCCAAAGAGATCACTACGGGTTATATCCATGAGAAGTGCAGGGACTTGAGAAGGGAGTCTTCTGGCCAGAATAGGCAAACTGGAAATATTCTCCAATTCACATGAATTTATTTTTATGATGCATCGGGGAATAGTTCCGACCTGACAATACAGAAGTTTGAAAGTCTTCAGATTTAGTTAAAGGGCAGCAGATTTGTCACATTCATCTCAAACCCTTTTCTCGAATCTGAGCTTCCAAATCCTACTTCACTGGACAAGATGAAAGTGGTTAGGAGGGCTGTGTTGTACCCCTTCCAACACTCTCCTGCCAGGTCTTCTACCTACCCTGCTCCGAAATTCCAGGTTGGAATCCTGGCAGGGCCATTCATCCATGGCGCATGTTAGCAATATGTGGCATGCGCTGACTTTGAGCATCGGCTACATTTGTGTTGTCTCTGACAGGGGGTCTCCTGCTTCAGGACCCTGCAGAGCTCTTAGCAGGACGACTGCAATGGACTATTAAGTCCAAGAGGTTCTCTGCCATCCTAGCGTCTTTTAGTATCTGTAAATTAGGATGGCGTAGAATGTTCTAGCTGCGTGAAAGGGTTAATTTCCCTGCTTGATATCAAGTCACAAGGTGATGTCATGAACAGGAGCCACCACAGACGTGTGTTTTCCATGCAATTCTGCTGATACAATATATAGATCATTTAATGATATTATTCTCTTCTTGTATTTGGTTCCAAAATAATTGAAAACATTTGTATCAGTTTTAATGTTGATTTTTTTTTTTCTGTTTGTCGGAATTTTCTGATATTTTTTTCTATCGATTGTTTCATCTGACTTATCCCCTCCCCCCCCCCCCCCCCTTTACTCAAATGAGGAGAGTTTCCCTACGAGCGCCTTATTTGGCCCTTTCCGCTGGATAACTTATCATTAAACAAGGAATAGGCCTTGTTTGGTTAATCATGTCTGTGTCTGATATGTACAATGTACATTGACTTAGACTCCTTTTGCTGCTGGGTAAGTAGCAGATCCGAAAACCCACACAGCAGTGATGCCTCCGAAGCAAAATTATTATTTTTTTAAATCCAGAATGGGATGAAAATCTGTGATTTCAAGGCAATTAAAATCGGATAGACTTCAGTTCGTCTGTCAGCTCAGTCAGGAGATTTGCAAATAAATAGGGTTTCAACCAAGATTCGATTTGACAGCATCTCAACCCCCCCCCCCTCCCACCGAAAATCCTCCTCACCCTGAGTAAATATTTTATGCAAAAAAAAAATCCCCATAAATAATTAAAAAGCAAAAAAGAACAAATGATATAACATGCCCCTTTAAGTTAAGTAGAGTTTGCCAGCTTGAAGAGAGGATCTACTGAGAAGAAACAAACGGCATTTATTTTAAACATAAATAATTGAATCGGGTAAATAAAGGAAAGAGTAAAGACCGCTTGATCAATGCGGGAAAGTACCTGACAAGACAAGGCAATCTGTAATTGGAAACGTTTTGTTTTTATTTTATTTAGCGATATCTCAGTGGCGGCTGCGACGGTGTTCAAGTGACCGGCGGGAGATTCTTAAAGACACAGACGTTTTTCATTTAATTTGCGTAAAACGTATAGGTCACACATGATCATCAGCTTTCCCTTTTTCAAAGTGAGGCAACTATTTTTAAAAGGCTTTTTAAAAAATAAAAATTTAATGAGAGATAAAACGCTGGATAAAATGGACATATATCGATTGATTGATTGATTGATTGATTGATGAAGACATAACTGTGGTAAAAAATGAACTTATGTTTAATTGAAAGATTGCACCAAGTTTAGAGGGTTGATATAATCACAGTGATGGGCCGTTACCACTAGCCCTTCAATCACTCCCCCAAACCTGATGCAAATTGGGAGAGGACTGTTCCAGGATGCCTCAGGATTAAGGCAGGCCTGGAATCCCCCAAAAGTTGCTGCATTTGCTGGAGCTACTGTCCCAGCAACTGTATAGAGGATTTGACAAACCTGAGGGCTTGTCTCAATCCATAGCCCTCCAAATTCATGGGGGTGCATGGGGTAGGTTAATTCATGCAATCACTGTGAAAATCAATCATAGTGATCATATGCAATAAATGACAATTCAGTATTCTTAATGAATATTTAAATTCAGTTTTTTAGGTAAGGGACCTCATTTAGGGAAAAAGACTAATTAATCTTTTGATGCATGTGAGTTTACAGAGGAGGAGGTTTTACTTCAGCTGTCTAAAGTAAAGACAAATAAGTCGATGGGACCTGATGGGATACATCCAAAGTTATTAAAAGAACTTAGTGGTGTACTAGCAAAACCGTTTACAGATTTATTTAACCAATCATTGTTAACGCGAGTAGTTCCAGAAGAATGGAAATTAGCTAATGTTGTGCCCATTCACAAGAAAGGTAGTAGGGAGGAGGCGGGCAACTATATACCAGTAAGTCTTACTTCAGTAGTGGGGAAAATAATGGAAACCTTGTTAAAGGATAGAATTGTTGAAAATCTAAAATAACATATCTATAGCTTCCTTGGATCAAAAGCTGGAATGATAGGTGGAAGGGTTGAACTTGATGGACATGTGTCCTTTTTCAACCTAAATTACTATTTTACATGGATTTCAAGATCAGAGACAGCATGGGTTTACTTCAGGGAGATCATGTCAAACTAATCTTATTGATTTTTTTGATTTGGTGAGTAAAATAATAGATCAGGGTGGTGCAGTAGACATTGCTTACCTAGATTTCAGTAAGGCTTTTGACACTGTCGCACATAGAAGGCTTATCAATAAACTGAAATCTTTGAGTTTGGATTTCAATATTGTTGAATGGATTAGACAATGGCTGAGTGACAGGCAACAGAGGGTTGTAGTCAATGGGGTATATTCGATGCAAGGTCTAGTAGGGTACCTCAGGGATCTGTACTTGTACCCATTCTCTTTAATATTTTTATTAGCAATATTGCAGAAGGTCTTGTTGGCAAAGTACGTCTTTTTGCTGATGATACAAAGATTTGCAGCAGGGTTGATATTCATGGAGGGATAAGCCAAATGGCAAATGATTTAGATAAACTAGAAAAATGGTCAGAGCAGTGGCAAATGGCATTTAATGTGGACAAGTGCAAGATTATGCACCTTGGGCGTAAAAACCCAAAAGCAGAATATAGACTATTTGGTACAGTCCTAACCTCAACATCTGAGGAAAGGGATTTAGGAGTTATAATTTCATAGGACTTAAAGGTAGGTAGGCAATGCAATAGAGCAGCAGGAAATGCTAGCAGAATGCTTGGTTGGATAGGGAGAGGTATTAGCAGAATACTTGGTCGGATAGGGAGAGGTATTAGCAGAATGCTTGGTCGGATACGGAGAGATATTAGCAGAATGCTTGGTTTTATAGGGAGAGGTATTAGCGGAATGCTTGATTGTAGAGGGAGAAGTATTAGCAGAATGTTTGGTTGTAGAGGGAGAGATATTTGGAGTATTGTACGCAGTACTGGAGACCGTATCTCCAGAAGGATATTGATACTTTGGAGAGAGTTCAGAGAAGGGCTACTAAACTGGTTCATGGGTTGAAGGATAAAACTTACCAGGAAAGGTTAAAGCATCTTAACATGTATAGCATGGAGGAAAGACGTAACAGGGGGGATATGATAGAAACATTTAAATACATAAAGGGAATCAACACAGTAACGGAGGAGAGTATATTTAAAGGAAGAAAAACTACCACAACTAGAGGACATAGTCTGAAATTAGAGGGGTAAAGATTTAAATGTAATATCAGGAAGTATTACTTCACTGAGAGGGTAGTGGGTGTATGGAATAACCTTCCAGCCGAAGTGGTAGAGGTAATACAGTGAAGGAATTTAAGCATGCATGGGATAGGTATAAGGCTATCCTAGATATAAGATAAGGCCAGGGACTAATGAAAGTATTACATTACTGAGAGGGTAGTGAATGCATGGAATAGTCTTCCAGTAGAAGTGGTAGAGGTTAATACAGTGAATGAGTTTAAGAATGCATGGGATAGGTATAAGGCTATCCTAGATATAAGATAAGGCCAGGGACTAATGAAAGTATTACTTTACTGAGAGGGTAGTGGATATATGGAATAGTCTTCCAGTAGAAGTGGTAGAGGTTAATACAGTGAAGGAGTGTAAGCATGCGTGGGATAGGTATAAGGCTATCCTAGATATAAGATAAGGTCAGGGACTAATGAAAGTATTAGATTACTGAGAGGGTAGTGGATGTATGGCATAGTCTTCCAGTAGAAGTGGTAGAGGTTAATACAGTGAAGGAGTTTAAGCATGCATGGGATAGGTATAAGGCTATCCTAGATATAAGATAAGGCCAGAGACTAATGAAAGTATTACATTACTGAGAGGGTAGTGGATACATGGAATAGTCTTCCAGTAGAAGTGGTAGAGGTTAATACAGTGAAGGAGTTTAAGCATGCGTGGGATAGGTATAACGCTATCCTAGATATAAGATAAGGTCAGGGACTAATGAAAGTATTACATTACTAAGAGGGTAGTGGATGTATGGAATAGTCTTCCAGTAGAAGTGGTAGAGGTTAATACAGTGAAGGAGTTTAAGCATGCATGGGATAGGTATAAGGCTATCCTAGATATAAGATAAGGCCAGGGACTAATGAAAGTATTACTTTACTGAGAGGGTAGTGGATGCATGGAATAGTCTTCCAGTAGAGGTGATAGAGGTTAATACAGTGAAGGAGTTTAAGCATGCATGGGATAGGTATAAGGCTATCCTAGATATAAGATAAGGCCAGGGACTAATGAAAGTAATACATTACTGAGAGGGTAGTGGATGTATGGAATAGTCTTCTAGTAGAAGTGGTAGAGGTTAATACAGTGAAGGAGTTTAAGCATGCATGGGATATGTATAAGGCTATCCTAGATATAAGATAAGGCCAGGGACTAATGAAAGTAATACATTACTGAGAGGGTAGTGGATGTATGGAATAGTCTTCTAGTAGAAGTGGTAGAGGTTAATACAGTGAAGGAGTTTAAGCATGCATGGGATATGTATAAGGCTATCCTAGATATAAGATAAGGTCAGGGACTAATGAAAGTATTACATTACTGATAGGGTAGTGGGTGCATGGAATAGTCTTCCAGTAGAAGTGGTAGAGGTTAATAGAGTGAAGGAGTTTAAGCATGCATGGGATAGGTATAAGGCTATCCTAGATATAAGATAAGGCCAGGGACTAATGAAAGTATTACTTTACTGAGAGGGTAGTGGACGCATGGAATAGTCTTCCAGTAGAAGTGGTAGAGGTTAATACAGTGAATGAGTTTAAGCATGCATGGGATAGGTATAAGGCTATCCTAGATATAAGATAAGGCCAGGGACTAATGAAAGTATTACTTTACTGAGAGGGTAGTGGATATATGGAATAGTCTTCCAGTAGAAGTGGTAGAGGTTAATACAGTGAAGGAGTGTAAGCATGCGTGGGATAGGTATAAGGCTATCCTAGATATAAGATAAGGTCAGGGACTAATGAAAGTATTAGATTACTGAGAGGGTAGTGGATGTATGGCATAGTCTTCCAGTAGAAGTGGTAGAGGTTAATACAGTGAAGGAGTTTAAGCATGCATGGGATAGGTATAAGGCTATCCTAGATATAAGATAAGGCCAGAGACTAATGAAAGTATTACATTACTGAGAGGGTAGTGGATACATGGAATAGTCTTCCAGTAGAAGTGGTAGAGGTTAATACAGTGAAGGAGTTTAAGCATGCGTGGGATAGGTATAACGCTATCCTAGATATAAGATAAGGTCAGGGACTAATGAAAGTATTACATTACTAAGAGGGTAGTGGATGTATGGAATAGTCTTCCAGTAGAAGTGGTAGAGGTTAATACAGTGAAGGAGTTTAAGCATGCATGGGATAGGTATAAGGCTATCCTAGATATAAGATAAGGCCAGGGACTAATGAAAGTATTACTTTACTGAGAGGGTAGTGGATGCATGGAATAGTCTTCCAGTAGAGGTGATAGAGGTTAATACAGTGAAGGAGTTTAAGCATGCATGGGATAGGTATAAGGCTATCCTAGATATAAGATAAGGCCAGGGACTAATGAAAGTAATACATTACTGAGAGGGTAGTGGATGTATGGAATAGTCTTCTAGTAGAAGTGGTAGAGGTTAATACAGTGAAGGAGTTTAAGCATGCATGGGATATGTATAAGGCTATCCTAGATATAAGATAAGGCCAGGGACTAATGAAAGTAATACATTACTGAGAGGGTAGTGGATGTATGGAATAGTCTTCTAGTAGAAGTGGTAGAGGTTAATACAGTGAAGGAGTTTAAGCATGCATGGAATATGTATAAGGCTATCCTAGATATAAGATAAGGTCAGGGACTAATGAAAGTATTACATTACTGAGAGGGTAGTGGGTGCATGGAATAGTCTTCCAGTAGAAGTGGTAGAGGTTAATAGAGTGAAGGAGTTTAAGCATGCATGGGATAGGTATAAGGCTATCCTAGATATAAGATAAGGCCAGGGACTAATGAAAGTATTACTTTACTGAGAGGGTAGTGGACGTATGGAATAGTCTTCCAGTAGAAGTGGTAGAGGTTAATACAGTGAAGTAGTTTAAGCATGCGTGGGATAGGTACAAGGCTATCCTAGATATAAGATAAGGCCAGGGACTAATGAAAGTATTACATTACTGAGAGGGTAGTGGATGTATGGAATAGTCTTCCAGTAGAAGTGGTAGAGGTTAATACAGTGAAGGAGTTTAAGCATGCATGAGATAGGTATAAGGCTATCCTAGATATAAGATAAGGCCAGAGACTAATGGAAGTATCACTTTACTGAGAGGGTAGTGGATGTATGGAATAGTCTTCCACTAGAAGTGGTAGAGGTTAATACAGTGACGGAGTTTAAGCATGCATGGGATAGGTATAAGGCTATCCTAGATATAAGATAAGGTCAGGGACTAATGAAAGTATTACATTACTGAGAGGGTAGTGGATGTATGGAATAGTCTTCCAGTAGAAGTGGTAGAGGTTAATACAGTGAAGGAGTTTAAGCATGCATGGGATAGGTATAAGGCTATCCTAGATATAAGATAAGGCCAGGGACTAATGAAAGTATTACATTACTGAGAGGGTAGTGGGTGCATGGAATAGTCTTCCAGTAGAAGTGGTAGAGGTTAATACAGTGAAGGAGTTTAAGCATGCATGGGATAGGTATAAGGTTATCCTAGATATAAGATAAGGCCAGGGACTAATGAAAGTATTACATTACTGAGAGGGTTGTGGATGCATGGAATTGTCTTCCAGTAGAAGTGGTAGAAGTTAATAGAGTGAAGAAGTTTAAGCATGCGTGGGATAGATATAAGGCTATCCTAGATATAATATAAGGTCAGGGACTAATGAAAGTATTACATTACTGAGAGGGTAGTGGATGCATGGAATAGTCTTCCAGTAGAAGTGGTAGAGGTTAATACAGTGAAGGAATTTAAGCATGCATGGGATAGGTATAAGGCTATCCTAGATATAAGATAAGGCCAGGTACTAATGAAAGTATTACTTTGCTGAGAGAGTAGTGGATGTATGGAATAGTCTTCTAGTAGAAGTGGTAGAGGTTAATACAGTGAAGGAGTTTCAGCATGCATGGATAGGTATAAGGCTATCCTAGATATAAGATAAGGCCAGGGACTAATGAAAGTATTACTTTACTGAGAGGGTAGTGGACGTATGGAATAGTCTTCCAGTAGAAGTGGTAGAGGTTAATACAGTGAAGTAGTTTAAGCATGCGTGGGATAGGTACAAGGCTATCCTAGATATAAGATAAGGCCAGGGACTAATGAAAGTATTACATTACTGAGAGGGTAGTGGATGTATGGAATAGTCTTCCAGTAGAAGTGGTAGAGGTTAATACAGTGAAGGAGTTTAATCAGGCATGGGATAGGTATAAGGCTATCCTAGATATAAGATAAGGTCAGGGACTAATGAAAGTATTACTTTACTGAGAGGGTAGTGGATGCATGGAATAGTCTTCCAGTAGAAGTGGTAGAGGTAATACAGTGATGGAGTTTAAGCATGCATGGGATAGGTACAAGGCTATCCTAGATATAAGATAAGGCCAGGGACTAATGAAAGTATTACATTACTGAGAGGGTAGTGGATGTATGGAATAGTCTTCCAGTAGAAGTGGTAGAGGTTAATACTGTGAAGGAGTTTAAGCATGTATGGGATAGGTATAAGGCTATCCTAGATATAAGATAAGGCCAGGGACTAATGAAAGTATTACTTTACTGAGAGGGTAGTGGATGCATGGAATAGTCTTCCAGTAGAGGTGATAGAGGTTAATACAGTGAAGGAGTTTAAGCATGCATGGGATAGGTATAAGGCTATCCTAGATATAAGATAAGGCCAGGGACTAATGAAAGTAATACATTACTGAGAGGGTAGTGGATGTATGGAATAGTCTTCTAGTAGAAGTGGTAGAGGTTAATACAGTGAAGGAGTTTAAGCATGCATGGGATATGTATAAGGCTATCCTAGATATAAGATAAGGCCAGGGACTAATGAAAGTAATACATTACTGAGAGGGTAGTGGATGTATGGAATAGTCTTCTAGTAGAAGTGGTAGAGGTTAATACAGTGAAGGAGTTTAAGCATGCATGGGATATGTATAAGGCTATCCTAGATATAAGATAAGGTCAGGGACTAATGAAAGTATTACATTACTGAGAGGGTAGTGGGTGCATGGAATAGTCTTCCAGTAGAAGTGGTAGAGGTTAATAGAGTGAAGGAGTTTAAGCATGCATGGGATAGGTATAAGGCTATCCTAGATATAAGATAAGGCCAGGGACTAATGAAAGTATTACTTTACTGAGAGGGTAGTGGACGTATGGAATAGTCTTCCAGTAGAAGTGGTAGAGGTTAATACAGTGAAGTAGTTTAAGCATGCGTGGGATAGGTACAAGGCTATCCTAGATATAAGATAAGGCCAGGGACTAATGAAAGTATTACATTACTGAGAGGGTAGTGGATGTATGGAATAGTCTTCCAGTAGAAGTGGTAGAGGTTAATACAGTGAAGGAGTTTAAGCATGCATGAGATAGGTATAAGGCTATCCTAGATATAAGATAAGGCCAGAGACTAATGGAAGTATCACTTTACTGAGAGGGTAGTGGATGTATGGAATAGTCTTCCACTAGAAGTGGTAGAGGTTAATACAGTGACGGAGTTTAAGCATGCATGGGATAGGTATAAGGCTATCCTAGATATAAGATAAGGTCAGGGACTAATGAAAGTATTACATTACTGAGAGGGTAGTGGATGTATGGAATAGTCTTCCAGTAGAAGTGGTAGAGGTTAATACAGTGAAGGAGTTTAAGCATGCATGGGATAGGTATAAGGCTATCCTAGATATAAGATAAGGCCAGGGACTAATGAAAGTATTACATTACTGAGAGGGTAGTGGGTGCATGGAATAGTCTTCCAGTAGAAGTGGTAGAGGTTAATACAGTGAAGGAGTTTAAGCATGCATGGGATAGGTATAAGGTTATCCTAGATATAAGATAAGGCCAGGGACTAATGAAAGTATTACATTACTGAGAGGGTTGTGGATGCATGGAATTGTCTTCCAGTAGAAGTGGTAGAAGTTAATAGAGTGAAGAAGTTTAAGCATGCGTGGGATAGATATAAGGCTATCCTAGATATAATATAAGGTCAGGGACTAATGAAAGTATTACATTACTGAGAGGGTAGTGGATGCATGGAATAGTCTTCCAGTAGAAGTGGTAGAGGTTAATACAGTGAAGGAATTTAAGCATGCATGGGATAGGTATAAGGCTATCCTAGATATAAGATAAGGCCAGGTACTAATGAAAGTATTACTTTGCTGAGAGAGTAGTGGATGTATGGAATAGTCTTCTAGTAGAAGTGGTAGAGGTTAATACAGTGAAGGAGTTTCAGCATGCATGGATAGGTATAAGGCTATCCTAGATATAAGATAAGGCCAGGGACTAATGAAAGTATTACTTTACTGAGAGGGTAGTGGACGTATGGAATAGTCTTCCAGTAGAAGTGGTAGAGGTTAATACAGTGAAGTAGTTTAAGCATGCGTGGGATAGGTACAAGGCTATCCTAGATATAAGATAAGGCCAGGGACTAATGAAAGTATTACATTACTGAGAGGGTAGTGGATGTATGGAATAGTCTTCCAGTAGAAGTGGTAGAGGTTAATACAGTGAAGGAGTTTAATCAGGCATGGGATAGGTATAAGGCTATCCTAGATATAAGATAAGGTCAGGGACTAATGAAAGTATTACTTTACTGAGAGGGTAGTGGATGCATGGAATAGTCTTCCAGTAGAAGTGGTAGAGGTAATACAGTGATGGAGTTTAAGCATGCATGGGATAGGTACAAGGCTATCCTAGATATAAGATAAGGCCAGGGACTAATGAAAGTATTACATTACTGAGAGGGTAGTGGATGTATGGAATAGTCTTCCAGTAGAAGTGGTAGAGGTTAATACTGTGAAGGAGTTTAAGCATGTATGGGATAGGTATAAGGCTATCCTAGATATAAGATAAGGTCAGGGACTAATGAAAGTATTACTTTACTGAGAGTGTAGTGGATGTATGGAATAGTCTTCCACTAGAAGTGGTAGAGGTTAATACAGTGAAGTAGTTTAAGCATGCGTGGGATAGGTACAAGGCTATCCTAGATATAAGATAAGGCCAGGGACTAATGAAAGTATTACATTACTGAGAGGGTAGTGGATGTATGGAATAGTCTTCCAGTAGAAGTGGTAGAGGTTAATACAGTGAAGGAGTTTAATCAGGCATGGGATAGGTATAAGGCTATCCTAGATATAAGATAAGGTCAGGGACTAATGAAAGTATTACTTTACTGAGAGGGTAGTGGATGCATGGAATAGTCTTCCAGTAGAAGTGGTAGAGGTAATACAGTGATGGAGTTTAAGCATGCATGGGATAGGTACAAGGCTATCCTAGATATAAGATAAGGCCAGGGACTAATGAAAGTATTACATTACTGAGAGGGTAGTGGATGTATGGAATAGTCTTCCAGTAGAAGTGGTAGAGGTTAATACTGTGAAGCAGTTTAAGCATGTATGGGATAGGTATAAGGCTATCCTAGATATAAGATAAGGTCAGGGACTAATGAAAGTATTACTCTACTGAGAGGGTAGTGGATGTATGGAATAGTCTTCCACTAGAAGTGGTAGAGGTTAATACAGTGACGGAGTTTAAGCATGCATGGGATAGGTATAAGGCTATCCTAGATATAAGATAAGGTCAGGGACTAATGAAAGTATTACATTACTGAGAGGGTAGTGGATGTATGGAATAGTCTTCCAGTAGAAGTGGTAGAGGTTAATACAGTGAAGGAGTTTAAGCATGCATGGGATAGGTATAAGGTTATCCTAGATATAAGATAAGGCCAGGGACTAATGAAAGTATTACATTACTGAGAGGGTTGTGGATGCATGGAATTGTCTTCCAGTAGAAGTGGTAGAAGTTAATAGAGTGAAGAAGTTTAAGCATGCGTGGGATAGATATAAGGCTATCCTAGATATAATATAAGGTCAGGGACTAATGAAAGTATTACATTACTGAGAGGGTAGTGGATGTATGGAATAGTCTTCCAGTAGAAGTGGTAGAGGTTAATACAGTGAAGGAGTTTAAGCATGCGTGGGATAGGTATAAGGCTATCCTAGATATAAGATAAGGTCAGAGACTAATGAAAGTATTACTTTACTGAGAGGGTAGTGGATGTATGGAATAGTCTTCCAGTAGAAGTGGTAGAGTTTAATACAGTGAAGGAGTTTAAGCATGCGTGGGATAGGTATAAGGCTATCCTAGATATGAGATAAGGCCAGGGACTAATGAAAGTATTACATTACTGACAGGGTAGTGGATGCATGGAATAGTCTTCCAGTAGAAGTGGTAGAGGTTAATACAGTGAAGGAGTTTAAGCATGTATGGGATAGGTATAAGGCTATCCTAGATATAAGATAAGGTCAGGGACTAATGAAAGTATTACATTACTGAGAGGGTAGTGAATGCATGGAATAGTCTTCCAGTAGAAGAGGTAGAGGTTAATACAGTGAAGGAGTTTAAGCATGCGTGGGATAGGTATAAGGCTATCCTAGATATGAGATAAGGCCAGGGACTAATGAAAGTATTACATTACTGACAGGGTAGTGGATGCATGGAATAGTCTTCCAGTAGAAGTGGTAGAGGTTAATACAGTGAAGGAGTTTAAGCATGTATGGGATAGGTATAAGGCTATCCTAGATGTAAGATAAGGCCAGGGACTAATGAAAGTAATACATTACTGAGAGGGTAGTGAATGCATGGAATAGTCTTCCAGTAGAAGTGGTAGAGGTTAATACAGTGAAGGAGTTTAAGCATGCGTGGGATAGGTATAAGGCTATCCTAGATATAAGATAAGGCCAGGGACTAATGAGAGTATTACTTTACTGAGAGGGTAGTGCATGCATGGAATAGTCTTCCAGTAGAAGTGGTAGAGGTTAATACAGTGAAGGAGTTTAAGCATGCGTGGGATAGGTATAAGGCTATCCTAGATATAAGATAAGGCCAGGGACTAATGAAAGTATTACATTACTGTGAGGGTAGTGGATGTATGGAATAGTCTTCCAGTAGAAGTGGTAGAGGTTAATACAGTGAAGGAGTTTAAGCATGCATGGGATAGGTATAAGGCTATCCTAGATATAAGATAAGGCCAGGGACGAATGAAAGTATTACTTTACTGAGAGGGTAGTGGATGTATGGAATAGTCTTCCAGTAGAAGTGGTAGAGGTTATTGCAGTATCATTTTGATACTGTGGCCCTTAAAATTTTAACCCATTTTTTTTTTCACATCTTTTAATATCTGTTCATGCACAACCTTACTTTACATAAATGTGTTAAAACAAGAAATATATATACACTGGGCCCAGTCTACTGGTTAAATGAAGCCGCACATAACCTCTAGTGTCTCTAGTTAGACGAGGAATACAAACATAAATACAGGAAAGCACGTTAATACCTCATATACAAATAATAAAATAATATAACAGCACTTATCTCTAATCTAATAGATATAGGTTTATAGATATATACAAATAAACCCAAAAACAAATAAAAGCACATAGTATAGTATATAAGAAGTGTTTAAAGGCAAATGAAATGCCCATTTATTTATTAGATAGGAGTATAGCGCTCTCATATACTCCCGATTAACCTGGAATAGCGCCAGAGTTCATGAATATAGAGAATACAATGTGGTGCCTCCTGTTTATGAGACGGCCTTGTGTGTCAATAGGTAAATGAACTATGTGGAAGTGGGAAAGGTGCCATTTGCATACTGGGGCACATTGGTATGTCATAAACATGTGACACCTCAGGCACATCGATTATTATTTTTATTTTTTTTGCTCAACCTATGCATTTGCTTGCAACTCTCCTGCCACAGGGCATAGACATATATATATATATTTCTTTATATTTACTATGTTCACAGTAAAAGCAAGGTGACAGGAGCCCCTCTAAGAAATTCCCATGTGGAAAATACAACGTAACATTGTTTCCTGGGGATTGTGAAAATGTAAGGGGCACCTTCGGTAATATATCAGAATACTGATCAGCCAGCACAGCCTGGGTCAGTGGTGCAGACACATCCGTGACATTGTGTAAGGTTGGTAGGAGGTGGTACAGCCGCTGGTCCTCCAGGAAAGGTCAGATCAGGTGTACAGCGGAATCTGGGGCTTGTATTATCCCCAAGGCGGTGGGGCAGGTCCTGATGTCCAGTTTAATCAAAGTACAAAGGGCATCTCCGCACAAGGAATGTGTTAATCCAGCATGAGCAGACACAAAGACCCCCACACATGACCTTACTCTGTAATCTCTGCCCCCTCCATCTTCTGTCCTTAAAGAGGCTCTGTCAACTGAAACGTTGCTCATGCGCTGGGCGGCCAAAGAGAGGGGTTTATGGGCACTCCAGCTATGGTCAGTCCTATTTCCAATATGGCTGCTTGAGCATCATGGGGTTTGTAATGTAGCTAGGGCTTGCCAGAAGTTGGCACCTAACCAGTGGCACTCTAACTGTTGGGGAAGATGCTGGTTTAAGGCTATAAATACATGACTCATTCTTTGGTTGGTGTTTGAGGCTCCTCTGCTCATGCTGTGAATGTTCAAACTAAATAATGATGACTATCATTTTCAATGTGTCTGTGGTGTCTTCTGCTTATGACATCATCTGTGGCCTACAAATTAGCACATTTGAAATATTTAGATGATGTCATAAGTAGATGACACCACAGACACATTAATATATACATTTCAGATTTGGTCCACAAGTCTAGATAATCTGATCCGCCCATCTGAATATACTATTTTTTATTTATAGTCTGTATAGTTTGTACATTCTGTCCAAAGAATGTCCGATTCTTTGTTACTGTTTTGAGGCTGTTTTTCTTTCTTGCCCCCCCCCCCCCCCCACCTTTACCTTCAATTAGATTACTGTTATCTTGTCACTGGACACAATTTGTATTTCTGTATATATTTGTCTTATGATCTATTATCATTTTCCATAATATCCTTCCTTTTCTGTATCTCATTTACTTGTTTTACAAATACCCAATAAAAATCTATTGTATCAAAAAAATATACATTTCTCTTATTTTGTGCATTTGCTGCAATTCTTCTAACTAACTATGTATAGATAAGATTTCATTATTTTATAATATCTACAGTCACAGTGTAAGTGGTGTAGAGAGAGACCTTGGTCTTCAAAGGGGAACAACAGAGGGGACATAATTAAGATCCCCTCTTTGTACCAGCAGTGATCTGCTTCCCGGCTGTGAATGGCAGCTGTCATTCATTCATTCTCATGACTTTTTTGTCATAGTTTTCATCAGCTGCATGTTATCAGTGACTTAAACAATAACTAAATACAAACTAAGTTAATAGGACTAGAATTCATTGCAATTTTTGTTTATTGACAAACTGTTAGAGAGGGACTAATACATTTACGATTCTGGACTTCAGTCTTCTCAGACCTGTTCCCTCCCATCTCCCTAGCAAGTTAACTTAACACTATGTAACAACCTTCTCAGACCTGTTCTCTCCCATCTCCCTAGCAAGTTAACTTAACACTATGTAACAGCCTTCTCGGACCTGTTCCCTCCCATCTCCCTAACAAGTTAACTTAACACTATGTAACAGCTTCTCAGACCTGTTCCCTCCCATCTCTCTAGCAAGTTAACTTAACACTATGTAACAGCCTTCTCATACCTGTTCTCTCCCATCTCCCTAGCAAAGTAACTTAACACTATGTAACAACCTTCTCAGACCTGTTCTCTCCCATCTCCCTAGCAAGTTAGCGTAACACTGTGTAACAGCCTTCTCAGACCTGTTCCCTCCCATCTCCCTAGCAAGTTAACTTAACACTATGTAACAACCTTCTCAGACCTGTTCCCTCCCATCTCCCTAGCAAGATAACTTAACACTGTGTAACAGCCTTCTCAGACCTGTTCCCTCCCATCTCCCTAGCAAGTTAACTTAACACTATGTAACAGCCTTCTCAGAACTGTTCCCTCCCATCTCCCTAGCAAGTTAACTTAACACTATGTAACAGCTTCTCAGACATGTTCCCTCCCATCTCCCTAGCAAGTTAACTTAACACTATGTAACAGCCTTCTCAGACCTGTTCCCTCCCATCTCCCTAGCAAGTTAACTTAACACTATGTAACAGCCTTCTCAGACCTGTTCCCTCCCATCTCCCTAGCAAGTTAACTTAACACTATGTAACAACCTTCTCAGACCTGTTCCCTCCCATCTCCCTAGCAAGATAACTTAACACTGTGTAACAGCCTTCTCAGACCTGTTCCCTCCCATCTCCCTAGCAAGTTAACTTAACACTATGTAACAGCCTTCTCAGAACTGTTCCCTCCCATCTCCCTAGCAAGTTAACTTAACACTATGTAACAGCTTCTCAGACATGTTCCCTCCCATCTCCCTAGCAAGTTAACTTAACACTATGTAACAGCCTTCTCAGACCTGTTCCCTCCCATCTCCCTAGCAAGTTAACTTAACACTATGTAACAGCCTTCTCAGACCTGTTCCCTCCCATCTCCCTAGCAAGTTAACTTAACACTATGTAACAGCCTTCTCAAACCTGTTCCCTCCCACCTCCCTAGCAAGATAACTTAACACTATGTAACAGCCTTCTCAGAACTGTTCCCTCCCATCTCCCTAGCAAGTTAACGTAACACTATGTAACAGTCTTCTCAGACCTGTTCCCTCCCATCTCCCTAGCAAGATAACTTAACACTATGTAACAGCCTTCTCAGACCTGTTCCCTCCCATCTCCCTAGCAAGTTAACTTAACACTATGTAACAGCCTTCTCAGACCTGTTCCCTCCCACCTCCCTAGCAAGATAACTTAACACTATGTAACAGCCTTCTCAGACCTGTTCCCTCCCACCTCCCTAGCAAGATAACTTAACACTATGTAACAGCCTTCTCAGAACTGTTCCCTCCCATCTCCCTAGCAAGTTAACGTAACACTGTGTAATAGTCTTCTCAGACCTGTTCCCTCCCACCTCCCTAGCAAGATAACTTAACACTATGTAACAGCCTTCTCAGACCTGTTCCCTCCCATCTCCCTAGCAAGTTAACTTAACACTATGTAACAGCCTTCTCAGACCTGTTCCCTCCCATCTCCCTAGCAAGATAACTTAACACTATGTAACAGCCTTCTCAGACCTGTTCCCTCCCACCTCCCTAGCAAGATAACTTAACACTATGTAACAGCCTTCTCAGACCTGTTCCCTCCCATCTCCCTAGCAAGTTAACTTAACACTATGTAACAGCCTTCTCAGACCTGTTCCCTCCCACCTCCCTAGCAAGATAACTTAACACTATGTAACAGCCTTCTCAGACCTGTTCCCTCCCATCTCCATAGCAAGATAACTTAATACTGTGTAACAGCTTCTCAGACCTGTTCTCTCCCATCTCCCTAGTAAGATAACGTAACACTGTGTAACAGCCTTCTCAGACCTGTTCCCTCCCATATCCCTAGCAAGTTAACTTAACACTATGTAACAGCCTTCTCAGACCTGTTCCCTCCCATCTCACTAGCAAGTTAACTTAATACTATGGAACAGATTCTCAGACCTGTTCCCTCCCATCTCCCTAGCAAGTTAACTTAACACTGTGTAACAGCCTTCTAAGACCTATTCCCTTCCTCACTACTTGAGATTTAGATGAGGATTTATTCATGAAAGAGGGAAACAAAAAGGGGGATTTCAAATGTCAGGCCAAACTAGCTAAGTTGGAAAAATGTGGCCTTAAGTTTGAAATTCCCTTCTCAATTCCCTGCCATTCCCTCTTTCATGAACAAAGCCCTCAGGACGTTTCTACCATGAAAAGAGATCCCCCCACTTCCCCCAAGGTATATCAGTGGTAGTTCAATCCTAAAGCTGCTAGGGACATCTCTCCAGCATGGTCATTGACTGGATGTGCCAAGGTACGATGTCATGGTTACTGGGAGCAGAGGACCAAAGACCACCTACATCAGTCCAACCATCTCTTAGCCATGATGGGGGCTGGCTGCCTGCCGGCTGTACCATGTACCGAGTGCAGCCCCCTCCACTGCTCAGTTAAGCTGCTTTTCTATCTACTTAGCAACAAAAAAAAATGGCCAGGAAGAAATTGCTGTGAATTTAGTGTGAGATCCTGTGCTCAGGAGGGCATATAATATAAATGTGACCCTTGTAACACAGCTAACATCGTAATGATAATCTACCTCCATAAACAGCTTTCTAATTTTCCATCAAACTTTCTGCTCAGTACAGTCTGTGCTCCAACCCTCAGCGTTATCAGTTCATGGCTGAGTGGTCCGGCTGTAATGAGAGAATCCAGGGAACGTCCCAAACCGGCGCTAGCAGCTTCCATTTTGCCTGAATGACTTTAATTGGGGATAGATGGTTTTATTAGATGCTGGTGATGCGCTTCCCGCGTATTGAATGACAATATATATCTCAGGGAAGGAAATCTCAGCACCTTCTAATGAACGCAAGAGAATCACGGGGGAATCACTCTCTGTGATGCAGAAACTATCTCTGGGCCTGCGGCGGACACTGCGTCTCCCAGGAGACCCGACCCCCCCCCATCAACTGGCACTAAGAAACCGGCAAAGAAGACTTCCGAAGAGCAAATAACTTCACAGGTATAATTACAGGAGATGCATGTTTTATGTTCCAAACCAAATAAAGGGAATAAGAACAGCTTTTTCATTCTGAGGTTTAACCGTGAGAACAGACAACTTTGGTGACAGATTCTTAGAACAAACAAAGTCATATTTACTGAGCAGAAGAAGTAATAGAATATTTCATGTTATAAAACTGGCCAGTGTTGGACCAGGATCTGAAATTCAAACTAAAGCTCTGGTCTTGTTTACCCAGAATTCAGTAGTGTCAGATTGAACATATTTACATATCGCAGACACATTACTAGTCCTTCAGTATACAAATATAGCGAATAACAGATCACAAAACATTTACTTCTTCCCTAAGCAGCAGTACTTCTCATTCCACGCATACAGCTGTATGATCAGCTACCTGAATAGATCTGACATTAACTCCTCCTACTTCTCATTCCACGCATACAGCTGTATGATCAGCTACCTGAATAGATCTGACATTAACTCCTCCTACTTCTCATTCCACGCATACAGCTGCATGATCAGCTACCTGAATAGATCTCACATTAACTCCTCCTACTTCTCATTCCACGCATACAACTGTATGATCAGCTACCTGAATAGATCTGACATTAACTCCTCCTACTTCTCATTCCACGCATACAGCTGTATGATCGGCCACCTGAATAGATCTGACACTAACTCCTCCTACTTCTCATTCCACGCATACAGCTGTATGATCAGCTACCTGAATAGATCTGATGTTAACTCTTCCTACTTCTCATTCCACGCATACAGCTGTATGATCGGCTACCTGAATAGATCTGACATTAACTCCTCCTACTTCTCATTCCACGCATACATCTGTATGATCAGCTACCTGAATAGATCTGACATTAACTCCTCCTACTTCTCATTCCACGCATACAGCTGTATGATCAGCTACCTGAATAGATCTGACATTAACTCCTCCTACTTCTCATTCCACGCATACAGCTGTATGATCGGCTACCTGAATAGATCTGACATTAACTCTTCCTACTTCTCATTCCACGCATACAGCTGTATGATCGGCTACCTGAATAGATCTGACATTAACTCCTCCTACTTCGCATTCCACGCATACAGCTGTATGATCGGCTACCTGAATAGATCTGACATTAACTCTTCCTACTTCTCATTCCACGCATACAGCTGTATGATCGGCTACCTGAATAGATCTGACATTAACTCCTCCTACTTCGCATTCCACGCATACAGCTGTATGATCGGCTACCTGAATAGATCTGACATTAACTCCTCCTACTTCTCATTCCACTCGTACAGCTGTGTGATCGGCTACCTGAATAGATCTGACATTAACTCCTCCTACTTCTCATTCCACGCATACAGCTGTATGATCGGCTTCCTGATTAGATCTGACCTTAACTCCTCCTACTTATCATTCCACGCATACAGCTGTATGATCAGCTACCTGAATAGATCTGACATTAACTCCTCCTACTTCTCATTCCACGCATACAGCTGTATGATAGGCTACCTGAATAGATCTGACACTAACTCCTCCTACTTCTCATTCCACGCATACAGCTGTATGATCAGCTACCTGAATAGATCTGACATTAACTCTTCCTACTTCTCATTCCAGGCATACAGCTGTATGATCAGCTACCTGAATAGATCTGACATTAACTCTTCCTACTTCTCATTCCAGGCATACAGCTGTATGATCAGCTACCTGAATAGATCTGACATTAACTCCTCCTACTTCCCATTCCACGCATACAGCTGTATGATCCGATACCTGAATAGATCTGACATTAATTCCTCCTACTTCTCATTCCACGCATACAGCTGTATGATCAGCTACCTGAATAGATCTGACATTAACTCCTCCTACTTCCCATTCCACGCATACAGCTGTATGATCAGCTACCTGAATAGATCTGACCTTAACTCCTCCTACTTCTCATTCCACGCATACAGCTGTATGATCAGATACCTGAATAGATCTGACATTAACTCTTCCTACTTCTCATTCCACGCATACAGCTGTATGATCAGCTACCTGAATAGATCTGACATTAACTCTTCCTACTTCTCATTCCAGGCATACAGCTGTATGATCAGCTACCTGAATAGATCTGACATTAACTCCTCCTACTTCCCATTCCACGCATACAGCTTTATGATCAGATACCTGAATAGATCTGACATTAACTCCTCCTACTTCTCATTCCACGCATACAGCTGTATGATCAGCTACCTGAATAGATCTGACATTAACTCCTCCTACTTCCCATTCCACGCATACAGCTGTATGATCAGCTACCTGAATAGATCTGACCTTAACTCCTCCTACTTCTCATTCCACGCATACAGCTGTATGATCAGCTCCCTGAATAGATCTCACATTAACTCCTCCTACTTCTCATTCCACGCATACAGCTGTATGATCAGCTATCTGAATAGATCTGACATTAACTCCTCCTACTTCTCATTCCACGCATACAGCTGTATGATCAGCTACCTGAATAGATCTGACATTAACTCCTCCTACTTCCCATTCCACGCATACAGCTGTATGATCAGCTACCTGAATAGATCTGACATTAACTCCTCCTACTTCTCATTCCACACATACAACTGTATGATCGGCTACCTGAATAGATCTGACATTAACTCTTCCTACTTCTCATTCCAGGCATACAGCTGTATGATCAGCTACCTGAATAGATCTGACATTAACTCCTCCTACTTCTTATTCCACGCATACAGCTGTATGATCAGATACCTGAATAGATCTGACATTAACTCCTCCTACTTCTCATTCCACGCATACAGCTGTATGATCAGCTACCTGAATAGATCTGACCTTAACTCCTACTTCTCATTCCACGCATACAGCTGTATGATCAGCTACCTGAATAGATCTGACATTAACTCCTCCTACTTCCCATTCCACGCATACAGCTGTATGATCAGCTACCTGAATAGATCTGACCTTAACTCCTCCTACTTCTCATTCCACGCATACAGCTGTATGATCAGCTACCTGAATAGATCTGACATTAACTCCTCCTACTTCCTATTCCACGCATACAGCTGTATGATCAGCTACCTGAATAGATCTGACCTTAACTCCTCCTACTTCTCATTCCACGCATACAGCTGTATGATCAGCTACCTGAATAGTTCTGACATTAACTCCTCCTACTTCCCATTCCACGCATACAGCTGTATGATCAGCTACCTGAATAGATCTGACATTAACTCTTCCTACTTCTCATTCCAGGCATACAGCTGTATGATCAGCTACCTGAATAGATCTGACATTAACTCCTCCTACTTCTTATTCCACGCATACAGCTGTATGATCAGATACCTGAATAGATCTGACATTAACTCCTCCTACTTCTCATTCCACGCATACAGCTGTATGATCAGCTACCTGAATAGATCTGACCTTAACTCCTCCTACTTCTCATTCCACGCATACAGCTGTATGATCAGCTACCTGAATAGATCTGACATTAACTCCTCCTACTTCCTATTCCACGCATACAGCTGTATGATCAGCTACCTGAATAGATCTGACATTAACTCTTCCTACTTCTCATTCCACGCATACAGCTGTATGATCAGCTACCTGAATAGATCTGACATTAACTCCTCCTACTTCTCATTCCACGCGTACAGCTGTATGATCAGCTACCTGAATTGATCTGACATTAACTCCTCCTACTTTTCATTCCACGCATACAGCTGTATGATCAGCTACCTGAATAGATATGACAGTAACTCCTCCTACTTCTCATTCCACACATACAGCTGTATGATCAGCTACCTGAATAGATCTGACATTAACTCTTCCTACTACAGCAAAAGCTGTAATGATAGGTAGAAGGGTTGAACTTGATGGACTGGTGTCTTTTTTCAACCTAAATTACTATGTTACTATGTTACTATGTTACTTCGCATTCCAGGCATACAGCTGTATGATCAGCTACCTGAATAGATCTGACATTAACTCTTCCTACTTCTCATTCCAGGCATATAGCTGTATGATCAGATACCTGAATAGATCTGACATTAACTCTTCCTACTTCTCATTCCAGGCATATAGCTGTATGATCAGATACCTGAATAGATCTGACATTAACTCCTCCTACTTCCCATTCCACGCATACAGCTGTATGATCAGATACCTGAATAGATCTGACATTAACTCCTCCTACTTCTCATTCCACGCATACAGCTGTATTATCAGCTACCTGAATAGATCTGACATTAACTCCTCCTACTTCTAATTCCATGCATACAGCTGTATGATCAGCTACCTGAATAGATCTGACATTAACTCCTCCTACTTCCCATTCCACGCATACAGCTGTATGATCAGATACCTGAATAGATCTGACCTTAACTCCTCCTACTTCTCATTCCACGCATACAGCTGTATGATCAGCTACCTGAATAGATCTGACATTAACTCCTCCTACTTCCCATTCCACGCATACAGCTGTATGATCAGCTACCTGAATAGATCTGACCTTAACTCCTCCTACTTCTCATTCCACGCATACAGCTGTATGATCAGCTACCTGAATAGATCTGACATTAACTCCTCCTACTTCCCATTCCACGCATACAGCTGTATGATCAGCTACCTGAATAGATCTGACATTAACTCTTCCTACTTCTCATTCCAGGCATACAGCTGTATGATCAGCTACCTGAATAGATCTGACATTAACTCCTCCTACATCCCATTCCACGCATACAGCTGTATGATCAGATACCTGAATAGATCTGACCTTAACTCCTCCTACTTCTCATTCCACGCATACAGCTGTATGATCAGCTACCTGAATAGATCTGACATTAACTCCTCCTACTTCTCATTCCACGCATACAGCTGTATGATCAGCTACCTGAATAGATCTGACATTAACTCCTCCTACTTCTCATTCCACGCATACAGCTGTATGATCAGCTACCTGAATAGATCTGACATTAACTCCTCCTACTTCTCATTCCACGCATACAGCTGTATGATCAGCTACCTGAATAGATCTGACTAACTCCTCCTACTTCTCATTCCATGCATACAGCTGTATGATCGGCTACCTGAATAGATCTGACATTAACTCCTCCTACTTCTCATTCCATGCATACAGCTGTATGATCGGCTACCTGAATAGATCTGACATTAACTCCTCCTACTTCTCATTCCACGTATACAGCTGTATGATCAGCTACCCATCCAATACAGTCTTTCAGCTGAAGGTTATGCTTTGTGCAAACTCTCCTGGTACTTTGCAAATTACATGATTTTTTTTGGATTGATAAGTCCTGTAGAATTGAATAGCAACTTGTCTGGCCTATTACCAATTGTGGACTTTCAATGCATTTTTTATCTCATATTTATGATTTCATTCATGTAAGATGGAATTGTGAAACTGTGCAATTCTCTTCTCAGTTCCTGTAACTCCCTCTGTCATTAATAAAGCTGTAAGTCTTGATTATAATATACATACTACCAGTGGCATATCTTGGTTTTGTGCTGCCCTAGGCAGACAAAATTTGGGCAAACCCCCCTACCCACGATGCACACCAACGACATGACCCATAACCCACGTTGCACACCAAGGACATGCCCCATAACCCCATTACATACACATTGCCAATATTATTTGCCATTAATATTCCCCAACCAATTTGCTTAATAATATGCCAGTATCATTTGCCATTAATATTCCCCAACCAATTTGCCCAATAATATGCCAGTATCATTTGCCATTAATATGCCCCAGCCAATTTGCCCAATAATATGCCAGTATTTGCCATTAAAAAGTCACAGCCAATTTGCCCAATAATATGCCAGTTTCATTTGCCATTAATATGCCCCAGTCAATTTTCCCAATAAAATGCCAGTATTATTTGCCATTAATAAGTCACAGCCAATTTGCCCAATAATCCGCCAGTATTTGCCATTTATTCTGCCACTGCCAATTTGCTCACTAATATGCCAGTGTTATTTGCCATTTAATATGCCCCAGTAAATTTGCCCAATAATATGCCAGTGTTAATTTCCATTAATATGCCCCAGCCAATTCCCAATGCATCCCCCCATCTCTGCCAATGAATCCCCCCATCTCTCCCAATGAATCCCCCCAGCACTTACCTTTTTCCCTGGTGGCTACTGGCAGGCAGCATGGAGTCCTCCATGCTGCCTGTTCGGCTCCCCGGCGGTTGTGCCGACAGGTCATGTGACCCGGCGCGCGTTTCTCTGTCACTCTGCACGGAGGTTTATCTGTGCTGCCTGTTCGGCTCCCCGTGCAGCCTGCTGGCAGAGCGGTGGTGAGTGGGGATCTTCCGATCCCCTCTCACCTCCGTCTTTGCCAGCAAGCGCGTTTTTTTTTTAAAGGGGCGGCTTTTTTTATTTATTTATTTATTTTATTTTTCTCAGTGCTGGGGGGGCGCTGCTGAAATATCATTTTGATATTTTGTCAGTGGACAACATGCTTTATTATTACACAGGGCTTTACTAAAAAGAATTGAGAAGGAAACTGCTTTAGGCCAAAGTAGCCGAGTTGTACTAATTCGGCCATTCAGGTGCCGTTCTCACTTACATGAATAAAGGTCACAGATCAAAAGGTCTCATAGTTGGTGAGGAGGCCACGCTGGCCACGGGGAGCACATTGCACAACTGATGCACATAATCCATTTTATCAACTATTTGTTAAACAGTTTGCACAACACAATTGAGTTTGCAGGACGTTATCAGCACAGACAGAGAATGCAAATTGAACAAAGCACTTTATCTGAATCTGAAATAAAATTGTATTTATGGAGATTAACACAGCGGCTAATAAAAAATCTCCCGAGAAAGTCTGAACCCGGATGGAAAAAGTCAAGAATTGCAATTCTTAACTCAAGGCAGTTTATTTTGCCTGTTCACTTGCCCTCCAACTGTTCTACTTTTCTGGGTAGAAGTAGAGTTTGTCAGGACATTGGGGTTCAGGACCCCAATCCTTCAATCCAGAATGTATTCTCCAGTGTCAGGGACATCGCAGGAAGTATCCTATTCATGCACTAAATTGTCACATGTGCAGTAACACTGACAGCTTCAAGGACAGTCCTAACATGGATACACACTATCACTGACAGCTTCAAGGACAGTGCATTCGCGGACACACAGTAACACTGACAGCTTCAAGGACAGCGCTGTCGCGGACACACAGTAACACTGACAGCTTCAAGGACAGCGCTAACGCGGACACACAGTAACACTAACAGCTTCAAGGACAGCGCTAACACGGACACACAGTAACACTGACAGCTTCAAGGACAGCGCTAACGCGGGTAGATAGTAACACTGACAGCTTCAAGGACAGTCCTAACGCGGATAGATAGTAACACTGACAGCTTCAAGGACAGCACTAACGCGGACACACAGTAACACTGACAGCTTCAAGGACAGCGCTAACGCGGACACACAGTAACACTGACAGCTTCAAGGACAGCGCTAACGCGGACACACAGTAACACTGACAGCTTCAAGGACAGTCCTAACACGGATACACACTATCACTGACAGCTTCAAGGACAGCGCTATCGCGGACACACAGTAACACTGACAGCTTCAAGGACAGCGCTAACGCGGACACACAGTAACACTGACAGCTTCAAGGACAGCGCTAACACGGACACACAGTAACACTAACAGCTTCAAGGACAGCGCTAACACAGACACACAGTAACACGGACAGCTTCAAGGACAGCGCTAACACAGACACACAGTAACACGGACAGCGCTAACGCGGACACACAGTAACACTAACAGCTTCAAGGACAGCGCTAACACGGACACACAGTAACACTAACAGCTTCAAGGACAGCGCTAACGCGGACACACAGTAACACTGACAGCTTCAAGGACAGCGCTAACGCGGACACACAGTAACACTGACAGCTTCAAGGACAGTGCTAACGCGGACACACAGTAACACTAACAGCTTCAAGGACAGCGCTTACGCGGACACACAGTAACACTAACAGCTTCAAGGACCGCGCTAACGCGGACACACAGTAACACTGACGACTTCAAGGACAGCGCTAACACGGACACACAGTAACACTAACCGCTTCAAGGACATCGCTAACACAGACACACAGTAACACGGACAGCGCTAACGCGGACACACAGTAACACTAACAGCTTCAAGGACAGCGCTAACGCGGACACACAGTAACACTAACAGCTTCAAGGACAGCGCTAACACGGACACACAGTAACATGGAGATCGCTAACGCGGACACAGTAACACTAACAGCTTCAAGGACAGCGCTTATGCGGACACACAGTAACACTAACAGCTTCAAGGACCGCGCTAACACAGACACACAGTAACACTGACAGCTTCAAGGACAGCGCTAACACGGACACACAGTAACACTGACAGCTTCAAGGACAGCGCTTACGCGGACACACAGTAACACTAACAGCTTCAAGGACCGCGCTAACGCGGACACACAGTAACACTGACGACTTCAAGGACAGCGCTAACACGGACACACAGTAACACTAACAGCTTCAAGGACATCGCTAACACAGACACACAGTAACACGGACAGCACTAACGCGGACACACAGTAACACTAACAGCTTCAAGGACAGCGCTAACGCGGACACACAGTAACACTAACAGCTTCAAGGACAGCGCTAACGCGGACACACAGTAACACTGACAGCTTCAAGGACAGCGCTCACGCGGACACACAGTAACACTGACAGCTTCAAGGACAGCGCTAACGCGGACACACAGTAACACTAACAGCTTCAAGGACAGCGCTAACACAGACACACAGTAACACGGACAGCGCTAACGCGGACACAGTAACACTAACAGCTTCAAGGACAGCGCTTATGCGGACACACAGCAACACTAACAGCTTCAAGGACAGCGCTTATGCGGACACACAGCAACACTAACAGCTTCAAGGACCGCGCTAACGCGGACACACAGTAACATTTTGTTTAGCATATTTTCTCTATATAGATCTATCGGAGCGGACATGTTGTTTAGAATCTTTTCACTGTATAGCTCTATCAGGGGGTGGACATGTTGTTTAGAACCTTTGCTCTGTATAGCTTTATCAGGGGGCAGACATGTTGTTTAGAATCTTTGCTCTGTATAGCTCTATCAGGGGGCAGACATGTTGTTTAGAATCTTTGCTCTGTATAGCTCTATCAGGGGGTAGACATGTTGTTTAGAATCTTTGCTCTGTATAGCTCTATCAGGGGGCGGACATGTTGTGTAGAATCTTTTCACTGTATGGCTCTATCAGGGGGAGGGAGGACATGTTTTTTAGAATTTTTGGGGACTGATATTCCTTTATCTTGGGTCTAATGAACTCTGATGTCTGACCTCTAATAGAAAAAAAGAGAACTTAATAAGGCACTTTATTTGTATTCTTTCATTAAAGCATTTCTATTTAAACCCTCTTCGCTTGATGTTCCCTTTCAATTCAACATTCATTTTTTATGACATTAGTTCTATAAGCTTCACAGCTAACTTGTAAAAAAACATATAGGTTTTGTTATAAATGTTGACATTTTTTGGTTTTGGCCCCTGGGACAAGAGGAATCTCAGTGTATCTTTCCTGTTGAACCACTTGCCAGTTGTAGCCTAGACTACCAGACTGAATCTTACCATAAATAGAAACACATGGCACAGACGTAGTGGGTAGAAAAGGCCACAGCCATTTTATTTAATATATACATATATATATGTCATTGCCTCCAACCTTAGAATAAACATTACATATAACATAATTAACATAATTAACCTTAACTTTATTAACATAGTTAACATAACCCAGTAAACATGTCCTGAACCAACTTGCTCCCTAGGGGTCCCAAGTCCATCGAATCCACTGCCGGGCAGACCTTCTGCCCAGCCCACCATCAGGCTAGGAGCCCCCAGCTTGTGCTCCGGACCTCTCTCATCTCCATTTGAACTATAGCTCCCAATATTCCAGCCATAGACCCCCCTAAGGAGCAAGTAATCGCCAGCTGTGACAAAGTCCAAGTCCTCATGACCATCCAACGTGGCGCTGTATCTGAAACACAGAAGACAAGCGGCAGAACGCAGATATAACAAGTACACATCTTAACCTCCTAAAAAATAGGGATGGGAGGGCGGGAAAATTCTGGTAGGATTCAAAAATTATTGTGCTGTTATTTCACAGTGCAGCAACTTATAAGACCTTTGTTCCCCACCCACAACTCCTCCTCTCACACTGACCACCAATAGATGCAGCCTTGCTATTGCACAAGCTGTCAAGGCCCTCCTGCACCTAGGCGTCTCCGTGGGCTGCATTATAAAATAAATGCAATAAATAACTAAATACCAATTGGACCACCAATATAGAAGGTCACATTTAACCCGATGTTGAAGCCTCGCAGGTGCTTTCTCATTGTATCTGTTGTAGTCTATCACTCCATCCTCCACTGTTTGTATCTGAGTTCTCTCACATCCAAACGATTCCCCACCATTATCAAACGTCTACTTAAGATGTCAAACTTGAAGGCTTTTCAGCTTGTGCCGATAAAAGCCACCGATCTGCCGACGGCTCCGCATTCAGATCCTTAGCTTGTCATCTAAAGAACCTTGTCTTTTGCACATCCTATGACAGTGGCTTTGTACTGCTGGATGATCCTAAAGAGTGAGAGAGGGGAGAACTGTTTTTGCCTAAAGCTTCATCGCTCTGTGATTTTTAGTTTGGCTCAGTTTGAGATACACAAACACGTCCAATAATGATAAGTTCCGAAACATCGTTTTTTGTTTTTTTTTGTTGCTTGTGAGAATCCTACCTTTTAACGGAAAGCGATAATCAAAGTCCACATTTCCTTTGTAATCCGGCAGACACCCATGAATTGTGTGTCGAGCAGGCCCTCTTATTTAACGTAGGTGGCTGATACTACTGGGTCTTTTCATTTGTGATGTCCTCTGCTCTGCGTAATGTCTTTATAGATGAACATTTTGTCGGAAGCCAAACATGTTTCCCCATCAAGGTTTGGGCAGCCAGCCATGCATCAACAAACAGCTGTGAAGTTTGGAACCGAAGCCTGGAATGTAACATAACTGATGCTATGAAGTATTGAGACGATTATTTTGACTGGTGTGGTGAGCTTTTAACTTTCCATGAACTGAACTGGACCCTCAGAAAAGTGGCGCTAGGACTGGAGGTTAATGGGTGGAACTTTTCTTGAGGTTTGTGCCTCCAGGTGCTGGTGGTCACTGCAAACAGAGCTGTGTCACTGGCTTTCAGGTAGACAGGGTCAGTAGTCAATTCAAAGGCTTAGGCTGGCAGCAAACTAAGGAGGTCAAATGGAAAGCCCGGTCAGGACCGGCAGGAACAAGCAAAGCATAAGCGCTCTCCAGGAATATGTGCACTACAAAAGGTATTGTACAAACATCAAGATACGCTGACGTTCCTATGTAAAAGCAGACAACACATTTTGGGATTTTGCGCCCACTGCGCCACAAACATGATTCCTGGTTGTGACGGCGCTAAGAGCACAGTGATGGAAATGGAAAAAAAATCAGGCACTTAAAGAACAACTGTAGCAAAAAAAACGAATTCTGTATAATTGAAAGATTGTATCAAGTATAGGGATTTGATATAGAAATGTGTTAATGAAAAAATACAAATAAAGTACCTTATTGAGCCATCTTTACTTCATATAGCGCTACCAGGAGGCAGACATCTTGTTTGGAATCTTTTGTCAAGGTGAGCGAAGATCTGACCCAAGATTCTAATCAACATGTCTGCCTCCTGAGAGATCGATATGGAGTAAAGTTTCTAACCAACATGTCTGCCCCCTGAGAGAACAATATGGAGTAAAGATTCTAACCAACATGTCTGCCTCCTGAGAGATCGATATGGAGTAAAGATTCTAACCAACATGTCTGCCTCCTGAGAGATCAATATGGAGTAAAGATTCTAACCAACATGTCTGCCCCCTGAGAGAACAATATGGAGTAAAAGAGGATTAATATGGCACTTCATTTGTATTCTTTCATTAAAGCATTTCTTTATAAATGATCTATACTTCATACAATCTTTCAGTGGAATATAAGGTCATTTTTTTGCTACAGTTGTCTTCCTCCGGCACTACAGAGTGTCGCGAATTATAAAAAAAAAAAAAAAGGCGCAGTCGTAGTTGTACATAAGAAACTTCGATTGGAACTTTCTATAAAACTCTTTGCCGTGCGGGAGTTTTTATACAACGTATTTTGAAGTTTATATTTCAAGCTGACATAGACTGTCACAATGAAGCATGTTGCTGATTCGGATGCCATCTGTGCTTCCAGAATTAATTTGTCACAACATGAGTAGGAAAAATATATATTTGGAATGTCACAAGTGCCGTTGCTTATTGTAAGTACAAGTAATAGACTTGGTAATCGTATTAAACAGAAAAACGAAATATTTCTGGTCTTGGGTCCAAAAATAGCTTTTTTTTTGTATGTTTTGTTAGTATTTTATTCTTACCTTATCTTACATTTTGAAATCAGAATTCTATGATATATATAATTCTTTTTTCTTCTATTTAACCCCTTCGCGACAATGGACATGCCTGACACGTCCTGTGGTGAAACTGGCGGTTTTCACGATCAACGATCGTGAGAACTGCTCTGAGAGTGTTGATCTATTGAATCGATGTCAAGGCAATAGCCAGCACCAAAATTCAGGCTCTGGTGCACCCACGATCGCTCAACGGAGAGATCGTGGGTGCCATATGGCAGGAGCAGCATGCTAAATATGGCTATGCCCTCTTGTGGTCAGAGCTTCAGAAGTGAAAAAAAAAATATTTGCTCTGAATATGTCGCTTGACTGCCCCTACATGCAGTCAGCAACATTGTAAAGAAAAAAAGAAGAAGAATTAATTAGCTTAAATATAGGATTAGGGTAAGATTAGCTGTTAGGGTTAACATTAAATCAGGGTTAGCATGAGGGATAGGGTTAAAATTAAATTAAAATATATTAAGGGTTAGCAGAAGGGTTAGAGTTGGGGTCAAATTTAGGGTTCGGCTTGGTGTCAAAAGGTCAATATTGCAAAAAAACAAAAAAACACTATTTTTGGTGTTTTCCCCATAACTTGCAAAAAACTGCAGAAAAACATGCCAGTCAGGGCCGCTATCAAAAATTTCAGGACCCCTTACTGAAAAAAAATCTGGCCTTTCCCATATCTCCCTCTTGTCCCCCTACCCTCCCAAAGTCATTTTAGCCAGGTCATTGTATATCATACTAATGATTTAAATACACCCCAGGACATGCCCCATCACCTGTATTGCACATCCAGGATTGCTGCTGCCCTATTACCCGCAATGCCCATCCAAGACTTAACATGCCACAGCCAGTGTTAATTTATCCATTAATATGCCACTGATAATTTGACCACTAATATATGCCACTGGCAATTTATCCATTAATATGTCACTGACAATTTGTCCATTAATATGCCATTGATAATTTGCTCATTAATATTTCACTGATAATGTGCTCATTAATATTTCACTGATAATGTGCTCATTAATATTCTACTGATAATGTGCTCATCAATATTCCACTGATAATGTACTCATTAATATGCCACTGAAAATGTGCTCATTAATATGCCACTGATAATGTGCTCATTAATATTCTACTGATAATGTGCTCATCAATATTCCACTGATAATGTACTCATTAATATGCCACTGAAAATGTGCTCATTAATATGCCACTGATAATGTGCTCATTAATATTCTACTGATAATGTGCTCATCAATATTCCACTGATAATGTGCTCATTAATATTCTACTGACAATGTGCTCATTAATATGCCACTGATAATGTGCTCATTAATATGCCACTGATAATGTGCTCATCAATATTCCACTGATAATGTGCTCATTAATATTCTACTGACAATGTGCTCATTAATATGCCACTGATAATGTGCTCATTAATATTCTACTGATAATGTGCTCATCAATATTCCACTGATAATGTACTCATTAATATGCCACTGAAAATGTGCTCATTAATATGCCACTGATAATGTGCTCATTAATATACCACTGATAATGTGCTCATTAATATGCCAAGCCAACTTTCCCAATATAAAAAATCCACCCTGCTCCCCAATCAATTATGCCTCTCCCCCCTACCTCCCCTGGACTTGCCCAATGCTGCCTCTCCCTCCCTCCCCCAATGCTGGCTCTCCCCCATACCTAGGGTTGCCATCTGGCCGGTATTTTACCGGCAGGCCGGTAAAAAAGTGTCTTGCAGCCAATGTTAATTCTATGGAGAAAGTAGCATGGACGGTATTTTTTTGTAGAAAAGGTGGCAACCCTACCCATACCTCCCTCACCTAATGCTGCCTCTCTCTCCCTCCCCCAATCCTGGCTCTCCCCCTCCCTCCCTCAATGCTGGCTCTCCCTCGCTCCCTCCCTCCCTCAGCCAATTCTGCCTCTTCCCCCTTCCTTCCCTCCCTCCCTCCCTCCCTCCCTCCCTCCCTCCCCCAATGCTGCCTCTCCCTCCCTCCCCCAATGCTGCCTCTCCCTCCCTTCCTCACCCAATGCTGCCTCTCCCTCCCTCCCTCCCTCCCTCCCACAATGCTGCCTCTCCCTCCCTCCCTCCCATCTTCACTCAATACTGGCTCTCCCCCTCCCCCCCTCACCTAATGCTGCCTCTCCCCCTTCCCTCCCTCACCCAATGCAATTAAATGAATATTGTGTTTCCACACAATCTCAGAAAGTGGATAACATCCTATACTGTTTAACCCCTACCAATACTTACAAGTTTGAGACTTTAAGGGCTTTATTCCCCTATATATATATTAATTTAAAGGCCCCTGGCTTATCCGGCCGATTCCCATTACCCACTGTTCTCCCTATGATTCATACATTAATATAGACCGTATGAGAGCTAGCTCCCTTCCAATTACAGCGCCTGTAAACATGCGAGCAGTTGATTGGCTGCGACATGGTGCAAGAAGCAGAAGTTATTTTTAAAGTTTAGTGGATTCTAAATGACAAACTTGTTTTGTTTCTTTCTTTTGGATGTCGTATTACCTGCAGTGCCTTCACCTGATTGTTAGTGATTTAACTTTCTTTTTTAGCTTGTTTCCTGAAGCATTGCAGATAACCCTTTTGATTATGTTGGCATGAAACCTCATTAATTATTTATTACAAATAGTCTTTCTTATGTATGATCAGCTCAACTCTTTGCTGTCAGAAAGTACTGGATCCTTTATTTCCAAAAACACCATGACTGCGTTTGAACATAGCACTGACTGCTTGAATTGCAGTACGGACCAATAGATTATTATTTCAACTGCCAGCAAGACTTATTTTATATACTACAAAAAAGAAAACGTTATCCTGTAGCAGTAATGTTCTATTGTATGTTTACGATTTCTCACTGCTTTATGTGATTAAAGAAAAAGAGTTATATGGCTTACATTCACTGATGGAACTATACATTGTGCAGGGCTGAACCTGGTGAGATGGCCATGGATAATGCAGAGTTACATCTTTACACACTGTCACTTTATAACAATGCATTATACAGGACCAACTCTGTTCTTCTAGCAGGAGAAACTCACCAGACCCTGTACAATATATAGAAGAATATATAGAAGAGCTCAGCTGGCCATGGATAATGCAGAGTTACATCTTTACACACTGTCACTTTATAACAATGCATTATACAGGGCCAACTCTGTTCTTCTAGCAGGATAAACTCACCAGACCCTGCACAATGTATAGAAGAATATATAGAAGAGATCAGCTGTCCATGGATAATGCAGAGTTACATCTTTACACACTGTCACTTTATAACAATGCATTATACAGGGCCAACTCTGTTCTTCTAGCAGGAGAAACTCACCAGACCCTGCACAATGTATAGAAGAATATATAGAAGAGCTCAGCTGGCCATGGATAATGCAGAGTTACATCTTTACACACTGTCACTTTATAACAATGCATTATACAGGGCCAACTCTGTTCTTCTAGCAGGAGAAACTCACCAGACCCTGCACAATATATAGAAGAATATATAGAAGAGCTCAGCTGGCCATGGGTAATGCAGAGTTACATCTTTACACACTGTCACTTTATAACAATGTATTATACAGGGCCAACTCTGTTCTTCTAGCAGGAGAAACTCACCAGGCCCTGCACAATGTATAGAAGAATATATAGAAGAGCTCAGGTGGCCATGGATAATGCAGAGTTACATCATTACACACTGTCACTTTATAACAATGCATTATACAGGACCAACTCTGTTCTTCTAGCAGGAGAAACTCACCAGGCCCTGCACAATGTATAGAAGAATATATAGAACAGCTCAGCTGGCCAAGGATAATGCAGAGTTACATCTTTACACACTGTCACTTTATAACAATGTATTATACAGGGCCAACTCTGTTCTTCGAGCAGGAGAAACTCACCAGACCCTGCACAATGTATAGAATATATAGAAGAGCTCAGCTGGCGATGGATAATGCAGAGTTACATCTTTACACACTGTCACTTTATAACAATGCATTATACAGGGCCAACTCTGTTCTTCTAGCAGGAGAAACTCACCAGACCCTGCACAATGTATAGAAGAATATATAGAAGAGCTCAGCTGGCCATGGATAATGCAGAGTTACATCTTTACACACTGTCACTTTATAACAATGCATTATACAGGGCCAACTCTGTTCTTCTAGCAGGAGAAACTCACCAGGCCCTGCACAATGTATAGAAGAATATATAGAAGAGCTCAGCTGGCCATGGATAATGCAGAGTTACATCTTTACACACTGTCACTTTATAACAATGCATTACACAGGACCAACTCTGTTCTTCTAGCAGGAGAAACTCACCAGGCCCTGCACAATGTATAGAAGAATATATAGTAGAGCTCAGCACTCAGGTGATTTAATAGACTCCATTTACAGCATTTTAAAAACACTGTACAATGGGTTTTATTGCTGTGGAGTGTGTGATACATTTGCACAGCTACAATTCAAGCTCCTGGAAAATGTGGACACCAGGGAAGGACAGAAGGATTTTTGCTAAAAACCATGTGTGTAATACAGAGACACTTGGGAGGAATGCAGTCACACGGGAGCCTTGGGTGGTACAGGTAAGACTGGGATACAGCTGATTCAAGTTTGGGATTTTTATATTTTGACCTTTTTTCTGTAACTTGGAAAGTGTTTTCAAACCAAGGAGTTTATTTCAGAACATGTGTTACGCCTTTCGACACATAAGATCCAGGGAATATAATTTTGGACAAAGAGTCATCACTGACCCTCTCTGTTCCCTTTATCTGATGCTTCACATTACCTGCTGTTGAGTGAACGTTCAGCCTAAACACTGGTATTACATGAAAAGTACCACAATCTGCTGCCAAAAGCCATTTCTTTGAGATTGGGGATTAAAGACTCATTTTCATCTGGCTTATTCCCTGCATGTTGTAAATGGTTGTATTGCTGGTAAAATGCACTAATTTTTCTTAAAAACAATTTCCCGTTTGCCTGTGGTTTTAAATATAAAATTATTACACCGGGGCCTTTAAACTCAGTGACATAGTTGCACAGGAGGCGGAACTGTCTCTCTCCGCAGCAGTTTTCACTCTCCCCTATGAGAAGGTTCTATCATTCGCTATTACTGCGGAATCAGATTCTCTCTGCTAAGCTCAGCGGCTTCAAGTGCTTGGAAAGAAGAGAGGCGTGGCTTCAGCCAATTGACAACTCTACTACATTTTATTTTTTGGAGATAGTAAGATCTTTACCTTACTTGGTACAGCACTTATGTAGATTAGATACACCAGAACACTGGTGAAACTGCCCCTTTAAATGATAATAATGGTAGCTAATCTGGATTTTGACGTCAACTCCCAGTATCCACAGACAGTGATAGACTGAGCCACAAACAAACATGCTCGTTATCCCTTCTAACAGCAAAGGTGACCTTTTTCTTTCCATGTCAAATGCATAAATACATATTTTTGCTGTCTGGCTTCCGCTAACAGGCATCCAACTGGCTCTGAGACAGACAGAGAGCGCGAAAGACCTGGAAGAGCGAGGACATATCTCTCGCTAATCAAATGTTAAAATAAAATCCTGATGTAAAAAAAAAAAAAAACTATTGACTTGTACATAAATTTAAATGAATTAATCTATCATTTCCATGTCTTCTTTTCTCAGTAAATTAAGCAGAGAGTGTACCCTCTCTGTCACTCTACCTGCTGTTCTCTGCTCTCACCCATTAGTCCCTTGGCTTGATTATATCCGGATACAGAGACTAAATGAAAATTAAAGAAGGCTTTTCAGAGGTCATTGTGTTTATGAGATCTTTCATGAAAGGGCACCCTGATCTTCTCTGATCTATGTACAATGGAGCGAGGAACGACTCTATTATCCCTTTTTTTCCTGAGAAATCAATTCTTATGTTGACAAAAGACCAGATAACTTGGGAAGTTCTGGATACAGAGCAAAGTGTGGGGTAAAGTTCTAAACCTAGAACCATCGTCAGGAATGTTCCACTGATGAATGTTACGCTAACTTAGAACATTGATACAGAATTCCTCATCATACAAAGGTGGGTTTGTGATAGACATGTGCAAAACTAAAATTTTTGTTTAGTTTTCGTCCATTTGGACGAAACTGTTATTTATTTAGTCTAAAACAAATTTCGTTCATTACTGCATTCGTTTCAGACGAAATTCGTTCATTATTTTCGTTTCGTTCGTTCGTTTTATAGAATACGTGTAATACTATTGGCTTTCTATAAACCGAACGAGAGCCCCATTAATAAGAAATTCTTATGAATGGGGCTCTCGTTCGGTTCATAGAAAGGCAATAGTACTACATGTTTTCTATAAGCCGAAAGTCTATAAACCGAACGTTCGGTTTATAGACTTTCGGCTTATGGAATACATGTAATCCTATTGCTATTCTATAAACCGAACGTTCGGTTTATAGAATGCCAATAGACTTACATGCATTCCATAAACCGAAAGTCGTTCATTATGTCGGTTTATGGAATGTAAGTGTACTATGCTATTGTATTCTATAAACCGACTCTATTTCGGCTTATAGAATGCAATAGTACTACGAATGGACGAATGAACGAATGATTTTCGTTTATTAACCATTCGTTCATTCGGCTTTCGTTAGCTTAGCATTTTCGTTATTCATTTTTCGGACGAATGGACGAAAATGCTATTTTCGGACGAAAATGCATTTGTCCGAAAACGAATGCACATGTCTAGTTTGTGATGTATCCCATTGAAGACATCACCCTGTGGACTTGATATGTCAATGAACTCCTTTTAAATGGGAAATGTATATACTTTGTGTATGACGTCATAATGTGATGTCATAAACAGAAGACACCTGTTTTCACACAATGTTTGTATGGGTTGGATAAGATTTTGAGTATAAACAGGAATTCCCTGGTGACATTAACTCATTGGGTATCTTCATCCAATCAGTACCATATTCAGTACACATTGGGGGTCATGTAATAAACAAGTGCAGTGTGAAAAAAAAGTAGGTAAAACATGAGTGAGGAGCAATTTGTGACTATTTGTAACATTTTGCGCTTGTTTTCCCTGATTTGCGCCTCTTCCGATTATTTTTATCTAGCGTGCATTTTTCCGGTTGCGCTAATAAACTGCGATTAGATTTGCGCGCGCTAAAGAGTTTTGAGAATAATTTGTGAAAATAATTCTTATTTGCGTGTGGAAATGACCCCAGCTTTTAGCGAGCGCTATCAACAGAGGTAGAAACAATATTCGCAAACTTGCCTGTTTTTATTCTCTATTTGCGCGTGTGTACTATGTGAGTGTTAAATGTTTAGTACATTGCAATAGGAGCAAAGAGCAAAAATAGTTTTGCACATAAAATATAATTGCGTTTTTTTAGTACCTGCCCCTCATTAAACTTGGCAGAACTTGTCATCACTGTATTGGTTACATTGTGATTTATCCTCTTTCGGTGGAAGAACTCCCGCGCGCACACACCGACATTGCTTCCGGTGGACTTCTACTGGGGTCTGTGAGGGACAACTTAATGTTCTTCTGTGAACCTTCGCAGACCCTGCCAAAGACCCTGGCATCCTTAACAGGACACTTAACATGTCCCTGACCTACTCTCAGCAATTAGGAGTCATATCAAGCTAATGGGATAATGAGTTAGGTTCAGCAGTAATGTGCCTAGTTGTCATTTGAGTCAAGAAAGGTAGGTAACATTTAATTGTTAGGGATAAAAGCCCTAATCGTAGGGCAAGGCTATACCAAGAGGTACCCTATGCATCATTGCTAGAACAGAGCTCAGAATGTCCTATGAAACCCCTCTCTTTCAGCCACTTTAAAGTAGTACGAAAAAAAAAAAGAATTGAGATGCTGCTCTTGTTGTAGAAGCAGTCCAGCCTACTTTCCCAGTCTCCTCCTTGTTGAGTTACCTCACAGCACCCAGAGTGGCTCACACCCTGTCCCCTGCATTCCACACAACTGAAACAGCAGAGTTCAACAGAAAGGCTGATTCCACATTAATGTCTGATGACAGAGCATTCTCACAGGAGAGGAGCAAGCCATCTTCTGTGCATTCCTTCTAACTGAATTCATAGCCAAATACCAGCCATGCTATTGACTCCATAGCATCACAGTAAAAAATCAGATGGATGGCAACCATGCATTTTTGGATGAATTTGTTTTAGCACAAAAATTGTCTCTTTAGCCTATTTGTCTGAATTCCAAATCTGCAGCTGAACAAAAGAACGAATGAACAAACGAACGACTGAACAAATGAACACTGAATAGAATGATAGAACAACTTAACAAATGAACGAACGATAGAATGAACAAACGACTGAACGAAGGAACAAAAGAATTATAGAACGACTTAATGAATGAACGATAGAATGATAGAATGATAGAACGAATACACAACAAATGAATATGTAATGTCAAATATAATTAAGAAATCTTACCTGCAGTGACTGATTGTGTGATAAAATACACATAAGGAATTTAATTTCAAATAGTTGATTTCTACACAGTAAAATACAGAAGCAGATATGATGGGACAGTTGACATAGTTGACTGTAAAGTTACCAACCCTATGTCTGAGGCTTAGAAAGAAATATTAAGGTAAGATAGGATGTTCTATATAATTCTATAAAGGGGAAGAAAGGGTCCTTATATCCATATCGGTAGTGTTATATGAGGGGCTACTATGTCTAAAAGTTCTCTGATTTAAATTGCACTGTTTTCTGAGCTGCCATTCTTTTGTTAAATAAGTTCCCAAAAGTTGATCTTGTTTATCCCATTGATTTTTCCCATTTTAGTTAAAGCAATTTTTTTAGTCTAATTTCCCATTGTTTTCATGACTGTTCTTTACTTTCAAAATATGAGGGGATAATCATAAAGGTTTTGGTATTTTCAAGTGTTTCAGTATCACTTTTAACATTTAAAATAAGTTTCACAAGCTCCCTGTCTAATACATTATCCCATCTGGCTATGAACTCTGCATTATCCAAGAGAAAAGCAGGCATCTAATCATTCCAATCATCACCAAGCATTCAATACTTTGCCCTCATGCTATCAGTATTTCTTTGATATAATGATCCCAAAAAGGACACTTTCCACCATTTATAGGTTTCTCTTTTCATTCATTTTTCCATTTTATGGATGTGTTTAAATTATCAGAATGAATGGCCAGAGATCACCTACCAAACACATAGCATTTATCTTTTTTTTCCCACAATCTCTGCATAAGACATTATTATCAAACCTATGTGAGGAGCCATTATTACCAAACCTATGTGAGGAGAAATTATTACCAAACCTATGTGAGGAGCCATTATTACCAAACCTATGTGAGGAGCCAATATTACCAAACCTATGTGATGAGCCATTATTACCAAACCTATGTGAGGAGCCATTATTACCAAACCTATGTGAGGAGCCATTATTACCAAACCTATGTGAGGAGCCATTATAACCAAACCTATGTGAGGAGCCATTATTACCAAACCTATGTGATGAGCCATTATTACCAAACCTATGTGAGAAGCCATTATTACCAAACCAATGTGAGGAGCCATTATTACCAAACCTATGTGAGGAGCCATTATTACCAAACCTATGTGAGGAGCCATTATTACTAAACCTATGTGAAGAGCCATTATTACCAAACCTATGTGATGAGCCATTATTACCAAACCTATGTGAGGAGCCATTATTACCAAACCTATGTGATGAGCCATTATTACCAAACCTATGTGAGGAGCCATTATTACCAAACCTATGTGAGGAGCCATTATTACCAAACCTATGTGAGGAGCCATTATTACCAAACCTATGTGAGGAGCCATTATTACCAAACCAATGTGAGGAGCCATTATTACCAAACCAATGTGAGGAGCCATTATTACCAAACCAATGTGAGGAGCCATTATTGCCAAACCTATGTGAGGAGCCATTATTACCAAACCTATGTGAGGAGCCGTTATTACCAAACCTATGTGAGGAGCCATTATTACCAAACCTATGTGAGGAGCCATTATTACCAAACCTATGTGATGAGCCATTATTACCAAACCTATGTGATGAGCCATTATTACCAAACCAATGTGAGGAGCCATTATTACTAAACTTATGTGAAGAGCCATTATTACCAAACCTATGTGAGGAGCCATTATTACTAAACCTATGTGAAGAGCCATTATTACCAAACCTATGTGATGAGCCATTATTACCAAACCTATGTGAGGAGCCATTATTACCAAACCTATGTGATGAGCCATTATTACCAAACCTATGTGAGGAGCCATTATTACCAAACCTATGTGAGGAGCCATTATTACCAAACCTATGTGAGGAGCCATTGTTGCCAAACCTAGGAAAAAGACAAAATATGTAGACAAAGGAGAAATATATACAATATTCCCCCAAATACTCTCTTCCTCAAACCCTTAGTCTGACATGTGGTATAAAGAGAAGGAGTATCTGAGAATCACCAAGTACACTTTCAGCATTTTCTCACCGTAAGATCTGTGAAAAAGTAGGTCTCATACGAAACATGATGGACCAGAAAAGGGGTCGGAGGGAAAGAACATAGTGTAAAACTGTCCTAAGTATTTATACAAATCAATTTATTGGAGAAATGACACTCAAAATGTGCAAAATAAGAGCAGCTCAGTTTTGCCAAATAAGCTTTAAAAACAGTGATGGTTTTATCCACTATATAACCTGAATATTGTTTGTACTGAGCATGTAGAGCATAAACAATTATTAAAATTATCTGTACATTGTTTTAGCAAATTTGGAAAGCAAGAGGGACTCTAAATACATGTTTACAACTAGTCTGGCAGTAGACAGGTTAATAAAATACCCACTATATAACCTGAATATTGTTTTTACTGTGCATGTAGAGCATAAACAATTGTTGAATTGATCTATACATTGTTTTAGCAAATTTGCAAGCAAATGACTAAATTAGGAGTTTTAAATGTGTCTGTGGAGTGTCCTGCTTATGACATCACCTGTGGCACGGTATGCAAATGAGCTGCACTCAGGTGATGTCATAAGCAGGCGACTCCACAGACACATTTAAAACCCATCCCCTCTCCCCCAATTTACTCATTTACTTGCAAATTTGCTAACACAATATATAGATCATTTTCAGTCATTTTTCTATGCTCTACATGCACAGTAAATACACTGTGTACGTGATACAGTCCCTTTAAGACACGCCAAACATTTAATACAATTTGGGACTGCTGGATACAGGAATCTGGTCTGTCGCGTGTTCCTGTGAATTTGCAGAGGATCTCCCTGCTGACCCCTCTCTGACTGTGACCTCTTTAGAGATTACCCCCTGTATTCTAATACAGGGAAGTTCCCAGATCTTGCGGCAGGTCCGTCTGATTTTATATACTTAGCACCGTTCCAGAAAATATTATGCACTTTACATTATTACTACATTGATATACTCTTTTGTCTTTTATTGGGTACAATGTATGTACGTAAGTGTGTTACAAATGTAATTTACTTATATACAGAAAATATAAATAGAAAATAAAAAGGTAATAAAAAGGTTTAGAAATGTACAAACAGTATTGTTTAATGCAAAATAACTGGAAATAGTTCAATTATAGAAATTTGTAAAGAGGCAAAAACAATTGTCTTTGCTAAATGACGTGTTGTTGTCTCTGGCATCCTGCAGAAAGACATGTCATTTATCAAAAAATACATTTTTTTCGTCTTCTTTACAAATATATATATATATATATTTTGAACATATTCCCCAAATTATTGTTTACTCAATTTATTTTTAAAAATGCCATGAGGATTATCCCACCCCCGAAAAAATTAAAATAAAAATTACCATCAAATATATTTTGATCATATTTGACTCTCCAGTAAAAGGAAAAGTCTTTGGCTAGATTTGTACACAGACACTAAGTGCTTCTCCTAAGCACTTAGTATGTACATTATCTAAATCTATTTTAAGATATTTTTGTATTTATTTATTTTGGGGGGGGGGGGGGGGTTATTCCCAAGGCATTTGTAAAAACACATTTAATAAATAAATTTGGGGAATATGTGCGCTTAGAGAGACCGGCACAAGTAAAGGAAGATGTCACCAGTGGTTTTATGAATAATAAAGCACATCACATGTAAAATGGATGCAAGGAATATATCTCATAATTACTTACCCAAGTCTTTTATCTCATCTGTTTGAAACAGAATATTTGATTGCAACAATGAGACAATCAGCCTATTTATGATGAGAATTTCTGAATTTCGTAATCCTTGACCCAGAAGTCCGGGCTTCGATCACACATTCCCTCGGGTGATATGGCGATCAGAAGGTATGTTTTTGTGACTCAGTTTGATGTGACGTGCTTAGCCTCTACAAAACATTATTATATATTATTCTGTGATAAACAGGGCACATGGCTGTAGGTTATTTACCTTTATGCACAATGGTTTAGGCAGATATTACCTGGCCTGGGACTTTTGATATTTTATATAATTTACATCTCCTCCCATGTCTAGGGTCTTAGGGTATTCTCAGCCTAAAGTTCCTGCTCGTACCTCACTGAGGCGTCTGTGTTTGCTGTGTCCCCCTTGCAGAGGAGGCTTGCCACGCATTTTGAGTGTCTATCCTCTGTGCCTATTATTTAAAAACAGTACCGAAGACCTAACACAGAGGCCTGCTTTTCAAACGGTTTTAATGTGGGAGTAAATTCTAAATGTTTTTGTTTTTTCTAAACCTATGGCCACATTAAGATGAATACATTTTTTTTCCTACTCTGTTAAATAATAAGTGCCACCCTTGAAGGACATGAGTTGAACAGTGGACTTTGCACTTTGTACATTGATATTTGTAGTTCTGGAGTGGAACTGGACTGGACCTCCATCTCAACCTCTTTCCCCTGTAATGCTGCAAGCGAGAAAAAAACGATTATTCCTCTCCCGAGTTGGTTACAACCTATAGGGCCGGCTATTTCAGCTTTTGCCTGTTCTTGCTGAGAGGGATCCCACACCTTTGTTTTTTGGACCTCCATCTCAACCTCAATCTTTAAAATCAACCTCCATCTCAACCGCGATCTTTCAACTCGACCTCCATCTCAACCTCGATTTTTCAACTCAACCTCCATCTCAACCTCGATCTAGTTCTTCCAACCCGACCTCTAATTCAACCTCGATCTTCCAACTCAACCTCAATATAACCCTCGATCTTCCAGCTCGACCTCTATCTCACCCTCAGTCTTCCAACTCGACCTCTGTCTCAGCTATGATCATCCAACTCGACCTCTATCTCAACCTTGATCATCCCACTCAACCTCTATCTCAACCAAGATGCATTTTGGTGAGGGGAGGGTAGTCGAGGTTGAGATGGAGGTTGAGATCCTTTCAGCAAACCTCTTAAGTTTGTCATGATAGGTGGTGAAGTGCGCTTTCAGTGGTGAACTGAGCTTAACCTCCAAATTTTTTTCAAACTCAAATTTCAGTGCATTGACGCCAGAGACTTTCTTTTTAAAACATGGACAGTCTGGTTGGTTTGGTTGTGCATATTTTGTATTATTTTATTGAAGTATAATTAAATAAGTGGCTGTGCTCCAAGAACATAGTGCCAGAAAAAGTAAACAAATCAGCACACAGATATAGGGCTTCATTCATGAAAGAGAGAATTATAACAAATCGAAAAGCTGAATGGCTACGTTAGCCTTAAGTTTGAAATTCACTTCTCAATTCCCTGTGACTCTCTCTTTTAAATATACAGCTCATAATGTTTAGGGAGAGGTATTAGCAGTAGGAAGAGGGAAGTACTCATGCCATTGTACAGAGCACTGGTGAGACCTCACTTGGAGTATTGTACAGAGCGCTGGTGAGACCTCACTTGGAGTATTGTACAGAGTGCTGGTGAGACCTCACTTGGTGTATTGTACAGAGCACTGGTGAGACCTCACTTGGAGTATTGTACAGAGCACTGGTGAGACCTCACTTGGAGTATTGTACAGAGCGCTGGTGAGACCTCACTTGGAGTATTGTACAGAGCGCTGGTGAGAATTCACTTGGAGTATTGTACGCAGTACTGGAGACCGTATCACCAGAAGGATATTGATACTTTGGAGAGAGTTCAGAGAAGGGCTACTAAACTGGTTCATGGGTTGAAGGATAAAACTTACTAGGAAAGGTTAAAGCATCTTAACATGTATAGCTTGGAGGAAAGACGTAACAAGGGGGATATGATAGAAACATTTAAATACATAAAGGGAATCAACACAGTAAAGGAAGAGAGTATATTTAAAAGAAGAAAAACTACCACAACTAGAGGACATAGTCCTAAATTAGAGGGGCAACGATTTAAAAGTAATATGAGGAAGTATTACTTTACTGAGATTGTAGTGGATGCATGGAATAGCCTGCCAGCAGAAGTGGTAGAGATAAACACAGTCAAGGATTTTAAGCATGCATGGGATAGACACAAGGCTATCCTAGCTACAAGACCGGGAACGGGGGACTAATAAAAGTACTCAACAACAAAAATTGGGCAGACTAGATGGACCGAATGGTTCTTATCAGCCGACACATTCTATGTTTCTATGTTTCTATGTTTCTAATGTAATTAATTTCTTGCTGGATTAAACTGGGGAAATATTGAAAAGCAAGAGGGTCTCTAAATACATGTTTACAACTAGTCTGGCAGTAAATGGGTTAAATAAAATAATATAATTGTATTCTCTATGGTTCCTGTGTTCTGAATTTCGATCCAAATCAATACCACAGACCATGTTGCATCACTTTAGGGTGAAGGCGAGGATAACACTTGTCATATTGTTTTTAAGAGATGGGCCCACATTGCTGTTCTCAGCTGTATTTGATCTCAGTTCTGTCCTCAGGATCGTGTTTCAGGCACTTTATGTAAAAGTGGCGTACGATGTGTAAAGATCGTCCTATTTCTGCTGGCTAATGAGGTTTTAGTGTTACACAGGATGGGAGGCAGCAGGTTCTCTGGGTTATGGAAAGAGGGTGATAACGATGGTATAATTAAATATGGAGTGGTCAGGTCTTCTAGCACGTGACTCCTGAGAGCAGTAAGAGGGAATATAATGGAGACCTAGTGATATACGAGTAAATAAAAACATCTTAGGCACACAAAAACACTTCAAATTGTGCATGTTAATGGAAGAGGCCACAGATGAAACCCAAGTGGTTTTGATTTCAGTAAGGCCATGATTTGCCCCATTTTCATACAAAAATCCTAATTAGCCCAGTAACTGTATCAGCAATGCCTCACAGCCAAATACAAAATGATAAAATACATTATCTACTGTTCAATGGCAAGAAAAATACTTTTTTTTTTGCTTTTCTTGTGTGCTGTCTTGGAAATGCGTTGGTGCATAAAGAAGCAAAAAATTTACTATAAGTTCTCTCAGTTTACACACAAGGTGAGAGAGGGATCGTGTCTTATTTTGTATTATTGTTCCTGAGTGGGAGGTAACACTACACAAGTCTGGCAGCCAAATAGCCGCTCAACCCCAAGGCATTATGGGAATGGTAGGTCAGACTTTCAGGTCAGGAGTCAAAACGTAAGCAAGAATAAATCTACTCTAATTATTGTTGTTAAACCTCTTTGTGACAATGGACCACAAGGTTAGGGCATGAAAAAAACGTGTTGTTTAGTAAATATAGATGTGCGTGGTATTTCGACGTGTAACCTGCATTAGCAACGATCAGTGATGCATTGATGGTTTTGCTGTGATCATACAGAATCAAAACAAGACACCAGGATCACCCTACAGAGTTGTCGCAGGCGTCATATTGGATGGCAGCATGGCTTTCATATGGTGACGCCCCATATCTGGCAAGAGCGACATAAGTAATCAGAAGTTGCTTAGTTTGACTGGACACAATTTTTATGATTGCCTATCAATCAACCGAAGCCAGTTAGGAAGGATGGCAGTGAAGCAGGAGTGAATGGAAATGTGTGTAAATAGGCTAATGATCATGTCAACAGTTAGAAGGAATAACTGTGATGTAGGAGGGAACAGGCAGACTGTGAGAAGATGGCGTTCCAGAGCCTTATATAAGATGTCAGCACTGTAGTAGATGAAAGACCAGAGAACATGCTGAAGATGTGCACGAAATTTAGTTGTTCCATCTCATTAGACCAGTATAAAAGGTAAGTATTAGTGAACTGTTTAACGTGTCAAATTTAGTTTTTTCTATAATTGAATTCCTCTTTTTTCTAATAGTTTTGCGAAAGAAAGAAAACAAAATTTACATTAATAAAACTGGCCAGTTTTTTTTTAAATCAAAGTATACGTATATCATTAGATTCCTTACTACAACCCCTCATATTATTTGACATTGGGGTCTGTTCAATAAAGAGTCAACTGAGAAAATATGGCAATTGATTCCCAGAATTCAGACCCTAACTTCTGATTTGGAAAAAGAAAATCTCTAAAATATTTTTTTCTTCTAAGATACAATTCTCTCTTTATAGCACATCCTACCACTTCCCCTTACTAATAGTTTTGTGGCATATGCTCACCTCACCGATTTTCCCTATGATTGCATGTTCTTTGCACTTACCTTGGAGGAAGCAAAATGCGTCAGGTAATCATCAGACATTATCAGCTTGTGCCAAACAAGTTATTTTATTCCAATAGTTTTTTACTGTATAATGTTATACTTTCTAAGTCATTTATTTCTTTTATATTATATATTTGTTTATTCCGACCTTGTATTTAGTCCAAACACTCATTTTATATACTTTTATATACAAACAGTTCACTGTTTGGTGCACAGACCCCACTGTGTGCAGTCCTGTCTGACATCACACATATCTAGGTAGTTGATACTTTCAGGACTGTAACAATCCGGCCTATATTTTTATCCACTGATTCCTATAAAGCAATGAAATTAGTCTGACAGAGATCATGTCAAACTAATTTAATTGCTATGTATAAATAATTGAGTAAAAATATTACTTAGATCCACTTGGATTTTGCTAATGCATTTGATTCAATGCCAAACATGAGGTTATATTGGTGTCAGAAATGGTTTCTTTACCCTTTAGAAACAAAACTTGAAAGAGCGGCTGCTCTGATGATATGTCAGCGATCTAAATATATATCTTGTCCTTGGGATTTGTGCGAGGAATGCCAATCAGATCAATGTTTCAGTTATCCACACAGAGAATAATGAGCTAGATTCAGTGGCTCCCGTTAGCAAGAAAAGTGATGTTAGTTGTAAATTAAGGGGCATTTTTGATTCAAAGTCCACCGCTAATTCCATTAATGGGTGTTGTTTTAACTGCCGCCCTCGTGCCACTAAAAAGGTGGGTTTTTCAGATTTGGGGGCCTTTATGGTGAAGGTAGAGGTAGGGGAAGTAGGTAGGGTTATTTATTATAGTTATCTGGCCCACATGCATTCGCTGGCCTGTGGCTTTGTGTGGGCCGTTATGTTATATGAGCACCACAGGCTGGTGCGAAGCCGCTCTATATTTTATTATTGGGCATAGCACCGGCCCGTGGTGCCAGGAGGGTCTTTATTTTACTAAAATGATGCAACAGGCATGGTGTCAGCCTGTGGTGACAGGGGTTACTTTTTATTTATTGTGGCCAATGATTTATATCTTTTGAGGGTTAGGCTAGATGGCTGAGGGTAGCTATTACACCCCCAGTTGCCTAGCATAATATTAATAGGCAAATAGATAATAATGAAGTTTTATACCAATGGATATTTGGGGTCCGGACGCATAGAATCTACCCCAATAAGTGAATTAAAGGTTTTGTTATACTGCAACCTTGAGGAACAAACATATTAGCTCGAACATAAGACGATCCTGATTATAAGACAACACCCCCAAACTTTGGATGTTAATTTAGGAAAAAAGATAAAGCCTAAATATAAGACTACCCAAATGAAAACAGTTTGATTAGTAAATATTAATTCACAAATAAACAAGTTTATTTTCATATTTAATAACAATTTTTTTTTTATGTTCTTTATTTTGCCACTGCACCCCCAATGCATCCACACACTATCCCCCAGATTTGCCAATCTGCCTTCAGACTTTTCAATTTGACCCCCAGACTGGCAACCCTGCTGCCAATCAGCTCCTCCAGACTCCCTGGCATCTAATGGTGGCAACCAGTGGATTTGATTGACAGTTAATTGAGCGAGAGGTCCTCGCGTGACCTTTAATCAAGGGACAGTTCATCACGGGATCACTGAAGGTGAGTAGTGTTAATGGTTAATAGGGTTCAATGTTAGTATTAGGATTCGGGGGGTTAGGTATCAGTATTAGGGTTCAGAGAGGGTAGCATTAGTATTAGGGTTTGGGGGGCTTAATGTTAGTATCAGGGTTCAGGGGGTTAATATTAGTATTAGGGTTTGGGGGTTAGGTATCAGTATTAGGGTTCAGAGAGGGTAGCATTAGTATTAGGAAATCTAAAAAAGTGATGGGCTCTAATAAACAGAAGTAGATATATGTGAAAAAAATGCAGTTCCTCCAAAAACAAACACAGCAAACAGTGATACAAAAGCAAACACTTCCGCAATTGAAGTCTCGTGCAGCGTCACCAAAGCGTTTGGTGACGCTTCACGAGACTTCAATTGCGGAAGTGTTTTGTCTCCAACAACGGAGCTTGTTTTCACTTGGCTTCCTTCGTTATCCACTACTGCCAGTTTTGGACTACGTACACACTGGACGGACTGGTGATATTTTCGATTCTGTTTTTACTCTATATGAGCTTTTTATTCCAGTTTTCTATCCAGAGGAAAATTAAAGATTTATATTGTACCCTAAATCACATCTGACTTCCCATTATAAGTGTACATCTCCTAACTGGGTCTACATCTACCTTTTACCAAATCACTACACTTGGCTGTGGATGATAGGACTCAGAGTGTTTTCCACACTCAGAGCCGGTTTTTAGGCTCTTGAATTTGTGAGTGCATTTTTATTGGGGGACATATCTCCATATTGTATATTACTCCTATATTACCACACATTGCTGTTTTTTTCTTTTTGTTTCTTTCATATGTACTTTTCTGAGATATTATCAGTTTTCTCCAGATAAGTAGAGTTTCTTTGCGCAACACATTTTTTCACTTTTGTAGCATTAGTATTAGGGTTTGGGGGCTTTATGTTATTATCAGGGTTCAGGGGGTTAATATTAGTATTAGGGTTCGGGGGAAAGGTATTAGTATTATGGTACGGGGAGGGTAGCATTAGTTTTAGCGTTTGGGGGGTTAATGTTAGTATCAGGGTTCAGGGGGTTAATATTAGTATTAGGGTTTGGGGGAAAGATATTAGTATTATGGTACGGGGAGGGTAGCATTAGTATTAGGGTTCAGGGGGGTTAATGTTATCATTAGGGTTCGGGGGTTAGGTCTTAGTATTAGGGTTTGGGGGAAAGGTATTAGTATTATGGTAGGGGGAGGGTAGCATTAGTCTTAGGGTTTGGGGGGCTTAATGTTAGTATCAGGGTTCAGAGGGTTAATATTAGTATTAGGGTTTGGGGGAAAGGTATTAGTATTATGGTATGGGGAGGGTAGCATTAGTATTAGGGTTTGGGGGGCTTAATGTTAGTATCAGGGTTCAGAGGGTTAATATTAGTATTAGGGTTTGGGGGAAAGGTATTAGTATTATGGTACGGGGAGGGTAGCATTAGTTTTAGGGTTTGGGGGGTTAATGTTAGTATCAGGGTTCAGGGGGTTAATATTAGTATTAGGGTTTGGGGGAAAGGTATCAGTATTATGGTACGGGGAGGGCAGCATTAGTATTAGGGTTCAGGGGGGTTAATGTTATCATTAGGGTTCGGGGGTTAGGTCTTAGTATTAGGGATGGGGGATTAATGTTAGTATTAGGGTTTGGGGGTAGTGTTAGTATTAGTGTTTGTTTTGGGTGTCAGTATCGGATTTGGGGGGCAAACTGCCGCACTGAACTGTCAGCGGTGAAGCAGCCACAATGAACTGTATTCAACGTGCTGGTGGATGTCTGCACGATCTTCCGATGCACACAGACATTCCGGCTTCTTTGATAGAACACTGGGAGGTCACTGCGGGAGATCTGGAACCTATTTGAGGTCTCATTATAAGATGAAATCGAACTAAGAGAAGCCTTGTCTTATTTTCAAGCAAATACAGCACTTACTGTAATACAGGATCGTCAGAATTGTATTTATTGGCTAAACATATTCTTATCCTAGTGGGACAAGGGTAGTTTTTAGGGGATGGGGAAAAAAACAGGATAAGGAGTGGCCCAAGGGGCAGTTGCAGTATACACCAGTGCAGCAGAGATAAGGGGAGGTGCAGCCCAAAGTAACCCCTGCACTAAGATGAAAAGACCCCATCCCATAAAGCTACCAATGGTGCTGTGATGACATGCACTTACTGTAAAAACTGCTGATTGATATAATCTGCAACGTAGAAAAAAAAGTATTAGGCAGGACACTGTAAAATAAAAAGGAGAACACCTAATAGTGTGATATGTAGTATTAGAGTACTATGCATGCAAACTGTTAGTACTCATAAACGGAGCTTCACTGGATGTGTGCCTTAAAATTATAAATCAATATGCCGGTGGATGAATGCAAAGTCTGATTAAATAAAATAGATTTTTATTTTGGCTGTAACAAGCTTTCAGCCAAGGTAGGATAAAACATAAATATCGCTGGATAAAAGACTACAAATCAGGAGAAACCGTGTCTGTCCATTGAAAGCTTTCAGTGCTGGGTGACCGAGGAGGTAGTTTCACTTTCAGTTTTCAGATGGCTATCGGCTCAAGCAGGTGGCTGTGGAGGTCCAAAATAGCACCCAGCGCATTTCACCCTGTGTGTGATCTTCCTCGGGGACAACACTGAGTAACCCCAAGGAATACCACACAAAGGTTGAAACATTTTAAGGTAGTGACTCATGGGAAGAAGATATTATTCTGCCTCTTTATAGGTCCATGGTAAGACCTGACCTTGAATATGCGATTCAATTCTAGGCGTCTTTTTTTTTTTTTTTTTCAAAGTCATCATGGAACTAGAGAGAGTGCAGAGGAGGGCTACAAAACTAATCAGGGTTAATGGAAAGTGTTAGTTATGAAGAAAGGCTGGAAAAGTTAAATCTGAACACGCTACTGAAACGGCGGCTTAGAGGGGCTATTATAATGTTAAATAAATATAACCAGGGCCCATACAAAGGGCCCATACAAACCGAATTGTACAAAGGACAAGAGGTCATCGGCTAAAACTTGAAGAAAGGAGATTTACGACAGCGGAAGGGATTTGTTACAGTAAGGACAATTAAGATATGGAATTCACTGCCTGAAGAAGTGGTTCTGGCAAATACCTTAGATCCCTATAAAAGCGGCCTGGATACTTTTTTAATGATCTGGAGCATAGAGGGCTGTGCATGTTAGTATAGCCAGTAATATTTATTTAGTGCTTGTTGATTCAAGGAGAAATCGGATTGCCATTTGGAGGTAAGAAGGATTTTTTTTCCCCACTGAAAGCAGAAGTGGAAATTGCTGAAGGTTTTTTTTTTTTCCTTCTTTTGGATCAACAGCGATAACATGGGATAGGAAAAGGGTTGAACTTGATGAACACAAGTCTTTTTTCAACCTACGTAACTATATACTATGTACTATGTAACCATGTAACTACAGTGGATAGAAAAAGTCTACACACCCCTGTTAAAATGTCAGGTTTCTGTGCAGTAAAAAAATGAGACAAAGATAAATCATTTCAGAACTTTTTCCACCTTTAATGTGACCTATAAACTGTACAACTCAATTGAAAAAAAAAATTAAATCTTTTATATAGAGGGAAGAAAAAATATAAAATTAAAATAATGTGGTTGCATAAGTGTGCACACCCTTACACTAATACTTTGTTGAAGCCCCTTTTGATTTTATTACAGCACTCAGTCTTTTTGGGTATGAGTCTATCAGCATGGCACATTTTGACTTGGCAAGATTTGCCCACTCTTCTTTGTAAAAACACTCCAAATCTGTCAGATTGCGAGGGCATCTCCTGTGCACAGCCCTCTTCAGATCACCCCACAGATTTTCAATCTGATTCAGGTCTGTGCTCTGGCTGGGCCATTCCAAAACTTTAATCTTCTTCTGGTGAAGCCATTCATTTGTTGATTTGGATGTATGCTTTGGGTCATTGTCATGCTGAAAGATGAAGTTCCTCTTCATGTTCAGCTTTCTAGCAGAAGCCTGAAGGTTTTGTGCCAATATTGACTGATATTTGGAACTGTTCATAATTCCCTCTATCTTAACTAAGGCCCCAGTTCCAGCTGAAAAGAAAACAGCCCCAAAGCATGATGCTGCCACCACCATGCTTCACTGTGGGTATGGTGTTCTTTTGGTGATGTGCAGTGTTGTTTTTGCGCCAAACATATCTTTTTTGGAATTATGGCCAAAAAGTTCAACCTTGGTTTCATCAGACAATAACACTTTTTCCCACATGATTTTGGGAGACTTCAGATGTGTTTTTTGCAAAATGTAGCCTGGCTTGGATGTTTTTCTTCATAATAAAAGGCTTTCGTCTTGCCACTCTACCCCATAGCCCAGACATATGAAGAATACGGGAGATTGTTGTCACATGTACCACACAGCCAGTACTTGCCAGATATTCCTGCAGCTCCTTTAATGTTGCTGTAGGCCTCTTGGTAGCCTCCCAGACCAGTTTTCTTCTCGTCTTTTCATCAATTTTGGAGGGAGCTCCAGTTCTTGGTAATGTCACTGTTGTGCCAAATTTTCTCCACTTGATGATGACTGTGCTCCATGGTATATCTAATGCCTTGGAAATTCTTTTGTACCCTTCTCCTGACTGATACCTTTTAACAATGAGATCCCTCTGATGCTCTGTGGACCATGGCTTTTGCTGTGGGATGCGACTAAGAAAATTTCAGGAAAGACCAACTAGAGCAGCTGAACTTTATTTGGGGTTAATCAGAGGCACTTTAAATGATGGCAGGTGTATGCTGACTCCTATTGAACATGATTTGGAATGTGATTGCTTAATTCTGAACACAGCTACATCCCCAGTTATAAGAGGGTGTGCACACTTATACAACCACATTATTTTATTTTTATATTTTTTCTTCCCTCTATCTAAAAGATTTCAGTTTGTTTTTCAATTGAGTTGTACAGTTTATAGGTCACATTAAAGGTGGAAAAAGTTCTGAAATGATTTATCTTTGTCTCAACACAGAAACCTGATATTTTAACAGGGGTGTGTAGACTTTTTATATCCACTGTATGTAACAAATGACTGTTGTAGCTGGAGACTGCTGTATTTTAATGGAATATCTACATAGGTAACATAGACCCATTTTTAGCAGCATCACTCTTGTGCTCCAGTGGTATGTTGTGTTAGATAATCCAAGTTTATCATTTAAAGTAGAATAAATCTCTCCTTCTTGAACGCTGTGTACTACTCCGTTCACAGAACAAATCAAACTGGCACTAAATAGAATAGAGAGCAGAGTGCGTGGCCATGCTGTACAACTGGGCATGAGGAAAAGTACTAGAGTGTCTAGTTTGAGAGACACAAGTCCTCAATTAGCTACTTCATTAATTAGTACTGGTAACACCGGTCTCAACAGCAACAATGAAGCTGTGACTTTAGGATGCTGACATTCTAGGCAGAGCTGCAAAGAAAAAACCAGATGTCAAAACTGACCCATAAAAATAAAAAGATTAAGAAAAAACAACACCGACACTGGCAAAAGGAAGACTGGTAAAAAGTGTTATCAACAGACGAATCTACGTTTGAACTCTTCGGATCACAAAGAAGGACATTGATGAGATGCAGTACAAATTAAACTATGCTGGAGGAGTGATTGATGCCATCTGTAAAGCATGAAGGAGGCAATGTGGTGGTCTGGGGGTGCTTTGGTGGTGATAAAGTGGGAGATGCATATAGGGTAAAATGGATCTTGATAAAGGAAGGCTATTACTGCATTTCCCAATGTCATGCCATACCACGTGGATGGCATTTATTTTTTAGTTAATTTCCTCCTACAGCAGGACAGTGACCAAAAGCAAGAATTGTTTAGGAAAGAAGCAGTAAGCTGGTATTCTGTTATAATGGAGGGGTCAGCACAGTCCCCGGGTATCAATCCTATTGCGCTGTTGTGGGAGCAGCTTGACCATATGGTATGTGAGAAGTGCTCATCGAGCCAAACCAACTGGTGGGGCAAAATCTCTCCCGATTACCCCAAAAATCTGATAACTAGAATGCCAAACGACTACAGGGCTGTATTTGCCTGGACTCTCTGCGAGTTTCAAATCTCTATTATTGAGTATTTATGACACTATTCTTTTTCTACCTATTTGTTTGTCACGTATCCCTGTTTCTGACGAATGGGATTCGAGCCTTGATTCTATCTCTCGTTAGACACTTGACAAGCTTGACTTCTGACACATCTAATTAAATCCGCATCTTCCACAAATCCTCCCCGAGTTTAGTGATTTTCTTTGGCTTCGCCCGAGAATTTATTCCTTTGTTACAATTTGTAGCGTACATTTTTCACAGTGCAGCAACACTATTTCAGTATCAGTAAACTGTATATCATTAATTTTAATGAGTGTTTTACAGTAGTTACCAAGGCAGACCAGCTGCTTTAATAGTATCTCTGGATGAGAATCAGATGATATGGGCTCATAATCGCCTCGTGCATGTTTATAGGGCAGGTTGGGTACCATGGTTTTATAAACTGGCATTCATTGTGACCTGCTTGCTTTTTTATAGCCATATTAGAGGTCATTCTACTGGTTAATGATCTGATTTTGTATTATATTTAATGAAGGAAAGGCAGTGTTCATTTTCTCACCTTTGAAGGCACTGGATAGATGGTTGCCCACTTTCCAGGTACTTAATCCTAGAGCTACGGCATCTTTGGAAGGTTGGGTCACTAGGTCAACCTCCCTCCATCTCGACTGCCTTCCCCACAAGTCAGAAAAAATGCTTAGTGACCAGCAATTTTCAAGGTTGAGTTTGGGGTCCGATTGGTGGTCAAGACGAGCCCTTATCTTGATAAACAAACTCAGCTTTTAGTTAATACATCCTGGTGGGAGCTATATAACAGAAGTGAGGACCATATGAGTTGCAGGAGATGTGAACATTTTGGGAGCTATTTACTAAACAGTAAAGTTGAGGTGAAATGGACGTTTATTCTCTCCAACTTAACTAGAAACTGTCCTGGGACAAACTTTTTTCGAGTTTCTCCTGCTAAACAAATTAGCAAGTCAACGAGATGCAGTGCTGAGTTGATCATCTCACCTCACTTTTAGTGAATAACTCCCAACATCTCACTGACATGCATCGCGCAAGGCTTGGCAAACTTCTCCTGTTAGAAGAACAGAATAGACATAATGCGTTGCTTAACCTTTTTCATCTTTTTCTAGTCTGATTTTCATCCCACCTCAACTCCCCTGCACATCACTTTTAGCGAAAATTCTACAATATATTGTTTTCAGCACTTATGGGAAGAGATAGATAAAACTATATATATATATATATATATATATATATATATATATATATATATATATATATGTCTTTACTAAATATCAGTTCCTGTCTGAAAGAATGATTATCATGGTTTAACAGCCTGGGTCACCAATAAAATGCATGATACAACTTACCAGGAAAGGTTAAAGCATCTTAACATGTATAGCTTGGAGGAAAGACGTAACAGGGGGGATATGATACAAACATTTATATACATAAAGGGTATCAACACAGTAAGGGAGGAGAGTTTGTATGTCAGACACCAGCTTTAATAAAGTTTTATTAAGAGGAGAAAGTTTTGGAAATATCCAAGTTGTGGATCCAAGGCTGAACGTCCCCCTCGCTGCATGCGTCTATGTGTAATGTTCAGTGCAGAGTATAATTGTATTGTTTACTCAAAGCACCCCCCCCTACCTTTAATGAAGAGATAATATGAACTGAGACGCTTTACTCCGTTGCCATGACGACACACGCGAGCACTGAACCCGTGCCGCGGGAAGGAATTGGTTCAATGCTGTTTTTCTGGCTCACAATCTATTAGATATCCTGGTATCTGATTAAACCCAAGCAATGCATGAAGCTTACAATCACTGCGGTGCATGGGGGAACTGGGTGCCAGCCTCAGGGAGAGGCTGTTATATGATAAGGTTTGAGACTGCGTCCTGGTGCTAGACAGACACTGCATCCTGGTGCTAGACAGACACTGCATCCTGGTACTAGACAGACACTGCATCCTGGTGCTAGACAGACACTGCATCCTGGTGCTAGACAGACACTGCATCCTGCTGCTAGACAGATACTGCATCCTGGTGCTAGACAGACACTGCATCCTGGTGCTAGACAGACACTGCATCCTGCTGCTAGACAGATACTGCATCCTGGTGCTAGACAGACAATGCATCCTGGTGCTAAACAGACACTGCATCCTGGTGCTAGACAGACACTGCATCCTGGTGCTAGACAGATACTGCATCCTGGTGCTAGACAGACACTGCATCCTGGTGCTAGACAGACACTACATCCTGGTGCTAGACAGACACTAGATCCTGCTGCTAGACAGACACTGCATCCTGCTGCTAGACAGACACTGTATCCTGCTGCTAGACAGACACTGCATCCTGGTGCTAGACAGACACTGCATCCAGGTGCTAGACAGACACTGTATCCTGGTGCTAGACAGATACTGCATCATGGTGCTAGACAGACACTGCATCCTGGTGCTAGACTGACACTGGATCCTGGTGCTAGACAGACACTGAATCCTGGTGCTAGACAGACACTGCATCATGGTGCTAGACAGATACTGCATCCTGGTGCTAGACAGATACTGCATCCTGGTGCTAGACTGACACTGCGTCCTGGTGCTAGACAGACACTGCATCCTGGTGCTAGACAGATACTGCATCCTGGTGCTAGACTGACACTGCATCCTGGTGCTAGACAGACACTACATCCTGGTGCTGGACAGACACTGCATCCTGGTGCTGGACAGACACTGCATCCTGGTGCTAGACAGACACTGCATCATGGTGCTAGACAGACACTGCATCCTGGCGCTAGACAGACACTGCATCCTGGCGCTAGACAGACACTTCATCCTGGCGCTAGACAGACACTTCATCCTGGTGCTAGACAGACACTGCATCCTGGTGCTAGACAGAAACTGCATCCTGGTGCGAGACAGATACTGCATCCTGGTGCTAGACAGACACTGCATCCTGGTGCTAGACAGACATGCACCCTGGTGCAAGACAGACACTGCATCCTGGTGCTAGACAGACATGCACCCTGGCGCTAGACAGATACTGCATCCTGGTGCGAGACAGACACTTCATCCTGGTGCTAGACAGATACTGCATCCTGGTGCCAGACAGACACTTCATCCTTGTGCTAGACAGACACTGCATCCTGGTGCTAGACAGACACTGCATCCTGGTGCTAGACAGATACTGCATCCTGGTGCGAGACAGACACTTCATCCTGGTGCTAGACAGATACTGAATCCTGGTGCTAGACAGACACTGCATGATGGTGCAAGACAGACACTGCATCCTGGTGCTAGACAGACACTGCATCCTGGTGCTAGACAAACACTGCATCCTGGTGCTAGACAGACACTGCATCCTGGTGCTAGACAGACACTGCATCCTGTTGCTAGACAGACACAGTATCCTGCTGCTAGACAGACACAGTATCCTGCTGCTAGACAGACACTAGATGATGGTGCTAGACAGACACTGAATCCTGGTGCTAGACAGACACTGCATCCTTCTGCTAGACAGACACAGCATCCTGGTTCTAGACAGATATTGCATCCTGGTGCTAGACAGATACTGCATCCTGTCGCTAGACAGACACTGCATCCTGGCTCTAGACAGATACTATATCCTGGTGCTAGACAGACACTGCATCCTGGTGCTAGACAGACACTGCATCCTGGTGCTAGACAGATACTGCATCCTGGTGCTAGACAGACACTGTATCCTGGTGCTAGACAGACACTGAATCCTGGTGCTAGACAGACACTGCATCCTGCTGCTAGACAGACACTGCATCCTGGTGATAGACAGACACTACATCCTGGTGATAGACAGACACTACATTCTGGTGCTAGACAGACACTGCATCCTGGTGCTAGACAGACACTGCATCCTGGTTCTAGACAGACAATGCATCATGGTGCTAGACAGACATGCATCCTGGTGCTAGACAGACACTGAATCCTGGTGCTAGACAGACACTGAATCCTGGTGCTAGACAGACACTGCATCCTGGTGCTAAACAGACACTGCGTCCTGGTGCTAGACAGACACTGAATCCTGGTGCTAGACAGACACTGCATCCTGCTGCTAGACAGACATGCATTCTGGTGCTAGACAGACACTACATCCTGGTGCTAGACAGGCACTGCATCGTGGTGCTAGACAGACACTGCATCGTGGTGCTAGACAGACACTGCATCCTGGTGCTAGACAGACACTGCATCGTGGTGCTAGACAGACACTGCATCCTGGTGCTAGACAGACACTGCATCCTGGTGCTAGACAGACACTGCATCCTGGTGCTAGACACACACAGTCCTAGAGTTTGATTTGGTTTTGAAGTGTTTCCCAGGGTTCTGTGGCGGGTGGGACATTTCATCCTGAATGGAAATGTAAGGGCTTTAAATGTGAAAGAGCTAACTGAAGGGAAATGAAAAGGCAATTGCAAACTTAAGGGCAAAGTAGCCAACTTGTAAAAAAAACCAAAAAAAAAACTCTCATTCAGCTACCCTACAAACTGTGCTTTGTTGGCCTTAATTTTGGAATTCACTTGTCAATTTCCTGTAATTCCCCCTTTCATGAATACAATCCCTCCATGTCAGTGCATCCTTGAGGTCCTGAAGTGAACTTTATATTGGAGAGCTCTCAGGCTTCTGAATCAGACTCTCATTTAGACTTTTTTTTATTTTTTTTCAATTTTTATCAATCTTTAATGTTTTTAAATTTTTTTTTTTAACCAAACAAGTCATTGCAACATTAATGCTTAACAGATATGTTTAACAGCTTTATAACAATCGGCAACAGCTGATTTAGACTTGATTTCAAAGCATCCTTTACTCCATAAGGGAGATCAGTCACTCTATTGCTAGACTGCAACTAGAGGCAGATACATCGCAGATAAAAAAAAAAAAAAAAAAAGCCCAAACTAGCCCTAGATCTAAATTAAACCTAAATTTAGGGTTAGGGTTGCACTTAGGGTTACAGTTGGGTTAGGGATAAAGTTTGGGTTAATACTAGGGATTGATTTAGGGTTAGAGTGATTATTAGGGGTGGGGTTTAAAGGTCACTGTAGTAGTAAATGGTTAGGAAAAAAAAACCACCACTTTAAGTTATTGCCATATAACTTGCAAAAAAACATGTAAAAATGGGCTTTTTTAAAAATGTTTTATTTTATTTATTAACATGGGCTTTTCTAAACTCAGAACAAATATTAGAATCTATTTGGCAAGTTTATGTATTTGCATTTGTAGATGTGTAAAAGATTGTAAATGTAAAAGTTAAAAAGTGTTGGTGGGGCGTAAAATGTTATTATAGTATCTAAAGAAAGCTCTTTTTATGGAGAAAAATCCGTATATAATATGTGTGGGTACCTTAAATGAAAAGATAACAATTACAGCTAAACACAAACATCACAGAAATGTTAAAGCAGCCACTGTCACAAAGGGAACAACAATGTCAAAAACAATCCTGTCACTAAGGTTGATTGACATGATTTATAAAATGTATACTTTTAAAGCTGATTGGCATCATATATAACGTTGATGCATTTAAAACTGATTGACATGATATATACAGTTTATGCATTTAAAGCTGTTTTAACATGATATACAAAGTTTATACATTTAGGTTAAAAAAATACTTATGTCCATCAAGTTCAACCCTTCTACCTATCAATCCTGAAGGCTAAAACCCCTAAGGAAGCTATTTCTAATTTTGCCTCCTAGAGGGAAAAATTCCTTCTTGACTCCAAAGGGCAGTCAGATTTCTCCTTGGATCAATAAGCTCTATTATTAATGCTTATTCTATTATTAATAGCCCTGTATGTTCTGCTTTTCCATGTTTAAATGCATCTATTGTAGTTGATAGCACTACCTCTCTTGGCAGCGAGTTCCATAACTTTATTGTCCTTACCGTAAAGAATCCCTTCCTTTGCTGTCTATGAAATCTTTGCTCTTCCAGTCTCAGGGGGTGACCTCTTGTTCTTTGTACCTTTCTGTTAATGAACAGGTCACTGGAGAGCTCTTTATATTGGCCCTGCACATATTTATATAATGTTATCATATCCCCTCTGAGACGCCTTTCTTCTAACATATATAAATGCAACTTTTTTGTCTCTCTTCATAACTAAGATCCTCCAATCCCCTTATTCATTTTGTAGCCCCCGCTCTGAGTGGCGTGCACATGTTGACACTATCTGGTTGGCCGTTCCATGCCAGCCTTCAGACCGGCTGTGTCTCAGACTGCCTGTGTCTCAGACTGGCTGTGTCTCAGACTGGCTGTGTCTCAGACTGGCTGTGTCTCAGAGACTGGCTGTGTCTCAGACTGGCTGTGTCTCAGAGACTGGCTGTGTCTCAGACTGGCTGTGTCTCAGACGGCTGTGTCTCAGACTGGCTGTGTCTCAGAGGGCTGTGTCTCAGACTGGCTGTGTCGCAGACTGGCTGTGTCTCAAACTGCTGTGTCTCAGACTGGCTGTGTCTCAGACTGGCTGTGTCTCAGACTGGCTGTGTCTCAGACTGGCTGTGTCTCAGAGACTGGCTATGTCTCAGACTGGCTGTGTCTCAGACGGCTGTGTCTCAGACTGGCTGTGTCTCAGAGGGCTGTGTCTCAGAGGGCTGTGTCTCAGACTGGCTGTGTCTCAGACTGGCTGTGTCTCAAACGGCTGTGTCTCAGACTGGCTGTGTCTCAGACTGGCTGTGTCTCAGAGGGCTGTGTCTCAGACTGGCTGTGTCTCAGAGGGCTGTGTCTCAGACTGGCTGTGTCTCAGACTGGCTGTGTCTCAAACGGCTGTGTCTCAGACTGGCTGTGTCTCAGACTGCTGTGTCTCCTACACGTCGGATTTAAAGCAGGACATGTATTTTAATCAAAGGTTCAAGAAACATTTAATTGATATCGATGTAGTGGCCACTTTAATACATTTCCTTGTTTCAGTATAGTGGAGGGTGGGGGGTTTATTACGCATACATAAATAAGTTGCTCTAAGTATAACACCAGGAATATTGAACAACAGTGTTCTTTTTATTTGGCTTCTCCTTTGTTTTCACTGGACTCCAGCTTTGTCAGTCCAGCACCTCTTTGTAACCGGTTTCCCTGGGGCTGATAAGGTCACAGGAACCAAAGAAGTGGAATGTCACCTGATGCATTTTGTGCCTGTATCGATCCACGACTAAATGCCATAAAGGCACGAAACGCGTCAGGTAACTTTCCACTCCTTGGATTCGTGTATGCCTGTTTCTACTGTGGAAAGAATTTGTTTGTATCCTACTTTCTATGATTAAATTTTTTTAAAGCCAGAGCTGCTTGACGCTCTCTTCTCTATGTCGCTGCCCGGAGCCTCGGTTTCCTCGTCCCCTCCTGCTCACACCAGTGGAATATACCTTCCTGCCATACCCACCCCCCCCCCCCCCCCCGTTCTGGAGCTCTGGAGCTCTCCACTGATCAGTTCACACGTCCGTAATTCATGAGAAACCACGCGTTTCACCTCATCATCATAGTGCACCTCCACATATCCAGACAGAGGGAGGTCCTTACGGAAAGGATGCCCTTTACAAACAAATATCTGGGTGATTGGCAAAAAATAGTCCAAAGGCTAGTGGAGCGAATCCAAAGATGGAAGGAGCATCCGACCAGGGTTGGGATAACTAGTATTGAGCTTGTAAACCCTTTCTACTGATGCAGTCTGTACTGGGACTTTATAGTGAGGAGTCAGGAGTTAGAAAGTAATAAAAGATATCTTAAATTATCACACCACGTTATACAGCAGCCGAGACTGGGATGCCTTGGTGACTGCTTCCGTTTTATTGCATCTCCAATATACCTTGCTAAGTGGCACTTAAGGGGAATATTTAAGACACCAATGATGCAACAATTATGATTATCCCATTATCCTATTAATTAGCCCGGCACATCTTCAAAGAGCCGCACTTAGATGGATGCAAGAAAAATGAAAATCCATTTATACTAGATTGACCTTATTGAAGCACTTGGAAAAAATTGTATCTGGAAGTTAAATGCCTTTTTATTTTTTTCTTCCCACTAACTAATTTCACACATGCTGTTGCCTCCCTGGGCCCTCGAAAAACAAAACAACTGTTTGCTATTTTCCTCTGAATAATTGACAATTGGTATTTTATTTTCACCTTTTTATCCTTAACCATTTTCATGTTCTAGAGGCCAGTGAAAGACAATCATTTCCAACAATATTTCTCATGTGACATCTAACACATGTTTAGGGTAATATAGTAATCTATATTATATCTAATCTAAGTATTATAGGTCTGCAATATAATATGAAAGATCAACAAGACGGGGGAGGACAATGTATCCCCGCCTAATATTCTGCCTTACTGATGACTGCACTCTCTAACATTCTATCGGATGTCTGTACTCTCTAACATTCTGTCTATATGATGACTGCACTCTCTAACATGCTGTCTATCTGATTACTGCACTCTTTAACATTCTGCCTGTATGAAAACTGCACTCTCTAACATTCTGTCTATCTGATGACTGCACTCTCTAACATTCTGCCTGTATGAAAACTGCACTCTTTAACATTTTGTCTATATGATGACTGCACTCTCTAACATTCTGCCTGTATGAAAACTGCACTCTCTAACATTCTGTCTATCTGATGAATGCACTCTCTAACATGCTGTCTAGCTGATGACTGCACTCTTTAACATTCTGTCTATCTGAAAACTGCACTCTCTAACATGCTGTCTATCTGATTACTGCACTCTTTAACATTCTGTCTATCTGATTACTGCACTCTTTAACATTCTGCCTGTATGAAAACTGCACTCTCTAACATTCTGTCTATCTGATGACTGCACTCTCTAACATTCTGCCTGTATGAAAACTGCACTCTTTAACATTTTGTCTATATGATGACTGCACTCTCTAACATTCTGCCTGTATGAAAACTGCACTCTCTAACATTCTGTCTATCTGATGAATGCACTCTCTAACATGCTGTCTAGCTGATGACTGCACTCTTTAACATTCTGTCTATCTGATGACTGCACTCTCTAACATTCCGTCCATCTGATGACTGCACTCTCTAACATTCTGTCTGTATGAAAACTGCACTCTCTAACATTCTGTCTATCTGATGACTGCACTCTCTAACATGCTGTCTATCTGATGACTGCACTCTCTAACATGCTGTCTATCTGATGACTGCACTCTTTAACATTCTGTCTATCTGATGACTGCACTCTCTAACATTCCGTCCATCTGATGACTGCACTCTCTAACATTCTGTCTGTATGAAAACTGCACTCTCTAACATTCTGTCTATCTGATGACTGCACTGTCTAACATGCTGTCTATCTGATGACTGCACTCTCTAACATGCTGTCTATCTGATGACTGCACTCTCTAACATTCTGTCTATCTGATGACTGCACTCTCTAACATTCAGTCTATATGATTACTGCACTCTCTAACTTTCCGTCCATCTGATGACTGCACTCTCTAACATTCTGTCTGTATGAAAACTGCACTCTCTAACATTCTGTCTATCTGATGACTGCACTCTCTAACATGCTGTCTATCTGATGACTGCACTCTTTAACATTCAGTCTATATGATTACTGCACTCTCTAACATTCTGTCTGTATGAAAACTGCACTCTCTAACATTCTGTCTATCTGATGACTGCACTCTCTAACATGCTGTCTATTTGATAACTGCACTCTCTAACATTCTGTCTATCTGATGACTGCACTCTCTAACATTCTGTCTATCTGATGACTGCACTCTCTAACATGCTGTCTATCTGAAAACTGCACTCTCTAACATGCTGTCTATCTGATGACTGCACTCTCTAACATTCTGTCTATCTGATGACAGTACTATCTAAAACTACATGTTAGATTTATAATACAAATATCACCTATTAATGGCACAGTCTCTTCTAACTCCTCACAATATGCAAAAAAGAGATGGGTGAGCAAAAACCAAAAATGGACTCGGAGAGTTTATTAAACTCACTGTAATATAAAAGTGTCTAACTACACTGGCATGCACCAGATTAAACCAATAAGCGAACCGCGTTGTGTTCCACCCATCCCAGAAGAGGAATACCGAGAGCTGGTTTGTAATCATGCTCCCTTTCTCGTCCTTTTCGAAGATAAGTGTTCTGGGATTGTGATTTCTGTATCTACCCCTGAGGGGTTCCACATGTGCCATATACTGAGCTCTGCTCAGCAATATGTGACTTACTGCATTTGGGGGCATTAACCTCGGGAATTTCTCTTCATTACAATATTGCACTATGTTTGTTTTCTTTCTTTTATATTTGTCATTAATCACTGGCACTGAGACAAGAAGAAGAATATACCTCAAAATAAGTATAAGGTTTAACAGATACACGTGGTGTGTCCTAAAGTCACAAGCGTGGCAGCTTACTTTCTTTTGTTGGCCACTTTTTTTTACAAATTTGTGGCAAGTGTGTCTGGGCTGCAGCTGGTATAGCCCACTTCTTGTTAATAGAAAGCTCTATTGGGAATTTGAAGCGCTGTTTATCACACTTAATCTATTCTAGCTACACCGGCAGCTCTGGAAAAAGTCACTAACACCTCTCCACTGTGTCTGGAAAACAAAAGAAAACAAAAACAAAAGAAAACAGAGCACATAGTATAGAACACTACAGATTATAGAAACTATATATGAAAAGATCTAGGAGTTAAAAACCAAAAATCAACACATCGTCATAGAGTGAAAAAAATTAAACTAGTGTAATAGATAAAACACACAATATAATCAATAAATACTGAGATCACACATAAATTTGGTTTGTTTTTATACACAATTCATGTGTGGTCACAGTATTTATTGATTATTTTGTGTACTTTATCTACATCGTTACACTAGTTTGGATGTATATATTCTTTGTTCTCTTTGTTGAGATCACTATATATTTTATTTTGATTTGTGGAAGCACATACAGTGTTTTTGAATTACTTTGTGGCATTCATCTTGTTAGTTTTTCTACACAATTTCTGTGTGTGTGTATTTTTTTCATTCCATCACGGTGTGCTGATTTTTGGATTCACAGTGTGTTTTTCACTACTTTTTTAACCTCTTCCCGACTATAGGACATTCTATGCCGCCCTATTTTTTTCTGTCCCCAAAAGACGCTAGGACAGCATAGAACGGCCTGCGTTTAACAGCTCCTCGCAGCTCCCCCGCGATGAGCTGTGCTCGTATCCTGTCTGACCTGTATCACCTGTCTGATGAGATCACTTTGAGCAGCCTCAGACTGACAGGGAAAATGTAGCAGATGCTCAAAGTGAGCACTGGCTACATTTCACCAAACCACGCCGTGCTTGAACTTGTGCTCTGCACTCTAGTTTTTTTTTTTTTCGTTTTTTTTTTTGTAACTCCTCACAAATCCCGGGATTTTTCATCAGCTTTGCAGGTTCTGAACAGACCCCCCCCCCCCCCTTTTAAAATGAAAAGATGCAGATGCATGCCTATTTTATCTCAGTGAATATTTCGGGGGGTGATATTGGGGCAAGCACCCTGTTGTTTACTGTTTTCACCACTAATATATGTTGGGGCGATGTAGATACCAGTTACCTCCTGATGGGGTATGAAGATTTAGGTCATTTTCTATTGATAAGTAGCACGGCCAGACACATTCTTATATAGGGTGAACGTCCAGGAAGAATGATATAGGATAAAGGATGTAAACTGACCAGTGGTTTAATATCTTCACATAGAAAGATGTTCTATACCATCCTACAATCAAATGGCCTTGGGACGGCATGGGACGTCCTCCGCTCTGTAGACCTCGGTTAGAAGAAGCCACTGTGAGTTAACATTTTACCAAATCATGCCCGAACATACAGGTTTCACGAGGTTTCGGCAGCCACCCACAGAGTCCCTGTGTCCCTGGCTCCCAATCACTCTGTAATAGGGGCCAGGAACAGAAACACATACACACAGGATAAACACATTAACAGAATAACATACAGTACATTGAACAACATGGGGTACATTTTTCTAACATTTGCTGTTATTTAAAAAACTGTCAAAATTGTAATAATGTATATACTGTGGAGAAAACTCATAAACACACAGAGTAGTGATTTGTTTTAAAGGCTCAGTTTCCCCCTAACTTATTATCTATGTGTTTTACGTGTGTTTCATATATAGACAATTACCTTACTTTTATTTTAAAACAATTTTCAATTGTCCTGTATTTTTACACTGAAAAGTAATTTCACCGGGCCTTCTAAATTCACTGACTCCCAAGAAGGAGGGGCTTGGAGGGATCGGCGGGGCTTCTAAATTCACTGGCTCCCAAGAAGGAGGAGCTTGGAGAGATGGGCGGGGCTTGGAGACAAAGGCAGGGCTGTTCCTAGAAGAACAGGAATAATTACACTGCACTTTATTTGCAATTTTTAGGAGAATTCGTTTTTTTTTACTCTATGATTAGTGTTGAGCGAACCCGAACCGCACTGTTCGGGTTCGTACCGAACATTACGGTTTTTGGACCCCGGACCCGAACACGGACATTTCACTGTATGTTCGGGTTATAGTTCGGGTTCGGCGATTACATTGTAGATATAAATAGAGTCTTCATTCATAAGAATAGGGACTCTATTTCGATTTATAGCATACCAATAGCATTACATGTATTACATAAACCGAAAGTCTAAAAAACCGAAAGAGATTCGGTTTATAGACTTTCGGTTTATGTAATACATGTAATGCTATTGCTATTCTATAAACCGAAATAAAGTCCCCATTCATAAGAATAGGTCAATTGACCTATTTGTATGAATGGGGACACTCTTACCCACATTTTATTTCATTTTCCAGCCCTCTAGCCCTTTCCAGGACTTTTTTAGAGGCATTTTAGTGGCCAAAAGTCCGTGTCCCCATTGACTTCAATGGGGTTCGGGGGTCAAGTTCGGGGTCAAGTTCGAGCACGGACCCGGACATTTTTTTCGAAGTTTGGCAGAACCTGCCGAACCCGAACATCCAGGTGTCCGCTCAACTCTATCCATGAAGCATTTTTTCTAAAAAAATGTTTTTTTAGGACACATTTGGTGGAGATGCATCTTTCAGTATAGAAGGGAGAGCATTATCTATCATGCAGAAAGACGATTACATGATGTATGTCTGTGTGTGCTCTCATGGAACGAGAGATCGGGGTTCATTTGAGGGCAAAATGGGCTATCAGATGATTCGATTTAAGGATGGACTGTTTTGGATATAGCCTGGTATCAGACATGGCTAAATGTACAGTTATATACTGCACCCGTTAAACTTTCAATCCTTTAATTGATGTAAGAACACATTTCACAGCATAAATAGGATAAGTCATGACGTGGGCTTGTATCCCATACTGGAAGACATAATGGAGCGGCTTTATACAAACCCCAGCTGATAAGAAACGCGGAGGTATTATATACGACAGAGATTGCACTTTTTACATCCATGCTTATGCTCTTATTGTGTGTTGGAGACGGTTAGTTTTATTTCCATTCCTCTTTATACACATTGTAGGAACAAATAGAATTCCTTGGTACTCGATATCAGTGAGGTCATTATATTCCCCAACCGCCAGTGCCCATCCTCACAGTATATATACCCTGTGCAGGCGCCAGCTTTACCAAATAGCGGATCACCGTACACACCAAAAGGAATAGTCAAACAGTACTCAATAACAAACAGTGCTCAATAACAAACAGTGCTCAACAAACTTGCTTCAGCAAGTCCACAAATTGAAAAAAATAAACAGAATTCCTCGGCACTCGTTACCAGTGAGGTTAAATGTTATTATGTCAGCTGGAGGTTGTGTAATAATATTTGACCTCGCTGGTATCGAGTGTTGATCAGTTCTGTTTATTTGTACACTTCGGGTGGAGCCCCATTTCGAACACTGCTTGTTATTGAGTGCCATTTGACTATTTCTTTTGACTATTCTTTTTTATACATTGGCCAGCACCAGTATGGAGTGTGCCCAGTTACCCAGAATTCCATTTACTTCCCAGGTAGCGCAAAAGCTCCACATTTTAGAGATGCTATTTCTCTATGCACCACTTTTAGACATTGTGTATTCCGTCTTTCTGTGTGATGATTATGAACAGAAATTCACATTTATTTATTTCTTGTCCTTGTCCGACCATTATCAGCCCCCAAATCACCTGCTTGTAGCCAGACGAGAGATTGTGGCCCCCATACCACCTGCCCTTGCATTACTGGCAGGCCGGGAAAAAAAGTAACTTGAGGCAAATGTTAGGGCAAAGGCCGGTATTTTTTTTAAGATCCAGTGGTAACCCATGGTGTGCAGCCTGTACCTCAAAATCAACTGCCCTCTTTAACCAGACCTGCCCGGGGCATAGATTATCCATTCTGGCCTCTCTGGCAGTCTGCAGCACAGACATTTGCAGCAATTCAGAATACACTCTGGGCACATGGAGAGAGAGATGCTATCACATAACCTCATAACCTCTGAATATACCTAGGACTCTGCTAATAAAGACACCAGCTCCTGCAAAGCACACCGCCCCATCGTCAATGCATATTGCTCACTGCAGTGAATATCTCCTGTAATTTTACTGCAAACTGTATTATAAAAACAAACTCTGTGCAGCTATTAGTAAAAACCACTGGATTACAGTTCATTCCACTTAAATTAAACCATTTTTTTGACAGACAACCAGTTTCAAAGCAATAAGTGTTTTCCCTGGGACCAAATATATTAAATTAAAAAAACAACAAAAAAAAAAAACAGTTTTTACAGCTGGATCTAAATGTCACTCATAACAGATGCCCAGGGCTTTGTTTAACCAGGTAGGTTCTCTTCTAAATGCAAAGGGGGGTGTAATCTTGTAAAGAATGATCCGCAGCAATTTAATTCCATGTTCTCTGACTGTCAGATAGTTTTTAATAATACGGTAATAGACTCGCTAGAAAGGATTTTTTTTTAGTAATCTCTGTGTCTCGCATTCCAGCCTCGTTCTGCTCTGTTCTTGTTTGACTTCTGTTTGAAATGAATTTAACGCCTTCTACCCCTGACCCCTCCCCCTGCGCCCTGCTAGATAAATAGCAGGAAAAGACCAATCTATTTAATTTGGAGCTTTGCACAAGTGATTTTTCCCCGGTAGCTATTATTTAAGAAGATGCATGGAAACTAATGAAAATAGTAATGCAGTAACTGATGTAGACTATATTTCCTTCAACCTTGGCTTATGAAATAGTTTTGAGAGATAATTACCTTGGGGTGTGTGGCGAATGTGTTATTTTGGAGATAAGGTGGGGTAAATCATTTCTATAGGAGCGGTATGGTCACTGGGAGATGTCTCTGGTATATATGATAAATTAAAAGGATCTTGACTGCACCACTGCCAAAGGTGATCCAAACAGTTATGAGACTTACACATGAAGGAAAATGCGTCAGCACCAGACGCCACTAATTAATACATAACTTTTCAGTTATTAAAATAGACATTAAAGGAGAACTGTCAGCAAAAAAATGAAGTTCTGGTTAATTGAAAGATTGTATCAAGTGTAGGTAATGTGAAATAGAAATGCTATAATGACAGAATACAAATAAAGTACAATATTGAGCCCGCTGCAGGCACTTGCAGCGGGATCCCACCTGTCAGATGAGGACACCTTGAGAGGCCTCAGTCTGACAGGGGTAATGTAGCTGGTGCTCAAAACGAACACCGGCTACATTTCTCTATATCGTGCCGGGCACGCCTCTGTGACTTCACACGTGACGTCCGGAGGTCTCGCGATTCTTTGGCAGGGAAACACAGGGTCTATTAAGACCCTGATCGGACCTCTGCCATAGTGTTCCTGGCTACCGATCTCCTTGTGATCGGTGGCCAGGAAGAAATTGTGACGTCTTGGTGCTTGCGTCATTTGGGACGCGAGCACCATGCGTCACGAAGGGGTTAAGCACCTGTCAGGAGTCAATCCGGTGGTTTTCATAAAGAGCCAGGATGAGGTCCAATGTGAGCTTCGTGGGAAGATCAGTAGAAGCTACAAATCTGACATCAATGATACAGTTTTATCATTATTTACATTTAACAGGCATGAAAAAGTAGGACTTTTCACAAGGACAAAACGAGAATCAGAAACTGGTTGTTACTATTCAGCACCTACACAACTCACAGAGGAGCAGAGACATCTGCCAATACACAATGGCCAAACTGATATAATTATTATAATGAGGGGCTGCTCTATAACTCCCATTCTTTGTACTATTCACGTTTTAGGGAAATCATTCCATCAGACAGGTGGTCCAGTCAATACGAGTGATTCCCCTACTCTCTGGCATGTGGCTTATTCATGCTTTCCTTGATGTAGCCTGATGTAGCCTGATGTAGCACTGCTTTAATCAACCTATGTAGAGGAACGGAAGTTACTGTGTATTGTAACATTCTGGCAGACGAGCTGGAAGCCCGGGGAAAAGATTTATTGATCTATGTATCGGAAACGAGAGAGTCTACATAATATATCCCAAACCGTTCCACAATGGATCCTGATTCAATAACAGCCAAATCGAACTGATCCCTAAAAAGCATAGAATTTCGGTTTCGAGACATGCGTTTATAAACCCTGAATACAGTTTCGGACTTTGGATCAGTGACGCATTACGGACATTTTAATTTTCCTTTTTTTACCAGGTGAATTTAAATGAAAACGTTAAATAAAACAAATAGAAAAAAAAAATTCAGAGTGATCCTTTAATAAGCAATTATTTGGTACTTGGTTAAAGGGTCTGTGACATTTAAAATGTGTTCGTACTGTGCGTCTACAGAACGATAAATGAAAAGGCTCTGCACAGAGAGGGCCATGTATAAAATCTCCCGTACTGCAAGGTGTCGTGAGAGGTATAAAAAGGTGACATTTGTTATGTATAACAGCATTGCAGTGTTTGGAGAAGATCAATAAACAGGTGCAAATTAGCACTTAATACATTGGCTGTGCCGGCACAATGATACATTATTTATACATTGGCTGCGCTGGCACAATGATACATTATTTATACATTGGCTGCGCTGGCACAATGATACATTATTTATACATTGGCTGCGCTGGCACAATGATACATTATTTATACATTGGATGTGCTGGCACAATGATACATTATTTATACATTGGATGTGCTGGCACAATGATACATTATTTATACATTGGATGTGCTGGCACAATGATACATTATTTATACATTGGATGTGATGGCACAGTGATACATTATTTATACATTGGATGTGCCGGCACAATGATACATTATTTATACATTGGCTGTGCTGGCACAATGATACATTATTTATACATTGGCTGTGATGGCACAATGATACATTATTTATACATTGGATGTGCTGGCACAATGATACATTATTTATACATTGGATGTGAGGGCACAATGATACATTATTTATACATTGGCTGTGATGGCACAATGATACATTATTTATACATTGGCTGTGCTGGCACAATGATACATTATTTATACATTGGCTGTGATGGCACAATGATACATTATTTATACATTGGATGTGCTGGCACAATGATACATTATTTATACATTGGATGTGATGGCACAATGATACATTATTTATACATTGGCTGTGATGGCACAATGATACATTATTTATACATTGGATGTGATGGCACAATGATACATTATTTATACATTGGATGTGATGGCACAATGATACATTATTTATACATTGGATGTGATGGCACAATGATACATTATTTATACATTGGATGTGATGGCACAGTGATACATTATTTATACATTGGATGTGATGGCACAATGATACATTATTTATACATTGGATGTGATGGCACAGTGATACATTATTTATACATTGGATGTGATGGCACAATGATACATTATTTATACATTGGATGTGATGGCACAATGATACATTATTTATACATTGGATGTGATGGCACAATGATACATTATTTATACATTGGATGTGATGGCACAATGATACATTATTTATACATTGGATGTGCTGCACAATGATACATTATTTATACATTGGCTGTGCTGGCACAATGATACATTATTTATACATTGGATGTGCTGGCACAATGATACATTATTTATACATTGGATGTGATGGCACAGTAATACATTATTTATACATTGGATGTGCTGGCACAATGATACATTATTTATACATTGGATGTGATGGCACAGTGATACATTATTTATACATTGGCTGCGCTGGCACAATGATACATTATTTATACATTGGATGTGATGGCACAGTGATACATTATTTATACATTGGATGTGATGGCACAATGATACATTATTTATACATTGGATGTGCTGGCACAATGATACATTATTTATACATTGGATGTGATGGCACAATGATACATTATTTATACATTGGATGTGATGGCACAGTGATACATTATTTATACATTGGCTGTGATGGCACAATGATACATTATTTATACATTGTATGTGATGGCACAGTGATACATTATTTATACATTGGCTGTGATGGCACAATGATACATTATTTATACATTAACTGCCATGGCACAATGATACATTATTTATACATTGGATGTGCCGGCACAATGATACATTATTTATACATTGGATGTGCCGGCACAATGATACATTATTTATACATTGGATGTGCCGGCACAATGATACATTATTTATACATTGGCTGCGCTGGCACAATGATACATTATTTATACATTGGATGTGATGGCACAATGATACATTATTTATACATTGGATGTGCCGGCACAATGATACATTATTTATACATTGGATGTGCTGGCACAATGATACATTATTTATACATTGGATGTGATGGCACAATGATACATTATTTATACATTGGATGTGATGGCACAATGATACATTATTTATACATTGGATGTGATGGCACAATGATACATTATTTATACATTGGATGTGATGGCACAATGATACATTATTTATACATTGGATGTGCTGCACAATGATACATTATTTATACATTGGCTGTGCTGGCACAATGATACATTATTTATACATTGGATGTGCTGGCACAATGATACATTATTTATACATTGGATGTGATGGCACAGTAATACATTATTTATACATTGGATGTGCTGGCACAATGATACATTATTTATACATTGGATGTGATGGCACAGTGATACATTATTTATACATTGGCTGCGCTGGCACAATGATACATTATTTATACATTGGATGTGATGGCACAGTGATACATTATTTATACATTGGATGTGATGGCACAATGATACATTATTTATACATTGGATGTGCTGGCACAATGATACATTATTTATACATTGGATGTGATGGCACAATGATACATTATTTATACATTGGATGTGATGGCACAGTGATACATTATTTATACATTGGCTGTGATGGCACAATGATACATTATTTATACATTGTATGTGATGGCACAGTGATACATTATTTATACATTGGCTGTGATGGCACAATGATACATTATTTATACATTAACTGCCATGGCACAATGATACATTATTTATACATTGGATGTGCCGGCACAATGATACATTATTTATACATTGGATGTGCCGGCACAATGATACATTATTTATACATTGGATGTGCCGGCACAATGATACATTATTTATACATTGGCTGCGCTGGCACAATGATACATTATTTATACATTGGATGTGATGGCACAATGATACATTATTTATACATTGGATGTGCCGGCACAATGATACATTATTTATACATTGGATGTGCTGGCACAATGATACATTATTTATACATTGGATGTGATGGCACAATGATACATTATTTATACATTGGATGTGATGGCACAATGATACATTATTTATACATTGGATGTGCTGGCACAGTGATACATTATTTATACATTGGATGTGATGGCACAATGATACATTATTTATACATTGGCTGCGCTGGCACAATGATACATTATTTATACATTGGCTGCGCTGGCACAATGATACATTATTTATACATTGGATGTGATGGCACAATGATACATTATTTATACATTGGCTGCGCTGGCACAATGATACATTATTTATACATTGGCTGCGCTGGCACAATGATACATTATTTATACATTGGATGTGATGGCACAATGATACATTATTTATACATTGGCTGCGCTGGCACAGTGATACATTATTTATACATTGGCTGTGATGGCACAGTGATACATTATTTATACATTGGATGTGCCGGCACAATGATACATTATTTATACATTGGCTGTGATGGCACAATGATACATTATTTATACATTGGCTGTGATGGCACAATGATACAATATTTATACATTGTATGTGCTGGCACAATGATACATTATTTATACATTGGATGTGATGGCACAATGATACATTATTTATACATTAGATGTGCCAACACAATGATACATTATTTATACATTGGATGTGATGGCACAATGATACATTATTTATACATTGGATGTGCTGGCACAATGATACATTATTTATACATTGGATGTGATGGCACAATGATACATTATTTATACATTGGATGTGATGGCACAATGATACATTATTTATACATTGGATGTGATGGCACAATGATACATTATTTATACATTGGGTGTTATGGCACAGTGATACATTATTTATACATTGGCTGCGCTGGCACAATGATACATTATTTATACATTGGATGTGATGGCACAATGATACATTATTTATACATTGGATGTGATGGCACAATGATACATTATTTATACATTGGGTGTGATGGCACAGTGATACATTATTTATACATTGGATGTGATGGCACAATGATACATTATTTATACATTGGATGTGCTGGCACAATGATACATTATTTATACATTGGATGTGCTGGCACAATGATACATTATTTATACATTGGATGTGCTGGCACAATGATACAGTATTTATACATTGGATGTGATGGCTCAATGATACATTATTTATACATTGGCTGCGCTGGCACAATGATACATTATTTATACATTGGATGTGATGGCACAATGATACATTATTTATACTTTGGGTGTTATGGCACAGTGATACATTATTTATACATTGGATGTGCTGGCACAATGATACATTATTTATACATTGGCTGTGATGGCACAATGATACATTATTTATACATTGGCTGTGCTGGCACAATGATACATTATTTATACATTGGCTGTGATGGCACAATGATACAATATTTATACATTGGATGTGCTGGCACAATGATACATTATTTATACATTGGATGTGATGGCACAATGATACATTATTTATACATTGGATGTGCCGGCACAATGATACATTATTTATACATTGGATGTGATGGCACAATGATACATTATTTATACATTGGATGTGCTGGCACAATGATACATTATTTATACATTGGATGTGATGGCACAATGATACATTATTTATACATTGGATGTGATGGCACAATGATACATTATTTATACATTGGATGTGATGGCACAATGATACATTATTTATACATTGGGTGTTATGGCACAGTGATACATTATTTATACATTGGCTGCGCTGGCACAATGATACATTATTTATACATTAAATGTGATGGCACAATGATACATTATTTATACATTGGATGTGATGGCACAATGATACATTATTTATACATTGGGTGTGATGGCACAGTGATACATTATTTATACATTGGATGTGATGGCACAATGATACATTATTTATACATTGGATGTGCTGGCACAATGATACATTATTTATACATTGGATGTGCTGGCACAATGATAAATTTTTTATACATTGGATGTGCTGGCACAATGATACAGTATTTATACATTGGATGTGATGGCTCAATGATACATTATTTATACATTGGCTGCGCTGGCACAATGATACATTATTTATACATTGGATGTGATGGCACAATGATACATTATTTATACTTTGGGTGTTATGGCACAGTGATACATTATTTATACATTGGATGTGCTGGCACAATGATACATTATTTATACATTGGCTGTGATGGCACAATGATACATTATTTATACATTGGCTGTGCTGGCACAATGATACATTATTTATACATTGGCTGTGATGGCACAATGATACATTATTTATACATTGGATGTGCTGGCACAATGATACATTATTTATACATTGGATGAGATGGCACAATGATACATTATTTATACATTGGCTGTGATGGCACAATGATACATTATTTATACATTGGATGTGATGGCACAATGATACATTATTTATACATTGGATGTGATGGCACAGTGATACATTATTTATACATTGGATGTGATGGCACAATGATACATTATTTATACATTGGATGTGCTGGCACAATGATACATTATTTATACATTGGATGTGATGGCACAATGATACATTATTTATACATTGGATGTGATGGCACAATGATACATTATTTATACATTGGCTGCGCTGGCACAATGATACATTATTTATACATTGGATGTGATGGCACAATGATACATTATTTATACATTGGGTGTTATGGCACAGTGATACATTATTTATACATTGGCTGCGCTGGCACAATGATACATTATTTATACATTGGATGTGATGGCACAATGATACATTATTTATACATTGGGTGTTATGGCACAGTGATACATTATTTATACATTGGCTGCGCTGGCACAATGATACATTATTTATACATTGGATGTGATGGCACAGTGATACATTATTTATACATTGGATGTGATGGCACAATGATACATTATTTATACATTGGATGTGATGGCACAGTGATACATTATTTATACATTGGCTGTGCTGGCACAATGATACATTATTTATACATTGGCTGCGCTGGCACAGTGATACATTATTTATACATTGGATGTGATGGCACAGTGATACATTATTTATACATTGGCTGTGCTGGCACAATGATACATTATTTATACATTGGCTGTGATGGCACAGTGATACATTATTTATACATTGGATGTGATGGCACAATGATACATTATTTATACATTGGATGTGATGGCACAATGATACATTATTTATACATTGGATGTGCTGGCACAATGATACATTATTTATACATTGGATGTGATGGCACAGTGATACATTATTTATACATTGGCTGTGATGGCACAATGATACATTATTTATACATTGGATGTGCTGGCACAATGATACATTATTTATACATTGGATGTGATGGCACAGTGATACATTATTTATACATTGGCTGTGATGGCACAATGATACATTATTTATACATTGGCTGCGCTGGCACAATGATACATTATTTATACATTGGATGTGATGGCACAGTGATACATTATTTATACATTGGCTGCGCTGTCACAATGATACATTATTTATACATTGGATGTGATGGCACAGTGATACATTATTTATACATTGGATGTGCAGGCACAATGATACATTATTTATACATTGGATGTGCTGGCACAATGATACATTATTTATACATTGGATGTGATGGCACAATGATACATTATTTATACATTGGATGTGATGGCACAATGATACATTATTTATACATTGGATGTGCTGGCACAGTGATACATTATTTATACATTGGATGTGATGGCACAATGATACATTATTTATACATTGGCTGCGCTGGCACAATGATACATTATTTATACATTGGCTGCGCTGGCACAATGATACATTATTTATACATTGGATGTGATGGCACAATGATACATTATTTATACATTGGCTGCGCTGGCACAATGATACATTATTTATACATTGGCTGCGCTGGCACAATGATACATTATTTATACATTGGATGTGATGGCACAATGATACATTATTTATACATTGGCTGCGCTGGCACAATGATACATTATTTATACATTGGATGTGATGGCACAATGATACATTATTTATACATTGGCTGCGCTGGCACAATGATACATTATTTATACATTGGATGTGATGGCACAGTGATACATTATTTATACATTGGCTGCGCTGGCACAATGATACATTATTTATACATTGGATGTGATGGCACAGTGATACATTATTTATACATTGGCTGTGATGGCACAATGATACATTATTTATACATTGGATGTGCTGGCACAATGATACATTATTTATACATTGGATGTGATGGCACAGTGATACATTATTTATACATTGGATGTGATGGCACAATGATACATTATTTGTACATTGGATGTGCTGGCACAGTGATACATTATTTATACATTGGATGTGCCGGCACAATGATACATTATTTATACATTGGATGTGCCGGCACAATGATACATTATTTATACATTGGCTGCGCTGGCACAATGATACATTATTTATACATTGGATGTGCCGGCACAATGATACATTATTTATACATTGGATGTGATGGCACAGTGATACATTATTTATACATTGGCTGCGCTGTCACAATGATACATTATTTATACATTGGATGTGATGGCACAGTGATACATTATTTATACATTGGATGTGCAGGCACAATGATACATTATTTATACATTGGATGTGCTGGCACAATGATACATTATTTATACATTGGATGTGATGGCACAATGATACATTATTTATACATTGGATGTGATGGCACAATGATACATTATTTATACATTGGATGTGCTGGCACAGTGATACATTACTTATACATTGGATGTGATGGCACAATGATACCTTATTTATACATTGGCTGCGCTGGCACAATGATACATTATTTATACATTGGCTGCGCTGGCACAATGATACATTATTTATACATTGGATGTGATGGCACAATGATACATTATTTATACATTGGCTGCGCTGGCACAATGATACATTATTTATACATTGGATGTGATGGCACAGTGATACATTATTTATACATTGGCTGCGCTGGCACAATGATACATTATTTATACATTGGATGTGATGGCACAGTGATACATTATTTATACATTGGATGTGATGGCACAATGATACATTATTTATACATTGGATGTGCTGGCACAATGATACATTATTTATACATTGGATGTGATGGCACAATGATACATTATTTATACATTGGATGTGATGGCACAGTGATACATTATTTATACATTGGCTGTGATGGCACAATGATACATTATTTATACATTGGATGTGATGGCACAGTGATACATTATTTATACATTGGCTGTGATGGCACAATGATACATTATTTATACATTAACTGCCATGGCACAATGATACATTAGTTATACATTGGATGTGCCGGCACAATGATACATTATTTATACATTGGATGTGCCGGCACAATGATACATTATTTATACATTGGATGTGCCGGCACAATGATACATTATTTATACATTGGCTGCGCTGGCACAATGATACATTATTTATACATTGGATGTGATGGCACAATGATACATTATTTATACATTGGATGTGCCGGCACAATGATACATTATTTATACATTGGATGTGCTGGCACAATGATACATTATTTATACATTGGATGTGATGGCACAATGATACATTATTTATACATTGGATGTGATGGCACAATGATACATTATTTATACATTGGATGTGCTGGCACAGTGATACATTATTTATACATTGGATGTGATGGCACAATGATACATTATTTATACATTGGCTGCGCTGGCACAATGACACATTATTTATACATTGGCTGCGCTGGCACAATGATACATTATTTATACATTGGATGTGATGGCACAATGATACATTATTTATACATTGGCTGCGCTGGCACAATGATACATTATTTATACATTGGATGTGATGGCACAGTGATACATTATTTATACATTGGCTGCGCTGGCACAATGATACATTATTTATACATTGGATGTGATGGCACAGTGATACATTATTTATACATTGGATGTGATGGCACAATGATACATTATTTATACATTGGATGTGCTGGCACAATGATACATTATTTATACATTGGATGTGATGGCACAATGATACATTATTTATACATTGGATGTGATGGCACAGTGATACATTATTTATACATTGGCTGTGATGGCACAATGATACATTATTTATACATTGGATGTGATGGCACAGTGATACATTATTTATACATTGGCTGTGCTGGCACAATGATACATTATTTATACATTGGCTGCGCTGGCACAGTGATAAATTATTTATACTTTGGATGTTATGGCACAGTGATACATTATTTATACATTGGCTGTGCTGGCACAATGATACATTATTTATACATTGGCTGCGCTGGCACAGTGATAAATTATTTATACATTGGATGTGATGGCACAATGATACATTATTTATACATTGGCTGCGCTGGCACAATGATACATTATTTATACATTGGCTGCGCTGGCACAATGATACATTATTTATACATTGGATGTGATGGCACAATGATACATTATTTATACATTGGCTGCGCTGGCACAATGATACATTATTTATACATTGGCTGCGCTGGCACAATGATACATTATTTATACATTGGATGTGATGGCACAATGATACATTATTTATACATTGGCTGCGCTGGCACAATGATACATTATTTATACATTGGATGTGATGGCACAATGATACATTATTTATACATTGGCTGCGCTGGCACAATGATACATTATTTATACATTGGATGTGATAGCACAGTGATACATTATTTATACATTGGCTGCGCTGGCACAATGATACATTATTTATACATTGGATGTGATGGCACAGTGATACATTATTTATACATTGGATGTGATGGCACAATGATACATTATTTATACATTGGATGTGCTGGCACAATGATACATTATTTATACATTGGATGTGATGGCACAGTGATACATTATTTATACATTGGATGTGATGGCACAATGATACATTATTTATACATTGGATGTGATGGCACAGTGATACATTATTTATACATTGGCTGTGATGGCACAATGATACATTATTTATACATTGGATGTGCTGGCACAATGATACATTATTTATACATTGGATGTGATGGCACAGTGATACATTATTTATACATTGGATGTGATGGCACAATGATACATTATTTGTACATTGGATGTGCTGGCACAGTGATACATTATTTATACATTGGATGTGCCGGCACAATGATACATTATTTATACATTGGCTGCGCTGGCACAATGATACATTATTTATACATTGGATGTGATGGCACAATGATACATTATTTATACATTGGATGTGCCGGCACAATGATACATTAATTATACATTGGATGTGCTGGCACAATGATACATTATTTATACATTGGATGTGATGGCACAATGATACATTATTTATACATTGGATGTGATGGCACAATGATACATTATTTATACATTGGATGTGCTGGCACAGTGATACATTATTTATACATTGGATGTGATGGCACAATGATACATTATTTATACATTGGCTGCGCTGGCACAATGATACATTATTTATACATTCGCTGCGCTGGCACAATGATACATTATTTATACATTGGATGTGATGGCACAATGATACATTATTTATACATTGGCTGCGCTGGCACAATGATACATTATTTATACATTGGATGTGATGGCACAGTGATACATTATTTATACATTGGCTGCGCTGGCACAATGATACATTATTTATACATTGGATGTGATGGCACAGTGATACATTATTTATACATTGGATGTGATGGCACAATGATACATTATTTATACATTGGATGTGCTGGCACAATGATACATTATTTATACATTGGATGTGATGGCACAATGATACATTATTTATACATTGGATGTGATGGCACAGTGATACATTATTTATACATTGGCTGTGATGGCACAATGATACATTATTTATACATTGGATGTGATGGCACAGTGATACATTATTTATACATTGGCTGTGATGGCACAATGATACATTATTTATACATTAACTGCCATGGCACAATGATACATTAGTTATACATTGGATGTGCCGGCACAATGATACATTATTTATACATTGGATGTGCCGGCACAATGATACATTATTTATACATTGGATGTGCCGGCACAATGATACATTATTTATACATTGGCTGCGCTGGCACAATGATACATTATTTATACATTGGATGTGATGGCACAATGATACATTATTTATACATTGGATGTGCCGGCACAATGATACATTATTTATACATTGGATGTGCTGGCACAATGATACATTATTTATACATTGGATGTGATGGCACAATGATACATTATTTATACATTGGATGTGATGGCACAATGATACATTATTTATACATTGGATGTGCTGGCACAGTGATACATTATTTATACATTGGATGTGATGGCACAATGATACATTATTTATACATTGGCTGCGCTGGCACAATGATACATTATTTATACATTGGCTGCGCTGGCACAATGATACATTATTTATACATTGGATGTGATGGCACAATGATACATTATTTATACATTGGCTGCGCTGGCACAATGATACATTATTTATACATTGGATGTGATGGCACAGTGATACATTATTTATACATTGGCTGCGCTGGCACAATGATACATTATTTATACATTGGATGTGATGGCACAGTGATACATTATTTATACATTGGATGTGATGGCACAATGATACATTATTTATACATTGGATGTGCTGGCACAATGATACATTATTTATACATTGGATGTGATGGCACAATGATACATTATTTATACATTGGATGTGATGGCACAGTGATACATTATTTATACATTGGCTGTGATGGCACAATGATACATTATTTATACATTGGATGTGATGGCACAGTGATACATTATTTATACATTGGCTGTGCTGGCACAATGATACATTATTTATACATTGGCTGCGCTGGCACAGTGATAAATTATTTATACATTGGATGTTATGGCACAGTGATACATTATTTATACATTGGCTGTGCTGGCACAATGATACATTATTTATACATTGGCTGTGATGGCACGGTGATACATTATTTATACATTGGATGTGATGGCACAATGATACATTATTTATACATTGGATGTGATGGCACAATGATACATTATTTATACATTGGATGTGCTGGCACAATGATACATTATTTATACATTGGATGTGATGGCACAATGATACATTATTTATACATTGGATGTGATGGCACAATGATACATTATTTATACATTGGATGTGCTGGCACAATGATACATTATTTATACATTGGCTGTGCTGGCACAATGATACATTATTTATACATTGGATGTGCTGGCACAATGATACATTATTTATACATTAACTGCCATGGCACAATGATACATTATTTATACATTGGATGTGCCGGCACAATGATACATTATTTATACATTGGATGTGCCGGCACAATGATACATTATTTATACATTGGATGTGCCGGCACAATGATACATTATTTATACATTGGCTGCGCTGGCACAATGATACATTATTTATACATTGTATGTGATGGCACAATGATACATTATTTATACATTGGATGTGCCGGCACAATGATACATTATTTATACATTGGATGTGCTGGCACAATGATACATTATTTATACATTGGATGTGATGGCACAATGATACATTATTTATACATTGGATGTGATGGCACAATGATACATTATTTATACATTGGATGTGCTGGCACAGTGATACATTATTTATACATTGGATGTGATGGCACAATGATACATTATTTATACATTGGCTGTGTTGGCACAGTGATACATTATTTATACATTGGCTGTGATGGCACAATGATACATTATTTATACATTGGATGTGATGGCACAGTGATACATTATTTATACATTGGATGTGATGGCACAATGATACATTATTTATACATTGGATGTGATGGCACAGTGATACATTATTTATACATTGGCTGTGCTGGCACAATGATACATTATTTATACATTGGCTGCGCTGGCACAGTGATACATTATTAATACATTGGATGTGATGGCACAGTGATACATTATTTATACATTGGCTGTGCTGGCACAATGATACATTATTTATACATTGGCTGTGATGGCACAGTGATACATTATTTATACATTGGATGTGATGGCACAATGATACATTATTTATACATTGGATGTGATGGCACAATGATACATTATTTATACATTGGATGTGCTGGCACAATGATACATTATTTATACATTGGATGTGATGGCACAGTGATACATTATTTATACATTGGCTGTGATGGCACAATGATACATTATTTATACATTGGATGTGATGGCACAGTGATACATTATTTATACATTGGATGTGATGGCACAATGATACATTATTTATACATTGGATGTGATGGCACAATGATACATTATTTATACATTGGATGTGATGGCACAATGATACATTATTTATACATTGGATGTGATGGCACAGTGATACATTATTTATACATTGGCTGTGATGGCACAATGATACATTATTTATACATTGGATGTGATGGCACAGTGATACATTATTTATACTTTGGCTGTGATGGCACAATGATACATTATTTATACATTAACTGCCATGGCACAATGATACATTATTTATACATTGGATGTGCCGGCACAATGATACATTATTTATAAATTGGATGTGCCGGCACAATGATACATTATTTATACATTGGATGTGCCGGCACAATGATACATTATTTATACATTGGCTGCGCTGGCACAATGATACATTATTTATACATTGGATGTGATGGCACAATGATACGTTATTTATACATTCGATTTGATGGCACAATGATACATTATTTATACATTGGATGTGCCGGCACAATGATACATTATTTATACATTGGATGTGCTGGCACAATGATACATTATTTATACATTGGATGTGATGGCACAATGATACATTATTTATACATTGGATGTGATGGCACAATGATACATTATTTATACATTGGATGTGCTGGCACAGTGATACATTATTTATACATTGGATGTGATGGCACAATGATACATTATTTATACATTGGCTGCGCTGGCACAATGATACATTATTTATACATTGGCTGCGCTGGCACAATGATACATTATTTATACATTGGATGTGATGGCACAATGATGCATTATTTATACATTGGCTGCGCTGGCACAATGATACATTATTTATACATTGGATGTGATGGCACAGTGATACATTATTTATACATTGGCTGCGCTGGCACAATGATACATTATTTATACATTGGATGTGATGGCACAGTGATACATTATTTATACATTGGATGTGATGGCACAATGATACATTATTTATACATTGGATGTGCTGGCACAATGATACATTATTTATACATTGGATGTGATGGCACAATGATACATTATTTATACATTGGATGTGATGGCACAGTGATACATTATTTATACATTGGCTGTGATGGCACAATGATACATTATTTATACATTGGATGTGATGGCACAGTGATACATTATTTATACATTGGCTGTGATGGCACAATGATACATTATTTATACATTAACTGCCATGGCACAATGATACATTATTTATACATTGGATGTGCCGGCACAATGATACATTATTTATACATTGGATGTGCCGGCACAATGATACATTATTTATACATTGGATGTGCCGGCACAATGATACATTATTTATACATTGGCTGCGCTGGCACAATGATACATTATTTATACATTGGATGTGATGGCACAATGATACATTATTTATACATTGTATGTGCCGGCACAATGATACATTATTTATACATTGGATGTGCTGGCACAATGATACATTATTTATACATTGGATGTGATGGCACAATGATACATTATTTATACATTGGATGTGATGGCACAATGATACATTATTTATACATTGGATGTGCTGGCACAGTGATACATTATTTATACATTGGATGTGATGGCACAATGATACATTATTTATACATTGGCTGCGCTGGCACAATGATACATTATTTATACATTGGCTGCGCTGGCACAATGATACATTATTTATACATTGGATGTGATGGCACAATGATACATTATTTATACATTGGATGTGATGGCACAATGATACATTATTTATACATTGGATGTGCTGGCACAGTGATACATTATTTATACATTGGATGTGATGGCACAATGATACATTATTTATACATTGGCTGCGCTGGCACAATGATACATTATTTATACATTGGCTGCGCTGGCACAATGATACATTATTTATACATTGGATGTGATGGCACAATGATACATTATTTATACATTGGCTGCGCTGGCACAATGATACATTATTTATACATTGGATGTGATGGCACAGTGATACATTATTTATACATTGGCTGCGCTGGCACAATGATACATTATTTATACATTGGATGTGATGGCACAGTGATACATTATTTATACATTGGATGTGATGGCACAATGATACATTATTTATACATTGGATGTGCTGGCACAATGATACATTATTTATACATTGGATGTGATGGCACAATGATACATTATTTATACATTGGATGTGATGGCACAGTGATACATTATTTATACATTGGCTGTGATGGCACAATGATACATTATTTATACATTGGATGTGATGGCACAGTGATACATTATTTATACATTGGCTGTGCTGGCACAATGATACATTATTTATACATTGGCTGCGCTGGCACAGTGATAAATTATTTATACATTGGATGTTATGGCACAGTGATACATTATTTATACATTGGCTGTGCTGGCACAATGATACATTATTTATACATTGGCTGCGCTGGCACAGTGATAAATTATTTATACATTGGATGTGATGGCACAATGATACATTATTTATACATTGGCTGCGCTGGCACAATGATACATTATTTATACATTGGCTGCGCTGGCACAATGATACATTATTTATACATTGGATGTGATGGCACAATGATACATTATTTATACATTGGCTGCGCTGGCACAATGATACATTATTTATACATTGGCTGCGCTGGCACAATGATACATTATTTATACATTGGATGTGATGGCACAATGATACATTATTTATACATTGGCTGCGCTGGCACAATGATACATTATTTATACATTGGATGTGATGGCACAATGATACATTATTTATACATTGGCTGCGCTGGCACAATGATACATTATTTATACATTGGATGTGATGGCACAGTGATACATTATTTATACATTGGCTGCACTGGCACAATGATACATTATTTATACATTGGATGTGATGGCACAGTGATACATTATTTATACATTGGATGTGATGGCACAATGATACATTATTTATACATTGGATGTGCTGGCACAATGATACATTATTTATACATTGGATGTGATGGCACAGTGATACATTATTTATACATTGGATGTGATGGCACAATGATACATTATTTATACATTGGATGTGATGGCACAGTGATACATTATTTATACATTGGCTGTGATGGCACAATGATACATTATTTATACATTGGATGTGCTGGCACAATGATACATTATTTATACATTGGATGTGATGGCACAGTGATACATTATTTATACATTGGATGTGATGGCACAATGATACATTATTTGTACATTGGATGTGCTGGCAGAGTGATACATTATTTATACATTGGATGTGCCGGCACAATGATACATTATTTATACATTGGATGTGCCGGCACAATGATACATTATTTATACATTGGCTGCGCTGGCACAATGATACATTATTTATACATTGGATGTGATGGCACAATGATACATTATTTATACATTGGATGTGCCGGCACAATGATACATTATTTATACATTGGATGTGCTGGCACAATGATACATTATTTATACATTGGATGTGATGGCACAATGATACATTATTTATACATTGGATGTGATGGCACAATGATACATTATTTATACATTGGATGTGCTGGCACAGTGATACATTATTTATACATTGGATGTGATGGCACAATGATACATTATTTATACATTGGCTGCGCTGGCACAATGATACATTATTTATACATTGGCTGCGCTGGCACAATGATACATTATTTATACATTGGATGTGATGGCACAATGATACATTATTTATACATTGGCTGCGCTGGCACAATGATACATTATTTATACATTGGATGTGATGGCACAGTGATACATTATTTATACATTGGCTGCGCTGGCACAATGATACATTATTTATACATTGGATGTGATGGCACAGTGATACATTATTTATACATTGGATGTGATGGCACAATGATACATTATTTATACATTGGATGTGCTGGCACAATGATACATTATTTATACATTGGATGTGATGGCACAATGATACATTATTTATACATTGGATGTGATGGCACAGTGATACATTATTTATACATTGGCTGTGATGGCACAATGATACATTATTTATACATTGGATGTGATGGCACAGTGATACATTATTTATACATTGGCTGTGATGGCACAATGATACATTATTTATACATTAACTGCCATGGCACAATGATACATTAGTTATACATTGGATGTGCCGGCACAATGATACATTATTTATACATTGGATGTGCCGGCACAATGATACATTATTTATACATTGGATGTGCCGGCACAATGATACATTATTTATACATTGGATGTGCCGGCACAATGATACATTATTTATACATTGGCTGCGCTGGCACAATGATACATTATTTATACATTGGATGTGATGGCACAATGATACATTATTTATACATTGGATGTGCCGGCACAATGATACATTATTTATACATTGGATGTGCTGGCACAATGATACATTATTTATACATTGGATGTGATGGCACAATGATACATTATTTATACATTGGATGTGATGGCACAATGATACATTATTTATACATTGGATGTGCTGGCACAGTGATACATTATTTATACATTGGATGTGATGGCACAATGATACATTATTTATACATTGGCTGCGCTGGCACAATGATACATTATTTATACATTGGCTGCGCTGGCACAATGATACATTATTTATACATTGGATGTGATGGCACAATGATACATTATTTATACATTGGCTGCGCTGGCACAATGATACATTATTTATACATTGGATGTGATGGCACAGTGATACATTATTTATACATTGGCTGCGCTGGCACAATGATACATTATTTATACATTGGATGTGATGGCACAGTGATACATTATTTATACATTGGATGTGATGGCACAATGATACATTATTTATACATTGGATGTGCTGGCATAATGATACATTATTTATACATTGGATGTGATGGCACAATGATACATTATTTATACATTGGATGTGATGGCACAGTGATACATTATTTATACATTGGCTGTGATGGCACAATGATACATTATTTATACATTGGATGTGATGGCACAGTGATACATTATTTATACATTGGCTGTGCTGGCACAATGATACATTATTTATACATTGGCTGCGCTGGCACAGTGATAAATTATTTATACATTGGATGTTATGGCACAGTGATACATTATTTATACATTGGCTGTGCTGGCACAATGATACATTATTTATACATTGGCTGTGATGGCACGGTGATACATTATTTATACATTGGATGTGATGGCACAATGATACATTATTTATACATTGGATGTGATGGCACAATGATACATTATTTATACATTGGATGTGCTGGCACAATGATACATTATTTATACATTGGATGTGATGGCACAATGATACATTATTTATACATTGGATGTGATGGCACAATGATACATTATTTATACATTGGATGTGCTGGCACAATGATACATTATTTATACATTGGCTGTGCTGGCACAATGATACATTATTTATACATTGGATGTGCTGGCACAATGATACATTATTTATACATTAACTGCCATGGCACAATGATACATTATTTATACATTGGATGTGCCGGCACAATGATACATTATTTATACATTGGATGTGCCGGCACAATGATACATTATTTATACATTGGATGTGCCGGCACAATGATACATTATTTATACATTGGCTGCGCTGGCACAATGATACATTATTTATACATTGTATGTGATGGCACAATGATACATTATTTATACATTGGATGTGCCGGCACAATGATACATTATTTATACATTGGATGTGCTGGCACAATGATACATTATTTATACATTGGATGTGATGGCACAATGATACATTATTTATACATTGGATGTGATGGCACAATGATACATTATTTATACATTGGATGTGCTGGCACAGTGATACATTATTTATACATTGGATGTGATGGCACAATGATACATTATTTATACATTGGCTGTGTTGGCACAGTGATACATTATTTATACATTGGCTGTGATGGCACAATGATACATTATTTATACATTGGATGTGATGGCACAGTGATACATTATTTATACATTGGATGTGATGGCACAATGATACATTATTTATACATTGGATGTGATGGCACAGTGATACATTATTTATACATTGGCTGTGCTGGCACAATGATACATTATTTATACATTGGCTGCGCTGGCACAGTGATACATTATTTATACATTGGATGTGATGGCACAGTGATACATTATTTATACATTGGCTGTGCTGGCACAATGATACATTATTTATACATTGGCTGTGATGGCACAGTGATACATTATTTATACATTGGATGTGATGGCACAATGATACATTATTTATACATTGGATGTGATGGCACAATGATACATTATTTATACATTGGATGTGCTGGCACAATGATACATTATTTATACATTGGATGTGATGGCACAGTGATACATTATTTATACATTGGCTGTGATGGCACAATGATACATTATTTATACATTGGATGTGATGGCACAGTGATACATTATTTATACATTGGATGTGATGGCACAATGATACATTATTTATACATTGGATGTGCTATCACAATGATACATTATTTATACATTGGATGTGATGGCACAATGATACATTATTTATACATTGGATGTGATGGCACAGTGATACATTATTTATACATTGGCTGTGATGGCACAATGATACATTATTTATACATTGGATGTGATGGCACAGTGATACATTATTTATACTTTGGCTGTGATGGCACAATGATACATTATTTATACATTAACTGCCATGGCACAATGATACATTATTTATACATTGGATGTGCCGGCACAATGATACATTATTTATAAATTGGATGTGCCGGCACAATGATACATTATTTATACATTGGATGTGCCGGCACAATGATACATTATTTATACATTGGCTGCGCTGGCACAATGATACATTATTTATACATTGGATGTGATGGCACAATGATACGTTATTTATACATTCGATTTGATGGCACAATGATACATTATTTATACATTGGATGTGCCGGCACAATGATACATTATTTATACATTGGATGTGCTGGCACAATGATACATTATTTATACATTGGATGTGATGGCACAATGATACATTATTTATACATTGGATGTGATGGCACAATGATACATTATTTATACATTGGATGTGCTGGCACAGTGATACATTATTTATACATTGGATGTGATGGCACAATGATACATTATTTATACATTGGCTGCGCTGGCACAATGATACATTATTTATACATTGGCTGCGCTGGCACAATGATACATTATTTATACATTGGATGTGATGGCACAATGATGCATTATTTATACATTGGCTGCGCTGGCACAATGATACATTATTTATACATTGGATGTGATGGCACAGTGATACATTATTTATACATTGGCTGCGCTGGCACAATGATACATTATTTATACATTGGATGTGATGGCACAGTGATACATTATTTATACATTGGATGTGATGGCACAATGATACATTATTTATACATTCGATGTGCTGGCACAATGATACATTATTTATACATTGGATGTGATGGCACAATGATACATTATTTATACATTGGATGTGATGGCACAGTGATACATTATTTATACATTGGCTGTGATGGCACAATGATACATTATTTATACATTGGATGTGATGGCACAGTGATACATTATTTATACATTGGCTGTGATGGCACAATGATACATTATTTATACATTAACTGCCATGGCACAATGATACATTATTTATACATTGGATGTGCCGGCACAATGATACATTATTTATACATTGGATGTGCCGGCACAATGATACATTATTTATACATTGGATGTGCCGGCACAATGATACATTATTTATACATTGGCTGCGCTGGCACAATGATACATTATTTATACATTGGATGTGATGGCACAATGATACATTATTTATACATTGTATGTGCCGGCACAATGATACATTATTTATACATTGGATGTGCTGGCACAATGATACATTATTTATACATTGGATGTGATGGCACAATGATACATTATTTATACATTGGATGTGATGGCACAATGATACATTATTTATACATTGGATGTGCTGGCACAGTGATACATTATTTATACATTGGATGTGATGGCACAATGATACATTATTTATACATTGGCTGCGCTGGCACAATGATACATTATTTATACATTGGCTGCGCTGGCACAATGATACATTATTTATACATTGGATGTGATGGCACAATGATACATTATTTATACATTGGCTGCGCTGGCACAATGATACATTATTTATACATTGGCTGCGCTGGCACAATGATACATTATTTATACATTGGATGTGATGGCACAATGATACATTATTTATACATTGGCTGCGCTGGCACAGTGATACATTATTTATACATTGGCTGTGATGGCACAGTGATACATTATTTATACATTGGATGTGCCGGCACAATGATACATTATTTATACATTGGCTGTGATGGCACAATGATACATTATTTATACATTTGCTGTGATGGCACAATGATACAATATTTATACATTGGATGTGCTGGCACAATGATACATTATTTATACATTGGATGTGATGGCACAATGATACATTATTTATACATTGGATGTGCCGGCACAATGATACATTATTTATACATTGGATGTGATGGCACAATGATACATTATTTATACATTGGATGTGATGGCACAATGATACATTATTTATACATTGGATGTGATGGCACAATGATACATTATTTATACATTGGATGTGCTGGCACAATGATACATTATTTATACATTGGATGTGATGGCACAATGATACATTATTTATACATTGGATGTGATGGCACAGTGATACATTATTTATACATTGGCTGTGATGGCACAATGATACATTATTTATACATTGGATGTGATGGCACAATGATACATTATTTATACATTGGATGTGCTGGCACAATGATACATTATTTATACATTGGATGTGATGGCACAATGATACATTATTTATACATTGGGTGTTATGGCACAGTGATACATTATTTATACATTGGCTGCGCTGGCACAATGATACATTATTTATACATTGGATGTGATGGCACAATGATACATTATTTATACATTGGATGTGATGGCACAATGATACATTATTTATACATTGGGTGTGATGGCACAGTGATACATTATTTATACATTGGATGTGATGGCACAATGATACATTATTTATACATTGGATGTGCTGGCACAATGATACATTATTTATACATTGGATGTGCTGGCACAATGATACATTATTTATACATTGGATGTGCTGGCACAATGATACAGTATTTATACATTGGATGTGATGGCACAATGATACATTATTTATACATTGGCTGCGCTGGCACAATGATACATTATTTATACATTGGATGTGATGGCACAATGATACATTATTTATACATTGGGTGTTATGGCACAGTGATACATTATTTATACATTGGCTGCGCTGGCACAATGATACATTATTTATACATTGGATGTGATGGCACAATGATACATTATTTATACATTGGCTGCGCTGGCACAGTGATACATTATTTATACATTGGCTGTGATGGCACAATGATACATTATTTATACATTGGATGTGATGGCACAATGATACATTATTTATACATTGGATGTGCTGGCACAATGATACATTATTTATACATTGGCTGTGCTGGCACAATGATACATTATTTATACATTGGCTGTGATGGCACAATGATACATTATTTATACATTGGATGTGATGGCACAATGATACATTATTTATACATTGGATGTGATGGCACAATGATACATTATTTATACATTGGATGTGATGGCACAATGATACATTATTTATACATTGGATGTGATGGCACAATGATACATTATTTATACATTGGATGTGATGGCACAGTGATACATTATTTATACATTGGATGTGCCGGCACAATGATACATTATTTATACATTGGCTGTGATGGCACAGTGATACATTATTTATACATTGGCTGTGATGGCACAATGATACATTATTTATACATTGGCTGTGCTGGCACAGTGATACATTATTTATACATTGGCTGTGATGGCACAATGATACATTATTTATACATTGGATGTGATGGCACAATGATACATTATTTATACATTGGATGTGCTGGCACAATGATACATTATTTATACATTGGATGTGCTGGCACAATGATACATTATTTATACATTGGATGTGCCGGCACAATGATACATTATTTATACATTGGATGTGATGGCACAATGATACATTATTTATACATTGGCTGCGCTGGCACAATGATACATTATTTATACATTGGATGTGATGGCACAATGATACATTATTTATACATTGGATGTGCCGGCACAATGATACATTATTTATACATTGGATGTGCTGGCACAATGATACATTATTTATACATTGGATGTGATGGCACAATGATACATTATTTATACATTGGATGTGATGGCACAATGATACATTATTTATACATTGGATGTGATGGCACAATGATACATTATTTATACATTGGATGTGCTGGCACAGTGATACATTATTTATACATTGGATGTGATGGCACAATGATACATTATTTATACATTGGCTGCGCTGGCACAATGATACATTATTTATACATTGGCTGCGCTGGCACAATGATACATTATTTATACATTGTCTGTGATGTCACAATGATACATTATTTATACATTGGATGTGATGGCACAATGATACATTATTTATACATTGGATGTGATGGCACAATGATACATTATTTATACATTGGCTGCGCTGGCACAATGATACATTATTTATACATTGGATGTGATGGCACAATGATACATTATTTATACATTGGGTGTGATGGCACAGTGATACATTATTTATACATTGGATGTGATGGCACAATGATACATTATTTATACATTGGATGTGCTGGCACAATGATACATTATTTATACATTGGATGTGATGGCACAATGATACATTATTTATACATTGGATGTCCTGGCACAATGATACATTATTTATACATTGGGTGTTATGGCACAGTGATACATTATTTATACATTGGCTGCGCTGGCACAATGATACATTATTTATACATTGGATGTGATGGCACAATGATACATTATTTATACATTGGCTGCGCTGGCACAGTGATACATTATTTATACATTGGCTGTGATGGCACAATGATACATTATTTATACATTGGATGCGCTGGCACAATGATACATTATTTATAAATTGGATGTGATGGCACAATGATACATTATTTATACATTGGATGTGATGGCACAATGATACATTATTTATACATTGGGTGTGATGGCACAGTGATACATTATTTATACATTGGATGTGATGGCACAATGATACATTATTTATACATTGGATGTGCTGGCACAATGATACATTATTTATACATTGGATGTGCTGGCACAATGATACATTATTTATACATTGGATGTGCTGGCACAATGATACATTATTTATACATTGGATGTGATGGCACAATGATACATTATTTATACATTGGATGTGATGGCACAATGATACATTATTTATACATTGGCTGCGCTGGCACAATGATACATTATTTATACATTGGATGTGATGGCACAATGATACATTATTTATACATTGGATGTGCTGGCACAATGATACATTATTTATACATTGGGTGTTATGGCACAGTGATACATTATTTATACATTGGCTGCGCTGGCACAATGATACATTATTTATACATTGGATGTGATGGCACAATGATACATTATTTATACATTGGATGTGATGGCACATTGATACATTATTTATACATTGGATGTGATGGCACAATGATACATTATTTATACATTGGATGTGATGGCACATTGATACATTATTTATACATTGGCTGTGATGGCACAATGATACATTATTTATACATTGGATGTGATGGCACAATGATACATTATTTATACATTGGATGTGATGGCACAATGATACATTATTTATACATTGGATGTGATGGCACAATGATACATTATTTATACATTGGATGTGATGGCACAATGATACATTATTTATACATTGGATGTGATGGCACATTGATACATTATTTATACATTGGATGTGCCGGCACAATGATACATTATTTATACATTGGCTGTGATGGCACAGTGATACATTATTTATACATTGGCTGTGATGGCACAATGATACATTATTTATACATTGGATGTGATGGCACAGTGATACATTATTTATACATTGGCTGTGATGGCACAATGATACATTATTTATACATTGGATGTGCTGGCACAATGATACATTATTTATACATTGGATGTGCTGGCACAATGATACATTATTTATACATTGGATGTGCTGGCACAATGATACATTATTTATACATTGGATGTGATGGCACAATGATACATTATTTATACATTGGCTGCGCTGGCACAATGATACATTATTTATACATTGGATGTGATGGCACAATGATACATTATTTATACATTGGGTGTTATGGCACAGTGATACATTATTTATACATTGGCTGCGCTGGCACAATGATACATTATTTATACATTGGATGTGATGGCACAATGATACATTATTTATACATTGGCTGCACTGGCACAGTGATACATTATTTATTCATTGGCTGTGATGGCACAATGATACATTATTTATACATTGGATGTGATGGCACAATGATACATTATTTATACATTGGATGTGCTGGCACAATGATACATTATTTATACATTGGCTGTGATGGCACAATGATACATTATATATACATTGGATGTGATGGCACAATGATACATTATTTATACATTGGATGTGATGGCACAATGATACATTATTTATACATTGGATGTGATGGCACAATGATACATTATTTATACATTGGATGTGATGGCACAATGATACATTATTTATACATTGGATGTGATGGCACAATGATACATTATTTATACATTGGCTGCGCTGGCACAGTGATACATTATTTATACATTGGCTGTGATGGCACAATGATACATTATTTATTCATTGGCTGTGCTGGCACAATGATACATTATTTATACATTGGATGTGATGGCACAATGATACATTATTTATACATTGGCTGCGCTGGCACAATGATACATTATTTAAACATTGGCTGCGCTGGCACAATGATACATTATTTATACATTGGATGTGATGGCACAGTGATACATTATTTATACATTGGCTGCGCTGGCACAATGATACATTATTTATACATTGGATGTGATGGCACAGTGATACATTATTTATACATTGGATGTGATGGCACAATGATACATTATTTATACATTGGATGTGCTGGCACAATGATACATTATTTATACATTGGATGTGATGGCACAATGATACATTATTTATACATTGGATGTGATGGCACAGTGATACATTATTTATACATTGGCTGTGATGGCACAATGATACATTATTTATACATTGGATGTGATGGCACAGTGATACATTATTTATACATTGGCTGTGATGGCACAATGATACATTATTTATACATTAACTGCCATGGCACAATGATACATTATTTATACATTGGATGTGCCGGCACAATGATACATTATTTATACATTGGATGTGCCGGCACAATGATACATTATTTATACATTGGATATGCCGGCACAATGATACATTATTTATACATTGGCTGCGCTGGCACAATGATACATTATTTATACATTGGATGTGATGACACAATGATACATTATTTATACATTGGATGTGCCGGCACAATGATACATTATTTATACATTGGATGTGCTGGCACAATGATACATTATTTATACATTGGATGTGATGGCACAATGATACATTATTTATACATTGGATGTGATGGCACAATGATACATTATTTATACATTGGATGTGCTGGCACAGTGATACATTATTTATACATTGGATGTGATGGCACAATGATACATTATTTATACATTGGCTGCGCTGGCACAATGATACATTATTTATACATTGGCTGCGCTGACACAATGATACATTATTTATACATTGGCTGCGCTGGCACAATGATACATTATTTATACATTGGATGTGATGGCACAATGATACATTATTTATACATTGGCTGCGCTGGCACAGTGATACATTATTTATACATTGGCTGTGATGGCACAGTGATACATTATTTATACATTGGATGTGATGGCACAATGATACATTATTTATACATTGGCTGCGCTGGCACAATGATACATTATTTATACATTGGCTGCGCTGGCACAATGATACATTATTTATACATTGGATGTGATGGCACAATGATACATTATTTATACATTGGCTGCGCTGGCACAATGATACATTATTTATACATTGGCTGCGCTGGCACAATGATACATTATTTATACATTGGATGTGATGGCACAATGATACATTATTTATACATTGGCTGCGCTGGCACAGTGATACATTATTTATACATTGGCTGTGATGGCACAGTGATACATTATTTATACATTGGATGTGCCGGCACAATGATACATTATTTATACATTGGCTGTGATGGCACAGTGATACATTATTTATACATTGGCTGTGCTGGCACAATGATACATTATTTATACATTGGCTGTGCTGGCACAATGATACATTATTTATACATTGGCTGTGATGGCACAGTGATACATTATTTATACATTGGATGTGATGGCACAATGATACATTATTTATACATTGGCTGTGATGGCACAATGATACAATATTTATACATTGGATGTGCTGGCACAATGATACATTATTTATACATTGGATGTGATGGCACAATGATACATTATTTATACATTGGATGTGCCGGCACAATGATACATTATTTATACATTGGATGTGATGGCACAATGATACATTATTTATACATTGGATGTGCTGGCACAATGATACATTATTTATACATTGGATGTGATGGCACAATGATACATTATTTATACATTGGATGTGATGGCACAATGATACATTATTTATACATTGGATGTGCTGGCACAATGATACATTATTTATACATTGGATGTGATGGCACAATGATACATTATTTATACATTGGATGTGCTAGCACAGTGATACATTATTTATACATTGGCTGTGATTGCACAATGATACATTATTTATACATTGGATGTGATGGCACAGTGATACATTATTTATACATTGGCTGTGATGGCACAATGATACATTATTTATACATTGGATGTGATGGCACAATGATACATTATTTATACATTGGATGTGCTGGCACAATGATACATTATTTATACATTGGATGTGATGGCACAATGATACATTATTTATACATTGGGTGTTATGGCACAGTGATACATTATTTATACATTGGCTGCGCTGGCACAATGATACATTATTTATACATTGGATGTGATGGCACAATGATACATTATTTATACATTGGATGTGATGGCACAATGATACATTATTTATACATTGGGTGTAATGGCACAGTGATACATTATTTATACATTGGATGTGATGGCACAATGATACAATATTTATACATTGGATGTGCTGGCACAATGATACATTATTTATACATTGGATGTGCTGGCACAATGATACATTATTTATACATTGGATGTGCTGGCACAATGATACATTATTTATACATTGGATGTGATGGCACAATGATACATTATTTATACATTGGCTGCGCTGACACAATGATACATTATTTATACATTGGATGTGATGGCACAATGATACATTATTTATACATTGGGTGTTATGGCACAGTGATACATTATTTATACATTGGCTGCGCTGGCCCAATGATACATTATTTATACATTGGATGTGATGGCACAATGATACATTATTTATACATTGGCTGCGCTGGCACAGTGATACATTATTTATACATTGGCTGTGATGGCACAATGATACATTATTTATACATTGGATGTGATGGCACAATGATACATTATTTATACATTGGATTTGATGGCACAGTGATACATTATTTATACATTGGATGTGATGGCACAATGATACATTATTTATACATTGGATGTGCTGGCACAATGATACATTATTTATACATTGGCTGTGCTGGCACAGTGATACATTATTTATACATTGGCTGTGATGGCACAATGATACATTATTTATACATTGGCTGCGCTGGCACAATGATACATTATTTATACATTGGATGTGCTGGCACAATGATACATTATTTATACATTGGATGTGATGGCACAATGATACATTATTTATACATTGGATGTGATGGCACAATGATACATTATTTATACATTGGCTGTGATGGCACAATGATACATTATTTATACATTGGCTGTGATGGCACAATGATACATTATTTATACATTGGATGTGCTGGCACAATGATACATTATTTATACATTGGATGTGCTGGCTCAATGATACATTATTTATACATTGGATGTGATGGCACAATGATACATTATTTATACATTGGATGTGATGGCACAATGATACATTATTTATACATTGGCTGCGCTGGCACAATGATACATTATTTATACATTGGATGTGATGGCACAATGATACATTATTTATACATTGGGTGTTATGGCACAGTGATACATTATTTATACATTGGCTGCGCTGGAACAATGATACATTATTTATACATTGGATGTGATGGCACAATGATACATTATTTATACATTGGCTGCGCTGGCACAGTGATACATTATTTATACATTGGCTGTGATGGCACAATGATACATTATTTATACATTGGATGTGATGGCACAATGATACATTATTTATACATTGGATGTGCTGGCACAATGATACATTATTTATACATTGGCTGTGATGGCACAATGATACATTATTTATACATTGGATGTGATGGCACAATGATACATTATTTATACATTGGATGTGATGGCACAATGATACATTATTTATACATTGGATGTGATGGCACAATGATACATTATTTATACATTGGATGTGATGGCACAATGATACATTATTTATACATTGGATGTGATGGCACAGTGATACATTATTTATACATTGGATGTGCCGGCACAATGATACATTTTTATACATTGGCTGTGATGGCACAGTGATACATTATTTATACATTGGCTGTGATGGCACAATGATACATTATTTATACATTGGCTGTGCTGGCACAGTGATACATTATTTATACATTGGCTGTGATGGCACAATGATACATTATTTATACATTGGATGTGATGGCACAATGATACATTATTTATACATTGGATGTGCTGGCACAATGATACATTATTTATACATTGGATGTGATGGCACAATGATACATTATTTATACATTGGATGTGATGGCACAATGATACATTATTTATACATTGGCTGTGATGGCACAATGATACATTATTTATACATTGGCTGTGATGGCACAATGATACATTATTTATACATTGGCTGCGCTGGCACAGTGATACATTATTTATACATTGGCTGTGATGGCACAATGATACATTATTTATACATTGGCTGTGCTGGCACAATGATACATTATTTATACATTGGATGTGATGGCACAATGATACATTATTTATACATTGGCTGCGCTGGCACAATGATACATTATTTATACATTGGATGTGCTGGCACAATGATACATTATTTATACATTGGCTGCGCTGGCACAATGATACATTATTTATACATTGGATGTGATGGCACAGTGATACATTATTTATACATTGGCTGCGCTGGCACAAAGATACATTATTTATACATTGGATGTGATGGCACAGTGATACATTATTTATACATTGGATGTGATGGCACAATGATACATTATTTATACATTGGATGTGCTGGCACAATGATACATTATTTATACATTGGATGTGATGGCACAATGATACATTATTTATACATTGGATGTGATGGCACAGTGATACATTATTTATACATTGGCTGTGATGGCACAATGATACATTATTTATACATTGGATGTGATGGCACAGTAATACATTATTTATACATTGGCTGTGATGGCACAATGATACATTATTTATACATTAACTGCCATGGCACAATGATACATTATTTATACATTGGATGTGCCGGCACAATGATACATTATTTATACATTGGATGTGCCTGCACAATGATACATTATTTATACATTGGATGTGCCGGCACAATGATACATTATTTATACATTGGCTGCGCTGGCACAATGATACATTATTTATACATTGGATGTGATGGCACAATGATACATTATTTATACATTGGATGTGCCGGCACAATGATACATTATTTATACATTGGATGTGCTGGCACAATGATACATTATTTATACATTGGATGTGATGGCACAATGATACATTATTTATACATTGGATGTGATGGCACAATGATACATTATTTATACATTGGATGTGCTGGCACAGTGATACATTATTTATACATTGGATGTGATGGCACAATGATACATTATTTATACATTGGCTGCGCTGGCACAATGATACATTATTTATACATTGGCTGCGCTGGCACAATGATACATTATTTATACATTGGATGTGATGCCACAATGATACATTATTTATACATTGGCTGCGCTGGCACAATGATACATTATTTATACATTGGCTGCGCTGGCACAATGATACATTATTTATACATTGGATGTGATGGCACTATGATACATTATTTATACATTGGCTGTGATGGCACAATGATACATTATTTATACATTGGCTGCGCTGGCACAGTGATACATTATTTATACATTGGCTGTGATGGCACAATGATACATTATTTATACATTGGCTGTGCTGGCACAATGATACATTATTTATACATTGGATGTGATGGCACAATGATACATTATTTATACATTGGCTGCGCTGGCACAATGATACATTATTTATACATTGGCTGTGCTGGAACAATGATACATTATTTATACATTGGCTGCGCTGGCACAATGATACATTATTTATACATTGGATGTGATGGCACAGTGATACATTATTTATACATTGGCTGCGCTGGCACAATGATACATTATTTATACATTGGATGTGATGGCACAGTGATACATTATTTATACATTGGATGTGATGGCACAATGATACATTATTTATACATTGGATGTGCTGGCACAATGATACATTATTTATACATTGGATGTGATGGCACAGTGATACATTATTTATACATTGGATGTGATGGCACAATGATACATTATTTATACATTGGATGTGCTGGCACAATGATACATTATTTATACATTGGATGTGATGGCACATTGATACATTATTTATACATTGGATGTGCCGGCACAATGATACATTATTTATACATTGGCTGTGATGGCACAGTGATACATTATTTATACATTGGCTGTGATGGCACAATGATACATTATTTATACATTGGATGTGATGGCACAGTGATACATTATTTATACATTGGCTGTGATGGCACAATGATACATTATTTATACATTGGATGTGCTGGCACAATGATACATTATTTATACATTGGATGTGCTGGCACAATGATACATTATTTATACATTGGATGTGCTGGCACAATGATACATTATTTATACATTGGATGTGATGGCACAATGATACATTATTTATACATTGGATGTGATGGCACAATGATACATTATTTATACATTGGCTGCGCTGGCACAATGATACATTATTTATACATTGGATGTGATGGCACAATGATACATTATTTATACATTGGGTGTTATGGCACAGTGATACATTATTTATACATTGGCTGCGCTGGCACAATGATACATTATTTATACATTGGATGTGATGGCACAATGATACATTATTTATACATTGGCTGCGCTGGCACAGTGATACATTATTTATTCATTGGCTGTGATGGCACAATGATACATTATTTATACATTGGATGTGATGGCACAATGATACATTATTTATACATTGGATGTGCTGGCACAATGATACATTATTTATACATTGGCTGTGATGGCACAATGATACATTATATATACATTGGATGTGATGGCACAATGATACATTATTTATACATTGGATGTGATGGCACAATGATACATTATTTATACATTGGATGTGATGGCACAATGATACATTATTTATACATTGGATGTGATGGCACAATGATACATTATTTATACATTGGATGTGATGGCACAATGATACATTATTTATACATTGGCTGCGCTGGCACAGTGATACATTATTTATACATTGGCTGTGATGGCACAATGATACATTATTTATTCATTGGCTGTGCTGGCACAATGATACATTATTTATACATTGGATGTGATGGCACAATGATACATTATTTATACATTGGCTGCGCTGGCACAATGATACATTATTTAAACATTGGCTGCGCTGGCACAATGATACATTATTTATACATTGGATGTGATGGCACAGTGATACATTATTTATACATTGGATGTGATGGCACAATGATACATTATTTATACATTGGATGTGCTGGCACAATGATACATTATTTATACATTGGATGTGATGGCACAATGATACATTATTTATACATTGGATGTGATGGCACAGTGATACATTATTTATACATTGGCTGTGATGGCACAATGATACATTATTTATACATTGGATGTGATGGCACAGTGATACATTATTTATACATTGGCTGTGATGGCACAATGATACATTATTTATACATTAACTGCCATGGCACAATGATACATTATTTATACATTGGATGTGCCGGCACAATGATACATTATTTATACATTGGATGTGCCGGCACAATGATACATTATTTATACATTGGATATGCCGGCACAATGATACATTATTTATACATTGGCTGCGCTGGCACAATGATACATTATTTATACATTGGATGTGATGACACAATGATACATTATTTATACATTGGATGTGCCGGCACAATGATACATTATTTATACATTGGATGTGCTGGCACAATGATACATTATTTATACATTGGATGTGATGGCACAATGATACATTATTTATACATTGGATGTGATGGCACAATGATACATTATTTATACATTGGATGTGCTGGCACAGTGATACATTATTTATACATTGGATGTGATGGCACAATGATACATTATTTATACATTGGCTGCGCTGGCACAATGATACATTATTTATACATTGGCTGCGCTGGCACAATGATACATTATTTATACATTGGCTGCGCTGGCACAATGATACATTATTTATACATTGGATGTGATGGCACAATGATACATTATTTATACATTGGCTGCGCTGGCACAGTGATACATTATTTATACATTGGCTGTGATGGCACAGTGATACATTATTTATACATTGGATGTGATGGCACAATGATACATTATTTATACATTGGCTGCGCTGGCACAATGATACATTATTTATACATTGGCTGCGCTGGCACAATGATACATTATTTATACATTGGATGTGATGGCACAATGATACATTATTTATACATTGGCTGCGCTGGCACAATGATACATTATTTATACATTGGCTGCGCTGGCACAATGATACATTATTTATACATTGGATGTGATGGCACAATGATACATTATTTATACATTGGCTGCGCTGGCACAGTGATACATTATTTATACATTGGCTGTGATGGCACAGTGATACATTATTTATACATTGGATGTGCCGGCACAATGATACATTATTTATACATTGGCTGTGATGGCACAGTGATACATTATTTATACATTGGCTGTGCTGGCACAATGATACATTATTTATACATTGGCTGTGCTGGCACAATGATACATTATTTATACATTGGCTGTGATGGCACAGTGATACATTATTTATACATTGGATGTGATGGCACAATGATACATTATTTATACATTGGCTGTGATGGCACAATGATACAATATTTATACATTGGATGTGCTGGCACAATGATACATTATTTATACATTGGATGTGATGGCACAATGATACATTATTTATACATTGGATGTGCCGGCACAATGATACATTATTTATACATTGGATGTGATGGCACAATGATACATTATTTATACATTGGATGTGCTGGCACAATGATACATTATTTATACATTGGATGTGATGGCACAATGATACATTATTTATACATTGGATGTGATGGCACAATGATACATTATTTATACATTGGATGTGCTGGCACAATGATACATTATTTATACATTGGATGTGATGGCACAATGATACATTATTTATACATTGGATGTGCTAGCACAGTGATACATTATTTATACATTGGCTGTGATGGCACAATGATACATTATTTATACATTGGATGTGATGGCACAGTGATACATTATTTATACATTGGCTGTGATGGCACAATGATACATTATTTATACATTGGATGTGATGGCACAATGATACATTATTTATACATTGGATGTGCTGGCACAATGATACATTATTTATACATTGGATGTGATGGCACAATGATACATTATTTATACATTGGGTGTTATGGCACAGTGATACATTATTTATACATTGGCTGCGCTGGCACAATGATACATTATTTATACATTGGATGTGATGGCACAATGATACATTATTTATACATTGGATGTGATGGCACAATGATACATTATTTATACATTGGGTGTAATGGCACAGTGATACATTATTTATACATTGGATGTGATGGCACAATGATACAATATTTATACATTGGATGTGCTGGCACAATGATACATTATTTATACATTGGATGTGCTGGCACAATGATACATTATTTATACATTGGATGTGCTGGCACAATGATACATTATTTATACATTGGATGTGATGGCACAATGATACATTATTTATACATTGGCTGCGCTGACACAATGATACATTATTTATACATTGGATGTGATGGCACAATGATACATTATTTATACATTGGGTGTTATGGCACAGTGATACATTATTTATACATTGGCTGCGCTGGCCCAATGATACATTATTTATACATTGGATGTGATGGCACAATGATACATTATTTATACATTGGCTGCGCTGGCACAGTGATACATTATTTATACATTGGCTGTGATGGCACAATGATACATTATTTATACATTGGATGTGATGGCACAATGATACATTATTTATACATTGGATTTGATGGCACAGTGATACATTATTTATACATTGGATGTGATGGCACAATGATACATTATTTATACATTGGATGTGCTGGCACAATGATACATTATTTATACATTGGCTGTGCTGGCACAGTGATACATTATTTATACATTGGCTGTGATGGCACAATGATACATTATTTATACATTGGCTGCGCTGGCACAATGATACATTATTTATACATTGGATGTGCTGGCACAATGATACATTATTTATACATTGGATGTGATGGCACAATGATACATTATTTATACATTGGATGTGATGGCACAATGATACATTATTTATACATTGGCTGTGATGGCACAATGATACATTATTTATACATTGGCTGTGATGGCACAATGATACATTATTTATACATTGGATGTGCTGGCACAATGATACATTATTTATACATTGGATGTGCTGGCTCAATGATACATTATTTATACATTGGATGTGATGGCACAATGATACATTATTTATACATTGGATGTGATGGCACAATGATACATTATTTATACATTGGCTGCGCTGGCACAATGATACATTATTTATACATTGGATGTGATGGCACAATGATACATTATTTATACATTGGGTGTTATGGCACAGTGATACATTATTTATACATTGGCTGCGCTGGAACAATGATACATTATTTATACATTGGATGTGATGGCACAATGATACATTATTTATACATTGGCTGCGCTGGCACAGTGATACATTATTTATACATTGGCTGTGATGGCACAATGATACATTATTTATACATTGGATGTGATGGCACAATGATACATTATTTATACATTGGATGTGCTGGCACAATGATACATTATTTATACATTGGCTGTGATGGCACAATGATACATTATTTATACATTGGATGTGATGGCACAATGATACATTATTTATACATTGGATGTGATGGCACAATGATACATTATTTATACATTGGATGTGATGGCACAATGATACATTATTTATACATTGGATGTGATGGCACAATGATACATTATTTATACATTGGATGTGATGGCACAGTGATACATTATTTATACATTGGATGTGCCGGCACAATGATACATTTTTATACATTGGCTGTGATGGCACAGTGATACATTATTTATACATTGGCTGTGATGGCACAATGATACATTATTTATACATTGGCTGTGCTGGCACAGTGATACATTATTTATACATTGGCTGTGATGGCACAATGATACATTATTTATACATTGGATGTGATGGCACAATGATACATTATTTATACATTGGATGTGCTGGCACAATGATACATTATTTATACATTGGATGTGATGGCACAATGATACATTATTTATACATTGGATGTGATGGCACAATGATACATTATTTATACATTGGCTGTGATGGCACAATGATACATTATTTATACATTGGCTGTGATGGCACAATGATACATTATTTATACATTGGCTGCGCTGGCACAGTGATACATTATTTATACATTGGCTGTGATGGCACAATGATACATTATTTATACATTGGCTGTGCTGGCACAATGATACATTATTTATACATTGGATGTGATGGCACAATGATACATTATTTATACATTGGCTGCGCTGGCACAATGATACATTATTTATACATTGGCTGCGCTGGCACAATGATACATTATTTATACATTGGATGTGATGGCACAGTGATACATTATTTATACATTGGCTGCGCTGGCACAAAGATACATTATTTATACATTGGATGTGATGGCACAGTGATACATTATTTATACATTGGATGTGATGGCACAATGATACATTATTTATACATTGGATGTGCTGGCACAATGATACATTATTTATACATTGGATGTGATGGCACAGTGATACATTATTTATACATTGGCTGTGATGGCACAATGATACATTATTTATACATTGGATGTGATGGCACAGTAATACATTATTTATACATTGGCTGTGATGGCACAATGATACATTATTTATACATTAACTGCCATGGCACAATGATACATTATTTATACATTGGATGTGCCGGCACAATGATACATTATTTATACATTGGATGTGCCTGCACAATGATACATTATTTATACATTGGATGTGCCGGCACAATGATACATTATTTATACATTGGCTGCGCTGGCACAATGATACATTATTTATACATTGGATGTGATGGCACAATGATACATTATTTATACATTGGATGTGCCGGCACAATGATACATTATTTATACATTGGATGTGCTGGCACAATGATACATTATTTATACATTGGATGTGATGGCACAATGATACATTATTTATACATTGGATGTGATGGCACAATGATACATTATTTATACATTGGATGTGCTGGCACAGTGATACATTATTTATACATTGGATGTGATGGCACAATGATACATTATTTATACATTGGCTGCGCTGGCACAATGATACATTATTTATACATTGGCTGCGCTGGCACAATGATACATTATTTATACATTGGATGTGATGCCACAATGATACATTATTTATACATTGGCTGCGCTGGCACAATGATACATTATTTATACATTGGCTGCGCTGGCACAATGATACATTATTTATACATTGGATGTGATGGCACTATGATACATTATTTATACATTGGCTGTGATGGCACAATGATACATTATTTATACATTGGCTGCGCTGGCACAGTGATACATTATTTATACATTGGCTGTGATGGCACAATGATACATTATTTATACATTGGCTGTGCTGGCACAATGATACATTATTTATACATTGGATGTGATGGCACAATGATACATTATTTATACATTGGCTGCGCTGGCACAATGATACATTATTTATACATTGGCTGTGCTGGAACAATGATACATTATTTATACATTGGCTGCGCTGGCACAATGATACATTATTTATACATTGGATGTGATGGCACAGTGATACATTATTTATACATTGGCTGCGCTGGCACAATGATACATTATTTATACATTGGATGTGATGGCACAGTGATACATTATTTATACATTGGATGTGATGGCACAATGATACATTATTTATACATTGGATGTGCTGGCACAATGATACATTATTTATACATTGGATGTGATGGCACAATGATACATTATTTATACATTGGATGTGCTGGCACAATGATACATTATTTATACATTGGATGTGCTGGCACAATGATACATTATTTATACATTGGCTGTGATGGCACAATGATACATTATTTATACATTGGATGTGATGGCACAATGATACATTATTTATACATTGGATGTGATGGCACAATGATACATTATTTATACATTGGATGTGATGGCACAATGATACATTATTTATACATTGGATGTGATGGCACAATGATACATTATTTATACATTGGCTGTGCTGGCACAGTGATACATTATTTATACATTGGCTGTGATGGCACAATGATACATTATTTATACATTGGATGTGATGGCACAATGATACATTATTTATACATTGGATGTGCTGGCACAATGATACATTATTTATACATTGGATGTGATGGCACAATGATACATTATTTATACATTGGATGTGATGGCACAATGATACATTATTTATACATTGGCTGTGATGGCACAATGATACATTATTTATACATTGGCTGTGATGGCACAATGATACATTATTTATACATTGGCTGCGCTGGCACAGTGATACATTATTTATACATTGGCTGTGATGGCACAATGATACATTATTTATACATTGGCTGTGCTGGCACAATGATACATTATTTATACATTGGATGTGATGGCACAATGATACATTATTTATACATTGGCTGCGCTGGCACAATGATACATTATTTATACATTGGCTGTGCTGGAACAATGATACATTATTTATACATTGGCTGCGCTGGCACAATGATACATTATTTATACATTGGATGTGATGGCACAGTGATACATTATTTATACATTGGATGTGATGGCACAATGATACATTATTTATACATTGGATGTGCTGGCACAATGATACATTATTTATACATTGGATGTGATGGCACAATGATACATTATTTATACATTGGATGTGATGGCACAGTGATACATTATTTATACATTGGCTGTGATGGCACAATGATACATTATTTATACATTGGATGTGATGGCACAGTGATACATTATTTATACATTGGCTGTGATGGCACAATGATACATTATTTATACATTGGCTGCGCTGGCACAATGATACATTATTTATACATTGGATGTGCCGGCACAATGATACATTATTTATACATTGGATGTGCCGGCACAATGATACATTATTTATACATTGGCTGCGCTGGCACAATGATACATTATTTATACATTGGATGTGCTGGCACAATGATACATTATTTATACATTGGATGTGCCGGCACAATGATACATTATTTATACATTGGATGTGCTGGCACAATGATACATTATTTATACATTGGATGTGATGGCACAATGATACATTATTTATACATTGGATGTGATGGCACAATGATACATTATTTATACATTGGATGTGCCGGCACAATGATACATTATTTATACATTGGATGTGCCGGCACAATGATACATTATTTATACATTGGCTGCGCTGGCACAATGATACATTATTTATACATTGGATGTGCTGGCACAATGATACATTATTTATACATTGGATGTGCCGGCACAATGATACATTATTTATACATTGGATGTGCTGGCACAATGATACATTATTTATACATTGGATGTGATGGCACAATGATACATTATTTATACATTGGATGTGATGGCACAATGATACATTATTTATACATTGGATGTGCTGGCACAGTGATACATTATTTATACATTGGATGTGATGGCACAATGATACATTATTTATACATTGGCTGCGCTGGCACAATGATACATTATTTATACATTGGCTGCGCTGGCACAATGATACATTATTTATACATTGGATGTGATGGCACAATGATACATTATTTATACATTGGCTGCGCTGGCACAGTGATACATTATTTATACATTGGCTGTGATGGCACAGTGATACATTATTTATACATTGGATGTGCCGGCACAATGATACATTATTTATACATTGGCTGTGATGGCACAATGATACATTATTTATACATTGGCTGCGCTGGCACAGTGATACATTATTTATACATTGGCTGTGATGGCACAGTGATACATTATTTATACATTGGATGTGCCGGCACAATGATACATTATTTATACATTGGCTGTGATGGCACAATGATACAATATTTATACATTGGATGTGCTGGCACAATGATACATTATTTATACATTGGATGTGATGGCACAATGATACATTATTTATACATTGGATGTGCCGGCACAATGATACATTATTTATACATTGGATGTGATGGCACAATGATACATTATTTATACATTGGATGTGCTGGCACAATGATACATGATTTATACATTGGATGTGCTGGCACAATGATACATTATTTATACATTGGCTGCGCTGGCACAGTGATACATTATTTATACATTGGATGTGCCGGCACAATGATACATTATTTATACATTGGCTGTGATGGCACAATGATACAATATTTATACATTGGATGTGCTGGCACAATGATACATTATTTATACATTGGATGTGATTGCACAATGATACATTATTTATACATTGGATGTGCCGGCACAATGATACATTATTTATACATTGGATGTGATGGCACAATGATACATTATTTATACATTGGATGTGCTGGCACAATGATACATTATTTATACATTGGATGTGATGGCACAATGATACATTATTTATACATTGGCTGTGTTGGCACAATGATACATTATTTATACATTGGCTGCGCTGGCACAGTGATACATTATTTATACATTGGCTGTGATGGCACAATGATACATTATTTATACATTGGATGTGATGGCACAATGATACATTATTTATACATTGGATGTGATGGCACAATGATACATTATTTATACATCGGCTGCGCTGGCACAATGATGCATTATTTATACATTGGATGTGATGGCACAATGATACAATATTTATACATTGGCTGCGCTGGCACAGTGATACATTATTTATACATTGGCTGTGATGGCACAATGATACATTATTTATACATTGGATGTGCTGGCACAATGATACATTATTTATACATTGGATGTGATGGCACAATGATACATTATTTATACATTGGATGTGCTGGCACAGTGATACATTATTTATACATTGGCTGTGATGGCACAATGATACATTATTTATACATTGGATGTGAAGGCACAGTGATACATTATTTATACATTGGCTGTGATGGCACAATGATACATTATTTATACATTGGATGTGATGGCACAATGATACATTATTTATACATTGGATGTGCTGGCACAATGATACATTATTTATACATTGGATGTGATGGCACAATGATACATTATTTATACATTGGGTGTTATGGCACAGTGATACATTATTTATACATTGGCTGCGCTGGCACAATGATACATTATTTATACATTGGATGTGATGGCACAATGATACATTATTTATACATTGGATGTGCTGGCACAATGATACATTATTTATACATTGGATGTGCTGGCACAATGATACATTATTTATACATTGGATGTGCTGGCACAATGATACATTATTTATACATTGGATGTGATGGCACAATGATACATTATTTATACATTGGCTGCGCTGGCACAATGATACATTATTTATACATTGGATGTGATGGCACAATGATACATTATTTATACATTGGGTGTTATGGCACAGTGATACATTATTTATACATTGGCTGCGCTGGCACAATGATACATTATTTATACATTGGATGTGATGGCACAATGATACATTATTTATACATTGGATGTGCCGGCACAATGATACATTATTTATACATTGGATGTGATGGCACAGTGATACATTATTTATACATTGGATGTGATGGCACAATGATACATTATTTATACATTGGATGTGATGGCACAATGATACATTATTTATACATTGGCTGTGATGGCACAATGATACATTATTTATACATTGGATGCGCTGGCACAATGATACATTATTTATACATTGGATGTGCTGGCACAATGATACATTATTTATACATTGGATGTGATGGCACAGTGATACATTATTTATACATTGGATGTGATGGCACAGTGATACATTATTTATACATTGGATGTGCTGGCACAATGATACATTATTTATACATTGGATGTGATGGCACAGTGATACATTATTTATACATTGGCTGTGATGGCACAATGATACATTATTTATACATTGGATGTGATGGCACAGTGATACATTATTTATACATTGGCTGTGATGGCAAAGTGATACATTATTTATACATTGGCTGTGATGGCACAATGATACATTATTTATACATTGGATGTGATGGCACAGTGATACATTATTTATACATTGGATGTGATGGCACAGTGATACATTATTTATACATTGGATGTGATGGCACAATGATACATTATTTATACATTGGATGTGCCGGCACAATGATACATTATTTATACATTGGATGTGATTGCACAATGATACATTATTTATACATTGGATGTGATGGCACAATGATACATTATTTATACATTGGATGTGATGGCACAGTGATACATTATTTATACATTGGCTGCGCTGGCACAATGATACATTATTTATACATTGGCTGTGATGGCACAATGATACATTATTTATACATTGGGTGTATGGCACAATGATACATTATTTATACATTGGATGTGATGGCACAATGATACATTATTTATACATTGGCTGCGCTGGCACAATGATACATTATTTATACATTGGATGTGCTGGCACAATGATACATTATTTATACATTGGCTGTGATGGCACAATGATACATTATTTATACATTGGATGTGCTGGCACAATGATACATTATTTATACATTGGCTGTGATGGCACAATGATACATTATTTATACATTGGCTGTCCTGGCACAATGATACATTATTTATACATTGGATGTGATGGCACAGTGATACATTATTTATACATTGGCTGTGATGGCACAATGATACATTATTTATACATTGGATGTGATGGCACAGTGATACATTATTTATACATTGGCTGTGATGGCACAGTGATACATTATTTATACATTGGCTGTGATGGCACAATGATACATTATTTATACATTGGATGTGATGGCACAGTGATACATTATTTATACATTGGCTGCGCTGGCACAATAATACATTATTTATACATTGGCTGTGATGGCACAATGATACATTATTTATACATTGGGTGTTATGGCACAATGATACATTATTTATACATTGGCTGCGCTGGCACAATGATACATTATTTATACATTGGATGTGCTGGCACAATGATACATTATTTATACATTGGCTGTGATGGCACAATGATACATTATTTATACATTGGCTGTGCTGGCACAATGATACATTATTTATACATTGGATGTGATGGCACAATGATACATTATTTATACATTGGCTGCGCTGGCACAATGATACATTATTTATACATTGGATGTGCTGGCACAATGATACATTATTTATACATTGGCTGTGATGGCACAATGATACATTATTTATACATTGGCTGTGCTGGCACAATGATACATTATTTATACATTGGCAGTGCTAGCACAATGATACATTATTTATACATTGGCAGTGATGGCACAATGATACATTATTTATACATTGGCTGTGCTGGCACAATGATACATTATTTATACATTGGCTGTGCTGGCACAATGATACATTATTTATACATTGGCTGTGCTGGCACAATGATACATTATTTATACATTGGCTGCGCTGGCACAGTGATACATTATTTATACATTGGCTGTGATGGCACAATGATACATTATTTATACATTGGATGTGATGGCACAATGATACATTATTTATACATTGGATGTGATGGCACAATGATACATTATTTATACATTGGATGTGATGGCACAATGATACATTATTTATACATTGGATGTGATGGCACAATGATACATTATTTATACATTGGATGTGATGGCACAATGATACATTATTTATACATTGGCTGTGATGGCACAGTGATACATTATTTATACATTGGCTGTGATGGCACAATGATACATTATTTATACATTGGCTGCGCTGGCACAGTGATACATTATTTATACATTGGCTGTGATGGCACAATGATACATTATTTATACATTGGCTGTGCTGGCACAATGATACATTATTTATACATTGGCTGTGCTTGCACAATGATACATTATTTATACATTGGATGTGATGGCACAATGATACATTATTTATACATTGTATGTGATGGCACAATGATACATTATTTATACACTGGCTGCGCTGGCACAATGATACATTATTTATACATTGGCTGCGCTGGCACAATGATACATTATTTATACATTGGCTGCGCTGGCACAATGATACATTATTTATACATTGGATGTGATGGCACAATGATACATTATTTATACATTGGATGTGATGGCACAATGATACATTATTTATACATTGGATGTGATGGCACAATGATACATTATTTATATATTGGATGTGATGGCACAATGATACATTATTTATACATTGGCTGCGCTTGCACAATGATACATTATTTATACATTGGATGTGATGGCACAATGATACATTATTTATACATTGGCTGTGCTGGCACAATGATACATTATTTATACATTGGATGTGCTGGCACAATGATACATTATTTATATATTGGATGTGCTGGCACAATGATACATTATTTATATATTGGATGTGATGGCACAATGATACATTATTTATACATTGGATGTGATGGCACAATGATACATTATTTATACATTGGATGTGATGGCACAATGATACATTATTTATACATTGGATGTGATGGCACAATGATACATTATTTATACATTGGATGTGATGGCACAATGATACATTATTTATACATTGGATGTGATGGCACAATGATACATTATTTATACATTGGATGTGATGGCACAGTGATACATTATTTATACATTGGATGTGATGGCACAGTGATACATTATTTATACATTGGATGTGATGGCACAATGATACATTATTTATACATTGGATGTGATGGCACAATGATACATTATTTATACATTGGATGTGATGGCACAGTGATACATTATTTATACATTGGCTGTGATGGCACAATGATACATTATTTATACATTGGATGTGATGGCACAATGATACATTATTTATACATTGGCTGTGTTGGCACAATGATACATTATTTATACATTGGCTGTGCTGGCACAATGATACATTATTTATACATTGGATGTGATGGCACAATGATACATTATTTATACATTGGATGTGATGGCACAATGATACATTATTTATACATTGGCTGTGCTGGCACAATGATACATTATTTATACATTGGCTGTGATGGCACAATGATACATTATTTATACATTGGATGTGATGGCACAATGATACATTATTTATACATTGGATGTGATGGCACAATGATACATTATTTATACATTGGATGTGATGGCACAATGATACATTATTTATACATTGGATGTGATGGCACAATGATACATTATTTATACATTGGATGTGCTGGCACAATAATACATTATTTATACATTGGATGTGATGGCACAATGATACATTATTTATACATTGGATGTGATGGCACAATGATACATTATTTATACATTGGATGTGATGGCACAATGATACATTATTTATACATTGGATGTGCTGGCACAATAATACATTATTTATACATTGGATGTGATGGCACAATGATACATTATTTATACATTGGATGTGATGGCACAATGATACATTATTTATACATTGGATGTGATGGCACAGTGATACATTATTTATACATTGGATGTGATGGCACAGTGATACATTATTTATACATTGGCTGTGATGGCACAGTGATACATTATTTATACATTGGCTGCGCTGGCACAATGATACATTATTTATACATTGGCTGTGATGGCACAATGATACATTATTTATACATTGTCTGTGATTGCACAATGATACATTATTTATACATTGGCTGTGATGGCACAATGATACATTATTTATACATTGGATGTGATGGCACAATGATACATTATTTATACATTGGCTGCGCTGGCACAATGGTACATTATTTATACATTGGCTGCGCTGGCACAATGATACATTATTTATACATTGGCTGCGCTGGCACAATGATACATTATTTATACATTGGATGTGATGGCACAATGATACATTATTTATACATTGGATGTGATGGCACAATGATACATTATTTATATATTGGATGTGATGGCACAATGATACATTATTTATACATTGGCTGCGCTGGCACAATGATACATTATTTATACATTGGATGTGATGGCACAATGATACATTATTTATACTTTGGATGTGATGGCACAGTGATACATTATTTATACATTGGATGTGCTGGCACAATGATACATTATTTATATATTGGATGTGATGGCACAATGATACATTATTTATACATTGGCTGCGCTGGCACAATGATACATTATTTATACATTGGATGTGATGGCACAATGATACATTATTTATACATTGGATGTGATGGCACAATGATACATAATTTATACATTGGATGTGATGGCACAATGATACATTATTTATACATTGGATGTGATGGCACAGTGATACATTATTTATACATTGGATGTGCTGGCACAATGATACATTATTTATATATTGGATGTGATGGCACAATGATACATTATTTATACATTGGCTGCGCTGGCACAATGATACATTATTTATACATTGGATGTGATGGCACAATGATACATTATTTATACATTGGATGTGATGGCACAATGATACATTATTTATACATTGGATGTGATGGCACAATGATACATTATTTATACATTGGATGTGATGGCACAATGATACATTATTTATACATTGGATGTGATGGCACAGTGATACATTATTTATACATTGGATGTGATGGCACAGTGATACATTATTTATACATTGGATGTGATGGCACAGTGATACATTATTTATACATTGGATGTGATGGCACAATGATACATTATTTATACATTGGATGTGATGGCACAATGATACATTATTTATACATTGGATGTGCTGGCACAATGATACATTATTTATATATTGGATGTGATGGCACAATGATACATTATTTATACATTGGATGTGATGGCACAATGATACATTATTTATACATTGGATGTGATGGCACAATGATACATTATTTATACATTGGATGTGATGGCACAATGATACATTATTTATACATTGGATGTGATGGCACAATGATACATTATTTATACATTGGATGTGATGGCACAATGATACATTATTTATACATTGGATGTGATGGCACAGTGATACATTATTTATACATTGGATGTGATGGCACAGTGATACATTATTTATACATTGGATGTGATGGCACAATGATACATTATTTATACATTGGATGTGATGGCACAATGATACATTATTTATACATTGGATGTGATGGCACAGTGATACATTATTTATACATTGGCTGTGATGGCACAATGATACATTATTTATACATTGGATGTGATGGCACAATGATACATTATTTATACATTGGCTGTGTTGGCACAATGATACATTATTTATACATTGGCTGTGCTGGCACAATGATACATTATTTATACATTGGATGTGATGGCACAATGATACATTATTTATACATTGGATGTGATGGCACAATGATACATTATTTATACATTGGCTGTGCTGGCACAATGATACATTATTTATACATTGGCTGTGATGGCACAATGATACATTATTTATACATTGGATGTGATGGCACAATGATACATTATTTATACATTGGATGTGATGGCACAATGATACATTATTTATACATTGGATGTGATGGCACAATGATACATTATTTATACATTGGATGTGATGGCACAATGATACATTATTTATACATTGGATGTGCTGGCACAATAATACATTATTTATACATTGGATGTGATGGCACAATGATACATTATTTATACATTGGATGTGATGGCACAATGATACATTATTTATACATTGGATGTGATGGCACAATGATACATTATTTATACATTGGATGTGCTGGCACAATAATACATTATTTATACATTGGATGTGATGGCACAATGATACATTATTTATACATTGGATGTGATGGCACAATGATACATTATTTATACATTGGATGTGATGGCACAGTGATACATTATTTATACATTGGATGTGATGGCACAGTGATACATTATTTATACATTGGCTGTGATGGCACAGTGATACATTATTTATACATTGGCTGCGCTGGCACAATGATACATTATTTATACATTGGCTGTGATGGCACAATGATACATTATTTATACATTGTCTGTGATTGCACAATGATACATTATTTATACATTGGCTGTGATGGCACAATGATACATTATTTATACATTGGATGTGATGGCACAATGATACATTATTTATACATTGGCTGCGCTGGCACAATGGTACATTATTTATACATTGGCTGCGCTGGCACAATGATACATTATTTATACATTGGCTGCGCTGGCACAATGATACATTATTTATACATTGGATGTGATGGCACAATGATACATTATTTATACATTGGATGTGATGGCACAATGATACATTATTTATATATTGGATGTGATGGCACAATGATACATTATTTATACATTGGCTGCGCTGGCACAATGATACATTATTTATACATTGGATGTGATGGCACAATGATACATTATTTATACTTTGGATGTGATGGCACAGTGATACATTATTTATACATTGGATGTGCTGGCACAATGATACATTATTTATATATTGGATGTGATGGCACAATGATACATTATTTATACATTGGCTGCGCTGGCACAATGATACATTATTTATACATTGGATGTGATGGCACAATGATACATTATTTATACATTGGATGTGATGGCACAATGATACATAATTTATACATTGGATCTGATGGCACAATGATACATTATTTATACATTGGATGTGATGGCACAGTGATACATTATTTATACATTGGATGTGCTGGCACAATGATACATTATTTATATATTGGATGTGATGGCACAATGATACATTATTTATACATTGGCTGCGCTGGCACAATGATACATTATTTATACATTGGATGTGATGGCACAATGATACATTATTTATACATTGGATGTGATGGCACAATGATACATTATTTATACATTGGATGTGATGGCACAATGATACATTATTTATACATTGGATGTGATGGCACAATGATACATTATTTATACATTGGATGTGATGGCACAGTGATACATTATTTATACATTGGATGTGATGGCACAGTGATACATTATTTATACATTGGATGTGATGGCACAGTGATACATTATTTATACATTGGATGTGATGGCACAATGATACATTATTTATACATTGGATGTGATGGCACAATGATACATTATTTATACATTGGATGTGATGGCACAGTGATACATTATTTATACATTGGCTGTGATGGCACAATGATACATTATTTATACATTGGATGTGATGGCACAATGATACATTATTTATACATTGGCTGTGTTGGCACAATGATACATTATTTATACATTGGCTGTGCTGGCACAATGATACATTATTTATACATTGGATGTGATGGCACAATGATACATTATTTATACATTGGATGTGATGGCACAATGATACATTATTTATTCATTGGCTGTGCTGGCACAATGATACATTATTTATACATTGGCTGTGCTGGCACAATGATACATTATTTATACATTGGATGTGATGGCACAATGATACATTATTTATACATTGGATGTGATGGCACAATGATACATTATTTATACATTGGATGTGATGGCACAATGATACATTATTTATACATTGGATGTGATGGCACAATGATACATTATTTATACATTGGATGTGCTGGCACAATGATACATTATTTATACATTGGATGTGATGGCACAATGATACATTATTTATACATTGGATGTGATGGCACAATGATACATTATTTATACATTGGATGTGATGGCACAGTGATACATTATTTATACATTGGATGTGATGGCACAGTGATACATTATTTATACATTGGATGTGATGGCACAATGATACATTATTTATACATTGGATGTGATGGCACAATGATACATTATTTATACATTGGCTGTGATGGCACAGTGATACATTATTTATACATTGGATGTGATTGCACAATGATACATTATTTATACATTGGCTGTGATGGCACAATGATACATTATTTATACATTGGCTGTGATTGCACAATGATACATTATTTATACATTGGCTGTGATGGCACAATGATACATTATTTATACATTGGATGTGATGGCACAATGATACATTATTTATACATTGGCTGCGCTGGCACAATGATACATTATTTATACATTGGCTGCGCTGGCACAATGATACATTATTTATACATTGGATGTGATGGCACAATGATACATTATTTATACATTGGATGTGATGGCACAATGATACATTATTTATACATTGGATGTGATGGCACAGTGATACATTATTTATACATTGGATGTGATGGCACAATGATACATTATTTATACATTGGATGTGATGGCACAATGATACATTATTTATACATTGGATGTGATGGCACAATGATACATTATTTATACATTGGATGTGATGGCACAGTGATACATTATTTATACATTGGATGTGATGGCACAATGATACATTATTTATACATTGGCTGTGCTGGCACAATGATACATTATTTATACATTGGCTGCGCTGGCACAGTGATACATTATTTATACATTGGCTGTGATGGCACAATGATACATTATTTATACATTGGCTGTGCTGGCACAATGATACATTATTTATACATTGGCTGTGCTTGCACAATGATACATTATTTATACATTGGATGTGATGGCACAATGATACATTATTTATACATTGTATGTGATGGCACAATGATACATTATTTATACATTGGATGTGATGGCACAATGATACATTATTTATACATTGGATGTGATGGCACAATGATACATTATTTATACATTGGATGTGATGGCACAATGATACATTATTTATACATTGGCTGCGCTGGCACAATGATACATTATTTATACATTGGCTGCGCTGGCACAATGATACATTATTTATACATTGGCTGCGCTGGCACAATGATACATTATTTATACATTGGATGTGATGGCACAGTGATACATTATTTATACATTGGATGTGCTGGCACAATGATACATTATTTATACATTGGCTGCTCTGGCACAATGATACATTATTTATACATTGGATGTGATGGCACAGTGATACATTATTTATACATTGGATGTGATGGCACAATGATACATTATTTATACATTGGATGTGCTGGCACAATGATACATTATTTATACATTGGCTGTGATGGCACAGTGATACATTATTTATACATTGGCTGTGATGGCACAGTGATACATTATTTATACATTGGCTGTAATGGCACAATGATACATTATTTATACATTGGATGTGATGGCACAATGATACATTATTTATACATTGGCTGTGCTGGCACAATGATACATTATTTATACATTGGATGTGATGGCACAATGATACATTATTTATACATTGGATGTGATGGCACAGTGATACATTATTTATACATTGGATGTGCTGGCACAATGATACATTATTTATATATTGGATGTGCTGGCACAATGATACATTATTTATATATTGGATGTGATGGCACAATGATACATTATTTATACATTGGCTGCGCTGGCACAATGATACATTATTTATACATTGGATGTGATGGCACAATGATACATTATTTATACATTGGATGTGATGGCACAATGATACATTATTTATACATTGGATGTGATGGCACAATGATACATTATTTATACATTGGATGTGATGGCACAATGATACATTATTTATACATTGGATGTGATGGCACAGTGATACATTATTTATACATTGGATGTGATGGCACAGTGATACATTATTTATACATTGGATGTGATGGCACAATGATACATTATTTATACATTGGCTGCGCTGGCACAATGATACATTATTTATACATTGGATGTGATGGCACAATGATACATTATTTATACTTTGGATGTGATGGCACAGTGATACATTATTTATACATTGGATGTGCTGGCACAATGATACATTATTTATATATTGGATGTGATGGCACAATGATACATTATTTATACATTGGCTGCGCTGGCACAATGATACATTATTTATACATTGGATGTGATGGCACAATGATACATTATTTATACATTGGATGTGATGGCACAATGATACATAATTTATACATTGGATGTGATGGCACAATGATACATTATTTATACATTGGATGTGATGGCACAGTGATACATTATTTATACATTGGATGTGCTGGCACAATGATACATTATTTATATATTGGATGTGATGGCACAATGATACATTATTTATACATTGGCTGCGCTGGCACAATGATACATTATTTATACATTGGATGTGATGGCACAATGATACATTATTTATACATTGGATGTGATGGCACAATGATACATTATTTATACATTGGATGTGATGGCACAATGATACATTATTTATACATTGGATGTGATGGCACAATGATACATTATTTATACATTGGATGTGATGGCACAGTGATACATTATTTATACATTGGATGTGATGGCACAGTGATACATTATTTATACATTGGATGTGATGGCACAGTGATACATTATTTATACATTGGATGTGATGGCACAATGATACATTATTTATACATTGGATGTGATGGCACAATGATACATTATTTATACATTGGATGTGATGGCACAGTGATACATTATTTATACATTGGCTGTGATGGCACAATGATACATTATTTATACATTGGATGTGATGGCACAATGATACATTATTTATACATTGGCTGTGTTGGCACAATGATACATTATTTATACATTGGCTGTGCTGGCACAATGATACATTATTTATACATTGGATGTGATGGCACAATGATACATTATTTATACATTGGATGTGATGGCACAATGATACATTATTTATTCATTGGCTGTGCTGGCACAATGATACATTATTTATACATTGGCTGTGCTGGCACAATGATACATTATTTATACATTGGATGTGATGGCACAATGATACATTATTTATACATTGGATGTGATGGCACAATGATACATTATTTATACATTGGATGTGATGGCACAATGATACATTATTTATACATTGGATGTGATGGCACAATGATACATTATTTATACATTGGATGTGCTGGCACAATGATACATTATTTATACATTGGATGTGATGGCACAATGATACATTATTTATACATTGGATGTGATGGCACAATGATACATTATTTATACATTGGATGTGATGGCACAGTGATACATTATTTATACATTGGATGTGATGGCACAGTGATACATTATTTATACATTGGATGTGATGGCACAATGATACATTATTTATACATTGGCTGTGATGGCACAGTGATACATTATTTATACATTGGCTGTGATGGCACAGTGATACATTATTTATACATTGGATGTGATTGCACAATGATACATTATTTATACATTGGCTGTGATGGCACAATGATACATTATTTATACATTGGCTGTGATTGCACAATGATACATTATTTATACATTGGCTGTGATGGCACAATGATACATTATTTATACATTGGATGTGATGGCACAATGATACATTATTTATACATTGGCTGCGCTGGCACAATGATACATTATTTATACATTGGCTGCGCTGGCACAATGATACATTATTTATACATTGGCTGCGCTGGCACAATGATACATTATTTATACATTGGATGTGATGGCACAATGATACATTATTTATACATTGGATGTGATGGCACAATGATACATTATTTATACATTGGATGTGATGGCACAGTGATACATTATTTATACATTGGATGTGATGGCACAATGATACATTATTTATACATTGGATGTGATGGCACAATGATACATTATTTATACATTGGATGTGATGGCACAATGATACATTATTTATACATTGGATGTGATGGCACAGTGATACATTATTTATACATTGGATGAGATGGCACAATGATACATTATTTATACATTGGCTGTGCTGGCACAATGATACATTATTTATACATTGGCTGCGCTGGCACAGTGATACATTATTTATACATTGGCTGTGATGGCACAATGATACATTATTTATACATTGGCTGTGCTGGCACAATGATACATTATTTATACATTGGCTGTGCTTGCACAATGATACATTATTTATACATTGGATGTGATGGCACAATGATACATTATTTATACATTGTATGTGATGGCACAATGATACATTATTTATACATTGTATGTGATGGCACAATGATACATTATTTATACATTGGATGTGATGGCACAATGATACATTATTTATACATTGGATGTGATGGCACAATGATACATTATTTATACATTGGCTGCGCTGGCACAATGATACATTATTTATACATTGGCTGCGCTGGCACAATGATACATTATTTATACATTGGCTGCGCTGGCACAATGATACATTATTTATACATTGGATGTGATGGCACAGTGATACATTATTTATACATTGGATGTGCTGGCACAATGATACATTATTTATACATTGGCTGCTCTGGCACAATGATACATTATTTATACATTGGATGTGATGGCACAGTGATACATTATTTATACATTGGATGTGATGGCACAATGATACATTATTTATACATTGGATGTGCTGGCACAATGATACATTATTTATACATTGGCTGTGATGGCACAGTGATACATTATTTATACATTGGCTGTGCTGGCACAATGATACATTATTTATACATTGGATGTGCTGGCACAATGATACATTATTTATACATTGGATGTGATGGCACAGTGATACATTATTTATACATTGGATGTGATGGCACAATGATACATTATTTATACATTGGCTGTGATGGCACAATGATACATTATTTATACATTGGATGTGATGGCACAATGATACATTATTTATACATTGGATGTGATGGCACAATGATACATTATTTATACATTGGCTGTGATGGCACAGTGATACATTATTTATACATTGGCTGTGATGGCACAATGATACATTATTTATACATTGGATGTGATGGCACAATGATACATTATTTATACATTGGCTGTGCTGGCACAATGATACATTATTTATACATTGGATGTGATGGCACAATGATACATTATTTATACATTGGATGTGATGGCACAGTGATACATTATTTATACATTGGATGTGCTGGCACAATGATACATTATTTATATATTGGATGTGCTGGCACAATGATACATTATTTATATATTGGATGTGATGGCACAATGATACATTATTTATACATTGGCTGCGCTGGCACAATGATACATTATTTATACATTGGATGTGATGGCACAATGATACATTATTTATACATTGGATGTGATGGCACAATGATACATTATTTATACATTGGATGTGATGGCACAATGATACATTATTTATACATTGGATGTGATGGCACAATGATACATTATTTATACATTGGATGTGATGGCACAGTGATACATTATTTATACATTGGATGTGATGGCACAGTGATACATTATTTATACATTGGATGTGATGGCACAATGATACATTATTTATACATTGGATGTGATGGCACAATGATACATTATTTATACATTGGATGTGATGGCACAGTGATACATTATTTATACATTGGCTGTGCTGGCACAATGATACATTATTTATACATTGGATGTGATGGCACAATGATACATTATTTATACATTGGATGTGATGGCACAATGATACATTATTTATACATTGGCTGTGCTGGTACAATGATACATTATTTATACATTGGCTGTGATGGCACAATGATACATTATTTATACATTGGATGTGATGGCACAATGATACATTATTTATACATTGGATGTGATGGCACAATGATACATTATTTATACATTGGATGTGATGGCACAATGATACATTATTTATACATTGGATGTGATGGCACAATGATACATTATTTATACATTGGATGTGCTGGCACAATAATACATTATTTATACATTGGATGTGATGGCACAATGATACATTATTTATACATTGGATGTGATGGCACAATGATACATTATTTATACATTGGATGTGATGGCACAGTGATACATTATTTATACATTGGATGTGATGGCACAGTGATACATTATTTATACATTGGATGTGATGGCACAATGATACATTATTTATACATTGGCTGTGATGGCACAATGATACATTATTTATACATTGGCTGCGCTGGCACAGTGATACATTATTTATACATTGGATGTGATTGCACAATGATACATTATTTATACATTGGCTGTGATGGCACAATGATACATTATTTATACATTGGCTGTGATTGCACAATGATACATTATTTATACATTGGCTGTGATGGCACAATGATACATTATTTATACATTGGATGTGATGGCACAATGATACATTATTTATACATTGGCTGCGCTGGCACAATGGTACATTATTTATACATTGGCTGCGCTGGCACAATGATACATTATTTATACATTGGCTGCGCTGGCACAATGATACATTATTTATACATTGGATGTGATGGCACAATGATACATTATTTATACATTGGATGTGATGGCACAATGATACATTATTTATATATTGGATGTGATGGCACAATGATACATTATTTATACATTGGCTGCGCTGGCACAATGATACATTATTTATACATTGGATGTGATGGCACAATGATACATTATTTATACATTGGATGTGATGGCACAATGATACATTATTTATACATTGGATGTGATGGCACAGTGATACATTATTTATACATTGGATGTGCTGGCACAATGATACATTATTTATATATTGGATGTGATGGCACAATGATACATTATTTATACATTGGCTGCGCTGGCACAATGATACATTATTTATACATTGGATGTGATGGCACAATGATACATTATTTATACATTGGATGTGATGGCACAATGATACATTATTTATACATTGGATGTGATGGCACAATGATACATTATTTATACATTGGATGTGATGGCACAATGATACATTATTTATACATTGGATGTGATGGCACAGTGATACATTATTTATACATTGGATGTGATGGCACAGTGATACATTATTTATACATTGGATGTGATGGCACAATGATACATTATTTATACATTGGATGTGATGGCACAATGATACATTATTTATACATTGGATGTGATGGCACAGTGATACATTATTTATACATTGGCTGTGATGGCACAATGATACATTATTTATACATTGGATGTGATGGCACAATGATACATTATTTATACATTGGCTGTGTTGGCACAATGATACATTATTTATACATTGGCTGTGCTGGCACAATGATACATTATTTATACATTGGATGTGATGGCACAATGATACATTATTTATACATTGGATGTGATGGCACAATGATACATTATTTATACATTGGCTGTGCTGGCACAATGATACATTATTTATACATTGGCTGCGCTGGCACAATGATACATTATTTATACATTGGCTGCGCTGGCACAATGATACATTATTTATACATTGGCTGCGCTGGCACAATGATACATTATTTATACATTGGATGTGATGGCACAATGATACATTATTTATACATTGGATGTGATGGCACAATGATACATTATTTATACATTGGATGTGATGGCACAGTGATACATTATTTATACATTGGATGTGATGGCACAGTGATACATTATTTATACATTGGATGTGATGGCACAATGATACATTATTTATACATTGGCTGTGATGGCACAATGATACATTATTTATACATTGGCTGTGATTGCACAATGATACATTATTTATACATTGGCTGTGATGGCACAATGATACATTATTTATACATTGGATGTGCTGGCACAATGATACATTCTTTATACATTGGATGTGATGGCACAATGATACATTATTTATACATTGGCTGTGCTGGCACAATGATACATTATTTATACATTGGATGTGATGGCACAATGATACATTATTTATACATTGGCTGTGCTGGCACAATGATACATTATTTATACATTTGCTGTGCTGGCACAATGATACATTATTTATACATTGGATGTGATGGCACAATGATACATTATTTATACATTGGATGTGATGGCACAATGATACATTATTTATACATTGGATGTGATGGCACAATGATACATTATTTATACATTGGTTGTGATGGCACAATGATACATTATTTATACATTGGATGTGATGGCACAATGATACATTATTTATACATTGGATGTGCTGGCACAATGATACATTATTTATACATTGGCTGTGCTGGCACAATGATACATTATTTATACATTGGATGTGATGGCACAATGATACATTATTTATACATTGGATGTGATGGCACAATGATACATTATTTATACATTGGTTGTGATGGCACAATGATACATTATTTATACATTGGATGTGCTGGCACAGTGATACATTATTTATACATTGGCTGTGATGGCACAATGATACATTATTTATACATTGGATGTGATGGCACAATGATACATTATTTATACATTGGCTGTGATGGCACAATGATACATTATTTATACATTGGATGTGATGGCACAATGATACATTATTTATACATTGGATGTGCCGGCACAATGATACATTATTTATACATTGGTTGTGATGGCACAATGATACATTATTTATACATTGGCTGTGCTGGCACAATGATACATTATTTATACATTGGCTGTGTTGGCACAGTGATACATTATTTATACATTGGCTGCGCTGGCACAATGATACATTATTTATACATTGGCTGTGATGGCACAATGATACATTATTTATACATTGGCTGTGTTGGCACAGTGATACATTATTTATACATTTGCTGCGCTGGCACAATGATACATTATTTATACATTGGCTGTGCTGGCACAATGAAACATTATTTATACATTGGATGTGATGGCACAGTGATACATTATTTATACATTGGCTGCGCTGGCACAGTGATACATTATTTATACATTGGCTGTGATGGCACAATGATACATTATTTATACATTGGCTGTGATGGCACAATGATACATTATTTATACATTGGATGTGATGGCACAATGATACATTATTTATACATTGGCTGTGATGGCACAATGATACATTATTTATACATTGGCTGTGATGGCACAATGATACATTATTTATACATTGGCTGTGCTGGCACAATGATACATTATTTATACATTGGATGTGATGGCACAGTGATACATTATTTATACATTGGCTGTGATGGCACAATGATACATTATTTATACATTGGATGTGCTGGCACAATGATACATTATTTATACATTGGATGTGATGGCACAGTGATACATTATTTATACATTGGATGTGTTGGCACAATGATACATTATTTATACATTGGCTGTGCTGGCACAATGATACATTATTTATACATTGGCTGTGCTGGCACAATGATACATTATTTATACATTGGCTGTGCTGGCACAATGATACATTATTTATACATTGGATGTGATGGCACAATGATACATCATTTATACATTGGATGTGATGGCACAATGATACATTATTTATACATTGGATGTGATGGCACAATGATACATTATTTATACATTGGTTGTGATGGCACAATGATACATTATTTATACATTGGATGTGATGGCACAATGATACATTATTTATACATTGGTTGTGATGGCACAATGATACATTATTTATACATTGGATGTGATTGCACAATGATACATTATTTATACATTGGATGTGATGGCACAATGATACATTATTTATACATTGGTTGTGATGGCACAATGATACATTATTTATACATTGGATGTGATGGCACAATGATACATTATTTATACATTGGATGTGCTGGCACAATGATACATTATTTATACATTGGCTGTGCTGGCACAATGATACATTATTTATACATTGGATGTGATGGCACAATGATACATTATTTATACATTTGATGTGATGGCACAATGATACATTATTTATACATTGGTTGTGATGGCACAATGATACATTATTTATACATTGGATGTGCTGGCACAGTGATACATTATTTATACATTGGATGTGCTGGCACAGTGATACATTATTTATACATTGTCTGTGATGTCACAATGATACATTATTTATACATTGGATGTGATGGCACAATGATACATTATTTATACATTGGCTGTGATGGCACAATGATACATTATTTATACATTGGATGTGATGGCACAATGATACATTATTTATACATTGGATGTGCCGGCACAATGATACATTATTTATACATTGGATGTGCCGGCACAATGATACATTATTTATACATTGGTTGTGATGGCACAATGATACATTATTTATACATTGGCTGTGCTGGCACAATGATACATTATTTATACATTGGCTGTGTTGGCACAGTGATACATTATTTATACATTGGCTGCGCTGGCACAATGATACATTATTTATACATTGGCTGTGATGGCACAATGATACATTATTTATACATTGGCTGTGTTGGCACAGTGATACATTATTTATACATTGGCTGCGCTGGCACAATGATACATTATTTATACATTGGCTGTGCTGGCACAATGAAACATTATTTATACATTGGATGTGATGGCACAGTGATACATTATTTATACATTGGCTGCGCTGGCACAGTGATACATTATTTATACATTGGCTGTGATGGCACAATGATACATTATTTATACATTGGCTGTGATGGCACAATGATACATTATTTATACATTGGATGTGATGGCACAATGATACATTATTTATACATTGGCTGTGATGGCACAATGATACATTATTTATACATTGGCTGTGCTGGCACAAAGATACATTATTTATACATTGGATGTGATGGCACAGTGATACATTATTTATACATTGGCTGTGATGGCACAATGATACATTATTTATACATTGGATGTGCTGGCACAATGATACATTATTTATACATTGGATGTGATGGCACAGTGATACATTATTTATACATTGGCTGTGCTGGCACAATGATACATTATTTATACATTGGCTTTGCTGGCACAATGATACATTATTTATACATTGGCTGTGCCGGCACAATGATACATTATTTATACATTGGATGTGATGGCACAGTGATACATTATTTATACATTGGCTGTGATGGCACAATGATACATTATTTATACATTGGATGTGATGGCACAATGATACATTATTTATACATTGGATGTGATGGCACAGTGATACATTATTTATACATTGGATGTGATGGCACAATGATACATTATTTATACATTGGATGTGCTGGCACAATGATACATTATTTATACATTGGGTGCGCTGGCACAATGATACATTATTTATACATTGGATGTGATGGCACAATGATACATTATTTATACATTGGATGCGCTGGCACAATGATACATTATTTATACATTGGCTGCGCTGGCACAATGATACATTATTTATACATTGGATGTGATGGCACAATGATACATTATTTATACATTGGATGTGATGGCACAGTGATACATTATTTATACATTGGATGTGATGGCACAATGATACATTATTTATACATTGGCTGCGCTGGCACAATGATACATTATTTATACATTGGATGTGATGGCACAATGATACATTATTTATACATTGGCTGCGCTGGCACAATGATACATTATTTATACATTGGATGTGCTGGCACAATGATACATTATTTATACATTGGATGTGCTGGCACAATGATACATTATTTATACATTGGATGTGATGGCACAGTGATACATTATTTATACATTGGATGTGCTGGCACAATGATACATTATTTATACATTGGATGTGCTGGCACAATGATACATTATTTATACATTGGATGCGCTGGCACAATGATACATTATTTATACATTGGCTGCACTGGCACAATGATACATTATTTATACATTGGATGTGCTGGCACAATGATACATTATTTATACATTGGATGTGCTGGCACAATGATACATTATTTATACATTGGATGTGATGGCACAGTGATACATTATTTATACATTGGTTGTGATGGCACAATGATACATTATTTATACATTGGATGTGATGGCACAATGATACATTATTTATACATTGGATGTGATGGCACAATGATACATTATTTATACATTGGCTGTGATGGCACAATGATACATTATTTATACATTGGATGTGATGGCACAGTGATACATTATTTATACATTGGATGTGATGGCACAATGATACATTATTTATACATTGGATGTGATGGCACAATGATACATTATTTATACATTGGATGTGATGGCACAATGATACATTATTTATACATTGGCTGTGATGGCACAATGATACATTATTTATACATTGGCTGTGATGGCACAATGATACATTATTTATACATTGGATGTGATGGCACAATGATACATTATTTATACATTGGATGTGATGGCACAATGATACATTATTTATACATTGGCTGTGATGGCACAATGATACATTATTTATACATTGGATGTGCTGGCACAATGATACATTATTTATACATTGGCTGCGCTGGCACAATGATACATTATTTATACATTGGATGTGATGGCACAATGATACATTATTTATACATTGGATGTGATGGCACAATGATACATTATTTATACATTGGATGTGATGGCACAATGATACATTATTTATACATTGGATGTGCTGGCACAGTGATACATTATTTATACATTGGATGTGATGGCACAATGATACATTATTTATACATTGGCTGCGCTGGCACAATGATACATTATTTATACATTGGATGTGATGGCACAATGATACATTATTTATACATTGGATGTGATGGCACAGTGATACATTATTTATACATTGGATGTGATGGCACAGTGATACATTATTTATACATTGGCTGCGCTGGCACAGTGATACATTATTTATACATTGGCTGTGATGGCACAATGATACATTATTTATACATTGGCTGCGCTGGCACAATGATACATTATTTATACATTGGCTGCGCTGGCACAGTGATACATTATTTATACATTGGCTGTGATGGCACAATGATACATTATTTATACATTGGATGTGATGGCACAATGATACATTATTTATACATTGGATGTGATGGCACAATGATACATTATTTATACATTGGCTGCGCTGGCACAATGATACATTATTTATACATTGGATGTGATGGCACAATGATACATTATTTATACATTGGATGTGCCGGCACAATGATACATTATTTATACATTGGCTGCGCTGGCACAATGATACATTATTTATACATTGGATGTGATGGCACAATGATACATTATTTATACATTGGATGTGATGGCACAATGATACATTATTTATACATTGGATGTGATGGCACAGTGATACATTATTTATACATTGGATGTGCTGGCACAGTGATACATTATTTATACATTGGATGTGATGGCACAGTGATACATTATTTATACATTGGATGTGATGGCACAATGATACATTATTTATACATTGGATGTGATGGCACAGTGATACATTATTTATACATTGGCTGCGCTGGCACAGTGATACATTATTTAAACATTGGCTTTATATGTAGGTGCACACTCTGATAGCACCATTATGTTTATACATGACCCCCATTGTATCAGTCAAACTGAAAGCAAATACATTAAAATGTAAATAAATTTCAGCAGGAAATCACCCAACGTGTCTTCCCATACATGGGTTATCTGAACGGTGCTTGCTGAACGGTGGGGGAAGGAGTTTAATTGTTTGAAGCACCAGAAGTGTGCTTTAACTCCATCTGGCAAAGTGTCGCCATAGGCGAGTGCCTTGTTTGCCTTGGGAAAGATACACTACTGCAAAGGATAGTTAAAGAACTTCACAATTACATTTACCCAGCCTGGCAAGAGATTTCTTCAATCCTTTCACGATTCCCCAGTGGCCACGCTGGACAGTGACATAGAACTAGGCAAATAAAGGAGCACAGAAAGGACTCAACAGAGGAGAACTGCCACGTATTGACCTGGTTACATTGTATCCTTCATGCTACCTGAGCCACAAATATAATTATAGATAAAAACACAAGGGGTTATGTTTAAAGGCAAATTATTTTACAAAGTTCAAATAGTGATCATGTCACCATGGAAACCAATGGAACTTTCCTTGCATCCCTTTTCAGAATGTTGCTCCGATATTAGCTTTTACACATAACCCCCAATATTCTAGACATTCTCCCCCAATGCCCTGGGCTTTGATATGTATCCATGGTGACATCAAATAACATTTTCTTGTATGCCCTGTGATAAAAATGGAGATGGTTAAAAAAAAGAAAGAAAAGGAAATATTCAATATTATATCCTCCCACAGTAACAATGGGAACAATCATGCTATAGCTTCCGATGCACAATCTGGGGAAGCCTCATTTCTATGGCTTGAGAAATAGAAAGTCCAGCTACTTGTCAACATGGGCAGCGTAGTCTGGTACTATATATAAATATATATTGTTGTTGTGCTCGGTGCATAGGTGCCTCTATATTATACCTTTGTCTTGTTTATCACACTTGTTCCCATTGGATAAAAGTAGAACATTTACATGAGTGGCACTGTTGAAATGACATGTCGAAATTATCGGCTCGGAGTGCGGCAGTCTCTCCCTCCCCTCGCAGCGCTGTAGGAACTACATTTCCCATGAGCATTCGCTTCCACAGTACAAAGGAGATTCACAGCGGATCCCCAGGAAGGTGAGTATCCCTTACCTGAACGGACCCTGATCCTGGATTTTTTTTTTTTTTTTTGAGTCATTTTGGATAATAAAACTTCGGATAAGGGATACTCAACCTGTACATTGTTCTGGCTGAGATTGCTTATCGGGGGGGTGACTCACCATGTTTGTCCTTACACAATGTATAGCTAAACGGGTGAGATGAAATGTTTATCAGCTCAGATGGATCATGGCATAATAACAACCTGTTTCCCCGCTAGATGTAACTGTGGAGTGAGGGGTAACGAAGCACTGTAATGCGAGATATGAACTATTAATGGAAAGCGGAGGGATGTTACTTAATGCAAGCTTTGTAATGTCACTTTAATTTTATACTGATTGATCACATCGAAGGCTGAAATCTTTTATGCTTTTAATGAGTATATAAAGCCGGCTCCACGTTGTTTAACCTATAAAATATTAATGAAAACCAGTCATTCCTAGCCTGTTAACCCTTCAAATGACAGCAGAGGACGTCTGACTTGTGTTAAAAATATAATCCTTGACAAAGCAGGAGGAGGGGAGCCCCTACCCGAACAAGCAGGTATTATAAAGAGCGAAAATGATATACTGTACTGTACTACTAACTGTGCCCAGAGGCGTCACTAGGGTTGGTGTCACCCCGGTGCGGTAACTCATGGTGTCACCCCCTGGATTTCCTCCAATACCATGCATTAACTATACCACACACCCAGTAGCCCATTAACTATACCACACACCCAGAAGCCCATTAACTATGCCACACACCCAGGAGCCCATTAACTATGCCACACACCCAGGAGCCCATTAACTATGCCACACACCCAGGAGCCCATTAACTATACCACACACCCAGAAGCCCATTAACTATACCACACACCCAGAAGCCCATTAACTATGCCACACACCCAGGAGCCCATTAACTATGCCACACACCCAGGAGCCCATTAACTATGCCACACACACACACCTATCTATCTCAGCCCCATAAAGTAGCCACAGTACTTGTCATCACCTATATTGCACCCACACACTATTTTACATGCCACAGTGTCAATTTGCCACAATGAACATACCACAGTGTCACTTTGTCCCACAGAACTGCCCCTGCATAACAAGCCACAGTGTCACTTTCCCCAATAGTACATATTATTTTGACCCACAGAATATGCCACAGCATCACTTTGCCAATTAAAATAAGCCACTGTCAGGTTCCAGTTAACATGCCACAGTCATGTTGTGTAACACACGGGGTCCAGGATGGTAAGGGACCCTGAGCGCCCGAGATCAGGAGCGGGCATGGATCAGAAGCAGACTCCAAACAGGAACAGATGACATGCTGAAGGTGCTGCTTGCAAAACTCCACTCCGCAAACTCCCGCTGTTTGCCTACAGCCATATGTAACGCACGGGGTCCAGGAGGGTAAGGGACCCTGAGCGCTCGAGATCAGGAGATACAGTGCAGGGTGGAGGCACAGGACCTGGTGCTGGGTAACTACAATTGCTTGGAGGTTTGGGACCCCAAGTCTTTGCAGCCACAACCAGGCCATGTGAAGCAGCTGCTGTATCCAGGTCCCAGGGCTAGAGAGGAAATGAACTAAGTGACAGCCAAGCAGAGCTAAAACAGAAAAGTAACTGAGGGAGAGCAGAACTGAAATACAGAGTGCAGGGCTACAGGACAGAGGGTAAACATAAGTAAGAAAGCAGAAACCAAACTAAGGATAAATAATACAAGGCACAGGGTTAAGGAACACCCAAGGCACATACAAAGGAACAAACATAAACACAGGAACTAGCCTAACACTAAAGATGGTAAAGGTGGGGGTTTGGCTCAAACAAATTGGCCAGTTAGATGTTAACTTGACAACCACGTCAAGGTCCCCCACATTCGGCAAGGTACCCCACATTAGGCAAGGTACCCCACATTAGGCAAGGTACCCCACATTAGGCAAGGTACCCTATCTTAGGCAAGTCCCTAACTAAAACATAATATTAGCAAAGCAAAAGCAAACAATAGAATCTAAAAGACATACAATAGACACAGGACAGGAATACAGGGCAGGACAGGAATGCTGGGCAGGACAGGAATACAGGGCAGGACAGGAATACAGGGCAGGAAGGGATTCCATAAAGAGGACCACAGACCGACATTCCATAAGGAGGAGCACAGACCGACATTCCATAAGGAGGAGCACAGATCGGCATTCCATGAAGAGGGAGCACAGACCGACATTCCATGAAGAGGAGCACAGACAGACATTCCATGAAGAGGAGCACAGACCGACATTCCATGAAGAGGAGCACAGACCGACATTCCTTGAAGAGGAGTACAGACAGACATTCCATGAAGAGGAGCACAGATCGGCATTCCATGAAGAGGAGTACAGATCGGCATTCCATGAAGAGGAGCACAGACAGACATTCCATGAAGAGGGAGCACAGACCGACATTCCATAAGGAGGAGCACAGACCGACATTCCATGAAGAGGAGTACAGACCGACATTCCATGAAGAGGAGCACAGACCGACATTCCATGAAGAGGAGCACAGACCGACATTCCATGAAGAGGAGCACAGACAGACATTCCATGAAGAGGAGCACAGACAGACATTCCATGAAGAGGAGCACAGACCGACATTCCATGAAGAGGAGCACAGACCGACATTCCATGAAGAGGAGCACAGACAGACATTCCATGAAGAAGAGCACAGACCGACATTCCATGAAGAGGAGCACAGACCGACATTCCATAAGGAGGAGCACAGATCGGCATTCCATGAAGAGGAGCACAGACCGACATTCCATGAAGAGGAGCACAGACCGACATTCCATGAAGAGGAGCACAGACAGACATTCCATGAACAGGGAGCACAGACCGACATTCCATGAAGAGGAGCACAGACAGACATTCCATGAAGAGGAGCACAGACCGACATTCCATGAAGAGAAGCACAGACCGACATTCCATGAAGAGGAGCACAGACAGACATTCCATGAAGAGGAGCACAGACAGACATTCCATGAAGAGGAGCACATACAGACATTCCATGAAGAGGACCACAGACCGACATTCCATGAAGAGGAGTACAGACAGACATTCCATGAAGAGGAGCACAGACAGACATTCCATGAAGAGGAGCACAGACAGACATTCCATGAAGAGGAGTACAGACAGACATTCCATGAAGAGGAGCACAGACAGACATTCCATAAGGAGGAGCACAGATCGGCATTCCATGAAGAGGAGCACAGACAGACATTCCATGAAGAGGAGCACAGACAGACATTCCATGAAGAGGAGCACAGACAGACATTCCATGAAGAGGAGCACATACAGACATTCCATGAAGAGGACCACAGACCGACATTCCATAAGGAGGAGAACAGATCGGCATTCCATGAAGAGGAGCACAGACAGACATTCCATGAAGAGGAGCACAGACAGACATTCCATGAAGAGGAGCACAGACAGACATTCCATGAAGAGGAGTACAGACAGACATTCCATGAAGAGGAGCACAGACAGACATTCCATGAAGAGGAGCACAGACAGACATTCCATGAAGAGGAGCACAGACAGACATTCCATGAAGAGGAGCACCGACCGACATTCCATGAAGAGGGGTACAGACCGACATTCCATGAAGAGGAGCACAGACAGACATTCCATGAAGAGGAGCACAGACCGACATTCCATGAAGAGGAGTACAGACAGACATTCCATGAAGAGGAGCACAGACAGACATTCCATGAAGAGGAGCACAGATCGGCATTCCATGAAGAGGAGCACAGACCGACATTCCATGAAGAGGAGTACAGACAGACATTCCATGAAGAGGAGCACAGACAGACATTCCATGAAGAGGAGCACAGATCGGCATTCCATGAAGAGGAGCACAGACCGACATTCCATGAAGAGGAGCACAGACAGACATTCCATGAAGAGGAGCACAGACCGACATTCCATGAAGAGGAGCACAGACAGACATTCCATGAAGAGGAGCACAGACCGACATTCCATGAAGAGGAGCACAGATCGGCATTCCATGAAGAGGAGCACAGACCGACATTCCATGAAGAGGAGCACAGACCGACATTCCATGAAGAGGAGCACAGACAGACATTCCATGAAGAGGAGCACAGACCGACATTCCATGAAGAGGAGTACATACAGACATTCCATGAAGAGGAGTACAGACAGACATTCCATGAAGAGGAGCACAGACAGACATTCCATGAAGAGGAGCACAGACCGACATTCCATGAAGAGGAGCACAGAGCGGCATTCCATGAAGAGGAGCACAGACAGACATTCCATGAAGAGGAGTACAGACAGACATTCCATGAAGAGGAGCACAGACCGACATTCCATGAAGAGGAGCACAGACAGACATTCCATGAAGAGGAGCACAGACCGACATTCCATAAAGAGGACCACAGACCGACATTCCATGAAGATGAGCACAGACAGACATTTCAGGAAGAGGGAGCACAGACCGACATTCCATAAGGAGGAGCACAGATCGGCATTCCATGAAGAGGAGCACAGACAGACATTCCATGAAGAGGAGCACAGACAGACATTCCATGAAGAGGAGCACATACAGACATTCCATGAAGAGGGAGCACAGACCGACATTCCATAAGGAGGAGAACAGATCGGCATTCCATGAAGAGGAGCACAGACCGACATTCCATGAAGAGGAGCACAGACAGACATTCCATAAGGAGGAGCACAGATCGGCATTCCATGAAGAGGAGTACAGACAGACATTCCATGAAGAGGAGCACAGACCGACATTCCATGAAGAGGAGTACATACAGACATTCCATGAAGAGGAGTACATACAGACATTCCATGAAGAGGAGCACAGACAGACATTCCATAAGGAGGAGCACAGACCGACATTCCACGAAGAGGAGCACAGACCGACATTCCATGAAGAGGAGCACAGATCGGCATTCCATGAAGAGGAGTACAGACAGACATTCCATGAAGAGGAGCACAGACCGACATTCCATGAAGAGGAGCACAGACAGACATTCCATGAAGAGGAGCACAGACAGACATTCCATGAAGAGGAGTACAGACAGACATTCCATGAAGAGGAGCACAGGTCGGCATTCCATGAAGAGGAGCACAGACAGACATTCCATGAAGAGGAGCACAGAGCGGCATTCCATGAAGAGGAGCACAGACCGACATTCCATGAAGAGGAGTACAGACAGACATTCCATGAAGAGGAGCACAGACAGACATTTCATGAAGAGGAGCACAGACAGACATTCCATGAAGAGGAGCACAGACAGACATTCCATGAAGAGGAGCACAGACAGACATTCCATGTAGAGGAGCACAGACAGACATTCCATGAAGAGGAGTACAGACAGACATTCCATGAAGAGGAGCACAGATCGGCATTCCATGAAGAGGAGCACAGACAGACATTCCATGAAGAGGAGCACAGACAGACATTCCATGAAGAGGAGCACAGACCGACATTCCATGAAGAGGAGCACAGACAGACATTCCATGAAGAGGAGCACAGACAGACATTCCATGAAGAGGAGCACAGACCGACATTCCATGAAGAGGAGCACAGATCCGCATTAGAGGAGCACAGACAGACGTTGCCACACTTTTCCTGCGTGGTATGTATGCGTGTATATATAACTGTGAGTTATAGGGCAAAGTTCTAAAAGTAATTGATTGGTTTCCATGGCAGCTGGACCACTTTAGAACACTGCCCCTAAATAGCCCCCAATAGTCTTCTAGACACATGTCCAGTACCAAAACCTACATATCTTGCTGAATTGTTTAGTCCCTGTCCATCGATGTAATCTTGTCATATTCGCTATACAAGAGCTCTAGCTATGCAGAATTTATAATTAATAATTATAATAACTGAGCTCATTGCCTTTTAAACATATTGGGGTCTACTGAACAAAGAGAGAATTATAGGAAACTGAGATAGAATTTTCAAACTTTAGGCCAAAGTAGTAAATTTTTTAAAAATCCCCCAATGCAACTGAATGGGAGAATTATTCCATCTGATCAACTTGGAAATTCCTGTCTCCATGACTTGCAGTTCTCTCTTTATTCGGTGGACCCTGTTGTATTACTTACTGGAAAACGTCCGGGAATTGTCTGAAATGATCCCTACATTTCCCTTGAGATGGACAAAAATCCAATCCAATGTTCTCTGGTTCTGATCAAGGCAATTTAAATGAACTTCGGAATAAAACAGGAGTATCACATCACCAAAAACAGGTTTCCAAAAAGTTCACACTTGTTGTGCCTGTTGGCATTTATTCATCCACCAATAAACCTGACCCCATCTCTCCCGATTCATTTCTAGCCATTGACAAGTTTTCACACTTTAAATTTCCTTATGTGTGTCTCTTCTTAATCATTTAAACAATGTCCCTCCGCCCCCACAATAAATCCAATCAACGCCTCTGTCGTAAATTGAACTCATTGATCTGTTCCTCAACTTTAAACTCTATTCGAGTCTTTAGAGATCACTTTCAAAGGCAAAGTGTGAAATGTTTAAAAAAGATTTTCAATGTTCCTATAAATATTTCAGATACTGTTACGTTCTAACAAATCTTGTTTTTCCCCCTATTTTTCTACATCTAATTCGAATACTTTCAATACTTCAAGCCATCTAGATAATATCCATCCTTTTATTTCTGCATCCTTCTTGAACCACTCATCCTTTCCAGGTATGTAGAAGGCCAAACGATGCTGCAGTTAATCTCCAGCTTTCCTCTCATCTAAAATGCCATTTACTCTCTTCTCATGCTTTGTATCTTTATTTCTTGTGTAATTGTCAAAAACCATGCTTTCTGTGTCTCAGTAATGCACTGAGCTGCCAAAGTTCAGAGTTGTAAAGTGACAAGATCTGTAAAAGTTACCCCTGTGACATGTTATGTTGGGCAAAGTGACACTGTGGCATGTTCTATAGGGCAACTTGACACTGTGGCGTGATCTGTGGGGCAAAGTGACACTGTGGCAAGTGTTGGGAGGCAATTTGGAAATTGATGTGGGTTAAGTTGTGGCTAAAATGGTCATGTTTGGGAAAGTGAGGGGAGGAGTTAACTATATAGCCACACCCACCTGGTGGTGCAAGCCACCCAGGGCTTGGCTATGTTACTTTCTCCACCATAGAAGGATAAATAGTAGACTCGACCTTGCTAAATCTTTAACCTGTGACTCCACGGCCAGATGGGGTAGTATGAGCATTTACTAGCCGAGCTATATAGCCGAGCAATATACAGTCACAATTTTGGTGCTTGTTGAATTGGCAACAGAGTGAGTGACTCTTTTGCCGAATTCAACGCAGTCGTCTTTCGGATGTAACGATGTCTCGGGTATTTCCGGGGGTTTGTGTGCTGGCTGTTCTCAGCACACAAACCTCCGGAAATACCCGAGAGACGTCATGCCTCCAAGTGGCAGGCGTGCTCCGGGCTGGCAGCACGCCTGTCACTCAGTGGCATGATACGCCCCTGGTCACAATGCATGTTGGATGTGGGTAGGATTAGAAGATACGTATATCAATATCAACCCAACAAAATGCAGTCTGAGCCAGTGTCACTTTCAGCACTCAGCCCTCCCGATTAATGCTATGGGAGTTCAGGCCCATTTACTCTGAACTGCACTGAAATCTGACCCTAGCTGATTGTAGTTTTTTTCCACATCTTTGCAGCTTGAGTCTGATGAAGTGAGCGGAACATGACAGGGCAGCAGAACAGTGAGATCACACGAGATTCTAATCCGACTACGAGAATTCCGTCTGTCAAATTCTTCAATTTCCTGAATAAAATGGCGGAGTAGTTCCAGCTATATAATTTAGAGCAGGCTCTTACTATTCTTAGTCCATACAGAGTGTTGAGCATAGTACTTTAAGAGAGGACTTCAAGAGGGAAATAGCCCTACAAAGTCAGTTGTAAGGGTAAAATAGTGACTTCATCTTTTCTCTTGCTTTTCTTACAATAAATTAAAAATCAGGAGGACACATCTGGTAATCCATTCAAAGCAAGAAATGGGTAACCCCCAAAATACACCAAACTAAACAAGAACTTCAATAGCAAGCAACACACCCAAAGACAATAGTGAATACACATGTATTTAATCAATTAAAAAATAAACAATCACGGCACAGGAACACACAGCCTGCAAAAAAAGTAAACCTGTAAAACTGTCCCACACAGTCCACGATGCCCTTGACACTCGGGGTCAGCCAATCGGAGGCCTTTCTTTCTCTTTTGTGTTTGAAATCCCAGACAGCACAGGCTGAGATTTCATTAAGCATCCATCCTCCATGGATGGCATTTGGCCAGTCCCCACACTCCGGTTGGAGGGGTGTTATAAATATTTGTATTGGGACCAAGGAGAATCGGTGAAACTTTTATACTATTGGTCCAGAGGCTGGTCAAATGCCCCTGAACCATGTTAATTATTGGGGGAGGGGGTTATGAGGCGAGGAGCCCTTGGCAAGCCTCTAGCCCCATTGATACACTGGGTTTTTCCATCACATTTACCCCTACCGTAACTTTATTGTGTGTGCTTCTCTAAACTGTGTATGTGTCATTGAAGATTGCTGAGCGGTTAGACTGCAGCATAATGCTGTGGGGTCACGTATCTTCCCCCATCTTTAGCCTCTGCTCCCTTTCTAAAAGTGGGTAGGTATAATATATGCCTTTTTTTTTTTGCAATATGTCTCATAGATATTCTTCCAGACTTTCACTTACCTGCAACTTGAGCGGCTGTGCGCATTAACTCCCATCATACGTAGCCCCTGGTTCCCTGTCCTTAGACTAAACTCTGGAGCAGGGTAAGAAAAGCGCATTGATTCAGTCCGGCGGGTTGGCTGGTTATACAGACAGCTGTAAAGAGCTCTGGTAATTGACACAGACAGATCTGGCCAGCGTCTCCGTAATACGGTCGGACATGTCTCAAGGACACAAAGCAGAGAAGGCTTATTTTCATTAATAGTGCAAAGAGCCAGCTAACCATTAGTAATAGTGACGGCAGCTCTCTTCACTAATAGAGATACTGACAATGATTCAGCTGCGGAAAAGCCTGTCTCACTTGGCTGCCTACAATCTATCACCATTCAGCGGCTTGCACCCAGATAGCACAAAGTAAAACCAACCTCATTTATTGTATTTTTTTTTTTGTGCTAAATTGGAATTACTGTTTATTTAGCTGTAATTTCACCCTGTGCTGCTCCGTGAATGCAGTGACCCCTCTCACATATTTTCTTATCACCCCTTATAACATTTAAAGAAAAAAGATTCAAAATCACTTAAAGAGACACTAAACTTTCTTTTTTCACTTGTGCTACAAATACAGAAGTGAAAAAAATGAGTGGCCCATGTACAAACAAAAGATAAACTGGTGTGTACGTTTTAAGGTACATACCAGTGTATCCTCTGACCGGCAGCCATGATGCTTGCGTAGGAAGCACCAGGGCTGTGGCTGTTGCTGACTGTCCCTCGCTGCTGGTGGTCACTCTTACTCCCCCTCTACCTGAGCAGCATGCTCCCTCTTACTCCCCCTCTACCTGAGCAGCATGCTCCCTCTTACTCCCCCTCTACCTGAGCAGCATGCTCCCTCTTACTCCCCCTCTACCTGAGCAGCATGCTCCCTCTTTCTCCCCCTCTACCTGAGCAGCATGCTCCCTCTCACTCCCCCTCTACCTGAGCAGCATGCTCCCTTTTACTCTCCACACGTCCTACAATCTCCAGCAGGTTTCGCTGTGTTCTCTTCCAGAGTTCCTCTTATGTGGAATTAGCCTCCCTGATTCCGTCAAATCATCCACTAGTCTAAAATACCCAAAAATGAGTCTCTCTTGATTTCTAAAATTAGTTAAAAACTGCTATACATACTGTACATGTTTATTATTAATATATATATATATATATCGTATTTGCTTGAATATAAGACAAGGTTTTTTTCAGAGCAAATGCTTGAAATAATCAAGGTCGTCTTATAATCTGACCTCAAATCGAATCCCAAATTAATTATTATTATTATTTTTATTCATGTTATTACCTTTTTTTTTTTTTTTGGGAGAGATATACATATTTTTTACTTTTTATTTATTTTTTATATTGCATTTGATTTTTATTTAAGAGTGGAAATGTACCTCATAGATAGTTAATGCTTCTTTTCCTCAGCTTTGTAAGTGTCCGATGTGTTTATACGCAGGAAGACACATATTTTGCTAGTTTGTAATTTGTTAGGGATTTAACTATTGTGTATGTGAATTCTATTATGTTCCTGTCTCCTGATGTGTCATCTTTGAACATACCAAGATAATAGATCTCAGTATATTTTCTAACTACAATTGAGAATACACATTATCCTTAAAAAACATGCTGCAAAGTCCTGTCCTGCAACTAAAGGGTTAATCATCAATTAACTGAATCGGCACCACACATGTGAGAATGCCTTTTGGAGGGTTTATAAGAGTTGGAATCCACAGTCCAGAAATGCACCTTGATGAAGCCGGTCAGGCGAAACGCGTAGTGTGCTCTTGTTTTTTATCGTTACATTTTATCGTTACTCGGTTATTATTTGGACTTACCCCCACGAAAAAACGGACTTTATCCAGGCATCCTGAACGCATCGGCGATACGAAATATTTACAGCAAGCTGCAATTTAATACAGAGAAGCAGGAGAGGTTCATACCGCAGAGGGATTACCACATCTATTAATCCAAATACAGAGTAGGGCAACAGAAAAGCCTGAAGCTTTTTGTGGGATCCTGTGCTGCAGGTCCCACCGTCTAAGAGTGTAAGCTCTTTTGCTGAAGCATTTGCTTTATTTTATTGTTGTTATTTGATTTAATTTTATGTTTATTCGTTCTATATGTATATTTTGTTTTGTGATAATTGTTAGCACTAGTTACATTTCATTAATTTGTAGCTATTACAGCTGTAAGCTATTTTTTAATACTTTTAAGGGTTAGATAATTATTATCATCCTACTTATATTGTCTGAATAAATGAATATATTTTTGTAACTTCATTTTCTCTATAGTCCCCTTTTCTAATTTATGTGCTAATAGACACTTGGACTATCTTACATTTAGTTTGCGTATTTATGTTGAGTTTTAGATTTTTATATTGTTTATTTAGATAATACAAAACTATATATTTTTATATTTTTGCATGCATTTCATTTACTCCATTGGATCCTGCCTTCATCTAAGTGAGACCTCTACTATCAAGATCTCCATCTATTTATAAGTATCTTTCTTTTTCTTTTTGCATATTTATAATGTTTAATACTTATTTTTGAGAAGCGCTCCAGTTATTTTGGATTTTTTTGTTGATTCTAAGAATTGTGGATGAAGTTGCACTTTTTTCACTGTGAGCTGCTAGATTATTTGTGTTTTAGAATTTTTGTAGCGCCAGATAGTCTCACATTTTGTATAGATGTTTATTATAAACACCTATATATTCTGTACATGTTTATGACAAACACCTGTATATAATGTACATGTTTATTTCAAACTCCTATATATACTGTATATGTTTATTACTTCCTTCTATATATCCTGTACATTTTTATTATAAACTCCTATATCTATTGTACATGTTGTTGTTTTCTCGTTTAGATTTTTGTATTAATAATGATTTACCTTGTATGTTCTCTTGCCAACTTGTATGTATGTATGTATGTATGTATGTATGTATGTATTTTATTTATCTATCGTTAAATCTAATTCCCTTCTGGACCGAGTCCCCAGGACATACTTGAAAACAAGAGAAATCTCAATGTATTCTTCCTGGGAAAACACTTTCTAAATAAATAAAAAATAAACTACAGGAAGACCAGCTATATAAGTCTAATAATTTATTAACAAACATACAGAAATAACCGGAATATGTTACCCAAATAACAGCTTATAGTTAGAGAGATGGACCAGCAGTCATGCACCGGGTCTGTTGGCGCCCTCTATTTCCTGCGCTCAGTGGGGTCTGCATCGACCCTGCATCCTGGGGTTGTTAATAATACTCATTTGACCTACAGGATTTTACCGTACAGGATATTGAAACCGCTGTATCTTTACATGGTAATTACAGCTCATTTAACGGGACTAGCTGAGATTCTTTGTACCAGCGTTTTTATCTGCATTACGGAAATAAATATTCTGTTTAATTGAAAAATTGCATCAAGTGTAGACAATTTAACTAGTAATTCTTTAATGAAAGAATATAAATAAACTACCTGTATATCTCTATCAGGCGCAGACATGTTGTTTAGAATCTTTGCTCTTTATAGCTCTATCAGGGGGCGGACATGTTGTTTAGAATCTTTGCTCTGTATAGCTCTATCAGGGGTGGACATGTTGTTTAGAATCTTTGCTCTATATAGCTCTATCAGGGGGCAGACTTGTTGTTTAGAATCTTTGCTCTGTATAGCTCTATCAGGGGGCAGACTTGTTGTTTAGAATCTTTGCTCTCTATAGCTCTATCAGGGGCAGACATGTTGTTTAGAATCTTTGCTCTCTATAGCTCTATCAGGGGGTGGACATGTTGTTTAGAATCTTTGCTCTGTATAGCTCTATCAGTGGGCAGACATGTTGTTTAGAATCTTTGCTCTATATAGCTCTATCAGGGGGCAGACTTGTTGTTTAGAATCTTTGCTCTCTATAGCTCTATCAGGGGCAGACATGTTGTTTAGAATCTTTGCTCTCTATAGCTCTATCAGGGGGTGGACATGTTGTTTAGAATCTTTGCTCTGTATAGCTCTATTAGGGGGCAGACATGTTGTTTAGAATCTTTGCTCTCTATAGCTCTATCAGGGGTGGACATGTTGTTTAGAATCTTTGCTCTGTATAGCTCTATCAGGGGGCAGACTTGTTGTTTAGAATCTTTGCTCTGTATAGCTCTATCAGGGGGCAGACTTGTTGTTTAGAATCTTTGCTCTCTATAGCTCTATCAGGGGGAAGACATGTTGTTTAGAATCTTTGCTCTCTATAGCTCTATCAGGGGGTGGACATGTTGTTTAGAATCTTTGCTCTGTTTAGCTCTATCAGGGGGTGGACATGTTTAGAATATTTGCTCTGTATAGCTCTATCAGGGGGCGGACATGTTGTTTAGAATCTTTGCTCTGTATAGCTCTATCAGGGGGTGGAGATGTTGTTTAGAATTTTTGCTCTCTATAGCTCTGTCAGGGGGCGGACATGTTTAGAATCTTTGCTCTGTATAGCTCTATCAGGGGGCAGACATGTTTAGAATCTTTGCTCTGTATAGATCTATCAAGGGGCGGACATGTTGTTTAGAATCTTTTCTCTGTATAGCTCTATCAGGGGCGGACATGTTGTTTAGAATCTTTGTTCTGTATAGCTCTATCAGGGGCGGACATGTTGTTTAGAATCTTTGTTCTGTATAGCTCTATCAGGGGGCGGACATGTTGTTTAGAATCTTTGTTCTGTATAGCTCTATCAGGGGGCAGACATGTTGCTTAGACTGATGAAGGAAGATCAGACCCTGGGTTCTGGGATTTCCTCCTCTTGATAGAGCTATATGGAGCAAAGAGGGCTCAGTATTACACTTCATTAAAACTTTTCAGTTCAAAATGCCTGGATTGAATGAAATCTTTCAATTAAACCTAACTGTTTTGCTGACAGATGTCCATTAATCTCCTCACGCCCCGTTCTTTTTTACTCTGTTAGAGAGATTCACACAGTGACGGGATAGCAGAGTCTTATCTCCTGCGTGTTTTGACAAGTAGTGCAGCTGGAAGTGGTGCCGGGGCAGCTGGGGGGATGCTGTACTGCCAGCATGCTGTGATAATTACACTGCTATCAGCTGGGGGTGCGTGATAACCGCTCATTCACCGTATATCTGAATAGGTCTGGCAGATTCAGCTCCTTACATGACATCTTGCAGTGCGTTACAGAGTAATGGCTGCTTTGTAAGCGAGTGAGGATAATCAGTGAAATGTATGTCTCGCTGCAAAACAAACTTAACACTTCGCTCAGATAAGAGACCCACAATAATCACTAAAACATGACACAGGTAGGCAGACCTAGGAAAATACAAGCAGATCTGACCTCTCACAGGACCAGTGGGGTATTTAGGTCCAGTAGGCAGTAAATATCCACCATGATCAATGCTGGTGCTCATCCTTTCCCCCAAATCAGTTTCCACAGTGCCATGCCTGACCCCAAGTACTTAACCAGTGAAATGTTTGACCCTAACTTTGTGGTGCCATTACTGCCAAATTTCATTTTCCAGTACCATATCTGCTTCAAACTTTTTCTAGTGCCATGTCTGCTCCAATCACTTTTCAGGGCAATTTCTGCCCCAATAACTTCCCATTGTCATGCCTGCCCCGATCACTTTAGTGTCCAGTGACTGCCTCCAATAACTTCCCAGTGCAAAATCTGTTCTAATCACTTTTGTGTGCCATGTTTGCCCCAGTCACTTTAGTGTGCCATGTCGGCCCCAATCACCTTAGTGTGCCATGTCTGCCCCAGTCACCTTAGTGTGCCATGTCTGCCCCAGTCACCTTAGTGTGCCATGTCTGCCCCAATCACCTTAGTGTGCCATGTCTGCCCATTCACCTTAGTGTGCCATGTCTGCCCCAGTCACCTTAGTGTGCCATGTCTGCCCCAGTCACCTTAGTGTGCCATGTCTGCCCCAATCACCTTAGTGTGCCATGTCTGCCCATTCACCTTAGTCTGGATTGTCTGTCCCAATCACCTTAGTTTGCCATGTCTGTCCCAATCACCTTAGTTTGCCATGTCTGCCCAATCACCTTAGTCTGCCATGTCTGCCCCAATCACCTTAGTGTGCCATGTCTGCCCATTCACCTTAGTCTGGATTGTCTGTCCCAATCACCTTAGTTTGCCATGTCTGTCCCAATCACCTTAGTTTGCCATGTCTGCCCAATCACCTTAGTCTGCCATGTCTGCCCCAATCACCTTAGTCTGCCATGTCTGCCCCAGTCACCTTAGTTTGCCATGTCTGCCCCCAATCACCTTAGTTTGCCATGTCTGCCCCCAATCACCTTAGTGTGCCATGTCTGTCCCAATCACCTTCGTTTGCCATGTCAGCCCCAATCACCTTCGTTTGCCATGTCAGCCCCAATCACCTTCGTTTGCCATGTCAGCCCCAATCACCTAAGTCTGCCATGTCTGTCCCCAATCACCTTAGTTTGCCATGTCTGCCCCCAATCACCTTAGTTTGCCATGTCTGCCCCAAATCACCTTAGTGTGCCATGTCTGCCCCAATCACCTTAGTTTGCCATGTCTGCCCCAGTCACCTTAGTCTGCCATGTCTGCCCCCAATCACCTTAGTTTGCATTGTCTGCCCCCAATCACCTTAGTGTTCCATGTCTGCCCCCAATCACCTTAGTTTGCCATGTCTGCCCCAATCACCTTAGTCTGCCATGTCTGCCCCCAATCACCTTAGTTTGCCATGTCTGCCCCCAATCACCTTAGTGTGCCATGTCTGCCCCCAATCACCTTAGTTTGCCATGTCTGCCCCCAATCACCTTAGTTTGCCATGTCTGCCCCCAATCACCTTAGTGTGCCATGTCTGCCCCCAATCACCTTAGTTTGCCATGTATGCCCCCAATCACCTTAGTTTGCCATGTATGCCCCCAAACACCTTAGTGTGCCATGTCTGCCCCCAATCACCTTAGTTTGCCATGTCTGCCCCAGTCACCTTAGTGTGCCATGTCTGCCCCAGTCACCTTAGTGTGCCATGTCTGCCCCAGTCACCTTAGTTTGCCATGTCTGCCCCCAATCACCTTAGTTTGCCATGTCTGCCCCCAATCACCTTAGTTTGCCATGTCTGCCCCAGTCACCTTAGTGTGCCATGTCTGTCCCCAATCACCTTAGTTTGCCATGTCTGTCCCCAATCACCTTAGTTTGCCATGTCTGCCCCCAATCACCTTAGTTTGCCATGTCTGCCCCAGTCACCTTAGTGTGCCATGTCTGTCCCCAATCACCTTAGTTTGCCATGTCTGTCCCCAATCACCTTAGTTTGCCATGTCTGCCCCCAATCACCTTAGTTTGCCATGTCTGCCCCAGTCACCTTAGTGTGCCATGTCTGTCCCCAATCACCTTAGTTTGCCATGTCTGTCCCAATCACCTTAGTGATTCAAATGATGTCAATTCCGTGATCATAAAAGCTCAACTAAATGCTGAACCAAATGCCCCAGAATTGTACCCAGATGACAGACGTTGAACTGACTTGTAACTGAATTTCTCAGCTACCAAACTGATCTGAATTGACAGTGTAAATTCAGGTATAATAGCCGTGTATAGAATAGCCAATGTTTATTGTATGGTTTCATGAGTGACCAGTTGGCTCCTCGGATTGGCTGCTGTGGTTTCACTGATGTCACTGAATTTAGAAGGCTCACTAATATTATTCTCAATGCCAAACAACAAGAACAGTATCATTTGTTTTAATGCAAACATCCTGTAAAACATGTAGAAAATAACACAAGGTGGACAATGCTTTCAAATATTCCAGTAGCGATGTCTCCCACATTCCCCCAACATTCCCCCCACATTCCTCCACATTCCCCCCACCTTTGTTCCCAAGCATCACACTCTATATAACTCATCCCTTGTCAGTTTACTTTGGGCATTATTCATGAAAGAGAGAATAGCAGAGAACTGAGAAGTCGATTTCAAACTTAGAACCATTTTCCAAATTCAGATGAATGGGATCATTTTACCGGCTGCTTTGGCCTTCAGTTTTAGCTTTCCTGCTCAATTCCCTGCAATTCTGTCTTTCATGAATAAAGCCCTTTGTGTTTAGTATTTTATTTGTTTTTATGTCTGCCTTTGTCTGGCTTGATCAATCAGATGATATAGCTGTGAGTATCCGAGGGACTCGGTTAGCAGCTTCATTAGACACGAGCTTTTGTTTGTTTGTATGTTTGAGCATTGAGGGGAGAGAACAATCGTCCAGGTCTCCGGGACAATCAAATGCTTTTCCTGTAAACACACAGAATATATTTGGGCTGGAATTGCTGCTGATTCTGCAAGAGAAATTCATTTGTTTTATCTCTGACTACAAAAAAAAACAAACAAACAAAAAACCCTGGAGTGAGATGTTATTATTTGCATTGTTTGTCTAAAAGCAGGAGGGAAAACAAATGTGTGTATATATATATATATATAAAAAAAAGATTAGTGTTTGTTTGACGGTGTCGGGTCCCATGATATTTCCCAGCACGTTCCGCGGTAATCCTTCAAGTTGATGTAAGGTACGAGGCCAGCCGGAGACAGATTCTCTAAAAATAACATGTCTGCTTCATTTGGCTACATCCCTTAAAGGAGCAGTTCCAGCGTAGAATGAAGTAAAGGGAAATAGATCAGTTTCTATCTCCTAAACATGGCAAATAAAGTGTAACTGCAAATTAGTCCTGCCTATCTCTCTGTATTGGATGGCACTGATTTAGAAGCCCTGCCTCTCTCTCCAAGCCCCGCCTCTCTCTCCAAGCCCCACCCCTCTCTCCAAGCCCCTCCTTAATGGATGGCACTGATTTAGAAGCCCCGCCTCTCTCTCCAAACCCCTCCTTATTGGATGGCACTGATTTAGAAGCCCCGCCTCTCTCTCCAAGCCCCTCCTTATTGGAATGTCACTGAATTTAGAAGCCCCTCCTCTCTCTCCAAGCCCCTCCTTATTGGAATGCCACTGAATTTAGAAGCCCCGCCTCTCTCTCCAAGCCCCTCCTTATTGGAATGTCAGTGAATTTAGAAGCCCCGCCTCTCTCTCCAAGCCCCTCCTTATGGGATGTCACTGAATTTAGAAGCCCCGCCTCTCTCTCCAAGCTCCTCCTTATTGGAATGTCGCTGAATTTAGAAGCCCCGCCTCTCTCTCCAAGCTCCTCCTTATTGGAATGTCACTGAATTTAGAAGCCCCGCCTCTCTATCCAAGCCCCTCCTTATTGGAATGTCACTGAATTTAGAAGCCCCGCCTCTCTCTCCAAGCCCCTCCTTATTGGATGGCACTGATTTAGATGCCCCGCCTCTCTCTCCAAGCCCCTCCTTATTGGAATGTCACTGAATTTAGAAGCCCCACCTCTCTCTCCAAGCCCCTCCTTATTGGAATGTCACTGAATTTAGAAGCCCCGCCTCTCTCTCCAAGCCCCTCCTTATTGGAATGTCACTGAATTTAGAAGCCCCGCCTCTCTCTCCAAGCTCCTCCTTATTGGAATGCCACTGAATTTAGAAGCCCCACCTCTCTCTCCAAGCCCCTCCTTATTGGAATGTCACTGAATTTAGAAGCCCCGCCTCTCTCTCCAAGCCCCTCCTTATTGGAATGTCACTGAATTTAGAAGCCCCGCCTCTCTCTCCAAGCCCCTCCTTATTGGAATGTCACTGAATTTAGAAGCCCTGCCTCTCTCTCCAAGCCCCTCCTTATTGGAATGTCACTGAATTTAGAAGCCCCGCCTCTCTCTCCAAACCCCTCCTTATTGGATGGCACTGATTTAGAAGCCCCGCCTCTCTCTCCAAGCTCCTCCTTATTGGAATGTCACTGAATTTAGAAGCCCCGCCTCTCTATCCAAGCCCCTCCTTATTGGATGGCACTGATTTAGAAGCCCCGCCTCTCTCTCCAAGCTCCTCCTTATTGGAATGTCACTGAATTTAGAAGCCCCACCTCTCTCTCCAAGCTCCTCCTTATTGGAATGTCACTGAATTTAGAAGCCCCGCCTCTCTCTCCAAGCCCCTCCTTATTGGAATGTCACTGAATTTAGAAGCCCCGTCTCTCTCTCCAAGCCCCTCCTTATTGGAATGTCACTGAATTTAGAAGCCCCGCCTATCTCTCCAAGCCCCTCCTTATTGGATGGCACTGATTTAGAAGCCCCGCCTCTCTCTCCAAGACACTCCTTATTGGAATATCACTGAATTTAGAAGCCCCACCCCTCTCTCCAAGCCCCTCCTTATTGGATGTCACTGAATTTAGAAGCCCCGCCTCTCTCTCCAAGCCCCTCCTTATTGGAATGTCACTGAATTTAGAAGCCCCACCCCTCTCTCCAAGCCCCTCCTTATTGGATGTCACTGAATTTAGAAGCCCCGCCTCTCTCTCCAAGCCCCTACTTATTGGAATGTCACTGAATTTAGAAGCCCCGCCTCTCTCTCCAAGCCCCTCCTTATTGGAATGTCACTGAATTTAGAAGCCCCGCCCATCTCTCCAAGCTCCTCCTTATTGGAATGTCACTGAATTTAGAAGCCCCGCCTCTCTCTCCAAGCTCCTCCTTATTGGAATGTAACTGAATTTAGAAGCCCCGCCTCTCTCTCCAAGCCCCTCCTTATTGGAATGTCACTGAATTTAGAAGCCCCGCCTCTCTCTCCAAGCCCCTCCTTATTGGAATGTCACTGAATTTAGAAGCCCCGCCTCTCCCTCCATGCCCCTCCTTATTGGAATGTCACTGAATTTAGAAGCTCCGCCTCTCCCTCCATGCCCCTCCTTATTGGAATGTCACTGAATTTAGAAGCCCCGCCTCTCCCTCCATGCCCCTCCTTATTGGAATGTCAGTGAATTTAGAAGCCTCGCCTCTCTCCAAGCCCCTCCTTATTGGAATGTCACTGAATTTAGAAGCCCCGCCTCTCCCTCCATGCTCCTCCTTATTGGAATGTCACTGAATTTAGAAGCCCCGCCTCTCTCTCCAAGCCCCTCCTTATTGGAATGTCAGGGAATTTAGAAGCCCCGCCTCTCTCTCCAAGCCCCGCCTTATTGGAATGTCACTGAATTTAGAAGCCCCTCCTCTCTCTCCAAGCCCCTCCATATTGGAAAGTCACTGAATTTAGAAGCCCCACCTCTCTCTCCAAGCTCCTCCTTATTGGAATGTCACTGAATTTAGAAGCCCCGCCTCTCTCTCCAAGCCCCTCCTTATTGGAATGCCACTGAATTTAGAAGCCCCGCCCATCTCTCCAAGCCCCTCCTTATTGGAATGCCACTGAATTTAGAAGCCCCGCCTCTCTCTCCAAGCCCCTCCTTATTGGAATGTCACTGAATTTAGAAGCCCCACCTCTCTCTCCAAGCTCCTCCTTATTGGAATGCCACTGAATTTAGAAGCTCCGCCTCTCCCTCCATGCCCCTCCTTATTGGAAAGTCACTGAATTTAGAAGCCCCACCTCTCTCTCCAAGCTCCTCCTTATTGGAATGTCACTGAATTTAGAAGCTCCGCCTCTCCCTCCAAGCCCCTCCTTATTGGAATGTCACTGAATTTAGAAGCTCCGCCTCTCCCTCCAAGCCCCTCCTTATTGGAATGTCACTGAATTTAGAAGCTCCGCCTCTCCCTCCAAGCCCCTCCTTATTGGAATGTCACTGAATTTAGAAGCCCCGCCTCTCCCTCCAAGCCCCTCCTTATTGGAATGCCACTGAATTTAGAAGCCCCGCCTCTCCCTCCAAGCCCCTCCTTATTGGAATGTCACTGAATTTAGAAGCCCCGCCTCTCCCTCCAAGCCCCTCCTTATTGGAATGCCACTGAATTTAGAAGCCCCGCCTCTCCCTCCAAGCCCCTCCTTATTGGAATGCCACTGATTTTAGAAGCCCCGCCTCTCTCTCCAAGCCCCTCCTTATTGGAATGTCACTGAATTTAGAAGCCCCGCCCCTCTCTCCAAGCTCCTCCTTATTGGAAAGTCACTGAATTTAGAAGCCCCGCCTCTCTCTCCAAGCCCCTCCTTATTGGAATGTCACTGAATTTAGAAGCCCCGCCTCTCTCTCCAAGCTCCTCCTTATTGGAATGTCACTGAATTTAGAAGCCCCGCCCCTCTCTCCAAGCTCCTCCTTATTGGAAAGTCACTGAATTTAGAAGCCCCGTTGAAATGATTTTCAATGTAAAACTATAAGAGAGCTGTATGTTGTTTTGAAGTAAAAACAAGTTCATGTCACAGATATTCAAAAAAATTAAAGTAGGAGGAGCACACTAAAAAAATAGAGATAGAGTACTATAAAGCTACAAAAATATATTAGAGAAATAATTGTATAAAAAATATAATGTATATAATATATTACATACACTGAAACATCAAATACTTACATATACAAATAGCACAAGAAAAAAATGGTCTAGATACAAAAGAAGGAGGACAGGAGGGACACACTGTGCAAAAAAAACCCCGACTTTGCGGCTGTAAAACCTTTATCAAGGGGACCACAATAGATAGTAGACAAGCTAATGTATTTATTGGGCAGAAATTGCAGGAAAACTAAATACATACATATGATTGGATAAGAAAACAAATAGACATACTTAATACAACACCCTGCCGGAACTACAGGATTATTCCTGATGGCGGCCGCCATATTGACGCAAACATCTTACCAGGGTATAGAAGATTGGCAAGGTAGCACTGCCCATTTAAGATCACCATTAATTGGTTATAATGAAGTATAATTAGCTGTCTCTCCAGCCCCTGTGATATCTTTTGTTTGGACGCTGACTTGCACATCGGAAAAGAGGAGAGAAAGGAAAAGAAAATTGGTCAACAAGTGGGCAGAGCCTGTGGGAAGTCTGTGTACAATTAAGGACCTGACCGGAGGGAAGTTGGAGGCCCCTCAGAGTGCTCGGGCTTGCAAAGTTCATGAGCCTTTTGCCCTGTTGAAGATGACTTTGGCCATTATAAGGAGTCTAATAAGGAGAAGTGAGATACATTATTGGACAGACTCATTAATTCATCTTTATGTGCAGTAATGGTGAAGGAGAGCTCGTTAGCTATAAGAAGAAGTTTGTTTTATTTAGCAGTGTTACAAAATCAGTTCAAAACAAGTTTAAAGGACCTTTAGTCAAGCAAAAGTATACATTTATAGGGATAAAGAGAATATCAGGTGGGGTGCATGTCAGACGCCCCTGTCCAAGGGTATAAATCCCTCTCCCATCCTACGAGGCTCAGAAGTCATGGAAAATGTGGAAGTTGTACAACTGAAAAGAATACTTAACACTGTATCACTATTAGATCCCTCTCCAGATCCCATGCGTGAGCAAGTAACAGCAGAGATTCAGCAGCAGATGTTATTATTACATACTTTGGAGAAAGTTCAGAGAAGGGCTACTAAACTGGTTCATGGGTTGAAGGATAAAACTTACTAGGAAAGGTTAAAGCATCTTAACATGTATAGCTTGGAGGAAAGACGTAACAGGGGGGATATGATAGAAACATTTAAATATATAAAGGGAATCAATACAGTAACGGAGGAGAGTATATTTGAAAGAAGAAAAACTACCACAACTAGAGGACATAGTCTGAAATTAGAGGGGTAAAGATTTAAAAGTAATATCAGGAAGTATTACTTTACTGAGAGGGTAGTGGATGTATGGAATAGCTTGCCAGCAGAAGTGGTAGAGGTTAATACAGTGAAGGAGTTTAAGCATGCATGGGATAGGTATAAGGCTATTCTAGATATAAGATAAGGCCAGGGACTAATGAAAGTATTACATTACTGAGAGGGTAGTGGATGCATGGAATAGTCTTCCAGTAGAAGTGGTAGAGGTAAACACAGTCAAGGATTTTAAGCATGCGTGGGATAGACACAAGGCTATCCTAGCTATAAGACCGGGAACGGGGGACTAATAAAAGTACAAAAAAAAATTGGGCAGACTAGATGGACCGAATGGTTCTTATCTGCCGACACATTCTATGTTTCTATGTTTCTATGTAGACTGCAGTATGCATTCCTTTACAGAGACACGTTTTAGAGCCAGCGGAGCCTATAACTAAACCTGGTAACGTATCATTTCTGCAGTTGGCTCCTGGGACCAAAATGGGCCAGAACTAAAAGGGGGGTGGAGTAAAGTGGTGCCACATGATATCAGTGGTGTATTTTGGTTTTGTGCTGCCCCCTGCACAGCTAAATTCGGGCACACACATTGCACACTTGGGACTTATCCCAGCACCAAAGAAAATGCTCCATCACCCACATTGCAAAACCAGGACATGCCCATCACCCACACTGCACACCCAGGACTTGCCCCATCACCTACACTGCAGACGCAGGACATGCCCCAGCTCTCACAGTGCAGAACCAGGATACGAAGCAATACCTGCACTGCACACCCACGACATGCCCCAGCACCCACATTTCACATCAAAGACATGTCCCATCCACCGCATTGCAGACCCAGGATATGCACCATAACCCACATAGCAGACCCAGGACTTACCCCAGCACTCATTTAGCAGACCCAGGACTTACCCCCAGCACCCCAGGGCATGCCCAATCATCCACACTGCAGACCTAGGACTTACCCCAGCACCCACGGACATGCTCCCTCACCCACACTGCAGACCCAATAAATACCCCAGCACCCCAGGACATGCACCATCACCCACACTGCACACCAATGACTTACCCCAGCACCCCAGGGCATGTTCTGTCACCCACACAGCAGACTAAGGAATTACCCCAGAACCCCAGGTCATGCTCCATCGCTCACATTACACACCCAGGACTTATAACAGGAAATGCCCAATCACTCACATTGCACTCCCATCACTCACATTGCACACCCAGGACTTACTCCATCACCACAGGTCATGCCGCATCACTCACATTGCAGAGCTTGGACGTACCACAGCACCCAAGGACAAGCTCCATCACCCACGTTGCACACCAATGACATATTCCAGCACCACAGGATATGTCCTGTCACCAACATAGCAATAATATAAAATATTTTATTAAAATGTAAAAATTGTTATATCTTTATAAATATACTATTACAATACATAATAGATCCAGGTTGCGTATCCCTCATACAGAAATCCGTCATCCAAAAGTATACGTTATCCAAAAAAACTATTTGTGTTTTGCCCCAAGTTGTACATTCCACACACACCTGTCACAATACAAACGCACAGCAGTTTACTCAGTGTGCAGCCCCCTTAAGCTGTGATATAGCCTTTCCATAGATGCTCGTATTCCCCCACGCCCACAAAGGGTCATACAATGACACGTGTGCAGACCTGACACGCCAACGGCAGGTTCCCAACGATGCCTCACATCACAGCTACATCACAGCTACATCACAGCTACATCACAGCTATATCACAGTAACAGGGATTTATTTACTCTATACAGTAACAGTGATTTATTTACTCTATACAGTAACAGGGATTTATTTACTCTATACAGTAACAGGGATTTATTTACTCTATACAGTAACAGTGATTTATTTACTATATACAGTAACAGTGATTTATTTAGTCTATAGAGTAACAGTGATTTATTTACTCTATAGAGTAACAGTGATTTATTTACTCTATACAGTAACAGTGATTTATTTACTCTATACAGTAACAGGGATTTATTTACTCTATACAGTAACAGGGGTTTATTTACTCTATACAGTAACAGGGATTTATTTACTCTATACAGTAACAGGGATTTAGTTACTCTATACAGTAACAGTGATTTATTTACTCTATACAGTAACAAGGATTTATTTACTCTATACAGTAACATGGATTTATATACTCTATACAGTAACAGGGATTTTTACCTCCAGGTCAACTTCGGGGACTTTGGTCTTTTAGGATTAAGTGAAATCCAGAGGATTTTGGTTTCCAACCCCAGCGAACCGAATGTGATCGAAAGTCAGTCCGAACATTGGCGACAGTTGTCAATTTTGTGTCGAAATCGTCCATGTTATAACATAGAAACATAGAACATGATGGCAGATAAGAAACATTTGGTCAATCTAGTCTGCCCAATTATCTAATTACTTTTATTAGTCCCCAGTTCCCTATCTTATATCTAGGATAGCCTTCTGCTTATACTACATAACCTCTACCACTTCTACTGGAAGACTATTACATGCATCCACTACCCTCTCAGTAATGTAATACTTTCATTAGTCCCTGACCTTATCTTATATCTAGGATAGCCTTATACCTATCCCACGCATGCTTAAACTCCTTCACTGTATTAACCTCTACCACTTCTACTGGAAGATTATTCCATACATCTACTACCCTCTCAGTAATGTAATACTTTCATTAGTCCCTGACCTTATCTTATTTCAAGGATAGCCTTATACCTATCCCATGCATGCTTAAACTCCTTCACTGTATTAACCTCTACCACTTCTACTGGAAGACTATTCCATGCATCCACTACCCTCTCAGTAAAGTATTACTTTCATTAGTCCCTGACCTTATCTTATTTCAAGGATAGCCTTATACCTATCCAACGCATGCTTAAACTCCTTCACGGTATTAACCTCTACCACTTCTACTGGAAGACTATTTCATACATCCACTACCCTCTCAGTAAAGTAATACTTTCATTAGTCCCTGACCTTATCTTATATCTAGGATAGCCTTATACCTATCCAACGCATGCTTAAACTCCTTCACTGTATTAACCTCTACCACTTCTACTGGAAGACTATTCCATACATCCACTACCCTCTCAGTAAAGTAATACTTTCATTAGTCCCTGACCTTATCTTATTTCAAGGATAGCCTTATACCTATCCAACGCATGCTTAAACTCCTTCACGGTATTAACCTCTACCACTTCTACTGGAAGACTATTTCATACATCCACTACCCTCTCAGTAAAGTAATACTTTCATTAGTCCCTGACCTTATCTTATATCTAGGATAGCCTTATACCTATCCAACGCATGCTTAAACTCCTTCACTGTATTAACCTCTACCACTTCTACTGGAAGACTATTCCATGCATCCACTACCCTCTCAGTAATGTAATACTTTCATTAGTCCCTGGCCTTATCTTATATATACGATAGCCTTATACGTATCCCATGCATGCTTAAACTCCTTCTTTGTATTAACCTCTACCACTTATATTGAAAGACTATTCCATGCATCCACTACCCTCTCAGTAATGTCATACTTTCATTAGTCCCTGACCTTATCTTATATCTAGGATAGCGTTATACCTATCCCACGCATGCTTAAACTCCTTCACTGTATTAACCTCTACCACTTCTACTGGAAGACTATTCCATACATCCACTACCCTCTCAGTAAAGTAATACTTTCATTAGTCCCTGGCCTTATCTTATATCTAGGATAGCCTTATACCTATCCCACGCATGCTTAAACTCCTTCACTGTATTAAACTCTACCACTTCTACTGGAAGACTATTCCATGCATCCACTACCCTCTCAGTCAACTAATACTTTCATTAGTCCCTGGCCATATCTTATATCTAGGATAGCCTTATACCTATCCCATGCATGCTTAAACTCCTTCACTGTATTAACCTCTACCACTTCTACTGGAAGACTATTCCATTCATCCACTACCCTTTCAGCAAAGTAATACTTACATTAGACCCTGACCTTATCTTATATCTAGGATAGCCTTATACCTATCCCATGCATGCTTAAACTCCTTCACTGTATTAACCTCTACCACTTCTACTGGAAGACTATTCCATTCATCCACTACCCTTTCAGCAAAGTAATACTTACATTAGACCCTGACCTTATCTTATATCTAGGATAGCCTTGTGCCCAGTGGTGTTGCTGGGGTGGGCTACTGGGGCCCCATATCACCAGAGCATAGCCCCTAATGGAGATTCTGGGGCTAAAGTATACTTAAGCCCCGAGACTCCAGGGCTATCATTGTAAAAAAATTAATTCCCCTGCAGAGCTCTCCTCCTTCTGGGATGGGGTGAGGGCCGATCTGGAGGAAAAGCGCTGCTATAGGGAACTCTCTCCCTAGCCCTTCCTCCTCGAGGCGGTGCCCACAGGTGAATGACTGTGGTGACCTCACCTTGCCATACTGAGCACAGCATGACGGTACAAGCTCCGCCCCCATCAAGCTGTGAGATTGGCTGTGCGCCGGATGTCAGGTTACATCCGGCAGAAGTTACTAGATGTCAGTGTTTTGTGGGGGGTAAAAAAATTGAATAAATGTGTGTCAGTGTTTGCGTGTAAATGTGTCTGGGTGTCTCGATGTGTGTAAGTGATTGTCAGCGTGTCAAGGTGTGTGTAAGGGTGTTTGCGTATGAGTGTGAGTTTGTCAATGCATCTAGGTGTGTGTGTCAGGACGTCTGCGTGAGTGAGAAAGAGAGACAGATGGTGTGTGTGAGAAAGAGAGACAGATGGTGTGTGTGAGTGTGTGTGTGTGTGTGAGAGAGAGACAAATGGTGTGTGTGAGAAAGAGAGACAGATGGTGTGTGTGTGTGTGTGTGTGTGAGAAAGAGAGACAGATGGTGTGTGTGTGCATGAGAGAGAGGGCAGCTTTGAGAAAACACCTGTTGGTGCAAAACACATCAGGCGTTTGTCTTTATTGTCTGTCTCCGTCCCTCTGCCTGATGTTTTTATTTGTTTCTGGATTATAATACATTTTTGCTACCTACTATGGACTTATAGTATATGTTTTCCGGATGATTTCTGCTGGCTCTCCCCTTGTGTATGTGTTTAAGGTCAGGTCTTATTCCAGCTAGTTACTCTTGTCACTCTTTCAGTGCAGGAGCCACTACCAAGGCCTCCAGCAAACATATATCTGTGCATATCATTAAGACCATAGGACGGTGGAAGTCGTCTTCATTCTCCAGATATATACCTCAACCCGTTCAGGAGATACATCAAGCTTTCCGTGATATGAATATGTATTGTATCATAAGATGTTACTGTACTTTTTGGTATGGTATATTCCTTTGTGCCCACTTTTTTACAAAAGGCTTACCGCTTCGTCTGTTTCATCACACCCAACAGACTGTATGTGATATTTTTGTATATCTAACATAAGGAATAAAATAACTACTTCTAACATTCTCATACAGCTTTTATGCCCTAAATACAAATACATAGATATATATATAACACACATTTTTTAACGAACCAGAAGCACGCGTCTGCGACACAGTCCACACTTGATCATAGCCCCCTTTCGGGTCGGGACCCACCATGTGAGAGACACTGGGTTAAAGAATATGTTTGCTGCAAGGCTAGGTTTTGATTTATTATTATTATCCATTAAATATACATAAAAAAAGATTTCTAATTATATTGCATAAAAGTTTTTTAATTATATGTATCATTATGGTAATTTAATTGAACAATTAAAATTACACATAAAACTGGATTGTTAAATTAATGATATAGAATGGAAATTAAAGTCCGTGGTGGAAATGCGTGAAATATGTTTTATTATTAGGAAATTTTTCTAGAAATATTTATATTTTCAAGATTTCACAGGACAGTTTCCAGGATTCTGTGGAAGAAAGGATTGTTTGGCAAAGTCAATATCACAAACTAAATCACAACATAGGAGAACTTATTCAGTCAAATTTGGGGGTATCAGTAGCAGTGTGACCTCTGCAGGGTACATTATATATATTATGGTGGCAGTGTGTGTCTCTGCAGGGTGCATTATATATATTATGGTGGCAGTGTGTGTCTCTGCAGGGTACATTATATATATTATGGTGGCAGTGTGTGTCTCTGCAGGGTATATTATATATATTATGGTGGCAGTGTGTGTCTCTGCAGGGTACATTATATATATTATGGTGGCAGTGTGTGTCTCTGCAGGGTGCATTATATATATTATGGTGGCAGTGTGTGTCTCTGCAGGGTGCATTATATATATTATGGTGGCAGTGTGTGTCTCTGCAGGGTATATTATATATATTATGGTGGCAGTGTGTGTCTCTGCAGGGTACATTATATATATTATGGTGGCAGTGTGTGTCTCTGCAGGGTACATTATATATATTATGGTGGCAGTGTGTGTCTCTGCAGGGCACATTATATATATTATGGTGGCAGTGTGTGTCTCTGCAGGGTACATTATATATATTATGGTGGCAGTGTGTGTCTCTGCAGGGTATATTATATATATTATGGTGGCAGTGTGTGTCTCTGCAGGGTGCATTATATATATTATGGTGTCAGTGTGTGTCTCTGCAGGGTGCATTATATATATTATGGTGGCAGTGTGTGTCTCTGCAGGGTACATTATATATATTATGGTGGCAGTGTGTGTCTCTGCAGGGCACATTATATATATTATGGTGGCAGTGTGTGTCTCTGCAGGGTGCATTATATATATTATGGTGGCAGTGTGTGTCTCTGCAGGGTGCATTATATATATTATGGTGGCAGTGTGTGTCTCTGCAGGGTATATTATATATATTATGGTGGCAGTGTGTGTCTCTGCAGGGTGCATTATATATATTATGGTGGCAGTGTGTGTCTCTGCAGGGTATATTATATATATTATGGTGGCAGTGTGTGTCTCTGCAGGGTACATTATATATATTATGGTGGCAGTGTGTGTCTCTGCAGGGTGCATTATATATATTATGGTGGCAGTGTGTGTCTCTGCAGGGTACATTATATATATTATGGTACCAGTGTGTGTCTCTGCAGGGTACATTATATATATTATGGTGGCAGTGTGTGTCTCTGCAGGGCACATTATATATATTATGGTGGCAGTGTGTGTCTCTGCAGGGTACATTATATATATTATGGTGGCAGTGTGTGTCTCTGCAGGGTATATTATATATATTATGGTGGCAGTGTGTGTCTCTGCAGGGTACATTATATATATTATGGTGGCAGTGTGTGTCTCTGCAGGGTATATTATATATATTATGGTGGCAGTGTGTGTCTCTGCAGGGTATATTATATATATTATGGTGGCAGTGTGTGTCTCTGCAGGGTATATTATATATATTATGGTGGCAGTGTGTGTCTCTGCAGGGTACATTATATATATTATGGTGGCAGTGTGTGTCTCTGCAGGGCACATTATATATATTATGGTGGCAGTGTGTGTCTCTGCAGGGTACATTATATATATTATGGTGGCAGTGTGTGTCTCTGCAGGGTACATTATATATATTATGGTGGCAGTGTGTGTCTCTGCAGGGTATATTATATATATTATGGTGTCAGTGTGTGTCTCTGCAGGGTATATTATATATATTATGGTGTCAGTGTGTGTCTCTGCAGGGTATATTATATATATTATGGTGGCAGTGTGTGTCTCTGCAGGGTATATTATATATATTATGGTGGCAGTGTGTGTCTCTGCAGGGTATATTATATATATTATGGTGGCAGTGTGTGTCTCTGCAGGGTATATTATATATATTATGGTGGCAGTGTGTGTCTCTGCAGGGTACATTATATATATTATGGTGGCAGTGTGTGTCTCTACAGGGTATATTATATATATATTATGGTGACAGTGTGTGTCTCTGCAGGGTACATTATATATATTATGGTGGCAGTGTGTGTCTCTGCAGGGTACATTATATATATTATGGTGGCAGTGTGTGTCTCTGCAGGGTATATTATATATATTATGGTGGCAGTGTGTGTCTCTGCAGGGTACATTATATATATTATGGTGGCAGTGTGTGTCTCTGCAGGGTACATTATATATATTATGGTGGCAGTGTGTGTCTCTGCAGGGTATATTATATATATTATGGTGACAGTGTGTGTCTCTGCAGGGTACATTATATATATATTATGGTGGCAGTGTGTGTCTCTGCAGGGTATATTATATATATTATGGTGGCAGTGTGTGTCTCTGCAGGGTACATTATATATATTATGGTGGCAGTGTGGTCTCTGCAGGGTATATTATATATATTATGGTGGCAGTGTGTGTCTCTGCAGGGTATATTATATATATTATGGTGGCAGTGTGTGTCTCTGCAGGGTGCATTATATATATTATGGTGGCAGTGTGTGTCTCTGCAGGGTACATTATATATATTATGGTGGCAGTGTGTGTCTCTGCAGGGCACATTATATATATTATGGTGGCAGTGTGTGTCTCTGCAGGGTACATTATATATATTATGGTGGCAGTGTGTGTCTCTGCAGGGTACATTATATATATTATGGTGGCAGTGTGTGTCTCTGCAGGGTACATTATATATATTATGGTGGCAGTGTGTGTCTCTGCAGGGTACATTATATATATTATGGTGACAGTGTGTGTCTCTGCAGGGTACATTATATATATTATGGTGGCAGTGTGTGTCTCTGCAGGGTACATTATATATATTATGGTGGCAGTGTGTGTCTCTGCAGGGTACATTATATATATTATGGTGGCAGTGTGTGTCTCTGCAGGGTATATTATATATATTATGGTGGCAGTGTGTGTCTCTGCAGGGTACATTATATATATTATGGTGGCAGTGTGTGTCTCTGCAGGGTACATTATATATATTATGGTGGCAGTGTGTGTCTCTGCAGGGTATATTATATATATTATGGTGGCAGTGTGTGTCTCTGCAGGGTATATTATATATATTATGGTGGCAGTGTGTGTCTCTGCAGGGTACATTATATATATTATGGAGGCAGTGTGTGTCTCTGCAGGGCACATTATATATATTATGGTGGCAGTGTGTGTCTCTGCAGGGTACATTATATATATTATGGTGGCAGTGTGTGTCTCTGCAGGGTACATTATATATATTATGGTGGCAGTGTGTGTCTCTGCAGGGTATATTATATATATTATGGTGGCAGTGTGTGTCTCTGCAGGGTATATTATATATATTATGGTGGCAGTGTGTGTCTCTGCAGGGTACATTATATATATTATGGTGGCAGTGTGTGTCTCTGCAGGGTACATTATATATATTATGGTGGCAGTGTGTGTCTCTGCAGGGCACATTATATATATTATGGTGGCAGTGTGTGTCTCTGCAGGGTACATTATATATATTATGGTGGCAGTGTGTGTCTCTGCAGGGTGCATTATATATATTATGGTGGCAGTGTGTGTCTCTGCAGGGTATATTATATATATTATGGTGGCAGTGTGTGTCTCTGCAGGGTACATTATATATATTATGGTGACAGTGTGTGTCTCTGCAGGGTACATTATATATATTATGGTGGCAGTGTGTGTCTCTGCAGGGTACATTATATATATTATGGTGGCAGTGTGTGTCTCTGCAGGGTACATTATATATATTATGGTGGCAGTGTGTGTCTCTGCAGGGTACATTATATATATATATTATGGTGGCAGTGTGTGTCTCTGCAGGGCACATTATATATATTATGGTGGCAGTGTGTGTCTCTGCAGGGTACATTATATATATTATGGTGGCAGTGTGTGTCTCTGCAGGGTATATTATATATATTATGGTGGCAGTGTGTGTCTCTGCAGGGTGCATTATATATATTATGGTGGCAGTGTGTGTCTCTGCAGGGCACATTATATATATTATGGTGGCAGTGTGTGTCTCTGCAGGGTACATTATATATATTATGGTGACAGTGTGTGTCTCTGCAGGGTACATTATATATATTATGGTGGCAGTGTGTGTCTCTGCAGGGTACATTATATATATTATGGTGGCAGTGTGTGTCTCTGCAGGGTACATTATATATATTATGGTGGCAGTGTGTGTCTCTGCAGGGTACATTATATATATATATTATGGTGGCAGTGTGTGTCTCTGCAGGGCACATTATATATATTATGGTGGCAGTGTGTGTCTCTGCAGGGTACATTATATATATTATGGTGGCAGTGTGTGTCTCTGCAGGGTATATTATATATATTATGGTGGCAGTGTGTGTCTCTGCAGGGTATATTATATATATTATGGTGACAGTGTGTGTCTCTGCAGGGTGCATTATATATATTATGGTGGCAGTGTGTGTCTCTGCAGGGTGCATTATATATATTATGGTGGCAGTGTGTGTCTCTGCAGGGTATATTATATATATTATGGTGGCAGTGTGTGTCTCTGCAGGGTACATTATATATATTATGGTGGCAGTGTGTGTCTCTGCAGGGTATATTATATATATTATGGTGGCAGTGTGTGTCTCTGCAGGGTACATTATATATATTATGGTGGCAGTGTGTGTCTCTGCAGGGTACATTATATATATTATGGTGGCAGTGTGTGTCTCTGCAGGGTACATTATATATATTATGGTGGCAGTGTGTGTCTCTGCAGGGTACATTATATATATTATGGTGGCAGTGTGTGTCTCTGCAGGGTACATTATATATATTATGGAGGCAGTGTGTGTCTCTGCAGGGTATATTATATATATTATGGTGGCAGTGTGTGTCTCTGCAGGGTGCATTATATATATTATGGTGGCAGTGTGTGTCTCTGCAGGGCACATTATATATATTATGGTGATAGTGTGTGTCTCTGCAGGGCACATTATATATATTATGGTGGCAGTGTGTGTCTCTGCAGGGTACATTATATATATTATGGTGGCAGTGTGTGTCTCTGCAGGGTACATTATATATATTATGGTGACAGTGTGTGTCTCTGCAGGGCACATTATATATATTATGGTGGCAGTGTGTGTCTCTGCAGGGTACATTATATATATTATGGTGTCAGTGTGTGTCTCTGCAGGGTGCATTATATATATTATGGTGTCAGTGTGTGTCTCTGCAGGGTGCATTATATATATTATGGTGGCAGTGTGTGTCTCTGCAGGGTATATTATATATATTATGGTGGCAGTGTGTGTCTCTGCAGGGTACATTATATATATTATGGTGGCAGTGTGTGTCTCTGCAGGGTATATTATATATATTATGGTGGCAGTGTGTGTCTCTGCAGGGTACATTATATATATTATGGTGGCAGTGTGTGTCTCTGCAGGGTACATTATATATATTATGGTGGCAGTGTGTGTCTCTGCAGGGTACATTATATATATTATGGTGGCAGTGTGTGTCTCTGCAGGGTACATTATATATATTATGGTGGCAGTGTGTGTCTCTGCAGGGTACATTATATATATTATGGAGGCAGTGTGTGTCTCTGCAGGGTATATTATATATATTATGGTGGCAGTGTGTGTCTCTGCAGGGTGCATTATATATATTATGGTGGCAGTGTGTGTCTCTGCAGGGCACATTATATATATTATGGTGACAGTGTGTGTCTCTGCAGGGCACATTATATATATTATGGTGGCAGTGTGTGTCTCTGCAGGGTACATTATATATATTATGGTGGCAGTGTGTGTCTCTGCAGGGTACATTATATATATTATGGTGACAGTGTGTGTCTCTGCAGGGCACATTATATATATTATGGTGGCAGTGTGTGTCTCTGCAGGGTACATTATATATATTATGGTGTCAGTGTGTGTCTCTGCAGGGTGCATTATATATATTATGGTGTCAGTGTGTGTCTCTGCAGGGTGCATTATATATATTATGGTGGCAGTGTGTGTCTCTGCAGGGTACATTATATATATTATGGTGGCAGTGTGTGTCTCTGCAGGGTGCATTATATATATTATGGTGGCAGTGTGTGTCTCTGCAGGGTATATTATATATATTATGGTGGCAGTGTGTGTCTCTGCAGGGCACATTATATATATTATGGTGGCAGTGTGTGTCTCTGCAGGGTACATTATATATATTATGGTGGCAGTGTGTGTCTCTGCAGGGTGCATTATATATATTATGGTGGCAGTGTGTGTCTCTGCAGGGTATATTATATATATTATGGTGGCAGTGTGTGTCTCTGCAGGGCACATTATATATATTATGGTGGCAGTGTGTGTCTCTGCAGGGTGCATTATATATATTATGGTGGCAGTGTGTGTCTCTGCAGGGTACATTATATATATTATGGTGTCAGTGTGTGTCTCTGCAGGGTGCATTATATATATTATGGTGGCAGTGTGTGTCTCTGCAGGGTACATTATATATATTATGGTGGCAGTGTGTGTCTCTGCAGGGTATATTATATATATTATGGTGGCAGTGTGTGTCTCTGCAGGGTATATTATATATATTATGGTGGCAGTGTGTGTCTCTGCAGGGTACATTATATATATTATGGTGGCAGTGTGTGTCTCTGCAGGGTATATTATATATATTATGGTGGCAGTGTGTGTCTCTGCAGGGTATATTATATATATTATGGTGGCAGTGTGTGTCTCTGCAGGGTATATTATATATATTATGGTGGCAGTGTGTGTCTCTGCAGGGTACATTATATATATTATGGTGGCAGTGTGTGTCTCTGCAGGGTACATTATATATATTATGGTGGCAGTGTGTGTCTCTGCAGGGTACATTATATATATTATGGAGGCAGTGTGTGTCTCTGCAGGGTATATTATATATATTATGGTGGCAGTGTGTGTCTCTGCAGGGTATATTATATATATTATGGTGGCAGTGTGTGTCTCTGCAGGGTATATTATATATATTATGGTGGCAGTGTGTGTCTCTGCAGGGTACATTATATATATTATGGTGGCAGTGTGTGTCTCTGCAGGGTATATTATATATATTATGGTGGCAGTGTGTGTCTCTGCAGGGTACATTATATATATATTATGGTGGCAGTGTGTGTCTCTGCAGGGTGCATTATATATATTATGGTGGCAGTGTGTGTCTCTGCAGGGTATATTATATATATTATGGTGGCAGTGTGTGTCTCTGCAGGGTATATTATATATATTATGGTGGCAGTGTGTGTCTCTGCAGGGTACATTATATATATTATGGTGGCAGTGTGTGTCTCTGCAGGGTATATTATATATATTATGGTGGCAGTGTGTGTCTCTGCAGGGTACATTATATATATATTATGGTGGCAGTGTGTGTCTCTGCAGGGTATATTATATATATTATGGTGGCAGTGTGTGTCTCTGCAGGGTGCATTATATATATTATGGTGGCAGTGTGTGTCTCTGCAGGGTACATTATATATATTATGGTGGCAGTGTGTGTCTCTGCAGGGTATATTATATATATTATGGTGGCAGTATGGACTCAGTTTAAACATTAAAAAGAAGAGGGGATGATCTGGTGCTCAGTGTTCACCAACTACACCAAAAACATATTAAAGCCCTAGAATCTCACAGATAGAGATATAAAGTCAATATGGTGCCTACAACTATGGGGAAGTAAAATAATCTGAGCACGTCCTGAAGTAACAGCAGAGATGAGAAGTAGACACACAACATTGGTGTAATCTCCAATAAGTACAAACAGAATAACACAATATAGATGGCTCACAGCCATAAAGGCATCTCAGATGTTAAACCCATGTCTGATAGATTGATCATAGCTTTGTTCCCAGTAATAGGTGGATATATCCCAGAACCTCAAGAGAAAACTGAGAATCCAATCACCAGTACTGCTCACATTGCTGGTACCTCCTTGTTCCACTTGTAGGATACACAGTGAGTAATAGTCTGGATGTCCAAATCACAGCAACAACGCTGATTGCAGCTATTTTACACCACGTTTAGCGGAGGTTTTCTGAAGCGCCAATGTCAGGCGCTACCATTCTTTACAGATAACGTCCTATGTTTGTAATTCTATCTCCAGCCTAAGCCCCACCAAGATTTAAAGATAAAGAACAGGAACTAAGTAGCCATATTTACAGAGAGTTTGTAAACACCTTATTATTTGAGATTCATATTTCTTTTTTTATCCAGTCGTCTCATTATACAGACCGCTCGCTCGAAGCCATCTGGGACACACAGTCCCTCATTTGTCGGTATTGTCCCATTTTTTCGAAGGCCCTGCCCCGTCAATACTGCCTGTGTATAGTGTACTTCAATGTGTTTAATGCCATCGCCGACAAGATGAATTGAACCGAAGCGAGGAGAACTGAGCTTGAGACAACCGGTAACTCTACTTGGGACACCATCGCTCAATCTCCCAGGGTCATGGAAAGTCAGGTGACGTAACGCAGCATGAGGTGACCACGCCTACTTGTTAGCTCTGCCCATTCGCGACCCAGTAAGCTGATAATAGAGTTTGTAAATATAAAAAATGGATTTCCCCCGTTAATTTATTTGGCAAAATATTGCAAGTGACAGCCATTCTCCGGCCATAATAATTCAAGACACACGGAATTGATTAGTTCAATAACAGATTGACAGAAGCCATAATGTAGTGAGGCACAACATCAGATCAGACACTTTGTTCTTAGTTTCGATGATTGTGTTGAAGGGATGGATTTTCAGTGAATCTATCGATGGTCTTTTGAAAGAAAAGGTTTCTGGGTGGAATGATTGTTGGGGAGGTGCTATTGATTGGAAGATATACGTACAGCGAGCACAAAGGTCCTGTTATATGTGGGGAAATTAAAGGATCTCTATCACCTAAGCAATGTTTATACCGTGAGAGCAGATAATAACAAAAGGTTTAGGCGACAGTAACAGTATAAGCAGTGTTTAGGTGATACAGTCACAGTATAAGCAGTGTTTGGGTGATACAGTCACAGTATAGGCAGTGTTTGGGTGATACTGTCACAGTATAAGCAGTGATTGGGTGATACAGTCACAGTATAAGCAGTGTTTAGGTGATACAGTCCCAGTATAAGCAGTGTTTTGCTGATACAGTCACAGTATAAGCAGTGTTTAGCTGATACAGTCACAGTATAAGCAGTGTTTGGGTGATACAGTCACAGTATAAGCAGTGTTTGGGTGATACAGTCACAGTATAAGCAGTGTTTTGGTGATACAGTCACAGTATTAGCAGTGTTTAGGTGATACAGTCACAGTATAAGCAGTGTTTGGGTGATACAGTCACAGTATAAGCAATGTTTGGGTGATACAGTCACAGTATAAGCAATGTTTGGGTGATACAGTCACAGTATAAGCAGTGTTTGGGTGATACTGTCACAGTATATGCAGTGTTTAGGTGATACAGTCACAGTATAAGCAGTGTTTGGGTGATACAGTCACAGTATAAGCAGTGTTTGGGTGACACAGTCACAGTATAAGCAGTGTTTAGGTGATACAGTTACAGTATAAGCAGTGTTTAGGTGATACAGTCACAGTATAAGCAGTGTTTCGGTGATACAGTCATACTATAAGCAGTGTTTGGGTGATGCAGTCACAGTATAGGCAGTGTTTAGGTGATACAGTCACAGTATAAGCAGTGTTTGGGTGATACAGTCACAGTATAAGCAGTGTTTAGGTGATAGTGGGACTCAGGACCACAATCCCGTAGTACTGATCGCATTCTCCAATGTCCAAGACACCAGACCATGCACATGAGCGGTAGCACTGACACCCCCTCCCCAGACTCCGCCCCCTTTGTCACGCCCACTCCCCAGACTCTGCCCCCCCAGCGTCCCGATTTGCCGCGGTGCTAAGTTGGGTGGTATGCTGTATAGTAATAATAGTATTTATTACATTATAACAATATATTACAATCAAACAAACACTAGATCCAAGATAACATTTAACTTAAATAAAGCAATCGGTCTGATTATAATCAAGCAAAGGCAATCCTTTACTGCATCAAAATTGAGGGCTGTAGGTCCAGACTATTAGGCTACAAGGGCCTCTATCAAATGGCATAAATAAGTGTGTGCTTGAAACCCATATATATATATATATATATGTGTGTGTGAAATAATTTTCTGCACAGAAAAAAAAAAATGAAATGCACACATTAAAAAAAGTTTATTTTAGGTAAGAAATATTAATCTCCTAAAAACTACAACAGTCTCGTGTTTGGACATGGTGTAGCGTCAAGGCTGAGGTCTGGATAACCAGATCTTTCTTTGCCTGATAATAAATAGTATATGATGCTGTTTAGGAAAATTTGGAACTGGTGCAAATTCAGCTCTATCTGTTCAAAGGTGTGAAAATTATTATTTGTTTTGTTTTGTTTGATTCCCTTTCATGCAAAAAAAAAAAAAGAAAATGATGTATTTGGAGCACTTGTAAAACTTCTGGCGAACTAAATTGAAGTTGTACATCAAAAAATAACAGCAGACACCTTGAGCAACAGACGGTGCTGGTTCCCATCTAAAGGTGCCACACTTACAGATGGAATTATTTGATGCCGGGAACATTGTTTACTTCTAACATTTTGACAACTAAATATGTCCTGAGCTAAATGCATTCATTGTTTTTAAAGTAGGTCAGACCAAATGGAGTCCCAATATTCTACAAATAACTAGTATAGAAATAAAGAGTTGGACAAAAGGTTCATATAAACAAAAATATACACAGTAAAAATGAAATCAAGAGTATTAAATCTAATACAAAGAGAAGAGTACTCTCAACTAGAGTTGAGCGAACTCGAACCGCAAAGTTCGGGTTCGTACCGAACATTACGGTATTCGGACCCCGGATCCGAACGCGGACATTCCACTGTATGTTCGGATTGGGGTTCGGCTATTAATATCGCCTTAAATTTAAAATTACTAGTGACTGGACAGCTATTGCTGCCCAGTCACTAGTAAAATTAGCCCCCCCCCCCCCTGGTCCCCACCCATGAGGGGGGATCTAGTGTGTCCCCCCCGGTCCCCACCCATTGCCGGCAGGTGGGGTCCCTAATAATAATAATGAGGGAGGACCTATTGTCCCACCCAATAAAAAAATGCCTACCTACCCCCCCTCACCATAATAATAGTGAGAGGGGTGAGGCAGAGTGCTCTGAGCTTAATTGCAGGGCGGGGCAAGGCTTTATAAGCCTTCCCCCGCCCTGCAGAGCTCAGTCTGCAGGGGCCCTCCATGGGCGAAGATGGATTTTTTTTTTTCACCAGTGGATTATAATTTTTTGGTTTTTTTTTATTTGGCCTTTTTTGTGGCTGAAGAAAGAAAAAAGAAGACATCAAATAATAAGTATAAAATTGTTAGGTAGGCATTTTTTTTTATGGGGGGACACACTAGGTCCCCCCTCATTATTATTATTAGGGTCCCCTCCCACCGGCAATGGATGGGGACCGGGGGGGGGGCACTAGGTTTCCCCCTCATTATTATTATTAGGGTACCCTCCCACCGGCAATGGATGGGGACCAGTGGGGGGGGGGCACTAGGTCCCCCTCATTATTATTATTAGGGTCCCCACCCGCCGGCAATGGGGGGGGGGGACCGCGGGGGACCGCGGGGGACACTAGGTCCCCCCCTCATAACACTGGTAGGTTCGGGTTCGGGGTCAAGACTTTTTTCTGAGTTCGGCCAAACCCGCCGAACTCGAACATCCAGCTGTCCGCTCAACTCTACTCTCAACATAGCAACAAGTCTTAGATGAAAACAGTGGACACAAATAAATTATTATCAGAACATTTACCTGACATATACAAATTCTAGAAAACTACAAAACAAGTGTAAATCTATGCTATGTGTGAGATTTCCTCTACATCCACAAACAATGCCTTTCACTTAGACCACATCTACCTTAAAAACATAGTTAAAAAATTGCTTAGAAACATACAACACATAATCTTTAATATTAGTAACACATTTGCTGTATACTGTTGTTGGGTGTCAACTAATAAATAATTAAAGTAGAGTAATTAAAAATATTATAATAATATAATTATAATATGGTTAGATGCTTTAGTTTTGTCCTTTGCAAACAATAAAAATGGTGCCAACTTAATCTAGTTTGAAGGATGTAAGGATTTATTTACGTTTTACAAATTTTCAGTGATGTTATTTAGCCAAGTTGGATTTTAAAACCTTCTTTCTACTGACCACAGTATTGGTGTAAGAAGTGGGATAAGAGACAAGTCAAAACTCTTATCAAAATTACATTAAAATGCACAGGCTTCTCCCTTAAAAGGATTATGATTTCTAAGACAAAATTAAATTATCTACTAGAACCCTTTCTATAAACCAAAACACTAATGTATCGAGCCATTGAGCTACCACTGAGCAGCTGCATTTAATTAATCCTTAGACAATGGTGAAAAGCATAACAACTGATTATTTTGTTGTTTACTGAAGAGGCTCAGAATCAGAAGAATGAAAATGTTATGTCATCTTCCAAATTCACTAAAATATCTAATTAAGCAGGACTTTTTAAATCACTGTGGAGTCCTTATGAAATTGTCAGACATTTATATGTATGTATGTGTGTGTGTGTATTGTGGGTGTGTGTATGTATATATGACAGCTGTCCCCAAAAAACTTCTACTGTACTGAAAAATTGTGAGTGTGAGCATTTTATAAAAGCATACTAATAATGCACCTTATTAAGCCCTCTTTCCATCGCATCCCTCTACCATGGTGTGGCCATGTTGTTTAGAATCATGGGTCAAATAGCTCATCTTCCTTGAACTGACCCTAGATGAAGAAAGATCTGACACAAGATTCTAAACAACATGTGCGCCCCCTTGGAGAGCTATACAGAGAAAAGATTCTAAACATACTGTCCCCTGATAGTGCAATGCATAGCAAGGATTCTAAACAACATGTGCGCCCCCTTGGAGAGCTATACAGAGCAAAGATTCTAAACATACTGTCCGCTGATAGTGCTATGCATAGCAAGGATTCTAAACAACATGTCCACCCTCTGATATAGCTATACAGAGCAAAGATTCTAAACAACATGTGCACCCCTTTATAGAGCTATACAGAACAAAGATTCTAAACAACATGTCCACCCCCTGATAGAGCTATACAGAGCAAAAATTCTAAACAACATGTGCACCCCTTTATAGAGCTATACAGAGCAAAGAATCTAAACATGCTGTCCCCTGATAATGCTATGCATAGCAAGGATTCAAAACAACATGTCCACCCCCTGATAGAGCTATACAGAGTAAAGATTCTAAACAAAATGTGTGCCCTTATAGAGCTATACAGAGCAAAGATTATTGTCACAAGCGGGGTAGTATCAGAGGATAGGAACCGTAATGTGATGACCTGGTATCTTACTGCAACAGGCTTGGGGACAGAACAGTGTTATTTCACCTGAATGGTATTATACCCTATGGTTGAGCCTCAGGCAAATGACCACCCTGGACTTGGCATACTGACTGCAACCGCACACTGAAGCAGGGATACAGAGGGAGTACTGGACGGATAGTCAGCAGGCCGGGTCATACACGAGACAGGAACAAAGTACAACAAAGGTTTTTCAGGAGGCAAAGTCACGAGGCAGGCAAAATAGGTCGAGGCAGGCAGCAAACAGCGGAGTCAAATCAAAGCAGGAGTCAAAACCGGAAAAATAAATAACCAGAAGATAAACGCTAGATCAAGCCACAAGGAACTATCTCAGGCAAGGTCTGAGTAGCAACTGAAGGGTTATATACCATTTAAGAGGTAAAACCCGCCCCCAATAGATCCCCAAAAAAGTATAGCCCTTTAAGGCTATGCAAATTTTTTGCATGTAGTGGTACTGCGCATGCGCGCAGTCTCTGGTTGTTGTGCGTTCATCGAGGGAAGCAGGAAGCACGCCTGCAGCCCTGGAGGGCTGAGACGCCAAATGAAGCCTACGTTGCCAGCCTGCCTTGTTTGCTGAGGCTGCGGTGGCGGAGGTGCGGACCACCTCGTGGTGGTAGGTAAGTTTTTTTTATTACAGTTCTATACATTCTGTCCCCTGATCAAAATATACATAGCAAAGATCCTAAACAAAATTTCCGTCTGCCCCTGATAGTGCTGTATGGAGCAAAGATTCTAAACAACATGTCCACCCCCTGATAGAGCTATACAGAGCAAAGATTCTAAACAACATGTCCCCCCCCCCTGATAGAGCTATACAGAGCAAAGATTCTAAACAACATGTCCGCCTCCTGATCGAGCTATACAGAGCAAAGATTCTAAACAACATGTCCGCCTCCTGATCGAGCTATACAGAGCAAAGATTCTAAACAACATGTCCGCCTCCTGATCGAGCTATACAGAGCAAAGATTCTAAACAACATGTCCACCCACTGATAGAGCTATACAGAGCAAAGATTCTAAACAACATGTCCCCCCCCCCTGATAGAGCTATACAGAGCAAAGATTCTAAACAACATGTCCCCCCCCCCCCCCCCTGATAGAGCTATACAGAGCAAGGATTCTAAATAACATGTCCGCCCCCTGATAGAGCTATACAGAGCAAAGATTCTAAACATGTCCTCCCCTGATAGAGCTATACAGAGCAAAGATTCTAAACAACATGTCCGCCCCCTGATAGAGCTATAAAGAGCAAGGATTCTAAATAACATGTCCAACATGTGAGATGCTTACTCCACTGCAGGTTGTGCTTTGCATGTAGATGCCTGGTCATGCAGGTTGTGCTCAAGTTTAGCACATTTATGCCTCGCTTCAGGTTCTGATTGCACAGCTTGCAAACCACTCATGTCTTGTCGTCAGCACATTGTCTAAAGAACTGCCCCGCCAGGGAACTCCTTGGAGCTGGCTTTGGTGTGCTCGGCCCCTGGGTGCGGTGGGCAGTAGCAGGCATACTGTCTAGGGGACGGCCGCTACGGTTTTGCACCCTGCTCCCTCTTCTGCTGCGCTTGTGCCTCCTTGCGACCACCGCCTACCGGGCCTACCAAATAACGCTGAAGGTTCTGTCGCGTACTCGCACCTGAGGAAGGTGTTTCACTTGTGCGTGTAGCTGACACAGATCGACCACATCCCCTACTTGCAACAGGAGCTCCATGAACACCAGCAGCACCACGACCATGGCCACGTCCCTTATTTGACGCTCTCCTCATTCTTTGCGGTCACCCACCAAAGTAACAGATGGTTTATGTCAGGCGACGATGTAACCGCCAATAGTCAACAATTTTTATTTCAATTTTTGTTTTTTTGTTTATTGGACTGCAAGAAATGCACCTCAAGACGCAAATGTACTATTTACCACCTAAAACAATTAGAATTTTTCAAAGTGCGCTGTAAGGACAGTATTGGACTGTTCTATTTTACTCTCAGATATGAAGTGCAGGACGCAAATGTAATATTTAACACCAACAAATTGCAGTATTTAAAAATGCCTTGATGTTGCCCACTGAGCTAACAGAACAGGATTAAAGTCATGTGCCTGGCACACATGCAGTTGCAAGTGCACTGCACTCGCTGTGGCACTGGGCTCAGGGCAGAGTACAAAAATGTAGTATTACACTCACTAAAATAATCGCTGTAATTTGAATAATAGCTGTAGTTTGTAGATTCAACACCAAAATTCTTTACTAATCTGTCCCTCACAGCTGCAGCATCCTCTCCCTACACTAAGAATAGCTCATGTGATGTGCGGTGACTCCAGCTTATATATAGAGGCTGGGTCAGATGCTGCACTGGCCAATCATAGCCATGCCATTAGTAGGCATGGCTGTGATGCCTTCTAAGGGCAAACGAGTCAAACGCTTGTTGATTGGCTGCCCTGCAGCCTTTCAAAATGCGCCATTAAATCGCCGAACTCCAACACGAACATACAGTGAAATGTCCGTGTTCAGGTCCGGGGTCAAAAACCGTAATTTTTGGTACGAACCCGAACTGTGCGGTTCGGGTTCGCTCAACACTTCACAATACATTACAATACATATATATATATTTTTTTAAATTAAAGCATTTAAAACATATATTCTTGATTGAATAGAATTGTTTACAAAAAAAACTAGAGACTAGATAAACAATTGTACATGAGAACATATAGATATGTCCGAGTCCTGCTCAATTTGAAGAGATAGATGGACTGCAAATCAAACAAGTGCATGCAGAGAATTGTGCTAAGCATGTGAAAGATATAACAAGTTATTAAAATATCTGAATTCATTTAGAAATGTTGTACAGAAACACCAAAATGTGAGGGGTGTGAATATTCTCCAGGTTAATTGATAGATGAGTTTCAGGATCCTGCACTGTCCAAATTAGACCCCCTGTGCCTTGATCATGAAAAAATGTGCCAGAAGGTGATCCGATAATGTGTCACATTGTAATCGGACATTCATTTACAACACAAACTGCATATTGCAACCAGTATCTACAAACTGCAAATGGATTGTATAAATGAAAGCAAGTAACAAAATATTCAATTTGAATTCAAAAAATATAAAAAAAATGTGAATTCAAAAATATTAAAAGTGTGTTTATAAAGTATAGTTTGTTTTATATATATTCTCTTTTTTTTTTATTTATAATCAATATTGCATTAAAAACTTCTATTTTTCCGAAAAAAAGAGTTTATAGCAAACAGTGCTAATTTTAGTTAAGAGTTATATAATTTTGTGAAGCTCAGTCTGCACCTTAGATAATACTGGAATACAGCTGCTAACCACCATCACTACTTGTATCAGAGATATAGGTAGACATTAAACCCAAAATAAAGGAAAGTGTATTTTGTTATACTTCCCTAAAGACCTCATTGCTGGGTCTGGACCAGATAGAGCAGACTTTTCTAGCCCTGTCACTGGGGATGAAGAAGAAAAAAGAAACAATAAAATGATTCATGTTATAATGAAACTATTGGTGGAAGTATATTCAAAAATGAGCTGTAGAATAATTACATTTATAACACAATAACAGGACCACACTATAACTCAGGGAAGGTTTGAATCTATTCTTTATTACATTGACTCTGTTAGCTTTTCGAGGAAGCCATTATGTTGGTCAAACGCGTCAGGTCTGTGGACCTTGGTTAATTAATTTCTGACACAAAGGCAAACAAGTCAGTGAAATAACAAACATTTCTCATCCAACAAAATATTTCCTACGTGGATTTGTTTTTTTTATGTGTATTTTATAATTTGTTCGTAAAAGCTGGTACCTTGTGCTCTGTCTCATTGTACATTGCTCACTGCTCTAAGCACCTTGTCCTGCTCCCTTCCCGGCCTATTTGTATATCTATCCCAGCTCCTGACCTTTGGTTACTGTTTCCTGGACTACTGTTACTCTCTGCTACTTATCGTTTACCAACTACTTCTCCCCCACCTCGACCTTCTGGACTGTCCCTGACTCTGTTTTTTTCCCCCTTCCTGGTACCTTACTACCTGGCTATCACCCACCACCTACGCCCAGGTCAATTTCTGCAATGTGCTCCCCTAACCATACCCCAACAGGTAGGTACCAACATTACTCACGGTGGACATTTGCTGGGTTCAATGGTGGACAATTAATGATGTTCTATGGACCTTGGTGAACCTTGCGATGGTCATTGTTTTGCCCCCCCCCCCCCCCTCCCCATCTGTAACACTGTCTCTAAACCTCTGTCCACTCTGTTGACATTAAATCTGGATCCATATTATTAGTTTTTCCACCTCGGGCCAATAACAAACAAGGCGAATGTTCCAAAGTCAATACCTGTCAACGTAAAACATGAAGGCGACAATTCTTCCGCACGGAAACATTAAAAAATGAATACAGTTAAATAACGTATTACTGTGTGTGTTACTCACTGCACCGTCCTGCAGGGTGAAATGTTATTAAGTTGTGGCTTTATTTATTTCACAAAATCAAATTACTTGCCTTCTGTTATCATCTATATTACACGATGTGTAGGGTTTTGAGAGAAAGAGTAATTCAAGAAATAATTCTCATCTAAGAAGCTTGTAATCCGCTGTATAGCACCTGAGGATCTGGGATTATATATATATATATATATATATTTATGAACTTGTTTCTAACAAACCTCCCTGTAAATAATAGCTAATCCATGCTCTGGAAGGAAATATTCTCTATAGAAATGCAAACTGTAACATTACATAGAACACGTATTATAGAAAGTTAATTGTGTTTGGAAGAAGCAGCACAGTGACGCTGCATGAGCGGAAAGGTCATTACTTGCGCTATGCGCCAATAGGAATATGTCTGCCTGAAGAGACAGGAAGTGGGCCGACCATATTGACAGGAAGTTTGTCAGGTACAGACCATGGATGGATTAAATATAGGTGGGGCCATGAGAAAAAAGAGGGGCTCGAAGGATTTGAGTGGAGTTAAGAATCTTTAAAATGGCTTTAGGGATAAAGAGAGAAGCTAAGTTGCTTATTTTAGTGAATTGGTATTCATATTGTGATGTAATGTGGCTGTGTAGGAATAGACAGTCTTCCATTTTATGTTCCAAGCGCTCTACTTTAAAGGTCAACCTTATGCAAAAAAAAAAAACATTATTTTATATATTATGCCCCAAGCAGCCATTTTTTAAAATCCAATATTTCATGACTGTAACTCCTCCTACTACTCATTCCAATTCCAATTCCACTGTCTGAATAGATCTGACAGTATGATCGGCTACCTGAATAGATCTGACATTAACTCCTCCTACTTCTCATTCCACACATACAGCTGTATGATCTGCTACCTGAATAGATCTGACATTAACTCCTCCTACTTCTCATTCCACGCATACAGCTGTATGATCGGCTACCTGAATAGATCTGACATTAACTCCTCCTACTTCTCATTCCACTCATACAGCTGTATGATCAGCTACCTGAATAGATCTGACATTAACTCCTCCTTCTTCTCATTCCACGCGTACAGCTGTATGATCAGCTACCTGAATAGATCTGACATTAACTCCTCCTACTTCTCATTCCACACATGCAGCTGTATGATCGGCTACCTGAATAGATCTGACATTAACTTCTCCTACTTCTCATTCCACGCATACAGCTGTATGATCGGCTACCTGAATAGATCTGACATTAACTCCTCCTACTTCTCATTCCACACATACAGCTGTATGATCGGCTACCTGAATAGATCTGACATTAACTCCTCCTACTTCTCATTCCACGCATACAGCTGTATGATCGGCTACCTGAATAGATCTGACATTAACTCCTCCTACTTCTCATTCCACACATACAGCTGTATGATCAGCTACCTGAATAGATCTGACATTAACTCCTCCTACTTCTCATTCCACACATACAGCTGTATGATCGGCTACCTGAATAGATCTGACATTAACTTCTCCTACTTCTCATTCCACACATACAGCTGTATGATCGGCTACCTGAATAGATCTGACATTAACTCTTCCTACTTCTCATTCCACACATACAGCTGTATGATCGGCTACCTGAATAGATCTGACATTAACTCCTCCTACTTCTCATTCCACGCATACAGCTGTATGATCAGCTACCTGAATAGATCTGACATTAACTACTCCTACTTCTCATTCCACACATACAGCTGTATGATCGGCTACCTGAATAGATCTGACATTAACTCCTCCTACTTCTCATTCCACGCATACAGCTGTATGATCGGCTACCTGAATAGATCTGACATTAACTCCTCCTACTTCTCATTCCACGCATACAGCTGAATGATCAGCTACCTGAATAGATCTGACCTTAACTCCTCCTACTTCTCATTCCACACATACAGCTGTATGATCAGCTACCTGAATAGATCTGACATTAACTCCTCCTACTTCTCATTCCACGCATACGCTGTATGATCAGCTACCTGAATAGATCTGACATTAACTCCTCCTACTTCTCATTCCACGCATACAGCTGTATGATCAGCTACCTGAATAGATCTGACATTAACTCCTCCTACTTCTCATTCCACGCATACGCTGTATGATCAGCTACCTGAATAGATCTGACACTAACTCCTCCTACTTCTCATTCCACGCATACAGCTGTATGATCAGATACCTGAATAGATCTGACATTAACTCCTCCTACTTCTCATTCCACGCATACAGCTGTATGATCAGCTCCCTGAATAGATCTGACATTAACTCCTCCTACTTCTCATTCCACGAATACAGCTGTATGATCGGCTACCTGAATAGATCTGACATTAACTCCTCCTACTTCTCATTCCACGAATACAGCTGTATGATCGGCTACCTGAATAGATCTGACACTAACTCCTCCTACTTCTCATTCCACGCATACAGCTGTATGATCAGATACCTGAATAGATCTGACATTAACTCCTCCTACTTCTCATTCCACGCATACAGCTGTATGATCAGATACCTGAATAGATCTGACATTAACTCCTCCTACTTCTCATTCCACGCGTACAGCTGTATGATCAGCTACCTGAATAGATCTGACAGTAACTCCTCCTACTTCTCATTCCACGCATACAGCTGTATGATCGGCTACCTGAATAGATCTGACATTAACTCCTCCTACTTCTCATTCCACGCATACAGCTGTATGATCAGCTACCTGAATAGATCTGACATTAACACCTCCTACTTCTCATTCCACGCATACAGCTGTATGATCAGCTACCTGAATAGATCTGACATTAACTCCTCCTACTTCTCATTCCACGCATACAGCTGTATGATCAGCTACCTGAATAGATCTGACATTAACTCCTCCTACTTCCCATTCCACGCATACAGCTGTATGATCAGATACCTGAATAGATCTGACATTAACTCCTCCTACTTCCCATTCCACGCATACAGCTGTATGATCGGCTACCTGAATAGATCTGACATTAACTCCTCCTACTTCTCATTCCACGCATACAGCTGTATGATCGGCTACCTGAATAGATCTGACATTAACTCCTCCTACTTCTCATTCCACGCATACAGCTGTATGATCGGCTACCTGAATAGATCTGACACTAACTCCTCCTACTTCTCATTCCACGCATACAGCTGTATGATCGGCTACCTGAATAGATCTGACATTAACTCCTCTCTCATTCCACACATACAGCTGTATGATCGGCTACCTGAATAGATCTGACATTAACTCCTCCTACTTCTCATTCCACGCATACAGCTGTATGATTGGCTACCTGAATAGATCTGACATTAACTCCTCCTACTTCTCATTCCACGCATACAGCTGTATGATCAGCTCCCATATAGATCTGACATTAACTCCTCCTACTTCTCATTCCACGCATACAGCTGTATGATCAGCTACCTGAATAGATCTGACATTAACTCCTCCTACTTCTCATTCCACGCATACAGCTGTATGATCAGCCATTTTTAAAGGGAATATATACATTTGACACACTGCCCTACAGAAGGTATAATCCATATATATCCATAGGTTATTTAATCAGACTAGTTCCTATGAGGTCCTCTCCTTCCTTGATTATCTGGTTTCCACTGGACACACTTGAATTCTGCATTCTACAGTTTAAAGTTATATGTGTCCAGAATAACACTGGCTGACACTTGCCCTACATGTACAACAGGTGGAAAACCCTAAAGATGTGTACTATATACCAGCTAGACATGTGCAAAACTAAAAATGTTGTTTAGTTTTCGTCCATTCGGACGAAAATGTTATTTATTTAGTCTAAAACTAATTTCGTTCATTACTGCATTCTTTTCAGATGAAATTCGTTCATTATTTTCGTTTCGTTTTATTCGTTCGTACGAATCAATTGACCTACATATTCCATAACCCGAAAGTCTATAAACCGAACGTCCTTCGGTTTATAGACTTTCGGCTTATAGAATACATGTAATGCTATTGGCTTTCTATAAACCAAACTCGAGTCCCCATTCATAAGAAATTCTTATGAGTGGGGACTCTAGGTAGGTTTATAGAATAGCATTACATGCATTCCATAAACCGAAAGTCGTTCATTATGTCGGTTTATGGAATGTTTGTAATGCTATTGGTATTCTATAAACCGACTCTATTTCGGTTTATAGAATGCCAATAGCACGAATGGACGAATGATTTTCGTTTATTAGCCATTCATTCATTCGGCTTTCTTTAGTTTAGCATTTTCGTTATTCGTTTTTTGGACGAATGGACGAAAATGCATTCGTCCGAAAACGAATGCACATGTCTAATACCAGCTCTGTATTGTATTGTAAATAAAATCACATACCCTGACTTTGGTTGTTTACAGGTTAATCTCTCATTCTTGTGTTAATGCTGTCGCATCAACATAGTCGCCTCATTCTGTCCCAACTAACTGATAATTGGTGTTTATATAGATTTTAGATAACCTTACTTCCGGTCATTTATGGGCAGGAAAAATACCATATAATACATTAAAACAGGTAACTATCACCCACAATGCACCGCGCAGCCCGAGCTCTGAACACTGAGCGCATCACACAGAACTTCAAAACATCCATCCAGGGGGGCGTGGCCTAGCAGCCGAGGAAGATGGTCGCATGAGAGACTAGCTCCGTCACCTTGAGGCCCTAAAAGCGACTAACAGACACACAGCAAGCCGAAATTTACCCTACCTGCTCACAGCAGCAAGCTGAACAATCCCAGCTACGATGGCAGCGCGTTTCCGGCAAACAGAGGGACAGACAAAAAGCTCAGAGAGACTCCTTCTTCACACCACGCGCAATGGCGGCTGAAAAAGGGCGCGAAAATGAGAGATCCAGAGAATCCTCTCCAGCCTCTGACAGGCTCCCAGATGAGGAACCGATGGCTGCCCTATCGGAAAGCACGCTAAAAAAAACTGCTAGCGGAGCTCCGTTCATCCCTACAAGCCGACATGAAAGGTATGGTGAAAGACCTATGTACAGAAATACAAGCGGTGGGAGAAAGAACAGCCCAACTAGAAGACCGCATGGACGAAATATCAGACGCCCATAATGGCCTAGCAGATAAATTAGCTGGACTGGAAGAAGACCATGAAGCACTCAAATCCAAATTTGCGGCTTTAGAGGACAGAAATCGCCGCAATAACATCAGGATCCGAGGAGTAGAAGAGTCTGTCCAGCCATTCGAGCTCCAGGCCTACATAAAAGGCTTCTTCAAAGCCCTGGCACCAGAATTAACAGATCTGGAACTCACCTTAGACCGCACACACCGCCTCCCAAAACCAAAAAACCTGCCAGCAAGCGTTTCCAGAGATGTCATCACAAGAGTACACTTCTACCAGGCCAAAGAACGCATCATACAAGCTGCCAGAAACACTAAAGAGTTACAAGAACCCTTTACCAAGCTTACTATATTTGCAGACCTATCGGCATACACGCTGGCCAAACGAAGGGAGTTTCAGCCTATCACCTCCACCTTGAGGCAGCACGGCATCACCTACCAATGGGGTTTCCCCACTAAACTAATGGTGTCAAGAAATGGCGCTATGAAGATCCTCACAACCCCTGCAGCTGGCTTGGAAGCTCTAAGAGCATGGAACTTACCGGCTCCACCAAACGAAAAGGCGAAGATCCGAGATACCAGATTGCGCAAAGACTGGTCATAAAAATAAGACGAACACAACAAAGGACGATCTTTAGACAACACCTGCGCACCCCTGAAGATAATGACTGATACGTCCCTGTGTACCCACACGACCAGCGAAATCAGCGGTACCACATACAGGACTCAGAGACTTAGACCTGGGCGCCACCATATGCTGTCCTAGACACCCATACGGTACGGGGTCCAGAACCCCAGTTAAGTGTTATGAATATTTTTCTTGTTACTCGCTTGTTAACCCAAATTCTGTTACCTACCCAATGACCGCCAGAACCTCTCAAGGTGCGAGCAACCCCCTCACAGGACCCTACCCCCCAAAATATGATCCTTAATGTTTGTTGAATTGTCAAAGCGACCTACCCCGGGTTGCCACTCCGTCCCCACTACTGATGGAGGCGAAGTTCACCCCCACATAGAGGCAGTTCAACGCCTCAATATTTGTGTTTTTTATTTAATGTATGTCTTGATTGTCATTATGTTTCCCATTGGAGCAGATTATTCGAGATTGTCTTACAGATTTCTCAGATCTTACACATATTACATGTGTATGTTAACACTAAATACAGACGACAACTTCCCAGACAGATACCATCCCCCTGAAACAAGCGTGGAAGCAGAGAGAGAGGACGTTATTAGGAGTCTAAACATGAACTTTAAGCCACTGAACAAGAGAACCCACGAAACCGAGATACACTACAATCTACCACGTACAGGAAGACCAGAGGAGGTCACGGAGGCAATCCCACACCTACAGCACCCTAGACGCCAGGTATGCCACACCCATACACATCACAACACCACCCAACTAACATGGCTGTCACATTAATGTCCCTTAATGTTAAGGACTTAAATACTCCACAAAAGCGGAAACTAGCACTAAAAGAAGCTGCATCCTCCAAAGCCACGTTAGCCTGTTTCCAAGAAACACATTTTGCCAGAAACAAAGCACCCACTTTTTTCTCCCCCACATATCCCACCCATTTCTCCGCGATGGCCGAGAACAAAACTAGAGGCGTCTCTATCCTCATACATAAAGACTGCATTTTTGAACTACAACATAAATATGTAGACCCCCAAGGCCGCTTATTAATCATCACCGGTAAGCTAGACCAGGAACCCATTACAGTCGCAAACCTCTACGCCCCAAACTCAGCCCAACTCCCCTTTCTCAGAAAATGTTTTGAGAGAATTATGTCTTTGAAACCTACTAGACTATTTATCTGTGGGGACTTTAACATGGTCCCAGACAGGAACTTGGACACGACATCCACGACTGGCCGACCTCGACCAACACATTCCCACAAAAGCCCTGACTCTTTCCAGCAACTACTCTTAGAATTCGAACTACAAGATACATGGAGAATATTAAACAAAACAGACAAAGACTATACCTTCTACTCACACGTCCATAATGTATACACACGAATCGGCCTCATACTCACAGATAAATATACGCTACAACATATATCGAGTTCAGACATCGGCCTAATAACATGGTCGGACCATGCACCTGTGAGGACTTCTTTCCCGATCTCCATACCCCAGAGGGGAAGAGGGAGATGGAGAATGAACACCTCAGTTTTAGCAGACGCAACCTTTAGAGAGGAGATGACACAGACTATTGCAGAATTTTTCAGACAGAACACTACACAAGATATTTCTAATATCTCCACCTGGCTGACACATAAAGCATACGTAAGAGGAGTCCTCATACGAAAAGGAGCCGAAGACAAAAGATTTAGAGAGAACAAGAAACAAGAACTGACGAACAGACTAGCTACACTAGACACAACGAATAAACGCCAACCCACCAAGCAGCTAGCTAAACAAATCAGTAAAGCCAGGGAAGAGCTCAACCGACTACTACACGACAAAATAGCCTACTCGCTGGGAGCCCTAAAGCAATTGTACTACACTAAGGGAAACAAAGCCGACAGACTACTTGCTCGTAAATTGAGAAAGAAACAATTAGCCTCCAAAATCCCATACCTGTACTCCCCGACTGGTACCATAGTACGAAACCCAAAACAGATTGCCAACCAATTCGCGGCTTTCTACTCAAAACTATACAACCTAGATAAAGATAACACAACCCATACACCTAATCTCACCGAGATTAAAAATTTCCTTGCCAAGGTTAACATGCCCACTCTATCGCATGATGCAAAACTTGACTTCTCCAAACCAATATCCCAACATGAAACACTACGCGCAATCAAATCACTTAAAACAACGAAAACCCCAGGACCTGACGGATTCCCCAATGAATACTATTTAGCTTTCCGACACATACTTGCCCCATATATGACTGAGGTTTTTAATGCCCTTTTTGAAAGTGGACATACCCCGACAGAAATGCTAGAAGCCTCCATCATTACAATTCCAAAGCCAGGCAAACCCACAACAGACTGCGCAAACTATCGTCCCATATCCCTCCTAAACACAGATATTAAACTATATGCCAAAATCTTAGCCAACAGACTGAACGTATATCTTCCCTCACTAATACACCAAGACCAAGTAGGGTTCATCCCAAATAGACAGGCCCCAGACAATACCAGAATTATAATTGACCTAATCTCTTCCGTATCATCTACTAAGCAAGATCTTCTCCTACTTTCTCTCGACGCTGACCGAATTAACTGGACGTTCCTCCTAACTACCCTAGAGACATACAATTTCCCTCCACCCTTCATCCGTGCAATACAAGCCCTATACGACAAACCAACAGCCAATGTTTTCTATTCTGGCTTTTACTCCGATACTTTTTCTCTTACAAACGGAACCCGGCAAGGCTGCCCCCTCTCCCCTTTGATATTTGACTTGGCGCTAGAACCACTAGCAATTGCAATAAGATGCCACCCAGGTATTGAAGGCATATCAATAGGCCAGCTACCCCATAAACTAAAATTATTTGCGGATGATATTATTCTCACCATCTCCAACCCAAAACACTCTATCCCACCCCTTCTCCAATTGCTTTCCGACTATGGACAGGTTTCTTACTATAAAAACAATGCAACTAAAACTCAGGCCCTACCCATCAATACCCCCAAACCCATGGTAGACTCACTTAAACAATTATATGATTTCGACTGGAGAAAAGATTTTCTACTATATCTAGGAGTCAGACTAACTAAGACGTTCCATGCTCTTTTACACTTTAATTACAATAAATTGTGGCCCCAAATCCAATCAGATCTCCACACTTGGACCAAATTCGAAATTTCCTGGCTGGGTCGCATTGCGGCAGCCAAAATGGCAGCACTGCCCAAACTAATGTATTTATTCCGAACACTACCTGTCCCCGTCCCAGCCTCCATTATCCGACGCTACCAAACTGACTTCACCAGGTTTATATGGAACCACAAGAACACTAGAATAGCAAATACAACGTTGCGCTTACCAAAACAAGCCGGAGGCCTGGGGGTCCCTGACCTACAAAGCTATTACACAGCCTCAATACTGGCACAATTACTCACTGCGTACAAATCCCCAGAACCACCTCTCTGGCTAGACTTAGAATCACAATTCACTAAACCATGTCATATACGTGACCTCCTCTGGCTCCCAAGACTGGTATGGCCAAAATTTACCCGATCCCTCCCCAGCACTAAATGTTCGCTGTCTGTCTGGAAAAAACGTATAGGATCTTTATTCCCCAACCATGAAGCATTGAATTATGCCCCTATCACAATGCTCTCCCAACACACCACTGAATTGTCACTCCTCTCATGGAGTAAGAAAGGAATAACACTAGTGTCACAACTCCTCACGAATTCCTCTATGGTTCCGTTCCAATACCTACAAGCCGAATTCTCCCTGCCTGATCAAGAGCATTTCACCTATATCCGAGTAAGGGACATTATTAGGGACTTGAAGATACAACCGCCCCAAAATAGATACCCCAAATTAAACAAATTAATGAGTTCCCCCAAAACAACTAAGGGAGCCATATCTGCTGTATATGAAGCCTTGATTCTGGTCTCAGCTCCAGCGAAACTACCTTACATGCTCCAATGGGAAAAGGAATTATGTAAGTCATTTACCCCACTCCAATGGAACAAAGCCATTAGGGCCATGATAGGCGTCTCCAGATGTAGCAACCATTTTGAGGCAGACCGAAAGGTTCTATTCAGATGGTATTTGGTACCCACTAGAATTGCATCTATCTTCCCGACTAGCAGCGATAAATGCTGGAGATGCCTCACAGATAGGGGCACCATGAGTCACGTATGGTGGAACTGTACATGTATTAGGCATTATTGGTCATCTGTATTTCACCTTATTAACTCGCTACTAGACATACCCTGGCTTCCATCCCCCCAAATCGCGCTATTAGACATGCTACCCACTAAGATTATCCCCCCCACTCAAAAACTCATACTACACATTCTAGGGGCAGCTAAACGACTTTTAGCAAGGTCGTGGAAATCTACCCACCCCCCCACAATCGCTCAACTTAAAGAAGAAATTGAATTTGTCCAAAGCATGGAAACTAAAGCGGCCTTCCGACTCAAACGTATAAAGCAGAATGCTGAAATATGGGATAGGTGGTTACTATACGCAGTTCCACATCTTGATTCTCAAATCTTATTTAGACAGGGGTGATACCCTCTGCGATACTGCATTGAAGTATAAGATAGGGATCATAACTAACAAAAATAGCAAATTGAAATAAATAAAAAAAAAAAAAAAAAAAAAAAATAATAACAATAATAAATAAATAAAAAGGTATATCTTTATACATATGCGTATAGAAAATAAAATGTATATATATATATATATATATTTATATTAGTATTCCACACAGATATGAGTCAAACCTGTATATAGATCGAGAAAACTGTATGTATGTCGTGAACTGACAATTTATGTTTTATGTTTTAAATGTGATAGCTCCATTCACCCCCCCCCCCCCCCCCCCATTGTCCTTCTGTTTCTATTTTTTCGACAACTGGACACGAATGTCTCACGAGCACATGAAAGAACTCTAGTCCCATACCCCACCCCCTGATTGATGTACCCCCATGTATATTTTATGTATTGATGTAATGTTTGTACTTCCTTTTTCTTTATTGAATAAAGCATTAAAATATAAAAAATAAAAAAAACAGGTAACTATGGTTTACTTTGGGGTAAATCTCGATCAATCAAGAAAATATTAATTAACCTTAAGTCTTGTTTTTTTGGCAAACAGACAAGGCCATGACATAATAATGAGGTACATGTCCTGGCCTAGCAGGACAAAATGGCGTCTATAGTGTAAACATTTTACTGGCGTGAAGCCAGTTTGATAACAGAAAGAACACAGTTGAAGCTACAAATGTTTCCACTGTAAGTAACAGTAAGAAAGAAGGAGAGAAACGAAACCTTTAATGTCTGCAAGTTGCCCATAACATTATAATTATCATTTTGGAGGCTTACATTTTTTTAACACTTAAACTTGTGGTTTTCCATCTCTGAGGCTCCAATGGTAAGAACAGAACCTCACACCCCACTATCCTTTTTGGATCAATAGATATGACAGTAAAATAGCTCAGTTAATGAAATACTAAACTTTTCTTTTCACTTGTGCTTCTAATATATGAATAACACGAGTAGACCAAGCATGAGAATGAACTTGCAGACACTATATATTGTACCTGCCAATTTAACCTTCCACAGGAAGACGTCACCTATTGATCTGTGTGAGCATGCATTGAAAGACATGTTCTGGGAGGTGAGATCTATTTTTATAAATATATTATTATATTGCTTTGCAGCTTTCAGGATCACTTGGCACTATTGGGTTACACACTAAAATTCTATCTGACAGGCTTATTATATAGATACTCTAAATTCTGGCTTACCAACCAGCTTTTCATTAAGTAGCTATCTATATTGTCGCAATGTGTAAAGGGTCCCAGTGTCCAGGGCAGAGTGTATGTACAGGAATCCAGTGACCGGGGCAGGGTGTGTGTACAGGGATCGAGTGTCTGGGACAGGGTGTGTGTACAGGGATCCAGTGTCCGGGGCAGATTGTATGTACAGGTATCCAGTGTCCAGGGCAGAGTGTATGTATAGGAATCCAGTGTCCGGGGCAGAGTGTATGTACAGGAATCCAGTGTCCGGGGCAGAGTGTATGTACAGGAATCCAGTGACCGGGGCAGGGTGTGTGTACAGGGATCGAGTGTCTGGGACAGGGTGTGTGCACATGGATCCGGTGTCCGGGGCAGATTGTATGTACAGGTATCCAGTGTCCAGGGCAGAGTGTGTGTACAGGGATCCAGTGTCTGGGACAGGGTGTGTGTACAGGGATCCAGTGTCCGGGGCAGAGTGTATGTACAGGGATCCAGTGACCGGGGCAGGGTGTGTGTACAGGGACCCAGTGTCCAGGGCAGAGTGTATGTACAGGGATCCAGTATCTGGGGCAGAGTGTATGTACAGGAATCCAGTGACCAGGGCAGGGTGTGTGTACATGGATCCAGTGTCTGGGACAGGGTGTGTGTACAGGAATCGAGTGTCCGGGGCAGAGTGTATGTACAGGGATCCAGTGACCGGGGCAGGGTGTGTGTACAGGGATCCAGTGTCCGGGGCAGAGTGCATGTACAGGGATCCAGTATCTGGGGCAGAGTGTATGTACAGGGATCCAGTGTCCGGGGCAGATTGTATGTACAGGTATCCAGTGTCCAGGGCAGAGTGTATGTACAGGGATACAGTGCCTCGGGCAGAGTGTATGTACAGGTATCCAGTGTCCAGGGCAGAGTGTATATACAGGGATACAGTGCCTGGGGCAGAGTGTATGTACAGGGATACAGTGCCTGGGGCAGAGTGTATGTACAGGGATCCAGTGTCCGGGGAAGAGTGTATGTACAGGTATCCAGTGTCCAGAGCAGAGTGTATGTACAGGAATCCAGTGACCAGGGCAGGGTGTGTGTACAGGGATCCAGTGTCTGGGACAGGGTGTGTGTGCAGGAATCCAGTGTCTGGGGCAGAGTGTATGTACAGGGATCCAGTGACCGGGGCAGGGTGTGTGTACAGGGATCCAGTGTCCGGGGCAGAGTGTATGTACAGGGATCCAGTGTCCGGGGCAGATTGTATGTACAGGTATCCAGTGTCCAGGGCAGAGTGTATGTACAGGGATACAGTGCCTCGGGCAGAGTGTATGTACAGGTATCCAGTGTCCAGGGCAGAGTGTATATACAGGGATACAGTGCCTGGGGCAGAGTGTATGTACAGGGATACAGTGCCTGGGGCAGAGTGTATGTACAGGTATCCAGTGTCCAGGGCAGAGTGTATGTACAGGGATACAGTGCCTGGGGCAGAGTGTATGTACAGGGATACAGTGCCTGGGCAGAGTGTATGTACAGGGATCCAGTGTTCGGGGCAGAGTGTATGTACAGGGATCCAGTGTCCGGGGCAGAGTGTATGTACAGGTATACAGTGTCCAGGGCAGAGTGTATGTACAAGAATACAGTGCCTGGGGCAGAGTGTATGTACAGGGATACAGTGCCTGGGGCAGAGTGTATGTACAGGGATCCAGTGTTCGGGGCAGAGTGTATGTACAGGGATCCAGTGTCCGGGGCAGAGTGTATGTACAGGTATACAGTGTCCAGGGCAGAGTGTATGTACAAGGATACAGTGCCTGGGGCAGAGTGTATGTACAGGGATCCAGTGTCGGGGCAGAGTGTATGTACAGGTATACAGTGTCCAGGGCAGAGTGTATGTACAGGGATCCAGTGCCTGGGGCAGAGTGTATGTACAGGGATACAGTGCCTGGAGCAGAGTGTATGTACAGGGATCCAGTGTCCGGGGCGGAGTGTATGTACAGGGATACAGTGCCTGGGGCATTGTGTATGTACAGGGATCCAGTGTCCGGGGCGGAGTGTATGTACAGGGATACAGTGCCTGGGGCAGAGTGTATGTACAGGGATCCAGTGTCTGGGGCAGAGTGTATGTACAGGTATCCAGTGTCCGGGGCAGAGTGTATGTACAGGGATACAGTGTCTGGGGCAGAGTGTATGTACAGGGATACAGTGCCTGGGGCATTGTGTATGTACAGGGATCCAGTGTCCGGGGCGGAGTGTATGTACAGGGATACAGTGCCTGGGGCAGAGTGTATGTACAGGGATCCAGTGTCTGGGGCAGAGTGTATGTACAGGTATCCAGTGTCCGGGGCAGAGTGTATGTACAGGGATACAGTGCCTGGGGCAGAGTGTATGTACAGGGATACAGTGCCTGGGGCAGAGTGTATATACAGGGATACAGTGCCTGGGGCAGAGTGTATGTACAGGGATCCAGTGTCCGGGGCAGAGTGTATGTACAGGGATCCAGTGTCCGGGGCAGAGTGTATGTACAGGGATACAGTGCCTGGGGCAGAGTGTATGTGAAGCTCCATAGAACATCATTAAACTGTTCATCACACAGTCCAGTACTTACATGCGGCATGCTTTGTATTCTGAACCCTCTCATCTCCGTGAGTCAGGTTTGTTCCTGTAGGGAGTTCCTCCAATGTTGTGTGTATCTCAGGGAGGGGTGATTTGTCATTCGTGTATCACATGATGGTCTGAACACCAATATCATCACCAAAGCCTGTAGCAGGCAGGTATTATAACACAATCACAGCCACACAAAGCTAATGTACTAAGTAATGTACGTACGCCATGGAACAATTCAACACCACATGCATAACAGCCCAACGGACAACTAGAGGGTGAAGTGATCTAACTGCAGAGACTGTTGTGTGTTCCTGGCAAGAGTACAGGGCTCCTGTGTTATGGAAAGTCTTCCTTCTTGCAGCTGTTATCTACACGATTGGGTCTAAAGGGCCAACCAAGTACATGACCTAGTGCTCAATGGACTACAAGAGCTTTGAGGTTTTACTGGTGCGACCAGGCTAATCGAGCCTTAGGATGACTGGCTGTGCTTTACCTGGCTTTGTTTGCACAGAATATTGGCACTAGATGTGACCCTAGGGCATATTGTAGTTGTTGGGCTCGTTTAAGTAGCTCATCTGATGGTGAAACACAACAAATGACCACATTTGCTTTGGACACATTGTATTGTTGAGGACCAATTTTACAGAAAGCCCTGGATTTAAGCATTACCATGACTTGTGACCAGATCAGGGAGTTTTCCCTAAGTGTTACAATGTATAGTTGGTTAATGGTTACCCAAGTCATGGGTTCTCCTTTGAGTGACAGGCTGGGTATCCATAAAGTATCCCCTATGGGGGTGGGACAATAGTGGTATATTAAGCTGGTTTTTTTTTTTTTAGATTTCTCATTCAACCAATTTAACTAAAGAGATTTCCCTCCCTCCCCAAATTTGTTTTCGGATTCCCGTGTTGTGGCGGGAGGTCCCAAGAGAATTGGCTCCTTATCAGGATGTGGCCCTCACAGGGAGGGCTACACTGGGTGCACTGTCCAATGGGCGACACTGGAATACAGAGTTACTATTGCGCTTGGGGACCAATTTCTCACGGGATCTCGCCAAGGGAGAGGCTAATAATTTGTAACATTAGCCTTCTGTTACATCATTGTTTATCATATATGTTAATATATGTTTATATTTTTTATTAAAGTATGAAATTGTTACAGTGTGGTTAAAATAAACGCTGTGGCCTTCGAACTCCAATCTGGTGTTGTGTCCTTTATTGGGGGGTTAACAGGTTTCCAGTGGGGGTCCCTGAGTAGATGGTTCCTTAGTCATGAGCTGCAGATCCGTGTCAGACCTGCAGATGCATCTAGGAAAGTTCAGTGCGGTTGCATCACCGCTGACAATTCAGTGCGGCAGTTTGAACACTGAACTTGCTTCTTGCAGCTGCAAGAATCGCTGAATTGCAACGCGGTCACTTGATCGCGGCAATGTAAGCGCTGACAGTTCAGCGCTTCCAAACATACACCCCCCCAATAAATTAACCACCTAAAATTGACCCCAAACCACTGTACTAACCTCACAACCCAAAACCTAATACTAAAATTAACCCTTTAACCCTAATACTAATACTACCCTCCCCGAACCCTAATGCTAACATTAACCCCTGAACCCTAATACTAATACTACTCTCCCCAAACCCTAATACCAATACTACCCTCCCTGAACCCAAATACGAATACTACCCTCCCCGAACCCTAATACTAACATTAACCCATTAACCCTAATACTAATACTACCCTCCCCAAACCCTAATATAAACATTAACCCCCAAGCCCTTCTACTAATACTACCCTTCCCGAAAGCTAATACTAACATTGACCTCTGAACCCTAATACTAATACTACCCTCCCCAAACCCTAATACTAATACTACCCTCCCAGAACCCTAATACTAACATTAACCCCCCCAAACCCTAATACTAACATTAACCCCTGAACCCAAATACCAATACTACTCTCCCTGAACCCTAATACAATTACTACCCTCCCCGAACCCTAATACTAACATAAACCCCCAAAACCCTAATACTAACATTAACCCCTGAACCCTAATACGAATACTACCCTCCCCGAACCCTAATACTAACATTAACCCTATAACCCAAACACTAATACTACCCTCCCCGAACCCTAATACGAATACTACCCTCCCCAAACCCTAATACTAACATTAACCCCTTAACCCTAATACTAATACTACCCTCCCCAATCCATAATACTAACATTAACCCCTTAACCCTTATACTAATACTACCCTCCCCGAACCCTAATACAAACATCAACCCCCCAAACCCTAATACTAATACTACCACCCCCGAACCCTAATACTATTACTACCCTCCCCGAACCCTAATACTAACATTAACCCCATAAGCCTAATACTACTACTATACTCCCCGAACACTAATACTAACATTAACCCCCCAAACCCAAATACTAACATTAACCCCTGAACCCTAATACTAATACTACTCTCCCTGAACCCTAATACTAACATTAACCCCCCCAAACCCTAATACTAATATTACTTTCCCCGAAACCTAATACTAACATCAACCCCATAACCCTAACACTAATACTACCCTCCCTGAACCCTGATACTAATACTACCCTCCCCGAACACTAATACTAACATAAACCCCCAAAACCCTAATACTAACATTAACCCCTGAACCCTAATACGAATACTACCCTCCCCGAACCCTAATACTAACATTAACACTATAACCCTAATACTACCCTCCCCGAACCCTAATACTAATACTACTCACCCCAAACCCTAATACTAACATTAACCCTAATACTAATACTACCCTCCCCAATCCATAATACTAACATTAACCCCTTAACCCTTATACTAATACTACCCTCCCCGAACCCTTATACAAACATCAACCCCCTAAACTCTAATACTAATACTACCACCCCCGAACCCTAATACTATTACTACCCTCCCCGAACCCTAATACTAACATTAAACCCTTAAGCCTAATATTAATACTACCCTCCCCGAACCATAATACTAACATTACCCCTTAAGCCTAATACTAATACTACCCTCCCCGAACCCTAATACTAACATTAACCCTCCAAACCCAAATACTAATACTACCCTCCCAAAACCCTAATACTAACATTAACCCCCCGAACCCTAATACGAATACTACCCTCCCCAAACCCTAATAATAACATTAACCCAATAACCCTAATACTAATACTACCCTCCCGTAACCCTAATACTAACGTTAACCCCTTAACGCTAATACTAATGCTACACTCCCTGAACCATAATACTAACATTAACCCCCCCCGAACCCTAATACTAGTAATACCCTCCCCGAACCCTAATACTTAAACTACCCTCCCCAAACCCTAATACTAACATTAACACCTTAACCATAATACTACTACTACCCTCCCCGAACCCTAATACTAATACTACCTCCCCGGACCCTAATACTAATACTACCCTCCCCAAACCCTAATAAAACATTAACCCCTTAACCCTAATACTACCCTCCCCAATCCCTAATACTAACATTAACCCCTTAACCCTAATACTACCCTCCCCGAACCCTAATACAAACATTAACCCCTTAAGCCTAATACTAATACTACCCTCCCCGAATCCTAATAGTAACATTAACCCCCCAAACCCAAATACTAACATTAACCCCTGAACCCTAATTCTAATACTAACATTAACCCCCCCAAACCCTAATACTAATACTACCTTCCCAAAATCCTAATACTAACATTAACCCCCCCAAACCCTAATACTAATACTACCCTCCCCAAACCCAATAATAACATTAACCCCATAACCCTAATACTACCCTCCCCGAACCATAATTCTAACATTAACTCCTTAACCCTAATACTAATACTACCCTCCCCGAACCCTAATACTAACATTAACCCCCCCAAACCCTAATACTAGTAATACCCTCCCCGAACCCTAATACTAACATTAACCCCTTAACCCTAATACTAATACTACCATCCCCTAACCCTAATACTAACATTAACCCCCCAAACCCTAATACTAACATTAACCCCTGAACCCTAATGCTAATACTACCCTCCCCGAACCCTAATACTAATAATACCCTCCCCAAACCCTAATACTAACATTAACCCCTTAACCTTATACTAATACTACCCTCCCCGAACCCTAATACTACCCTTCCCGAACCCTAATACAAACATTAACCCCCCCAAACCCTAATACTAATACTACCCTCCCCGAACCCTAATACAAACATTAACCCCCAAACCCTAATACTAACACTAACCCTCCAAACGTTAATACTAATACTACACCCCAAACCCTAATACTAACATTAACCCCTAATAATACTCACCTTCAGTGATCCCGTGATGAACTGTCCGGCAATGACCTCTCGCGTGATGAACCGTCCCATCCCCTGCTGATATACATGTAAATGTACCTTTGTTTTTTGTTATGTTAAAATGACATTGTCTGCTGACCAACAGCTTTCCTTTGAATTGGGTTCCACCTCAGCTGAAAGCAAAATTAACTTGTGTTTAATTGAATGATTGCATCAAGACTAGCCTTTTTAAAAATAGATGCTTTAATGGAATACTATAAATAAAAGATCTTCGCTCCACATAGCTCTATCAGGAGGCAGACGCTGTTTAGAATCATTGCTCTGTACAACTCTATCAGGGGGCAGATATATTGTTTAGAATCTTTGATCTGGATTGCTCTATCAGGGGGCAGACAGTTTGTTTAGAATCTTTGCTCGGTATAGCTCTATCAGGGGTGGACATGTTGTTTAGAATCTTTGCTCGGTATAGCTCTATCAGGAGGTAGACATGTCGTTTAGAATCTTTGCTCGGTATAGCTCTATCAGGGGCGGACATTTTGTTTAGAATCATTGTTCTGTATAGCTCTATCAGGGGCGGACATGTTGTTTAGAATCTTTGCTCGGTATAGCTCTATCAGGGGTGGACATGTTGTTTAGAATCTTTGCTCTGTATAGCTCTATCAGGGGTGGACATGTTGTTTAGAATCTTTGCTCTGGATAGCTCTATCAGGGGGCAAACATTTTGTTTAGAATCTTTGCTTGGTATAGCTCTATCAGGGGAGGACATGTTTAGAATCTTTGCTCGGTATAGCTCTATCAGGAGGTAGATATGTTGTTTAGCATCATTGCTCTGTATAGCTCTATCAGGAGGCAGACATGTTGTTTATAATCTTTTCTCTGTATAACTCTAACAGGGGGGAGACATGTTGTTTAGAATCTTTGCTCTGTATAGCTCTATCGGGGGTGGACATGTTGTTTAGAAACTTTGCTCTGGATAGCTCTTTCAGGGGGCAAACATTTTGTTTAGAATCTTTTCTCTGTATAGCTCTTTCAGGGGTCGGACATGTTCTTTAGAATCTTTGCTCTGCATAGCTCTATCAGGGGGTGGACATGTTGTTTAGAATCTTTGCTCTGTATAGCTCTATCAGGGGTGGACATGTTTTTTAGAATCTTTGCTCTGTATAGCTCAATCAGGGGACAGACATGTTGTTAAGAATATTTGCTTTGTATAGCTCTATCAGGGGGTGGGCATGTTGTTTAGAATCTTTGCTCTGTATAGCTCTATCAGGGGGCAGACATGTTGTTAAGAATCTTTGCTCTGTATAGCTCTATCAGGTGGTGGGCATGTTGTTTAGAATCTTTGCTCTGTATATCTCTATTAGGGGGCGGACATGTTGTTAAGAATCTTTGCTCTGTATAGCTCTATCAGGGGTTACTTTCAAAGTGTGGGACCCAAAGTGCTTGCACCCTTGAAGGAAGCAAGGGATAAACAAGTTGGAATGTCCCTTTAAGTTAAAATGATACCATTTATTGGCTAGCTGAGAGTTTGATTGTAAGCTTTCAAGACCAATTTGCAACATCCCTTCCTCTTGCATAAATGAGGCTAAAACCAAATTCCTAATAACAAAACATAGTTAACAGCTTCAAAAAAAAAGACTATAAATACACAATATAATGGAGAATGTTCTCAAAATTAAATCAGCCATTTCTACATAGAACCAACATATATAATTAGTTCGGTCAGAGCATCCCTCCACTCCCTGGTTAGGGGGGGCCATAAAATAATGACATCATGAGAAATTGGGGTGAGAAATGAGACTCGGATCAGTCAAGGCTGATGGGAGTTGGAAATTCCAGTTTTTGGAGTCGAAACTGGACAGCATCGGGACCTTTTCTGGTGGCTCGAGGCTTTTGCATTGGAGCGATGGGATCTGCCAAGAGAGAGGAAATATTATTTTAATAATATTTGGGAGTGCCGAGCTGCTTTCTGTCTTTGTTTGACATTCTCATTTAGTCAATGCCAAAGGCGATTCTCCCTTGCAAGAATCTCCTTCTCCCCCCACCGACCGTCTATTCAGGCTCCCAGATATGATTGATACACTGCAGCCCAAAACAATAAAGAGGCCCAGCAATGAAGGGGCGTGCAAGCCCCAGCTGAGTAATGGAAACTGTCCAGAAAAACACAAACATAACAAACAGTCTAAATAAAGCAAGCCGTTCTTGTGCATTTTATTTCTGTCCTTAGGACATTGTATTCGCGCAGAATAAAATTGTGGATGCTCGGTGCTCGAAATTATCTCTGGAAAGTGTACAGCATCACAGAAAATGACTCGAGGTCGAAACAAGTCAACCTGACACCGGATGGATCCAGTCTTTGCATCAATCCCCAGGTAGGATGGCGAGGCGTCTTGGGACTAAACTTGTTAGTCTTTCGGGAATCGGAGAAATGATTATTCCTCTTTTTGTGAGATATGTGTGTGAGGCTCCTGGATCCTGACTCTTGGAGACTGGACACACAATTTATTTTCAAGATTAAGAATGTTTAAAGAGTAACAAGTCTCATCAGGTTCTTCCGACTGCGTGAACTAGTTGTGAGAAAATTCTTCATGAAGTACCAGGAGGACCTCTGCAATGGTGGCCAACGACAGAGATATTTCTGCCTAGGTTGACTATGAGAAGGTTTCTTTACTCTTAGGGGGTTACATTGTATAATAGACTGCCATCTGAAGACACAGAGAAGTTTTCCTTACTGTTAGAGGGTTACATTGTATAATAGACTGCCATCTGAAGACACAGAGAAGTTTTCCTTACTGTTAGGGGGTTACATTGTATAATAGACTGCCATCTGAAGACACAGAGAAGGTTTCCTTAATGTTAGAGGGTTACATTGTATAATAGACTGCCATCTGAAGACACAGAGAAGGTTTCCTTACTGTTAGGGGGTAACATTGTATAATAGACTGCCATCTGAAGACATAGAGAAGGTTTCTTTACTGTTAGGGGGTTACATTGTATAATAGATTGCCATCTGAAGACACAGAGAAGGTTTCCTTACTGTTAGGGGGTTACATTGTATAACAGACTGCCATCTGAAGACATAGAGAAGGTTTCTTTACTGTTAGGGGGTTACATTGTATAATAGACTGCCATCTGAAGACACAGAGAAGGTTTCCTTACTGTTAGGTGGTTACATTGTATAATAGACTGCCATCTGAAGACACAGAGAAGGTTTCTTTACTGTTAGAGGGTTACATTGTATAACAGACTGCCTTCTGAAGACATAGAGAAGGTTTCTTTACTGTTAGGAGGTTACATTGTATAATAGACTGCCATCTGAAGACACAGAGAAGGTTTCCTTACTGTTAGGGGGTAACATTGTATAATAGACTGCCATCTGAAGACATAGAGAAGGTTTCTTTACTGTTAGGGGGTTACATTGTATAATAGACTGCCATCTGAAGACACAGAGAAGGTTTCCTTACTGTTAGGGTTGTTACATTGGGGAATCCGCTGGCATCTGCTTGGGCCAATTCAATCAATATGTTAAAAATAAGTTTTTCTAGATATGACATGTATACAGATTTATCACAGATTTATCACAAGTGAGAGTAAGCAAGTGCCTTGGAGTCAGATGTATTTTCTCTTTGTCATGACAATATCACCGTCTGAGTGTTTTGTTTTGTTTTTGTTACTTTTTTCTATCAACTAGTATGGTTGTGGAATGATTGAAATTGATGGACTGTATGTCTTTTTTCTACCTAATTAGCTATATAACTATTTAACTTTAATCTTCTTACCCTGTATCGGTTGCATTTAACCCAAATCGACACACACCAGAGATCCATACCACTGTGATTAACTTCCAACATTCACAAAATTGACTTTACTCCCATGTCCTCAGTGCTAGAGCACATTACAATCATATTGACCCACTGGAGGAATGTCACTATTTGTTTTTTTTCCACCTCAACCTAGATTATGTTTTCCCTAGACAATAATATCCCAATGTGACCAAACCACAGCGATATACACCCCCCACTTCATAACACTGATATTTTCTCACATTGTAACAGTGCTGGAAGACACATTTTAGATTCTATAGGGGGGGGGGGGGGATTATTGATAAAAAGCATGAATGCCCACAAAACAAAGCCAAACAGTGCAACATATAACAGGAGATAGCTCAACAAGCCAGGGGAGGGTTGGCAAGGAGAGCATAGGGGCCACAGCCAAGATCTAGTATGCAGGCACAAAGCCAAGGTGGTATCAAAAGGTTGGGATTGAAAGCACCAAGGTCTGGTATGCTCCATAGTTTGGCCTTCTACAGACACCACATGGACATTAACTTGTGTGAGAAGAAAGTCCCTACCTGTCTTTACCTTCACAGCCCTTGTTCCCCTCTGTATTTTGGGATCTGAGGTAAAGAAGGGTCAGCAGAAACTAGTACAAATGCATTCAAGTCCAACCACTGCTCTTTCTGTTTGGCTTCATGTCTTGTCTGTCTTTCTATATCTGAGGTTTATCTGTTTTGTCTGTCTAATTGTGTCTGTCTCTGATGGTAATTGTATTTTTTTTTCCTGCGAAAGTTGCCAGAGCTCCACTACTCTAGCACTGACCCAACCGGTGTGTCAGGCACTAAAAAGTGCTGAAAGAAAATGCTTATCCATAGTAAATGACTATTGCTCCTTGGTGAAATTTTTTTTTTTTTAATCATTTCTGCAGTGTTTGCTTTTAGCTATAATTTTCTAATTTCTCATTTACTGTACTCCCACAAATTATATCTTTAGATGCCATTATTTTTTTTATCATCATCATATCCTAGAATTTACTACAATAATATATTATATGAAAAATTGAAAAAGAAAATTTTTTCTAACTTTTAAATGAAAAGTATTTTACACATATACAAATGCAAATACAATTTTTGCTAAATAGGGTGTAATATTTGTCTGAGTTTAGAAATACACGTTTTTTGTTTTTTTTGCAAGTTAAAGGGCAATAACTAAAATCAGCATTTTTGGTTTCCTAACCATACTGCCTTTTTCCAACGCACGGTTGCTGACTGCCTCTAAGGGCAGTCTTTCACCAGCAACAAATCAGCCTTGCCCTTCAATATGGCACCCACAATTGTCTGTGGAAATTTGGCTCCGGCGATCGTCTGTGGCGGGATTGTGAGTGATTTGGTGCTATATCGGTTTATATGTTTGGGGTCAATGCAGGTGGATGGTGGTCTAAGCAACAGTGGTTCCAGGTAAACATACTGGCTATTGTTCAAGGCTGGAATATAAACAACATGGAGTCTTATAGTTAGATAGACAGTCTGGTCACCTGACCAGTGTTACTATAGAAAATCTGTATCAACAAGAGCCTCCATCTAAAGTGATCCACAGGAAAGAGACTGAATCTAAAGAGATCCACAAGAAATAGACTGCACGTAAATAGATACACAGGAAAGAGATTTCAGAACTCTCCTGATGCTTGAATAATGGACACCACATAAGAAGAAGTTGCAGAAGCCAGTCTTTCCACCTGAGTTCTCCTGGCATTATAACATCTAAGTATCAGCATTTATATATTTTATTTTACTTTCTTTTACTTGAATAGAGATAAATATTCTTGTTTCTATTAATAGACTGAGTATTTTAGCATTGTTTATTTGTATAACCTATAGGAGATATTGTTATAGAGTTATCATTAAACTTTGTAATGCTTTAACCTTTTCAAGTGTGTGGATATTCTGTTATTTGGGTATTGAATATAACTCTCTAATAATACCTTACGGACTAATGTAATCGTTGTACGTTATATTATTTCCATTTATAAATTTGTTGTTGAAGTAATGCTCATTTGGCTCCTATTGTTATGTGTAACCGTGGGAACCAAACTGTAAATTGTTGAACAGACATCAATTGACACCATATCTGGTATTAATTTTGATATTGAGCATTTAATAATCTTCACCTTCCAATACATTTGGGCAGCAAATTTGGGTGTTGCTTAATGCCTCGAAATTGAGGCTTTACAGAAACAATGCCCGAGCAGCAAAGTCTTGTTTAATGAATAACAATGGATACTAGCGACATATGGTGTGATAGGAGAATGTGTAGGTCAATATTTGTTTAACTCTCTTGTCCTTAAATCAGTTTTAATTGGAACCACACACAATGCTCCCAGTCCTCCATATTGATTATTTCCCTGAATTATTTAGTATCTTTTCTCCAAGGTTATTAATGTTCATCTATATGCAGATGGTTTGAATGTTTATTAAAAAGAAGAAAAATCCATTTGCAGTTCAAACCTTAGCTCTGAGCTTATTGATTTAGATGCATCACTAACAACCAATGTACTAGGAGCTCTGGCTCCTCCTTGGCACAGGTCTTATGGAAGAAACTGGCATGGCTGCAATAAGGGCCCCTAGAAGGAGGCTTTTTGGAGGATGAACCTTTAATGCAAATGGGATGTATTCAATTATATATATTTTTTTTTTTTTTTTTTGGGGGGGGGGTGGATTATTTTTTAAGTGGGAATGGCTCTTACAGCAATATTTCTTGCAAATGGAGATCATGATTGGGAAGATATTTTTGGCATTTATATACGAGATAATAAGCCAACTATGAAGTGATTTGGAGTCTGACAAAAAAAAAAAGACATTTTTTTTGTGACTTGGATCACTTGGATGTGATATATTCAAATTGTTTAGGCATGTGATATGGTTCCATGAAAATGGTTACTGTACAAATTGACTGAAATAGGCTTAGGGTCAAAGGTTTGTTTGTGGATTGGCAATTGGCTGAATGTGAGAATAAAGATATATAAAGAGAGTGTAAATAGGAAATTCTCAAACTGGACAGATGTGATAAGTAGATTTCCTCAGGGATCTGTCCTGGGTCCTCTTCTTTTTAATTTGTTTATTAATGGTATCCCATGTCTTAGAGTTTGCCGATGGCAAGAAAACTAAGTAGGGTAATACAGTCTGAACTAAATGTATCTTCGCTGCAAGAGGATTTGGACACATTGGGTAATTGGACAGATAAATGGTGTAAAATTATGCATTTTGGGTATATTATTAAAATTGCAACATTTAGTTTAAATGGTGTTTTCTTGGTGAAAACTACTAATGAAAAGTAGTGCACAGTGCCAGCTGGCAGCTGCAAAGGTCAATCAGATATTGACATGAATTAACCATGGTATTGACTCACAGGAGGAAAGATATTAGTCTTCTGCTAATATTTAATAATTTAATATCTTCCATTGTAAGACCCACGTTGAATATGTGGTTCAATTCTGGGTTCCTTTTAAAAAAAAAAAAAAGACTTTGAACTAGAGTTCAGAGGAGGGCTACAAAACTAATAAGGGGAATGGAAAGTTTTAGTTATGAAGAAAGGCTGGAAAAGTTAAATCTGTAAACGCTACAGAAACGGCGGCTTAGAGGGTATATGATAATGTTATATAAATATGTACAGGGCCCAAACAAAAGGGCCTGATCATTAACAGAGCAGTACAAAGGACAAGAGGTCACCCGCTAAGACTGGAAGAAAGGAGATTTAGTCAACGACAGCGGAAGGGATTTGTTACATTAAGGTCAATAATAGGTATGTGTCATGCCCCTCTTACCCTTACCTGAAATCCCAGTGCTTCCATGTCTCCATCCAGTGTTGCAGTTCATCTGCGATCGTGAAAGAGGCGGAATCAGGGTATTGTAGTGATACCTTCTATCAGCAATCGCAGTAACATGGTAGCGTGGTAGGCCGAAACCAGGGCCTAAAGTTTCTGGTAACCCAAGATACATCATCCAGAGTTTACCCCAATCAAGGGGGATCTATTTGCACCTGTAGGGGGAGGTAAACTCTGTCTCCTCTATCACCAAAGCTCCTATAGTCTCCTGGCAAAGAGACAGAGAGGTATGTGCTATAGAAGCACACCCCTATGACATCCAATCCAGTGAGGGGCTTGTCCAACAGAGGGGAGGAGTGTAGACCCTCAGCACTATAAAAACCCCTCAAACTGTTACCACTGTGCTCCAGAGCTTTGCTTCCTGTCTGTCCTTGTCGCCTTGGACTCCAGTTTCCAGTGATTCCCTTTCTTGCTGTGTTGCAGTATATCTATTGGATTTCCCGTTACCTGAACTTTGGCTTTTCTCCTGGATTACTCTGTTTGCTTGAACCCTGACCCCTGCTTGGATTTTTGGATTTACCTTTTATTATTTTTGTGGCACTCTCATGCTCCTATTCTTACCAGAGTGCTCTGCCTGTATATACACCTGTGGACACCTCGTAAGGGTTACTAGCAAGAGCCCCTGCTCTTTGCTCCAAAAATCTCAACCCTGACAGTATGGAATTCATTGCCTAAAGTGGTGGTTGTAGATCTTAGACACCTTTAAAAGTGGCCTGGATACTTTTTTAATGATCCGGATCATAGAGGGCTGTGCATGTTAGTATAGGCAGTTGTATTTATTTAGTGATTGTTGATCCAGCAGAAATCTGATTGCCATTTGGAGTCAAGAAGGAGTTGTATCTCCACTGCAACTAGAATTCAAAACATGGGATAGGAAAAGGGTTGGACTTGATGGACGCAAGTCTTTTTTCAACCTAAACTACTATGTAACTATATAACTATATACTATGTAACTATATAACTTTATACTATGTAACTATATAACTATATACTATGTAACTATATAACTATATACTATGTAACTATATAACTATATACTATGTAACTATATAACTATATACTATGTAACTATATAACTATATACTATGTAACTATATAACTATATACTATGTAACTATATAACTATATACTATGTAACTATATAACAATATAACTATATACTATGTATTTATATAACTAGATAACTATATAACTATGTAACAATGTAACTATATAATTATGTAACTATATACTATGTAACTATTGAACTATATAGTATGTAACTATATAACTATACACTATGTAACTATGTAACAATGTAACTATATAATTATGTAACTATATACTATGTAACTATGGAACTATATAGTATGTAACTATATAACTATACACTATGTAACAATGTAACTATATAATTATGTAACTATATATGTAAGTAGGTATGAATGGTGGAAGTCTGAGAATTAAATTCTTCAGGTTTGTTTGTTGTGTATACATTTGAAATGTTTGATAATAATGCCTCTGCTACCCATTGAATTTCAGGTACAGTGGTTTTTCCATCACCTTTACCTCAGCATAAATACTGGGGATGGCGGGCGGGGGGGGGTTGGTGATGGAGTGCTTACTGAATAGCAACCTAATCACTTGCTGCGAGAGTCTCTATGTTAAATAACACCCACTCTTTCTCACTCTTACTCACAAAATGGACTTGTGTGCTAAAGCTGCTTAATTCATCGCTAGCAGTAATGTAATATGTCTTTTCTCTGTGTGATTAAGAGCAGTGTGGTGTTAAATTACCAAAGGTTTTATTTAAAGATTGAAAAAAGAAAGGTGTTTCTAACGCAGTCTTCTAACAATCGCTACTTTCTGTGAAAACTTACAACTGTGCAGACAAAGTCTTCACTGCGCGCGTGGAATATAATGCACAAAGTTTCATTCAGAGAGGAATAAAAGATTCTAGTCTGCGGCAGAGGAAAATGTAAAATGTAGCAGTAATTTGGGTTTTAAATTGAGCTTTTAACCAATTTATTGGGAAATTAAGTTATTCTCTGATTGCCTGCCTTAGAAATCCTTCCCAGTAAAAGGCTCCACACTGGGAGTGGACAGTGGGGGTACACATTAAAGGATCTTCTCACAGGCTAATGATTTCATAGAATCTTAAAGACCTTCTCCAAACAGAAAAATGTTTTCACCGTTTTCATACATGGAGCCTGAGTGGCGATCACTCTCAATTATACTTTATCAATTGCTGAACAGATTTTACATTAACTCCCCCTATTAACAGGTGTACAGCTGTATGTTAAGGTATTTTTATTTTATTTTATTTTTAGATCACCTATAACTTTTACATGATGCTCTTCAGAATAATAAAATGCATGAGTGTTCAGAAGGATTCGGCAAAAAATGATCTGGTTCCCCCTAGAGAGTTGCATTTTACATTCTGCAAGGGAGCAGGTAAATGTTATATGTGTCCAGAAAAACACTAGCTAACCTAACACTAATTGTACAACTAAAAGGAAAGAACCTGTGTAATATATGTATGCACACACTGCAAGTATAGTTATCATTCACCTGGTATTATTATATGTGTGCTCTGTACAGACTCCTGTGTAATATATGTATGCACACACTGCAAGTATAGTTATCATTCACCTGGTATTATTATATGTCTGCTCTGTACAGACTCCTGTGTAATATATGTATGCACACACTGCAAGTATAGTTATCATTCACCTGGTATTATTATGTGTGTGCTCTGTACAGACTCCTGTGTAATTTATGTATGCACACACTGCAAGTATAGTTATCATTCACCTGGTATTATTATATGGCTGCTCTGTACAGACTCCTGTGTAATATATGTATACACACACTGCAAGTATAGTTATCATTCACCTGGTATTATTATATGCCTGCTCTGTACAGGCTACTGTGTAATATATGTATGCACACATTGCAAGTATAGTTACCATTCACCTAGTATTATTATATGACTGCTCTGTACAGACTCCTGTGTAATATATGTATGCACACATTACAAGTATAGTTATCATTCACCTGGTATTATTATATGTCTGCTCTGTACAGACTCCTGTGTAATATATGTATGCACACATTGCAAGTATAGTTATCATTCACCTGGTATTATTATATGTCTGCTCTGTACAGACTCCTGTGTAATATATGTATGCACACACTGCAAGTATAGTTATCATTCACCTGGTATTATTATATGTCTGCTCTGTACAGACTCCTGTGTAATATATGTATGCACACACTGCAAGTATAGTTATCATTCACCTGGTATTATTATATGTCTGCTCTGTACAGACTCCTGTGTAATATATGTATGCACACACTGCAAGTATAGTTATCATTCACCTGGTATTATTATATGTCTGCTCTGTACAGACTCCTGTGTAATATATGTATGCAAACACTGCAAGTATAGTTATCATTCACCTGGTATTATTATATGTGTGCTCTGTACAGGCTCCTGTATAATATATGTATGCACACATTGCAAGTATAGTTATCATTCACCTGGTATTATTATATGTCTGCTCTGTACAGACTCCTGTGTAATATATGTATGCACACACTGCAAGTATAGTTATCATTCACCTGGTATTATTATATGTCTGCTCTGTACAGACTCCTGTGTAATATATGTATGCACACACTGCAAGTATAGTTATCATTCACCTGGTATTATTATATGTCTGCTCTGTACAGACTGCTGTGTAATATATGAATGCACACATTGATAGTATAGTTATCATTCACCTGGTATTATTATATGTCTGCTCTGTACAGACTCCTGTGTAATATGTGTATGCACACACTACATAGTTATCATTCACCTGGTATTATTATATGTCTGCTCTGTACAGACTCCTGTGTAATATATGTATGCACACACTGCAAGTATAGTTATCATTCACCTGGTATTATTATATGTCTGCTCTGTACAGGCTCCTGTGTAATATATGTATGCACACACTGCAAGTTGTGACAAAAGTACTCTTGTCCTTTGGTACCTTGTCCTGGGATTTGGGGGTTACACACAGTCTTTCAGGCTTCAGAGACACTTCACACGCTGGATGAGGTAAAAAGACTTGCTTTCTTTTATTGTGGTTTAAAGATGCACAGCAAGGTATAACAGGTTGTTAAACAAAATATAAAATAAAATCCTTGCTCTTCTGAGCACTAACTAAACAAAAATGTTAAGCTAACTGGGTTGGATGGCTTGTCCATTTCCCAACATAATGTTAAATCAAAACCTTACTTCAGTGTTTTCAGCTCCCTGCTTCCATTCACCGAAATCAAAAAACAGTCTCTCCCTCCTCTGGCAGGGGAGTATTTAACAGCACCTGTAATCAGCAAGCCTTTTCAGGTGAGGTAAATTAGGATTGGAACACTGGGCTTCTCACCTGTAGGTTCCAATCAACAAATGAAATGTGAAGTGGAGCACTGGCCCACCCTACTCTCCAAGTGCTCCACCCCAGGGCCCACACATACACATACATAAAGTGCTATATAAAGTGTAACATAACACATTTCCCTGGGGCTAATTACATAAAGTAGGAGCTGTGCAAAATCTGGGGAGATATATAGACTCCTTCCAGCACAATTCCTTGCTGTCGGTCACAAAGTATAGTTATCATTCACCTGGTATTATTATATGTCTGCTCTGTACAGACTCCTGTGTAATATATGTATGCACACACTGCAAGTATAGTTATCATTCAGCTGGTATTATTATATGTCTGCTCTGTACAGACTCCTGTGTAATATATGTATGCACACACTGCAAGTATAGTTATCATTCACCTGGTATTATTATATGTCTGCTCTGTACAGACTCCTGTGTAATATATGTATGCACACACTGCAAGTATAGTTATCATTCACCTGGTATTATTATATGTCTGCTCTGTACAGGCTCCTGTGTAATATATGTATGCACACATTACAAGTATAGTTATCATTCACCTGGTATTATTATATGTCTGCTCTGTACAGACTCCTGTGTAATATAAGTATGCACACACTGCAAGTATAGTTATCATTCACTTGGTATTATTATATGTGTGCTCTGTACAGACTCCTGTGTAATATATGCATACACACATTGCAAGTATAGTTATCATTCACCTGGTATTATTATATGTCTGCTCTGTACAGACTCCTGTGTAATATATGTATTCACACACTGCAAGGATAGTTATCATTCACCTGGTATTATTATATGTCTGCTCTGTACAGACTCCTGTGTAATATATGTATGCACACACTGCAAGTATAGTAATCATTCACCTGGTATTATTATATGTCTGCTCTGTACAGACTCCTGTGTAATATATATATGCACACACTGCAAGTATAGTTATCATTCACCTGGTATTATTATATGTCTGCTCTATACAGACTCCTGTGTAATATATGTATGCACACACTGCAAGAATAGTTATCATTCACCTGGTATTATTATATGTCTGCTCTGTACAGACTCCTGTGTAATATATGTATGCACACACTGCAAGTATAGTTATCATTCACCTGGTATTATTATATGTCTGCTCTGTACAGGCTCCTGTGTAATATATGTATGCACACACTGCAAGAATAGCTATTATTCACCTGGTATTATATGTCTGCTCTGTACAGACTCCTGTGTAATATATGTATGCACACACTGCAAGTATAGTTATCATTCACCTGGTATTATTATATGTCTGCTCTATACAGACTCCTGTGTAATATATGTATGCACGCACTGCAAGTATAGTTATCATTCACCTGGTATTATTATATGTCTGCTCTGTACAGACTCCTGTGTAATATATGTATGCACACACTGCAAGTATAGTTATCATTCACCTGGTATTATTACATGTCTGCTCTGTACAGACTCCTGTGTAATATATGTATGCACACATTGCAAGTATAGTTATCATTCACCTGGTATTATTATATGTCTGCTCTGTACAGACTCCTGTGTAATATATGTATGCACACACTGCAAGTATAGTTATAATTCACCTGGTATTATTATATGTCTGCTCTGTACAGGCTCCTGTGTAATATATATGTATGCACGCACTGCAAGTATAGTTATCATTCACCTAGTATTATTATATGCCTGCTCTGTTCAGACTCCTGTGTAATATATGTATGCACACATTGCAAGTATGGTGATCATTCACCTGGTATTATTATATGTCTGCTCTGTACAGGCTCCTGTGTAATATCTGTATGCACACACTGCAAGTATAGTTATCATTCACCTGGTATTATTATATGTCTGCTCTGTACAGACTCCTGTGTAATATATGTATGCACACACTGCAAGTATAGTTATCATTCACCTGGTATTATTATATGTCTGCTCTGTACAGGCTCCTGTGTAATATATGTATGCACACATTACAAGTATAGTTATCATTCACCTGGTATTATTATATGTCTGCTCTGTACAGACTCCTGTGTAATATATGTATGCACACACTGCAAGTATAGTTATCATTCACTTGGTATTATTATATGTGTGCTCTGTACAGACTCCTGTGTAATATATGCATACACACATTGCAAGTATAGTTATCATTCACCTGGTATTATTATATGTCTGCTCTGTACAGACTCCTGTGTAATATATGTATGCACACACTGCAAGTACAGTTATCATTCACCTGGTATTATTATATGTCTGCGCTGTACAGACTCCTGTGTAATATATGTATGCACACACTGCAAGTACAGTTATCATTCACCTGGTATTATTATATGTCTGCTCTGTACAGACTCCTGTGTAATATATGTATGCACACACTGCAAGTATAGTTATCATTCACCTGGTATTATTATATGTCTGCTCTGTACAGGCTCCTGTGTAATATATGTATGCACACATTACAAGTATAGTTATCATGCACCTGGTATTATTATATGTCTGCTCTGTACAGTCTCCTGTGTAATATATTTATGCACACACTGCAAGTATAGTTATCATTCACTTGGTATTATTATATGTGTGCTCTGTACAGACTCCTGTGTAATATATGCATACACACATTGCAAGTATAGTTATCATTCACCTGGTATTATTATATGTCTGCTCTGTACAGACTCCTGTGTAATATATGTATGCACACACTGCAAGTATAGTTATCATTCACCTGGTATTATTATATGTCTGCTCTGTACAGGCTCCTGTGTAATATATGTATGCATACACTGCAAGTATAGCTATCATTCACCTGGTATTATATGTCTGCTCTGTACAGACTCCTGTGTAATATATGTATGCACGCACTGCAAGTATAGTTATCATTCACCTGGTATTATTATATGTCTGCTCTATACAGACTCCTGTGTAATATATGTATGCACGCACTGCAAGTATAGTTATCATTCACCTGGTATTATTATATGTCTGCTCTGTACAGACTCCTGTGTAATATATGTATGCACACATTGCAAGTATAGTTATCATTCACCTGGTATTATTATATGTCTGCTCTGTACAGACTCCTGTGTAATATATGTATGCACACACTGCAAGTATAGTTATCATTCACCTGGTATTATTATATGTCTGCTCTGTACAGGCTCCTGTGTAATATATGTATGCACGCACTGCAAGTATAGTTATCATTCACCTAGTATTATTATATGCCTGCTCTGTACAGACTCCTGTGTAATATATGTATGCACACACTGCAAGTATAGTTATCATTCACTTGGTATTATTATATGTGTGCTCTGTACAGACTCCTGTGTAATATATGCATACACACATTGCAAGTATAGTTATCATTCACCTGGTATTATTATATGTCTGCTCTGTACAGACTCCTGTGTAATATATGTATGCACACACTGCAAGGATAGTTATCATTCACCTGGTATTATTATATGTCTGCTCTGTACAGACTCCTGTGTAATATATGTATGCACACACTGCAAGTATAGTTATCATTCACCTGGTATTATTATATGTCTGCTCTATACAGACTCCTGTGTAATATATGTATGCACACACTGCAAGTACAGTTATCATTCACCTGGTATTATTATATGTCTGCTCTGTACAGACTCCTGTGTAATATATGTATGCACACACTGCAAGTATAGTTATCATTCACCTGGTATTATTATATGTCTGCTCTGTACAGGGTCCTGTGTAATATATGTATGCACACACTGCAAGAATAGCTATCATTCACCTGGTATTATATGTCTGCTCTGTACAGACTCCTGTGTAATATATGTATGCACGCACTGCAAGTATAGTTATCATTCACCTGGTTTTATTATATGTCTGCTCTATACAGACTCCTGTGTAATATATGTATGCACGCACTGCAAGTATAGTTATCATTCACCTGGTATTATTATATGTCTGCTCTGTACAGACTCCTGTGTAATATATGTATGCACACATTGCAAGTATAGTTATCATTCACCTGGTATTATTATATGTCTGCTCTGTTCAGACTCCTGTGTAATATATGTATGCACACACTGCAAGTATAGTTATCATTCACATGGTATTATTATATGTCTGCTCTGTACAGGCTCCTGGGTAATATATGTATGCACACACTGCAAGTATAGTTATCATTCACCTGGTATTATTATATGTCTGCTCTGTACAGACTCCTGTGTAATATATGTATGCACACACTGCAAGTATAGTTATCATTCACCTGGTATTATTATATGTCTGCTCTGTTCAGACTCCTGTGTAATATATGTATGCACACACTGCAAGTATAGTTATCATTCACCTGGTATTATTATATGTCTGTTCTGTACAGGCTCCTGTGTAATATATGTATGCACACACTGCAAGTATAGTCATCATTCACCTGGTATTATTATATGTCTGCTCTGTACAGACTGCTGTGTAATATATGAATGCACACACTGCAAGTATAGTTATCATTCACCTGGTATTATTATATGTCTGCTCTGTACAGACTCCTGTGTAATATATGTATGCACACACTGCAAGTATAGTTATCATTCACCTGGTATTATTATATGTCTGCTCTGTACAGACTCCTGTGTAATATATGTATGCACGCACTGCAAGTATAGTTATCATTCACCTGGTATTATTATATGTCTGCTCTGTACAGACTCCTGTGTAATATATGTATGCACGCACTGCAAGTATAGTTATCATTCACCTGGTATTATTATATGTCTGCTCTGTACAGACTCCTGTGTAATATATGTATGCACACACTGCAAGTATAGTTATCATTCACCTGGTATTATTATAGGTCTGCTCTGTACAGACTCCTGTGTAATATATGTATGCACACACTGCAAGTGTAGTTATCATTCACCTGGTATTATTATATGTCTGCTCTGTACATACTTCTGTTTAATATATGTATGCACACATTGCAAGTATAGTGATCATTCACCTGGTATTATTATATGTCTGCTCTGTACAGGCTCCTGTGTAATATCTGTATGCACACACTGCAAGTATAGTTATCATTCACCTGGTATTATTATATGTCTGCTCTGTACAGACTCCTGTGTAATATATGTATGCACACACTGCAAGTATAGCTATCATTTACCTGGTATTATATGTCTGCTCTGTACAGACTCCTGTGTAATATATGTATGCACGCACTGCAAGTATAGTTATCATTCACCTGGTATTATTATATGTCTGCTCTATACAGACTCCTGTGTAATATATGTATGCACGCACTGCAAGTATAGTTATCATTCACCTGGTATTATTATATGTCTGCTCTGTACAGACTCCTGTGTAATATATGTATGCACACATTGCAAGTATAGTTATCATTCACCTGGTATTATTATATGTCTGCTCTGTACAGACTCCTGTGTAATATATGTATGCACACACTGCAAGTATAGTTATCATTCACCTGGTATTATTATATGTCTGCTCTGTACAGGCTCCTGTGTAATATATGTATGCACGCACTGCAAGTATAGTTATCATTCACCTAGTATTATTATATGCCTGCTCTGTACAGACTCCTGTGTAATATATGTATGCACACACTGCAAGTATAGTTATCATTCACTTGGTATTATTATATGTGTGCTCTGTACAGACTCCTGTGTAATATATGCATACACACATTGCAAGTATAGTTATCATTCACCTGGTATTATTATATGTCTGCTCTGTACAGACTCCTGTGTAATATATGTATGCACACACTGCAAGTATAGTTATCATTCACCTGGTATTATTATATGTCTGCTCTATACAGACTCCTGTGTAATATATGTATGCACACACTGCAAGTACAGTTATCATTCACCTGGTATTATTATATGTCTGCTCTGTACAGACTCCTGTGTAATATATGTATGCACACACTGCAAGTATAGTTATCATTCACCTGGTATTATTATATGTCTGCTCTGTACAGGGTCCTGTGTAATATATGTATGCACACACTGCAAGAATAGCTATCATTCACCTGGTATTATATGTCTGCTCTGTACAGACTCCTGTGTAATATATGTATGCACGCACTGCAAGTATAGTTATCATTCACCTGGTTTTATTATATGTCTGCTCTATACAGACTCCTGTGTAATATATGTATGCACGCACTGCAAGTATAGTTATCATTCACCTGGTATTATTATATGTCTGCTCTGTACAGACTCCTGTGTAATATATGTATGCACACATTGCAAGTATAGTTATCATTCACCTGGTATTATTATATGTCTGCTCTGTTCAGACTCCTGTGTAATATATGTATGCACACACTGCAAGTATAGTTATCATTCACATGGTATTATTATATGTCTGCTCTGTACAGGCTCCTGGGTAATATATGTATGCACACACTGCAAGTATAGTTATCATTCACCTGGTATTATTATATGTCTGCTCTGTTCAGTCTCCTGTGTAATATATGTATGCACACACTGCAAGTATAGTTATCATTCACCTGGTATTATTATATGTCTGCTCTGTTCAGACTCCTGTGTAATATATGTATGCACACACTGCAAGTATAGTTATCATTCACCTGGTATTATTATATGTCTGTTCTGTACAGGCTCCTGTGTAATATATGTATGCACACACTGCAAGTATAGTCATCATTCACCTGGTATTATTATATGTCTGCTCTGTACAGACTGCTGTGTAATATATGAATGCACACACTGCAAGTATAGTTATCATTCACCTGGTATTATTATATGTCTGCTCTGTACAGACTCCTGTGTAATATATGTATGCACACACTGCAAGTATAGTTATCATTCACCTGGTATTATTATATGTCTGCTCTGTACAGACTCCTGTGTAATATATGTATGCACGCACTGCAAGTATAGTTATCATTCACCTGGTATTATTATATGTCTGCTCTGTACAGACTCCTGTGTAATATATGTATGCACGCACTGCAAGTATAGTTATCATTCACCTGGTATTATTATATGTCTGCTCTGTACAGACTCCTGTGTAATATATGTATGCACACACTGCAAGTATAGTTATCATTCACCTGGTATTATTATATGTCTGCTCTGTACAGACTCCTGTGTAATATATGTATGCACGCACTGCAAGTATAGTTATCATTCACCTGGTATTATTATATGTCTGCTCTGTACAGACTCCTGTGTAATATATGTATGCACACACTGCAAGTATAGTTATCATTCACCTGGTATTATTATAGGTCTGCTCTGTACAGACTTCTGTGTAATATATGTATGCACACACTACAAGTATAGTTATCATTCACCTGGTATTATTATATGTCTGCTCTGTACAGACTCCTGTGTAATATATGTATGCACACACTGCAAGTGTAGTTATCATTCACCTGGTATTATTATATGTCTGCTCTGTACATACTTCTGTTTAATATATGTATGCACACATTGCAAGTATAGTGATCATTCACCTGGTATTATTATATGTCTGCTCTGTACAGGCTCCTGTGTAATATCTGTATGCACACACTGCAAGTATAGTTATCATTCACCTGGTATTATTATATGTCTGCTCTGTACAGACTCCTGTGTAATATATGTATGCACACACTGCAAGTATAGTTATCAATCACCTGGTATTATTATATGTCTGCTCTGTACAGACTCCTGTGTAATATATGTATGCACACACTGCAAGTATAGTTATCATTCACCTGGTATTATTATATGTCTGGTCTGGACAGACTCCTGTGTAATATATGTATGCACACACTGCAAGTATAGCTATCATTTACCTGGTATTATTATATGTCTGCTCTGTACAGACTCCTGTGTAATATATGTATGTACACACTGCAAGTATAGTTATCATTCACCTGGTATTATTATATGTCTGCTCTGTACAGACTCCTGTGTAATATATGTATGCACACACTGCAAGTATAGTTATCATCTAGGAAAGTATTGGACAACCCGATTGCTAGAATGTCACAAGTTTGCTGAATTGGTCTCCTGGTTTTTTCCTTGCTTTATTCCTGAGTCGCCATTTTTCTTGCAGAGTTTTCCTTATTCCAGGTCAGTTTGCCAGAATTAGACTGCTGAGCAGTGAGTGCAAGGAAGGGTGGGCTTTCCCATGCCAGCTAAAACAGTATTCATTTACTGCTGTGAATTGGCTGCAAATACAGAGAGAACCAGTTTCTAAAAATGGGGTAATCCCACCACTGTAGGAGAGGATACTTTTGTTGAAACACTTTAAAATTTAGCTTTTTTTCCCCTCCCCAAATGTTGCTTTTTCCCCCCAAGAAACTCAAGCTTCAAACCTCATTTTAAACATATTTAGACTACAGAATTTGAATTGTAATTAATTAACATAGAAACAAAGAATGTGTCGGCAGATAAGAACCTTTCGGTCCATCTAGTCTGCCCAATTTTCTAAATACTTTCCGAAAACCCATATAACCAGTATAGTGTTCATATATTATTATTATGTTTAGAATTATTTAACATGCACAAAAAAGACAGGTCCTTTTCTAGTTGGCCTGGTCTCATTAAGTGGACTCTGTTTCAAAAATCAAATAGTTTTCCTGCAAACTTGAAATGTGCATAATTCTTTATAATGTCAGCTTCAAGGTGTATTTACTTAATGTCCAGTGTTATTGTTCAGTAGATTGATACATAAAGGACATTATCAATGTGTGTTCTTAATATCATTTTCTTTATTATTATTTTTATTATTATGTTACTGCGTTTGTCATTTTACACAGGGACTGAAGGTCAAAGTCATAACCTAATGTACAGATAATTGTTCTCCATTTATTATATTTATCTTGTATAGCTGGAGGTTTACGTATCCTTAGACTGTAAACTGACTATATATAATTCCTCTGCATATTATCCATATATTTATATATAAAATGTTTTACCGGGAAGACTACATTGAGATTTTTCTCAGTTGGATATAAAAAGTCTACACACCCCTGTTATAATGTCAGGTTTCTGTGCTGTAAAAAAATGAGACAAAGGTAAAGAATTTCAGAACTTTTTCCACCTTTAATGTGACCTATAAACTGTACAGCTCAATTGAAAAACAAACTGAAATCTTTTAGGTAGAGGGAAGAAAAAATATAAAAATAAAACAATGTGGTTGCATAAGTGTGCACACCCTTAAACTACCGTATTTGCTCGATTATAAGACGACCCTGATTATAAGACGACCCCCCAAACTTTGGATATTCCATTAGGAAAAAAACTAAAAGCCTGAATATAAGACTACCCTATAGGAAAAAAGTTAAACTTGTATATATTCACATGTAAATTGCTTTTTTAATAAAAAATTATGATATCAAAAAATGCATTTCTTGTTTTTATTTCCTTTTATGTGCCAATGCTGCCTCCCTCTTTCCCTTGCCCCCAGCTTCCTCTCTCTCCCCCTCCCTTTGTCTCCCCCCTTGTCTCTCCCCCCCTTGTTTCTCTCTTTCCCACCCTCCATCCCCTTGTCTCTGTCTCTTCCCCCCCATCCCTCCCCTTCTCTCTGTTCCCCTCCCTCCCCTTGTTGCTCTGGTCCCCCCCCCTCCTCTTGTTGCTCTGGTTCCCCCCTCCCTCCACCCCCTCCCTCCCCCTCACCTGTTTCATAATCCCTGGTGGCTAGTGGGGGCAGCCGGGGGATGTCTGCACGATACGTGCAGACATCCTCCATGCTGCCCGACAACTCCGTCTATTCTTCTGGTGAAGCCATTCCTTTGTTGATTTGGATGTATGCTTTGGGTCGTTGTCATGCTGAAAGATGAAGTTCCTCTTCATGTTCACCTTTCTAGCAGAAGGTTTTGTACCAATATTGACTGGTATTTGGAATTGTTCATAATTCCCTCTATCTTAACTAAGGCCCGAGTTCCAGATGAAGAAAAATAGCCCCAAAGCATGATGCTGCCATCACCATGCTTCACTGTGGGTATGGTGTTCTTTTGGTGATGTGCAGTGTTTTTTTTGCGCCAAACATATCTTTTGGAATTATGGCCAAAAAGTTCAACCTTGGTTTAATCAGACCATAACACCTTTTCCCACATGCTTTTGGGAGACTTCAGTTGTGTTTTTGCAAAATGTAGCCTTGCTTGGATGTTTTTCTTCGTAATAAAAGGCTTTCGTCTTGCCACTCTACCCCATAGCCCAGACATATGAAGAATACGGGAGATTGTTGTCACATGTACCACACAGCCAGTACTTGCCAGATATTCCTGCAGCTCCTTTAATGTTGCTGTAGGCCTCTTGGTAGCCTCCCAGACCAGTTTTCGTCTCGTCTTTTCATCAATTTTGGAGGGAGCTCCAGTTCTTGGTAATGTCACTGTTGTGCCATATTTTCTCCACTTGATGATGACTGTCCTCACTGTGTTCCATGGTATATCTAATGCCTTGGAAATTCTTTTGTACCCTTCTCCTGACTTATACCTTTTAACAATGAGATCCCTCTGATGCTTTGGAAGCTCTCTGTGGACCTTGGCTTTTGCTGTGGGATGCGACTAAGAAAATTTCAGGAAAGACCAACTAGAGCAGCTGAACTTTATTTGGGGTTAATCAGAGGCACTTTAAATGATGGCAGGTGTATGCTGACTCCTATTGAACATGATTTGGAATGTGATTGCTTAATTCTGAACACAGCTACATCCCCAGTTATAAGAGGGTGTGCACACTTATGCAACCACATTGTTTTATTTTTATATTTTTTCTTCCCTCTATCTAAAAGATTTCAGTTTGTTTTTCGATTGAGTTGTACAGTTTATAGGTCACATTAAAGGTGGAAAAAGTTCTGAAATGATTTCTCTTTGTCTCATTTTTTTACAGCACAGAAACCTGACATTTTAACAGGGGTGTGTAGACTTTTTATATCCACTGTATATATATATATATATTAATCAGCCATAACATATTATAGCCACCTGCCTAATATTGTGTAGGTCCTGGACTCCACTAGACCTCTGAAGGTGTGCTGGGGTAACTGGCACCAAGACGTTAGCAGCAGATCCTTTAAGTCGTGTAAGTTGTGAGGTGGGGCCTCCATGGATCGGACTTGTTTGTCCAGCGTTTATAATTGTGTTCAGTGTTTATAAATAAAGTTATGGCTGATTGTTGTGTATATTCTTCTGACAGGTCCAGTATAATATTACACAATTCTATATCTGAATATAGAAGATACATAGTGATGGATGTATATCCTGGAACAAGCATACTGCACAATGTTACACTTTTCATTTTATTCCTTTCAGGGATTTTAGACCAATGTAGACATGTGTATAATACACACATATATATATATATATATATATATATATATATATGTATGACATACACTTATTTTTACAATAAAACAATTTCCAGTTCTCCTGTATTTTTACATTGAAAACAATTACACCGGGGCTTCTAAATTCACTGACATTCCAATAAGGAGGGGCTTGGAGAGAGAGGCAGAACCGTTACTATAGCAACAGCAATAAATCTATTTCATATAATTTGCTATTTTTAGAACACAGGAAGAATTGATGTAACAACTGATCAGACAAATCTGGTTATTTTTCATTACTGAACATGATGCAGACCTTAAAATATACAAAAACATGTTGCGCAATAAAGTGAAATACTTATCTCACACACTGTTGGACAATATTTAGCCGGCTTGTCAGTGTATACATAAAATGAAAAAAAAAAAAAAAAAAATATATACAATGTGTGACACTGTAACAATTTGCATTGGTCACATATGCCCCCATATACTGGCCCTGGTGTAGGGGCAGTGGTGTATATTGGTTTTGTGCTGCCCTAGGCCACACACAACATGCCCCATAACTCACATCACACCATTACATAACCTCATCACCCCCATTACATGCCCCATCACCCCCATTACATGCCCTATGACCCCCATCACATACCCTATCACCCCCATTATGTGCCTTCATTGCCCCCATCACATGCCCCATCACCCCCATTACATGCCCCATTAACCCCATCCCCAAATGTTATGCCTCCATTAATCCCATCACCCCTATTATATGCCTCCATTAACCCCATCACCCCCATTACATTCCCCATTAACCCCATCACCCCCATTATATGCCTCCATTAAACCCATCACCCCCATTACATTACCCATTAACCCCATCACCCCCATTATATGCCTCCATTAACCCCATCACCCCCATTATATGCCTCCATTAAACCCATCACCCCCATTACATTCCCCATTAACCCCATCACCCCCATTATATGCCTCCATTAACCCCATCACCCCCATTATATGCCTCCATTAACCCCATCACCCCCATTATATGCCTCCATTAACCCCATCACCCCAATTATGTGCCTCCATTTACCCCATCACCCCATTACATGCCCCCATCACCCTCATTACATGCCTCCATTGCCCCATCACATGCCCTAAAACCCCCATTATATGCCTCCATTAACCCCATCACTTCATTACATGATGCATCACCCCCATTACATGCCCCATCACCTCCATTACATACCTCCATTGCCCCCATAACATGCCCTATCACCCCCATTTTATGCCTCCATTACCCCCATTATATGTCCCCTCACCCCAGGACTTACCCTGATCCCTGGTGGCTAGTGCCAGGCATAATGGTGTCCTGTTCAGCTTCCCGCGGTTAGTGTGGATAGGTCATGTGACACCCCCCCAAGAAAAAAATGCACGGGCAGCTCGATCGTCGTGATCAGGCTGCCCGTGCATTTTTTCTTTAGGTGTTTTTTTAAGTGTTGGGGGACACTTCTGCCCGCCAAAATTTGTTACCCTAGGCATCCGCCTAGGATGCCTTGCGGTAAATACCGCACTGTGTAGGGGAGTAGTGGGACTACAATTCCCGTTATCCTCAGATTGTGTAATACACTCTCCTCAGATGTAATGTGTAATGTTAAAAAATGAGCAAGAAGAGAGACGGACCATAGTGCAGTAACAAAAGTAGAAATACAATTTTAATAGCCCTCACAAGCTGTTAACCTTACAGGATAAAACAGATACAATTAGTAAAACTTGCATGAAGAAATGGGGAATAAGATCATCGCCAGAAAGAAAGTCCTCTTTTGGAGATCCTCCCAGCTGCAACACGCAATCCTCCGGATACGCCCCTGACGTTATTCCTTTGGAAGTAATGAAGCCGTAGAATTATTTACTATTGTTTATAAGTGGTTTAAGAAAATTAAAATACATTGATGTTTCTCTCATTTTTAAATACGTCACTGAGATTATTCCAGACTCGTTTACCCCAGAGACGAGTATATCAGGGGCTATAAAAGGCACCATCTGATTCACTCGTGACGACAATACTCCGACCTTGGTGAGCGCCTCCTAAAACTCCTGTACTTTTCCAAAATCTGACTTACTCTATTGTTACAGGAAACCAAACGTAAAAAATGCAGAGAAAATTATTATTATTAATATTATTTATTTAATACAGTCCAGAAAATGCTAATGCAAGAATATAAAGAAAATCAGAGCTAGTTTTAATAACCGCTTTTGGCTATATTAAACAATACACCATGGGAGATTTTAAACTGAACGGTATCTGCATATGAATATTTAATTAAACATAGTATGGGGCGGCAGTAAAGATCCCACCATGGAGGAAACTAATGCAAATACACCACATGAATGTAAAGTCACACTGTGTGATGGAGTCTGCCTGTTAGGTTACATTACGCGTGAATAATATATATTAATATTACATCTCCCACGAGACGGTATGGTGATAATATATTTACCGTCCCAAGGTCAGGAGTTTGAGCTGAAATGTGTGCCAGTTTGCCCAGCTGAGAGGCGTCAATATTTAAATAAAATAAAAAGTAGGCTTGTGTTAGGATTAATTAAATGGATGCGGCAGTGGTTAATGAGACAGATTTTGTTCTACATATCGGCCAACTCAACTTTATTAAAAGGACAGTCTAGGCACTAAAGTGACTTTGGCACAAGTCTGTGTAGCACACATGGTTTCTTTTAGAATCCCCTTGTTGCAGATATTTTATAAAAATAATATTTTATATTCGCAATAGCCGAGTCCTCGGGACACCCGAGGGGTAGAACTTGGATGCTACCGAGATGTTACTCAATATGACAGCCCTACTGTGCATTCATACAGTGCTGTGCATATGCAGTACACATTGTCTGGGGAATGAGATTGGGACTGCAGAATTACAATCCAGAATCTTGCTGTCCCACTGAATTCCACCTCTGTGCCTCAAATCGGGGACTGTCGACCATGCAAAGCGGGACAGTTGGGAGGCATGGGTTAGGGTTAGGTTAAAGGGAAAAGCAATGCGCTGCTTGCAGCTATTACCCAATAACTTTAAAAAAACAGTAGACACACATGTAAACAGGGTATTTCGAAACTCAAGACAAATATAATACTGGTCTTGCTTCTCTCCCTAGACTTAACACTGGCCTTCGAGACAATTGTTTACTGGCCATGTGACAATTGGACTTCTTTTTTCTTCACCCTATTGACCATGAACTCTGTCTGTCTTTCACTCTATTGGGGGAAATGCTTAAATGTATCGAGAGAGAATTTCAGGGAATTGAGACACAAATTTCAAAGTTAAGGCCAAAGAAGCAGAGTTGGAAAAAGGCTTTGGAGAATTTTTCCAACTCAGCTACTTTGGCCTAAAGTTTTACATTTTTGTATCAATTCCCTCTTAACGAAATAGAACCTATAGTGTTTACATCACCCCTCTTTTATTAGACTGCTTCCTAATGGCTGGACAGGGCATCTCATTTCCCTGCAATTCTCTCTTTATTGAATAGACCACTATGGAATTATGTGTTAAGGAAGGGATTATCAGACTGCAATCTTCCCTTTATATTTTTGCATTATTTCCTTCCTTCAAACATGAAAGGACACGCCTCAGGGTCATATAGAAGGTTAGTTCCAAAGGAAAGGGCAGCACTAGGAGAGCAGCTGAGGGAAGGATTCCTCATGTAAGGCAGCTGCTGCTGTTCCTGGAAGCTGTGTGATTCCACTAATTGTGCCAAAAAGAGCAGCGGGAGCCAGGCAGGAGTTTCACTTTGCCTAGATTTTTCATTTGTTTATTTCAGCAAGGTTCTCAAAAAAATTATAAACATCTCTGTGATCTCACAGAAGTCATGGCCCGGGTCTGTAATCCCACTTCTGACACCAAGTAGTGGCAGGGGGGCCAGAGACACATGCAGAATGTGGTTGGTAACAGAAATCAAGTCTAATACTTCATATGTACCACAGTCAAAGGATTAGCATGACAAAAAACAGAAATACAAACACAGGCATACCACACTGTGTATTTTTCATTTAATGTTGCAAACTACAACATGAAAGAGCGAAGCAAGCACCATAGGTACTGAAGACACCAAGAAAACTCTATGAATTTAAATCAATAATAAAGCATCTGTTAAACATACAGTAAATCCTCCACTGAATAGCATTGACATATATTTCATTTCTGAGAATTAATGCACTTTTTAGATGTACACAGGGTCAATTTAACACCTTAAGGACCACAGTTTGCATGGTGTTTTGTCTAAATGACCCATGTCATGTCAAATGTGATTTGAGTTCCTGCCCAGGAACACTGAGTTAGAGACCTGAACAGAGTCTTTATATACCCTGTAAGTTGCTAACGAAATATCGCACTACATCACAAGTTCTGGCACTGCAAGATTTTCTCATGCATTGGTTACATTTAGTCTGTCATGCTCAACATGGCGTCATCTGATGGAAGTCCTTGACGTAGGATCTGGACCACAGCTCTTCATGGGGGGCTAAGATAAGCTACATTTCAGAGTACAATCTGTGCCGTTCGTATGGCCATTTGGGAGATTTGTGTTAGGATGGCATGGATACGTGGTTATGACTCTGGTGGACCCTAAGAGGAGCCTACAAAGGGCTCCTTATCCAAGCCATAGTCTTAACATAATCAATCAGCCATTTATTAATGTCTAAATGGAAGATGGAGAGAACCGACTGTACAGGCATTAGCCAACAGGCTGTATTATTTCAATATAATTACTAGAGGTGCATACGATTATTGCTTTATAGTATGAGGTGAGGTGGGGTGAAACTAAAGAGTGGAAGGGAAGGCTTGAGGTAAGAAGAGGGAAGGAATTAAAGAACAAGCATGGTTAGTCAATATGCTTTCCTGAAGAGGTGGAAGCTGAACATCTTAGTGACATGAATTTCTGGCTGCGTCTTACCATGACTAACTTTTCTGCGGTGTTTGTGTTTAACTGAACTTTTCTTCTATCTCATTTACTGTACCCCCAGATTGTTTTTATCAGCTTAAGAAGGGCTTTCTTTAACTCTTATGATTTTCATAATATTTTATAATTTACTACCAAAAATTATGAAAATATTTTTAAAAACACACTTTTTATAACTTTGACCTAAAAAATCTTAAACATTTACAAATGGTTAAAAAAAGACCCATCTAAATAATTCCTTACTTGTTTGCAGAGGATGCAATGATTTCTTTTTTGTTGTTGTTTTTTTTCAAGTTGTAGTGCAATAAGCGAAAGTAGTGTTTTTTTGTTGTCTCTTAACCATGTTATCCTACAGGGACCTTTTGACCCCAATCCTGATCTTAACCCTAAACCTAACCTAATTGTAGCACTAACCCTAATTTAACTCTAACCCTAATGCTCACCCTAATGCTTACACTAACCATAACCCTTATGCTAACCCTAAATCTATAGCTAATTTTGCATTTCTTGCCTCTAGGGGCAGTCTCGGAATACCAACAGAATCTGGGGTCACTTGGGTCAGGTGAAGGAAGATCTGAAGTATCTGACCCAATATGTCTGTCCCCTATAGTGCTATACAAGCAGAGAGGGCTCAATAGTATGCTTTATTTGTATTATTTCATTTAAGGGTTTCTATTTAAAATGCCTTCACTTGATGCAATTTTTCAAATAACCAAAACGTTCTTTTTTTCCAGCAGTTCTCCTTTAATGCTGTTATGAAATTCGGGGACTAGGGGTGCAGTAAGGTACTCCATGAGATGAGACAAGTCTCGTAAAATCCTGGCTTTGAGGATGTGAACTTGACTTAGCAGGGGCAGGTGAAGGTCTGCATGAGGGACCTGAGTATTTTAGTACATTACCACATACTTACCAATAGTTAGTTACTGTTGCCGGCTATGGTTAAGGTGGGGAACAACATCAGGAAGGATTATTTGACATCATAAAATGCTTCAGCGTTACCCCCAAGAGTGGGCAGCCAAGATGGAGGGGTGGGAGAGGGTTGCATGGGTGTGTTATCTAACTGTCTTAGCATGACCCCGCTGTCAGTCGGATGTGCAAGGTAACGTAAGACAACCCAGATGTCACACTCGCTCTGTGCTCTGTACAGGTGTAATGGATGTTTGCACACATGGCAAGTATTGTAATCATTTTTCTAAAATGTTGATTTATTTTCCTCCCTCTCTGGCTCCAGACCAATGCTGAGAGCTGAGCGGATCAGTACAAGCTGCAAATCTGATATTTGTCAATTAAAAGTGTTTAGAATTCAGACAGTGGCCACCCTTGTAGGGGACCACATGAGGAATATTTAGGGTTTCTATACATCACTGTGATGTATAGAGGGAAAATATTATACCATTTTCATAGAAAGGTTGGTTCAACATCACAATATACTTATCTCTCCAGCTCTCCGTCAATGTATTTTTTCTACCAAATGCTGGCTGCTTCCCACTCATACTGGTCATAATACCAATTTGGAAACACTATTTTTAGATACAGGGTCAGTATCCCTTATTCAGAAATCCATTATCCAAAATGATCTGTTATCCAAAAAATGTTTGGATTTTTCCAAATCCCACACACCCCTGTCACAATGCAGAGCAACATTTTATTCAGTGTCCAGACCCTTTAAGCTGTGATATAGCCTTTCCATGCAATAAAACAAAGATGGCTGCATAACAGAAATAGGACGGTCGGGGGCAACCCGAATATTAGAATATAATGGCAAAGAGAGCAAAACGAACTGAAAGCAATAGAGCTTTAAAAGAAAAATAACAATAAGACAGTTAAGAATAAGTGCATACAGCTTTAATAGTTCATTTAATTAAAAATCAGAACCACATAAATTCAGGTGGTATATAGCAAATCCCCACCAGCTGCTGGGACACACATAACAAACAACAGATAACAAAAAAATAACAAAAATAATAATAACAAGAAATGTTCCACCAGATGTTTTGAAATGTAAATACTAGATGTGGTATACAGCATGTATCATATAAGAGAACAAAAAGAACGGCTAACTCTGATCAACCTACAGGTGTACAATACTAAAATTAGACACCTTCCCAGAGAAAAAATGGATTGATATCAATCAATGTTAGGCAGCAGTTAGACCAAAAAGCCACACGTTATGCACATGTAGAGATTAAATGGTATAAGGGCTGCCATTAAATGCTGTAGGGGAAAGGAGGGTAAATTCCAATGTATTAGATAAATAGATGTGTCTGAATAGCCAGAAATACTTCCTCCCTAGAAGACCCCACACATAAAAACAGCAACAAACAACCGGCTCCAATAGATGCCTGTTAGAAATAACTATTTATCAAGAGTTGCATAATAACAATGACAGGTGGTACTAATGTACGATCAAAATCATTTCAGCAGGTAGCCTAGAAAGCCCAACGCACGTTTTGCCACCAGCTTCATCATGGAGCCTTTCCATGCATGCTCAGATTGCCCCACAAAGGGTCATACAATGACACGTGTGCAGACCTGACACGCCAAACGATCCCTCACATCACAGCTACATCACAGTAACAGGGATTTATTTACTCTATATAGTATTTACATTAATATTACTGGATTCAACCTGTAGTTTGTTTTATTTGTGTAGATTTTGACATATTTTAATATGTGTTCAGATGTATTATAATTTTTTTGGAACATTTCTTCCCCAATATCGATGCTCTTGGTTAATGGATCTTTGTTATCATTCTGTATGAGACATTTTACTGCAATAAAAGTTTGAAAAAAAAGAATACTGATATCACTGTGTGGATTTGTATAATTATAATTATTTATCTGTGATATGCCAGGTCATAGTAATGTAGCAGTGTTCCTTTAAATGGCCTTTGTTCTATACACACGCATGGTGTTTCCTTGATTTTCATTTCCCCTGATACATTTAACATATTGCTATTTGGCAGAGAATATACTTGCGTTTGACACTGGTCTATTGATGTCAGATTTTCATGACAGCTCTTTGTCGTATAATATTTATTGGACAAGCCCTGACTGTTCAGTTCAAGAGCCTGATCTTCAGAACAAGCAAAACATTTCATGTTGTGTTAAATCTGTTTGCTGAATGCTACACACACAAAGCAGAAGATATCAGAACAGAATAAAGATATCAGAAGGGACTAAATCACCCGCACTGTGTGTATGATGCTAAGGCAGAGGTTTAACCCTGATCCATACCTCATACTCTATTAACTAAACAGTGAACTGACATGTGAATAGAAAAACTCAGGGATTCATATCTGAGATGTAGGTTTCCATTTGGGCTGCATTACCGCACAGCATTGAGCGCTAGGCTACCGTGACCTCACAGCATTGAGCGCTAGGCTACCGTGACCCCAAAGCATTGAGCTCCAGGCTACCGTGACCACAAAGCATTGAGCGCTAGGCTACCATGACCCCAAAGCATTGAGCTCCAGGCTGCCATGACCCCACAGCATTGAGCTCCAGCAACCATGACCACAAAGCATTGAGCTCCAGGCTACCGTGACCTCACAGCATTGAGCTCCAGCTACCGTGACCCCAAAGCATTGAGCGCTAGGCTACCATGATCCCACAGCATTGAGCTCCAGCTACCATGACCTCACAGCATTGAGCGCTAGGCTACCATGATCCCACAGCATTGAGCTCCAGGCTGCCATGACCCCACAGCATTGAGCTCCAGGCAACCGTGACCCCACAGTATTGAGCTCCAGGCTATTGGGACCTCACAGTATTGAGCTCCAGGCTGCCGTGACCCCACAGCATTGAGCTACAGCTACCATGACCCCAAAGCATTGAGCTCCAGGGTACCGTGACCCCACAGCATTGAGCTCCAGCTACCGTGACCCCAAAGCATTGAGCGCTAGGCTACCATGATCCCACAGCATTGAGCTCCAGGCTACCGTGACCCCAAAGCATTGAGCGCTAGGCTACCATGACCCCACAGCATTGAGCTCCAGCTACCGTGACCCCAAAGCATTGAGCGCTAGGCTACCATGACCTCACAGCATTATGATCCAGGCTGCCATGACCCCACAGCATTGAGCTCCAGCTACCATGACCCAAAAGCATTGAGCGCTAGGCTACCATGATCCCACAGCATTGAGCTCCAGGCTACCGTGACCCCAAAGCATTGAGCGCTAGGCTACCATGACCTCACAGCATTGAGATCCAGGCTGCCATGACCCCACAGCATTGAGCTCAGCTACCATGACCCCAAAGCATTGAGCGCTAGGCTACCATGATCCCACTGCATTGAGCTCCAGGCTACCATGACCCCACAGCATTGAGCTCCAGGCTACCGTGACCACAAAGCATTGAGCGCTGGGCTACCGTGACCTCACAGCATTGAGCTCCAGGCTGCCATGACCCCACAGCATTGAGCTCCAGCAACCATGACCCCAAAGCATTGAGAGCTAGGCTACCGTGACCTCACAGCATTGAGCTCCAGGCTGCCATGACCCCACAGCATTGAGCTCCAGCTACCATGACCCCAAAGCATTGAGCGCTAGGCTACCGTGACCTCACAGCATTGAGCTCCAGGCTGCCATGACCCCACAGCATTGAGCTCCAGCTACCATGACCCCAAAGCATTGAGTGCAAGGCTACCGTGACCTCACAGCATTACGCGCTAGGCTACTGTGACCCCGCAGCACTGACCTCCAGGCTATCGTGACCCCCTAGCATTGAGATCCAGGCTGCCATGACCCCACAGCATTGAGCTCCAGGCTACCGTGACCCCACATCATTGAGCTCCAGCCTACCGTGACCCCACAGCATTGAACTACAGGCTGCCATGACCCAACAGTATTAAGCTCCAGGCTACCATGACCTCACAGCATTGAAGTCCAATCTGCTGTGACCCCACAGCATTGAGCTCCAGCTACCATGACCCCAAAGCATTGAGCGCTAGGCTACCATGATCCCACAGCATTGAGCTCCAGGCTACCGTGACCCCACAGCATTGAGCTCCAGGCTATTGGGACCTCACAGTATTGAGCTCCAGGCTGCCGTGACCCCACAGCATTGAGCTACAGCTACCATGACCCCAAAGCATTGAGCTCCAGGGTACCGTGACCCCACAGCATTGAGCTCCAGGCTACCATTACCCCACAGAATTGAGCTCCAGCTAACATGACCCCAAAGCATTGAGCTCCAGGCTGCCATGACCCCACAGCATTGAGCTCCAGGCTACCATGACCCCCCAGCATTGAGCTCCAGGCTACCATGATCCCAAGAGACCCAAAGAGAAATCTAATTGTCATTCGGAGTCAAGAAAAAGAATTAGAAATTGCGGTAAACATGTAATTAGGAAAAGGGTTGAACTTGATGAACGCAAGTCTTTTTTTAACCTAAACTACTATATAACTATCATGAAGGCCATCAGCAGCCCAGAAAATGCTGGGTTTATTTTTTTGCAACTGCAGAGAATTGAGATGGGAATTTCAAAATTAAAACCAAAGATTCTCCAATTCAGCTTTACATTAAACTCTGCTACTCTAGCCTTAAGTGTAAATTCCCTGCAATGAATAAAACCCTATTTATGTTGTGTTTGTTTTTCTCGTCTTGCACCCCAGCCCCCTGCACTCCTAACAGGCCCCCAATTCTCCAGTTAGCGGCTCCTGTTGAAATCTGACAAATAACGGTATTTGTTATGGAATCTACGAGTGAATGAAAGGTCTCTCTAGGAGCAGATGTCACCCAGCGCTCTGTCTAATAATCAGCCATGGAGCGAGGTGCCGTGATACCTGCTTTAGTGCTTATTTATAAAAATAAACACTTAGCCGTTATTTAGTAACATGCAAAGGTACACGGGGTAAGTGCAGCTTCAATTCAATTAACATTGACTGAAAACGAAGATTGGAGGTGTCAGATACGGATCATTTAACACCAGAGCAGCTTGCTGATACATCATGTGACCATTTTAATTTGATATTCATATAGTGTTTTGTAAAGGACAGATACATAATACAAGTCAAGGGACAGGAAATACATCACACACACTCCCTGCGCAAATAGAGTGGAAATCTCCGGAGAGGCGCTGCTCTAATGGATACAATACTGTCATATTATAGATCCTTACCAATGGTCCTGTTTTTTTGGGGTCCGTTCACGGCAAATATTAGTCTATCCCCGAATCATTGCTGCCAGTGCACAGCGTGTACCACTGTTATACTTATGTTCATGACATTTCCCCTACATTATATTACTTTAACATGTTATGGTCACTGTGGAATTCTGTGGAGGCAGTAACTTTAGATTTTGGGGGCATCTAAGATATCATGCTTGGCAAACAGCTGAGGGGATGTCTGATGTCTGCCCTGCAGTGAACAGTCAAATACGTGACTGCAGGGGTTTCATCGTTTACTGCACATTGTCTGTCAGCGCACAGACACTGAGCTGCCCACCACTAGATACCAGATAAATCTTGAGCAAATCCAGGATAAATCCTGTCGGTGCAATATTACTGCTAGGGCAAAGCCTTTCAATGTAATCCGAGTGCTGCAGAAAATCTTGTGGGTGCAACTGGGGCACTGAGAAAATCATGTGGGTACAATATGGGTGCTAGACATCCATCTGTGTGCTGGGGAGGTCTTGTGGGTGCAATCTAGGTGCACAGACAAAACCTGTTGTGGCAACCTGGGTGCTCTTGTAAGACCTGTAGGTACTGATTGAAATCTAGGTTCTATGGCAAGTCCCGTGGATGCAATCTGTGTGTTCTATGTGGGTGCAATCAGGTGCTGTGGGAGCTATGGCAAGGAATGGGAGAAATAGGGTCAGGAGAAGAAAATACAAACAAGGAATTCATTTTTTTAAATTATTGTCATAAAACTATACCCTACCACTGCCTATGACTGGCACAGTGTATTTCAATCAGGGTTATGCATATGGAGCAAATACACCAATTAGCCATAACATTATAATCTATACACCGATCAGCCATAACAATATTATCAATACACTGATTAGCCATAACACTATAATCTACACACCGATCAGCCATAAAATTATAATCTATACAACGATCAGCCATAACATTCTAATCTGTACACCAATCAGCCATAACATTACAATCTACACACCGATCAGCCATAACATTATAATCTATACAAGATCAGCCATAACATTATGACCACCTCCCTAATATTGTGTAGATCCCCTTTTTGACACCAAAACAGCCCTGACCCATCGAGGCATGGCCTCCACTAGACCTCTGGTGGTGTGCTGGGGTAACTGGCACCAAGACATTAGCAGCAGATCCTTTAAGTCCTGTAAGTTGTGAGGTGGGGCCTCCATGGATCGGACTTGTTTGTCCAGCACATCCCACAGAGGCGTGATTGGATTGAGATCTGAGCAACTTGGAGGCCAAGTTAACACCTTGAACTTGTTGTTGTGTTCCTCAAACCATTCCTGAACCATTTTTGCTTTGTGGCAGGGAGCATTATCCTGCTGAAAGAGGCCAATGCCATCATGGAATACTATTTCCATGAAAGGGTGCACATGGTCTGTAACAATGCCTAGGTAGGTGGTACGTGTCAAAGTAACATCCACATGAATGGCATAACCCTAGATTTCTCAGCAGAATATTACCCAAATCATCACCCCCGCCAGCTTGCCACCTGTCAGTCCAAAAAATCACACTGTCTCCGCCGACTTGTCACCTGTCAGTCCAAAGCATCACACTTCCTCTGGCAGCTTGCCTCCTGTCAGTCCAAAGAATCACACTGCCTCCACCAACTTGCCACCCGTCAGTCCAAAGCATCACACTGCCTCTGCCTGCTTGCCAGTCCAAAGCATCACACTGCCTCCGCTGGCTTGCCACCTGTCAGTCCAAAGCATCACACTGCCTCCGCCGGCTTGCCACCTGTCAATCCAAAGCATCACACTGCCTCTGCCGGCTTGCCACTTGTCAGTCCAAAGCATCACACTGCCTCTGCCTGCTTGCCAGTCCAAAGCATCACACTGCCTCCGCTGGCTTGCCACCTGTCAGTTCAAAGCATCACACTGCCTCTGCCGGCTTGCCACCTGTCAATCCAAAGCATCACACTGCCTCCGCCGGCTTGCCACCTGTCAATCCAAAGCATCACACTGCCTCCGCTGGCTTGCCACCTGTCAGTCCAAAGCATCACACTGCCTCCGCCGGCTTGCCACCTGTCAATCCAAAGCATCACACTGCCTCCGCCGGCTTGCCACCTGTCAATCCAAAGCATCACACTGCCTCCGCTGGCTTGCCACCTGTCAGTCCAAAGCATCACACTGCCTCCGCCGGCTTGCCACCTGTCAATCCAAAGCATCACACTGCCTCCGCCGGCTTGCCACCTGTCAATCCAAAGCATCACACTGCCTCTGCCTGCTTGCCAGTCCAAAGCATCACACTGCCTCCGCTGGCTTGCCACCTGTCAGTTCAAAGCATCACACTGCCTCTGCCGGCTTGTCACCTGTCAATCCAAAGCATCACACTGCCTCCGCCGGCTTGCCACCTGTCAATCCAAAGCATCAGACTGCCTCCGCTGGCTTGCCACCTGTCAGTCCAAAGCATCACACTGCCTCCGCCTGCTTGCCACCTGTCAATCCAAAGCATCACACTGCCTCCGCCGGCTTGCCACCTGTCAATCCAAAGCATCACACTGCCTCTGCCGGCTTGCCACTTGTCAGTCCAAAGCATCACACTGCCCCCACTGGCTTGCCACCTGTTAGTCCAAAGCATCACACTGCCTCCGCCGGCTGCCACCTGTCAATCCAAAGCATCAAACCTCCCCTGCCCTGCTTGCCACCTGTCAGTGCTCATAATGTTACAGCTGATCAGTGTTTAAAGCCCTATGTCCTTTTATATATGTCCTCTCTATTATTTGTCTGGATTGACATGCTACATGGTCCATTAATACGCTGCTAAGTGCATAGGGACCCAGCAGGACCATGCCATTCCCTATGAGAACTCAGCAGAACATTCACCAACTCATACACCGCAGTGACAAAAATCAATACAATGTATAGCTAATACGATGAGATGAAACGTTCACCTCAACTCACCTTTTAGTGAATTGCACCCAGAGAGACTCTGCTAAACACTGTTCTGCAAAGGTTCTATTCCTGCAGACACAAATGTCGGGATATATAAAGAAACGCTGATTATCCCTATTTATTATCACTCCCAGACACTTTAGTAAATATTCAGACATAATCCCACAATATGATTTGCAATAAAAAACGGAAAAAATGTAATGCTATTTTATATAGTAGCAATCTGCAAGCAAATTACAGCCAGAAAGGAAAGGCTACAAATTCACCTTTGCAAAAAAAAAATCCTGTGAATAACAAATAAATAATAATGACTGTGAAAGTGAAAAGGCATTTGGCAGTGTTTAGAAAAGACCTGAATGTTGTATTGTGTCAGACTTTGCTCTCTGCAATGAGAACATACTCTGTGTAAAGCTAGTCAAGGTCACTGCTTCTAACCAGACCACAGAGGTGGAAAGCAACGTCGGACCCTCAAACAATGGGATCTCCAGGGTGTCGGAGCATACATCCTAAAAATGGCGACAGGGAAGGATTGATTTTGGGGTAGAAACAGGTCATCCTGGGGTCTTTGCGGATGCAAATCAAGCTGTTTTGGGCGGAAAAGCACATAAGAAAAGTATCTCTTTAAAACGATTGAATATTTCTTGCATTCTTTGTCTGCCGCTATATATTAGCAAGAATTATATACGCCGTGCTGCAGATTCTCTGTTTAGAAATATGATTCTTTTCTTTATTTATGGCTCACGAGTGCTCCTTCCAACAGCAGGAAAAGCCATAAAAAGTCATTTTGAGGGGAGTTTGTGTATTAAGCGGTGACTGTGATGCTGTACTTTATTAAGATTTATTGTGACAGTTAAAGCTGGATTATTAATAACCAGTTTTATCCACACACACAAAAAAACATATTTATTGTACGAAAAATCTGATGTGAATTGTCATGCTCTTTTGAGCTGTTTTATTTTTCTAGCAAATAATGCAAATCTTTTCAGAAACAGAGACAAAGCTTTCACTGAACTCTCTTTTGCAGTGTTAGCGTCTGGACTTCTCTTCTGGAACGAGGGATTTGCAGGGAATTAAAGCCAAAATAGCAAAATATAGTGGAATAAGATACCTACTTTGGCCTTAGGTTTGAATTTCAATAATCCACACCCTGCGATCTGCTCTTACATGAATAAAGCCCATAGGGGGTCATTTAGAAACATGGCGCACACACACATGGAGGTGCTATCGACGTGTATGTGTAAAAAAGACTCCCTACAAATCTCCAGTGCAGCTCAAGTGTAAGTCTCTCTCTTGAACTGCAAAGTGTCGGGATTTATCAAAAGGCGTGTTTGCCCTTTTACATCAAAAACGCTGATTGCACCTTTTTATACGATTGCAGTGGGGGAGCTTTTATACTTTACCCCCATTGTGTTCTTTGTGAATAAAATATAAAACCTGACACTGGGATTTTTTTAGAGTCTCCAATAATACTATAACGGAACTAGAAAAAATAACTCTTGCTTTTTTTTTAATAGTTATTTTTACATCAAGCCTATATAAGCCTATACAAGCAATATAAAATATATTTACAAACCCATACCCCCCCCCCCCACCCCCAATACCTGAAACATGTATGATTCAATCTGAAGCCCATAGGTTGATTCAATCTCTGACGGCCGGTGAGTGTCCCAGACACTGGAGAATGAGATGGGACTGAAGGATTATGGTCCTTAATCCGTCTGCCTTCCAAGCTCTACCTCTGTCCCATCAAGTGGGACAGAGGTAGAGCTTTGCGGGACACTGCCTCTAAACCAGGACTGACCTGCACAGAGCAGGGCAGTTGGGAGTTATAAAGCACCATCTTGAATGAAAACTTCAGGGTCATAAAGGTTCATTCATCACTATCTTCTGCATAATTGTTAGTGAATACCCCTTTGCGTGGTCAAGATGAGACATCCGGGGGGGGGGGGGGGGGGGTTGAATCTGGTTGAAATTGACACTAATGTCAACCTCCAATCTCGAAAATATAGTGCATAGATGCCAGAAAGATGCCTTAATACAAGTTCTTGATTCTGCCATCACTCTTAGTACAAGAAACAAGATTCTTGTTGAGATTCAGAATGAGAATTTTTAACACTTAGGTTTAAAAAACACATTGTGGGGGAGTTACATCTAATTAGTCATTCATTGGTTATTGAGGAGGCATGCACACATACTAACAAGAATAATAATAATAAAAATAAAAATATGAATTCGTAATTATTGTGGAAACACAACACAGCTTACATTGAACTATAAACATGCATTGATTTATTTATTTAGAAAGATTTTTCCCAGGAAGAATACAGTGAGATTTCTCTTGTTTTCCTGTATGTCCTGGGGACCCAGTCCAGAACCATATTATACAGAGTTACACATTTAACAGTAGATTAAAATACATACATACAGATAGTAAAACAGATAGTAAAACAGGAAAGTTGGGGGGGGACATCATACAAGGTAAATAATTATTGATACCAAAAAAACTAAAAGACAAAAAATACAACAACATATACAGTATATATATGAGTTTATAATAAACATTATATATATACTTGTTTGTAATAATAACAGGTACATTCTGTTTTTAGAAGTCGAGAGACACTAATGTTCATGGATTTTAAACTGAAGGATGATTTGGCGGATTCTGGGAGGCTAATTCCACATAAGAGGAGCTCTGAAATAGAACTCACCGCAACCTGCTTCGTTCAAGTGAGCGACAGTGAGTAAGAAGATGGTGTGTGTTCTGAGATAGTAGGATGTGCAGGGAGTAAGGGTATGCATGCTGCTTAGGTAGAGGGGGAGTATAAGGGAGCATGCTGCTCAGGTAGAGGGGGAGTAAGAGTGAACGTGCTGCTCAGGTAGAGGGGAAGTAAGAGGGAGCAAGAGTGAACGTGCTGCTCGGGGAGAGGGGTGGTAAGAGTGAGCATGCTGCTCAGGTAGAGGGTGTGTAAGAGGAAGCATGCCGCTCAGATAGAGGGAGTAAGAGTGAACGTGCTGCTCGGGTAGAGGGGGGGTAAGAGTGATTATACTGCTCTGGTACAGGGGGAGTAAGAGTGAACATGCTACTCATGTAGAGGGGGAGTAAGAGTGAGCATGTTGCTCAGGTAGAGGGGGATTCAGAGTGAGCATGCCGCTCAGGTACAGGGGGAGTAAGATAGAGCATGCTGCTCAGGTAGAGGGGGAGTAAGAGTGAGCATGCTGTTCAGGTAGAGGGGGTGTAAGAGTGATCATACCGCTCTGGTAGAGGGAGCATGCTGCTCAGGTAGAGGGGAAGTAAGAAAGAGCATGCTGCTCAGATAGTGGGAGCATGCTGCTCAGGTAGAGGGGGAGTAAAAGTGAGCATGGTGCTCAGGTAGAGGGGGAGTAAGAGGGAGCATGCTGCTCAGATAGAGGGAGTAAGAGGGAGCATGCTGCTCAGATAGAGGGAGTAAGAGGGAGCATGCTGCTCAGATAGAGGGAGTAAGAGGGAGCATGCTGCTCGGGTCTAGGACACTTCTTCGCCGCATCTTCATCGCTGACAGTTCAGCATGGCAGTTAGAACGCTGAACTGTCAGCAATGAAGTATAGTAACAATCATACACATTATATCAATCATACACATGGTAACAATCATACACATTATATCAATCATACACATGGTAACAATCATACACATGGTAACAATCATACACATGGTAACAATCATACACATTGTAACAATCAATCATACACATTATAACAATCATACACATTATAACAATCATACTGTAATGATATTGATGTTACAAAGTTTTGGAGTCCGGTAGCCAGATCAGCAATGTTTTCTGCCAGAGGTAGCCACTCGTTACCCAGGTGGTTGAGCCCCTGAGCCTTGAGTGGCCTTCTGGTCTTAAGCAGAGATGGGAGACTGGAACAGAAAGATGATAATCGTAGTGAGGCAAGCCGAGGTCAGTGGGAAGGAGAAGCAGCAAAGTCAAAAACAGTCCAAATTCAGCAACAGGAAGGAGAAACAGGAACACGCTGGATTAGAGAGTACAGGAACCACAATAATCTGGCAAAGGTACAGAGACAGGAAGGAGAAACAGGAACACGCTGGATTAGAGAGTACAGGAACCACAATAATCTGGCAAAGGTACAGAGACAGGAAGGAGAAATAGGAACACGCTGGATTAGAGAGTACAGGAACCACAATAATCTGGCAAAGGTTACAGAGACAGGAAGGAGAAACAGGAACACGCTGGATTAGAGAGTACAGGAACCACAATAATCTGGCAAAGGTACAGAGACAGGAAGGAGAAATAGGAACACGCTGGATTAGAGAGTACAGGAACCACAATAATCTGGCAAAGGTACAGAGACAGGAAGGAGAAACAGGAACACGCTGGATTAGAGAGTACAGGAACCTCAATAATCTGGCAAAGGTACAGAGACAGGAAGGAGAAACAGGAACACGCTGGATTAGAGAGTACAGGAACCACAATAATCTGGCAAAGGGTACAGAGACAGGAAGGAGAAACAGGAACACGCTGGATTAGAGTACAGGAACCACAATAATCTGGCAAAGGGTACAGAGACAGGAAGGAGAAACAGGAACACGCTGGATTAGAGAGTACAGGAACCACAATAATCTGGCAAAGGTACAGAGACAGGAAGGAGAAACAGGAACACGCTGGATTAGAGAGTACAGGAACCACAATAATCTGGCAAAGGTACAGAGACAGGAAGGAGAAACAGGAACACGCTGGATTAGAGAGTACAGGAACCACAATAATCTGGCAAAGGTACAGAGACAGGAAGGAGAAACAGGAACACGCTGGATTAGAGAGTACAGGAACCACAATAATCTGGCAAAGGTACAGAGACAGGAAGGAGAAACAGGAACACGCTGGATTAGAGAGTACAGGAACCACAATAATCTGGCAAAGGTTACAGAGACAGGAAGTGGCTTTTATAGGCCAAGAACCAGACACCTGACCAGACACAGCTGAAGTGAGTTGTCACTGATAACCTTGACTCTACAAGCAATAGTATCCGATCTCAGGAAAAATTGCAAAAGGCAGGCTGGTGTCCTGGTAAGGAAAAGGTTTAGCACCATGTAAACCAGGGTTCGAAACCCAGCAGACTGAGTTCCTCACACATACACATTATATCAATCATACACATGGTAACAATCATACACATTATAACAATCATACACATGGTAACAATCATACACATTATAACAATCATACACATTATAACAATCATACACATTATAACAATCATACACATGGTAACAATCATACACATTATAACAATCATACACATGGTAACAATCATACACATTATAACAATCATACTACATGGTAACAATCATACACATTATATCAATCATACACATTATATCAATCATACACATGGTAACAATCATACACATTATAACAATCATACACATTATATCAATCATACACATGGTAACAATCATACACATTATAACAATCATACACATTATAACAATCATACACATGGTAACAATCATACACATTATATCAATCATACACATGGTAACAATCATACACATTATATCAATCATACACATTATATCAATCATACACATTATAACAATCATACACGTTATATCAATCATACACATGGTAACAATCATACACATTATATCAATCATACACATTATAACAATCATACACATGGTAACAATCATACACATTATAACAATCATACACATTATATCAATCATACACATGGTAACAATCATACACATTATATCAATCATACACATGGTAACAATCATACACATTATATCAATCATACACATGGTAACAATCATACACATTATAACAATCATACACATTATAACAATCATACACATGGTAACAATCATACACATTATATCAATCATACACATGGTAACAATCATACACATTATATCAATCATACACATTATATCAATCATACACATTATATCAATCATACACATGGTAACAATCATACACATTATATCAATCATACACATTATATCAATCATACACATTATATCAATCATACACATTATAACAATCATACACATGGTAACAATCATACACATTATATCAATCATACACATGGTAACAATCATACACATTATATCAATCATACACATGGTAACAATCATACACATTATATCAATCATACACATGGTAACAATCATACACATTATAACAATCATACACATTATAACAATCATACACATGGTAACAATCATACACATTATATCAATCATACACATGGTAACAATCATACACATGGTAACAATCATACACATTATATCAATCATACACATGGTAACAATCATACATATTATATCAATCATACACATGGTAACAATCATACACATTATATCAATCATACACATGGTAACAATCATACACATTATATCAATCATACACATGGTAACAATCATACACATTATATCAATCATACACATGGTAACAATCATACACATTATAACAATCATACACATGGTAACAATCATACACATTATATCAATCATACACATGGTAACAATCATACACATTATAACAATCATACACATGGTAACAATCATACACATTATATCAATCATACACATTATATCAATCATACACATTATAACAATCATACACATGGTAACAATCATACACATTATAACAATCATACACATGGAAACAATCATACACATTATATCAATCATACACATTGTAACAATCGTACACATTATATCAATCATACACATTATATCAATCATACACATGGTAACAATCATACACATGGTAACAATCATACACATTATATCAATCATAAACATTATATCAATCATACACATGGTAACAATCATACACATTATAACAATCATACACATGGTAACAATCATACACATTATATCAATCATACACATTATAACAATCATACACATTATATCAATCATACACATTATAACAATCATACACATTATATCAATCATACACATGGTAACAATCATACACATTATAACAATCATACACATGGTAACAATCATACACATTATATCAATCATACACATGGTAACAATCATACACATTATAACAATCATACACATGGTAACAATCATACACATTATAACAATCATACTACATGGTAACAATCATACACATTATATCAATCATACACATTATATCAATCATACACATGGTAACAATCATACACATTATATCAATCATACACATTATATCAATCATACACATGGTAACAATCATACACATTATAACAATCATACACATTATATCAATCATACACATGGTAACAATCATACACATTATAACAATCATACACATTATAACAATCATACACATTATAACAATCATACACATGGTAACAATCATACACATTATATCAATCATACACATGGTAACAATCATACACATTATATCAATCATACACATTATATCAATCATACACATTATAACAATCATACACATTATATCAATCATACACATGGTAACAATCATACACATTATATCAATCATACACATTATATCAATCATACACATTATAACAATCATACACATGGTAACAATCATACAGATTATATCAATCATACACATGGTAACAATCATACACATTATATCAATCATACACATGGTAACAATCATACACATTATATCAATCATACACATGGTAACAATCATACACATTATAACAATCATACACATTATAACAATCATACACATGGTAACAATCATACACATTATATCAATCATACACATGGTAACAATCATACACATTATATCAATCATACACATTATATCAATCATACACATTATATCAATCATACACATGGTAACAATCATACACATTATATCAATCATACACATTATATCAATCATACACATTATAACAATCATACACATGGTAACAATCATACACATTATATCAATCATACACATGGTAACAATCATACACATTATATCAATCATACACATGGTAACAATCATACACATTATATCAATCATACACATGGTAACAATCATACACATTATAACAATCATACACATTATAACAATCATACACATGGTAACAATCATACACATTATATCAATCATACACATGGTAACAATCATACACATGGTAACAATCATACACATTATATCAATCATACACATGGTAACAATCATACATATTATATCAATCATACACATGGTAACAATCATACACATTATATCAATCATACACATGGTAACAATCATACACATTATATCAATCATACACATGGTAACAATCATACACATTATATCAATCATACACATGGAAACAATCATACACATTATATCAATCATACACATTGTAACAATCGTACACATTATATCAATCATACACATTATATCAATCATACACATGGTAACAATCATACACATGGTAACAATCATACACATTATATCAATCATACACATGGTAACAATCATACACATTATATCAATCATACACATGGTAACAATCATACACATTATATCAATCATACACATTATATCAATCATACACATTATAACAATCATACACATGGTAACAATCATACACATTATAACAATCATACACATGGAAACAATCATACACATTATATCAATCATACACATTGTAACAATCGTACACATTATATCAATCATACACATTATATCAATCATACACATGGTAACAATCATACACATGGTAACAATCATACACATTATATCAATCATAAACATTATATCAATCATACACATGGTAACAATCATACACATTATAACAATCATACACATGGTAACAATCATACACATTATATCAATCATACACATTATAACAATCATACACATTATATCAATCATACACATTATAACAATCATACACATTATATCAATCATACACATGGTAACAATCATACACATTATATCAATCATACACATTATAACAATCATACACATTATATCAATCATACACATGGTAACAATCATACACATTATATCAATCATACACATTATATCAATCATACACATGGTAACAATCATACACATTATATCAATCATACACATTATAACAATCATACACATTATATCAATCATACACATGGTAACAATCATACACATTATAACAATCATACACATTATAACAATCATACACATGGTAACAATCATACACATTATATCAATCATACACATGGTAACAATCATACACATTATATCAATCATACACATTATATCAATCATACACATTATAACAATCATACACATTATATCAATCATACACATTATAACAATCATACACATGGTAACAATCATACACATTATAACAATCATACACATTATATCAATCATGCACATTATAACAATCATACACATGGTAACAATCATACACATGGTAACAATCATACACATTATATCAATCATACACATTATAACAATCATACACATTATATCAATCATACACATTATAACAATCATACACATTATATCAATCATACACATTATAACAATCATACACATTATATCAATCATACACATTATAACAATCATACACATGGTAACAATCATACACATTATATCAATCATACACATTATAACAATCATACACATTATATCAATCATACACATTATAACAATCATACACATTATATCAATCATACACATTATAACAATCATACACATGGTAACAATCATACACATTATAACAATCATACACATGGTAACAATCATACACATTATATCAATCATACACATGGTAACAATCATACACATTATAACAATCATACACATGGTAACAATCATACACATTATATCAATCATACACATTATAACAATCATACACATTATATCAATCATACACATTATATCAATCATACACATTGTAACAATCATACACATTATATCAATCATACACATGGTAACAATCATACACATTATATCAATCATACACATTATAACAATCATACACATTATATCAATCATACACATTATAACAATCATACACATTATAACAATCATACACATTATATCAATCATACACATGGTAACAATCATACACATTATATCAATCATACACATTATATCAATCATACACATGGTAACAATCATACACATTATATCAATCATACACATGGTAACAATCATACACATTATAACAATCATACACATTATAACAATCATACACATGGTAACAATCATACACATTATATCAATCATACACATGGTAACAATCATACACATTATATCAATCATATACATTATAACAATCATACACATTATATCAATCATATACATTATAACAATCATACACATTATATCAATCATACACATTATATCAATCATACACATTATAACAATCATACACATTATAACAATCATACACATGGTAACAATCATACATATTATATCAATCATACACATGGTAACAATCATACACATTATATCAATCATATACATTATAACAATCATACACATTATATCAATCATATACATTATAACAATCATACACATTATATCAATCATACACATTATATCAATCATACACATTATAACAATCATACACATTATATCAATCATACACATTATAACAATCATACACATGGTAACAGTCATACACATTATATCAATCATACACATTATATCAATCATACACATGGTAACAATCATACACATTATATCAATCATACACATTATATCAATCATACACATGGTAACAATCATACACATTATAACAATCATACACATTATAACAATCATACACATGGTAACAATCATACACATTATATCAATCATACACATTGTAACAATCATACACATTATATCAATCATTCACATGGTAACAATCATACACATTATATCAATCATACACATTATATCAATCATACACATGGTAACAATCATACACATTATATCAATCATACACATTGTAACAATCATACACATTATATCAATCATTCACATGGTAACAATCATACACATTATATCAATCATACACATTATATCAATCATACACATGGTAACAATCATACACATTATATCAATCATACACATTATAACAATCATACACATGGTAACAATCATACACATTATAACAATCATACACATTATAACAATCATACACATGGTAACAATCATACACATTATATCAATCATACACATGGTAACAATCATACACATTATATCAATCATACACATTATATCAATCATACACATTATAACAATCATACACATTATATCAATCATACACATTATAACAATCATACACATGGTAACAATCATACACATTATAACAATCATACACATTATATCAATCATACACATTATAACAATCATACACATGGTAACAATCATACACATGGTAACAATCATACACATTATATCAATCATACACATTATAACAATAATACACATTATATCAATCATACACATTATAACAATCATACACATTATATCAATCATACACATTATAACAATCATACACATTATATCAATCATACACATGGTAACAATCATACACATTATATCAATCATACACATTATATCAATCATACACATTATAACAATCATACACATTATATCAATCATACACATGGTAACAATCATACACATTATATCAATCATACACATTATAACAATCATACACATTATATCAATCATACACATTATAACAATCATACACATTATAACAATCATACACATTATATCAATCATACACATTATATCAATCATACACATTATAACAATCATACACATTATAACAATCATACACATTATATCAATCATACACATTATAACAATCATACACATTATATCAATCATACACATTATAACAATCATACACATTATATCAATCATACACATTATATCAATCATACACATGGTAACAATCATACACATGGTAACAATCATACACATTATATCAATCATACACATGGTAACAATCATACACATTATATCAATCATACACATTATATCAATCATACACATTATAACAAATAACTCCTCAGGAACCTGCCCATGAGGAGATTGTGCAGTGCCACCCATTGGACAGTGCACCCAGCGTAGCACTCCCTGTGAAGGCCACCTCCTGCTAAGGAGCCAATTCTATAAGGACCCCCTGACACGCCTCAGGAATGCCTAACCCAAAAACAGAGGAGGGAGGGAAATCAGCTTGGGTAAAATTAATGTAATGAGCAGATTCTAAAACTCCCAGCTTAATATACCACTTTTTGCCCTACCCCTTTAGGGGATACCTAATGGATACCAAGCCTATCACTCAAATAGGACCCATGACCTGGGTAATGATCAACTAACTATACAATGTAACTATCTAGGGAAAATACCCTGATCTGGTCCAAGTCATGTAGCCCTTCCTGTTAATGCTTAAATCCAGGGCTTTCTTGATATATGTCATATACTGAGGCTATCTGCTCACTAGATACTGTCACCAGCTGCAGACGTCTTTACTCCCATACCCGAGTGCACACTTAGCTGAGTGTCTCCACCTCCTGGGAGCTTGTCGAACGTTTGGTAGTTAGGCTCTCAGATGAACTGATGAAGGCGTGAGAGTCATCCTTGTACCCAGAAAACAGCTTTGCCCGGAAAGCGCTTGTAACTCAGATCTTAATCATAAGCTGGTTTCATAATCATACATTGGATTTATAACCTCTTAGGTGCCTTTGCATAAGCACAAGAAAATGCTTCTTTTGCACACAGGATTTATTTTCCATTGACACTTCCATCATGGTTGCACAGAAGGTCTTGCATCCGGAGAATCTGTAACATGTTCTTTGTAATGATACCTGGCATGCTATAATAATAAGCACATTAAACCTTTAAAATATAGTAATACAATCCAGTACAAACAAGCAGCATAGCTAGCTCTATCATACCCCAGTACATTCCCCTCTAGCGGCCTTGGATGAGTCAGGATAATCAGCTATTGCTTTGGTATATATACATTTCTTCTGCACATCCTTCGCTAAATGGAGATTTAAGAGCAGCCATGACATGGTTCTTGTTTCTTGGAAAGACTAATGATATCTTTATATGTACACCCCATCTCTAATGTCTTACCGGCCACCAAACAATCACTGGATTACCCACTCCTGATTATGTTTCTGTGTATTAATTGCAGACCTTCATGACACACTCGACCCTCTCACTAGACATTCCAGCACAATATGACGCTGTCTCAATTCTGAGTCATTACAGTTCATTATAAAATGCTTCTTCACAGCCGATTTCTACTCCTATGATTTTTGTAGCTTGGAAAAACATTCTATTTTTTTGTTAGACAAATAAACATATAAATAGCCAGCTTAGTTACATTTTCAGTTAATTGCACTTTTTATTTCTAATCCGTGATGTGAGATAATAAAGTACCATGGAGTTACAGACGATGACACAGCTCGGGGGGTGATATTCTAAACAATTTAGGCCTTTTATTATTTATAATGATATTCCCAGCTGATACTTTCCGTTAATTGATGCAAATTCTGCGTATTGAATGTCCTCATGGTCTTGAAGAGGACATCTAAGAGGGCTCCAGTTTCTGCTTTAGAAAAGACACGATGACCACAAAATGTCCTACTAATCAATGGGGACAATACTCAAACCAGGAGCTGATCTCAAAGTCATTGCCATGCCTAAACCAAATACCCCCGCTGGGACCTTCTACATATAAGATTACCCAAAGCACTTGTGTCTGCAAGAGTATCAGCAACCGGAGCTCTGAAGGAGAAAACAAGGGCATGCAATGATCAGACCTCTCTATGATCTGAGTAGTGTTCCTTTCAAACTAAAGGTCGTTAGGACTGCAATACAATCCATTGCCATTAGGCACAGCAGAGCACTTACAAGGCCCCAGGAGAGCACTCTGGAGAAGAGCTGGAGTCCTCTTTCAAATGCTCAGACCTTGACCTAACTAACATTGCTCAATCCGAAAACACAGCTCTTATGATTAAGTAGGATTAAGAGAATGTTGCTTGAAATGCTAGAGGTGGCAGTTTTTTTTATAAGCCTCACTCTTCCAACCAAACCCAACCCTCCCCTCCCCCTCCGACGCTGTGCCAGTTTTTTCTACAATTAAAGTTATTTTTTGCATTTGCTGCTTGTGGGGCCTCTGTTCTGTGTGAGCATCGGCAGTGTTTGGTAGAATGTAAAGTGTTGTTTGGTTCTGTTGGGTGTAAGGAAAGCAGGAATATTAATTGTTATTATATCTTCAGATGGTTATTCACCTGCATGAGATGGGCAATAAGCCCAAAGAACAAATAAATGAACCTACCTAGAGTTTTCCTCATGGGCAGACCGTATGGGTCATTTGGTTCTGATCTGTCTCTACAATCTGTGTTTCTACATGGCGCAGTGTGATGGAGTGAAGCCTTCATGCAGCTTATTCCATGTTGCTTATGAGGTTCATCCATTAATGGTCACAATATATATTATACAGACACTTCCAGCAGGATTGTAGTCCATGTTACGTTGTATCATCTCCAGCTGGTTAACATGACGGTGATTTCTGGTTACGCCAGTGGCCTACACAGTCCCCGGGTCGCCATCCAATGGGATGAGGTGGAACAGGAGGTTAGCAGCAAGAGTTAGAGCAAGAGACCTCTAATGACCTTGAATGGACACTTTGCCTATCCCTGTCTCCATCCCTTACACATAGTTTGTCCTGTGAATCCAGAGAAGATAATTTCAAAAAATTGAGACACACATTGTGTTAGAAATATTTCAGAATGTGTTTAAATGTGTCTCTGGTGTCTCCTGTTTATGAGGATAGATGAGTTGTAGGTGAGTTGAGGTGAGATGAGGTGAGTTGAGGTGAGATGAGATGAAGTGAGGTGAGATGAGGTTAGCTGAGGTGAGATGAGGTGAGATGAGGTGAGATGAGGTGAGTTGAGATGAGGTGAGATGAGGTGAGGTGAGGTGAGATGAGGTGAGATGAGATAAGGTGACATGAGGTGAGATGAGGTGAGGTGAGATAAGGTGACATGAGGTGACATGAGGTGAGTTGAGGTGAGATGAGGTGAGTTGAGGTGAGTTGAGATGAGGTGAGGTGAGGTGAGGTGAGATGAGGTGAGGTGAGGCGACATGAGGTGACATGAGGTGAGAAGAGGTGAGGTGAGTTGAGGTGAGTTGAGGTTAGATGAGGTGAGTTGAGGTGAGATGAGGTGAGTTGAGGTGAGATGAGGTTAGATTAGGTGAGATGAGGTGAGATGAGATGAGGTGAGTTGAGATGAGGTGAGGTGAGATGAGGTGAGGTGAGATAAGATGAGGTGAGATGAGGTGAGGTGAGATGAGGTGAGGTGAGATGAGTCGACATGAGGTGACATGAGGTGAGAAGAGTTGAGGTGAGTTAAAGTGAGTTGAGGTGAGTCGAGGTTATTTGAGGTGAGTTGAGGTGAGTTGAGGTTAGATGAGTTGAGGTGAGTTGAGGTGAGATGAGGTGAGTTGAGGTGAGATGAGTTGAGGTGAGTTGAGGTGAGATGAGTTGAGGTGAGTTGAGGTGTGATGAGTTGAGGTGAGTTGAGGTGAGTTGAGGTGAGGTGGGATGAAGTGAGTTCCTTTCACTAAGTTAACTGTAACGAGCGGGTGTCTGGACTCCTCCTCCTCTACACGATTACGTCAATGCATTCTGACTGTATTCTTCTCAGGACGTGAGGTCCACGTCATCGCATAGAAGAGGAGTCCACACACCTTTTTTTCTGACCACAAGGGAGCAACAGATTCTCCCTTGATGCTGTATTCACGAGTTGTGACCTTAAAAAAGCCACAAAACTGCATTTATTTAAGAGGTTCTAGCTATCGACCTGGATCCTTAAGGCTCTCTAGCATTCATTTTGGGGGACATCCAATTTTGGGGGACATCCACTTTGGGGGACATCCATTCTGGGGCCCCATTATATTTCTTGCCTTTCAAATGCATTTTGTATAGAAAATCCTCAGTTAAGAGAAAGACTAAATTCATTATTTGTTCACCCTAACTATTGCCCCATAGCTTTATAACTACTGAACTAATTAGCATTCATAATGATCTGCCATGTTGATTAGAGGATCTCTACAAACATTGTCAGCAAACAAAATGTAAGATTTCTTTTAATTAAAACCAATAAATATGGGGGATTAAAAAAAAATATATATATATGTCTTAATTCTATTCCACCTCCTTCTCTCTAATGTCTCTTTCTATAACGATTGTATTTTCTGTAATGATCGTGTAATTGTAGCACATGATGTAACAGTACATCAGTACATATGTTCACATTATTTACTACACATCCTTGTGATTTTTAATAATAGTAAACATTTGTAATGTAAAGAAAATACACTAGTTGTTCTCATCTTATAATGTATATTTCACTACTTTCTTCTACTTCATGTAAATCTATTAAAAACTTCTACAGAGTGAAAAGTACACTTAATAATAAATTAGCCCTATAAATAAAATTATTACCTGTATGCCGGTTCCCTCGATACTCATCTTCTGGTTCAGGCAAAGGGGTCACCAAAAAAATACAAATAATCCATCTATTTTATTTTAAAAATTCTGTCGCAGAATAATCTGGGAGAGTCCCTCTCTAACTGTCTGTCCCCAGCGGGCTTCCTCTGCAGCAGTTTTCATGCTCCCCTCTGCGAAAGTCCTGTCATTTGACATTGCTGCAGAATCAGATTCTCTCTGTTGAACCCATCTGTTTCAAGTGCTTGGAACACATGGGGGGAGGGGTTTAGGTCACCTGATAAGGAGGGTATTGGAAAGATAGGCAGGGTTATTGCTACAGTAATGCCAGTAACTCTATTACACTTTTATTTGCCATTTTTAAGAGACGTGAAGCAGTGGGGAGAAAGCGTTAGGTGTCGTCTGGATTATATTAGTTTGTATAGCAATTTCCCGGTGACTATAACTCATCATACATATTGGTAAAAAGGACCCATTCCTTGAGAATGAAAGACAAGTGGCAATATCAATCCGAAAAAGAAAAAGAAAATGCTATATATATAAATAAATATATATATATATATATATATATATATATATATATATATAAATATATATATTAACAGACCCGATCGAGAAGAAACTGGGAGAAAAATATTATTCTATTGGCTCGTCAAACGGGAAAAGCTGAATGTCTTACTTACCTGCTCAACAAAAAACGTAAAATATGACTTTAAATAAGTTTAAATAAAATATATTAAAAAAAAAAACACATTAATTGCTTTGCTTTTAACAATCAATGCGCCTCTTACAAACAGACAGGGAAAGTTTAAAATCATACATTAACATATGTAGCAGATAAATACAATCCCAAAATGTAAATACGAATTCCTCCTTGTTTATTTAATGGTAACCCCTTAAAAGAGAGCTCCAGTATGACAGTAAACCTGTACAGATAAATGCATATTTAGAATGTATTATTTATCCCAGTTTTTGTGTTTTCCAATATTTAAAGGGCCTGTATCACCTAGAAGATGCTTTTACTGTGAATGCAGAGCATACAAATTGATTGAAAATGATCTACACATTGTATTAGCAAAACTGCAAGTAAATGTCTAAATCAATAGGAAACTATGGTTTAAATGTATCTGTGGAGTCTTCTGCTTATGACATCACCTGTGGCACAGTATGCAAATTACACATTTCTCATGTAAGCTGATTTGCATATCAAGCCACAGGTGATGTCATAAGCAGGAGACTCCACAGATGCATTTAAATCCCATTTTATTCCTAATTTAGGCATTTGCTTGCAGTTTCACTGATGCAATATATAGATCATTTTCAATTTTTTTATTTTTTTTTGTATTCACAGAAAAAAACAATTTTTAGGGGAGACAGTAACTAAACTTAAAAACTTATATTTTGCAGACTTTCTCCTCAGGATTGATTCTCATATATAGCACAAGTGAAATCTTCATTAGCATTAGTGTGAGGATAAAACAGCAGGTCATTTTTTGAGATTTCTGTCATTTTATCCTCTGACTCGCTATGAATCCGTCAGGCTGATCCAGTCACTTATCTGTCGTCACAGTGAGAGACCCTATGTTTTATCCAAGTAACTAGATAATTAGTAGGGTCTTTCTCTACACTAGTCAGGTCGGACAAACCTCAGACATCAATGGCAATTTAGATCAGCTCTGCTTGGGCTGAGAGATAGAACTGGGAGACAACCCACGCGGAGCCAACGGATCATGGGACTCCACCCAGTCTGCATCATGGAAGTGCACACTGTAGAGGAAGATCTGTTTTGCTCACCCTCTTCCTTCTCAGTGTTTCTTGTAAAGAGAAGGTGCCAAACAGATCCCCATCTGACTGAACTCTGTGAGACCTGGGAAAAGAGAGGGAGGGATGGAAACTCTGTTAGAGAGTCCTGTAGGTTAACATGAGAGAATAGACTCCCAGGCATTGTGGCAATGGGGCAAGGGCTGTGGGGAAATGGTGTCACTAGCAAGGGCTGTGGGGAAATGGTGTCACTAGCAAGGGCTGTGGGGAAATGGTGACAATAGCAAGGGCTGTGGGGAAATAGTGACACTACCAAGGGCTGTGGGGAAATGGTGACACTAGCAAGGGCTGTGGGGAAATGGTGACACTAGCAAGGGCTGTGGGGAAATGGTGACACTAGAAAGGGTTGTGGGGAAATGGTGACACTAGCAAGGGCTGTGGGGAAATGGTGTCACTAGCTAGGGCTGTGGGGAAATAGTGACACTATCAAGGGCTGTGGGGAAATGGTGACACTAGAAAGGGCTGTGGATAAATGGCGACACTAGCAAGGGCTGTGGGGAAATGGTGACATTAGCAAGGGCTGTGGGGAAATGGTGACACTAGCAAGGGCTCTGGGTGAAATGGCGACATTAGCAAGGGCTGTGGGGAAATGGTGACACTAGAAAGGGCTGTGGATAAATGGCGACACTATCAAGGGCTGTGGGGAAATGGTGACACTAGCAAGGGCTGTGGGGAAATGGTGACACTAGCAAGGGCTGTGGGGAAATGATGACACTAGCAAGGGCTGTGGGGAAATGGTGTCACTAGCTAGGGCTGTGGGGAAATGGTGTCACTAGCTAGGGCTGTGGGTAAATGTTGACACTAGCAAGGGCTGTGGGGAAATGGCGACACTAGCAAGGGCTGTAGGGAAATGGTGCCACTAGCAAGGGCTGTGGGGAAATGATGACACTAGCAAGGGCTGTGGGGAAATGGTGTCACTAGCAAGGTCTGTGGGTAAATGCTGACACTAGCAAGGGCTGTGGGGAAATGGTGACGCTAGCAAGGGCTGTGGGGAAATGGTGTCACTAGCAAGGTCTGTGGGTAAATGCTGACACTAGCAAGGGCTGTGGGGAAATGGTGACGCTAGCAAGGGCTGTGGGGAAATGGTGTCACTAGCAAGGGCTGTGGGGAAATGGTGACAATAGCAAGGGCTGTGGGGAAATAGTGACACTATCAAGGGCTGTGGGGAAATGGTGACACTAGCAAGGGCTGTGGGGAAATGGTGACACTAGCAAGGGCTGTGGGGAAATGGTGACACTAGAAAGGGTTGTGGGGAAATGGTGACACTAGCAAGGGCTGTGGGGAAATGGTGTCACTAGCTAGGGCTGTGGGGAAATAGTGACACTATCAAGGGCTGTGGGGAAATGGTGACACTAGAAAGGGCTGTGGATAAATGGCGACACTAGCAAGGGCTGTGGGGAAATGGTGACATTAGCAAGGGCTGTGGGGAAATGGTGACACTAGCAAGGGCTCTGGGTAAAATGGCGACATTAGCAAGGGCTGTGGGGAAATGGTGACACTAGCAAGGGCTGTGGGGAAATGGTGACACTAGCAAGGGCTGTGGGGAAATGGTGACACTAGCAAGGGCTGTGGGGAAATGATGACACTAGCAAGGGCTGTGGGGAAATGGTGTCACTAGCTAGGGCTGTGGGGAAATGGTGTCACTAGCTAGGGCTGTGGGTAAATGTTGACACTAGCAAGGGCTGTGGGGAAATGGCGACACTAGCAAGGGCTGTAGGGAAATGGTGTCACTAGCAAGGGCTGTGGGGAAATGATGACACTAGCAAGGGCTGTGGGGAAATGGTGTCACTAGCTAGGTCTGTGGGTAAATGTTGACACTAGCAAGGGCTGTGGGGAAATGGTGACGCTAGCAAGGGCTGTGGGGAAATGGTGACACTAGCAAGGGCTGTGGGGAAATGGTGACAATAGCAAGGGCTGTGGGGAAATGGTGACACTAGCAAGGGCTGTGGGGAAATGGTGACACTAGCAAGGGCTCTGGGTGAAATGGCGACATTAGCAAGGGCTGTGACGAAATGGTGTCACTAGCAAGGGCTGTGGGGAAATGGTGACACTAGCAAAGTCTGTGAGGAAATGGTGACACTAGCAAGGGCTGTGGGGAAATGGTGACACTAGCAAGGGCTGTGGGGAAATGGTGACAATAGCAAGGGCTGTGGGGAAATGGTGACAATAGCAAGGGCTGTGGGGAAATGGTGACACTAGCAAGGGCTGTGGGGAAATGGTGTCACTAGCTAGGGCTGTGGGTAAATGTTGACACTAGCAAGGGCTGTGGGGAAATGGCGACACTAGCAAGGGCTGTAGGGAAATGGTGTTACTAGCAAGGGCTGTGTGGAAATGATGACACTAGCAAGGGCTGTGGGGAAATGGTGTCACTAGCAAGGGCTGTGGGGAAATGGTGTCACTAGCTAGGTCTGTGGGTAAATGTTGACACTAGCAAGGGCTGTGGGGAAATGGTGTCACTAGCTAGGTCTGTGGGTAAATGTTGACACTAGCAAGGGCTGTGGGGAAATGGTGACACTAGCAAGGGCTGTGGGGAAATGGTGACGCTAGCAAGGGCTCTGGGGAAATGGTGTCACTAGCAAGGGCTGTGGGGAAATGATGACACTAGCAATGGCTGTGGGGAAATGGCGACACTAGCAAGGGCTGTGGGGAAATGGTGACAATAGCAAGGGCTGTGGGGAAATGGTGACAATAGCAAGGGCTGTGGGGAAATGGTGACACTAGCAAGGGCTGTGGGGAAATGGTGACACTAGCAAGGGCTGTGGGGAAATGGTGTCACTAGCAAGGGCTCTGGGTGAAATGGCGACATTAGCAAGGGCTGTGGGGAAATGGTGTCACTAGCAAGGGCTGTAGGGAAATGTTGACACTAGCAAGGGCTGTGGGGAAATGGTGACACTAGCAAGGGCTGTGGGGAAATGGTGACGCTAGCAAGGGCTCTGGGGAAATGGTGTCACTAGCAAGGGCTGTGGGGAAATGATGACACTAGCAATGGCTGTGGGGAAATGGTGACACATGCAAGGGCTGTGGGGAAATGGTGTCACTAGCAAGGGCTGTGGGGAAATGGCGACACTAGCAAGGGCTGTGGGGAAATGGTGACAATAGCAAGGGCTGTGGGGAAATGGTGACAATAGCAAGGGCTGTGGGGAAATGGTGACAATAGCAAGGGCTGTGGGGAAATGGTGACAATAGCAAGGGCTGTGGGGAAATGGTGTCACTAGCAAGGGCTGTGGGGAAATGATGACACTAGCAAGGGCTGTGGGGAAATGGTGACACTAGCAAGGGCTGTGGGGAAATGATGACACTAGCAAGGGCTGTGGGGAAATGGTGTCACTAGCAAGGGCTGTGGGGAAATGGCGACACTAGCAAGGGCTGTGGGGAAATGGTGACAATAGCAAGGGCTGTGGGGAAATGGTGACACTAGCAAGGGCTGTGGGGAAATGGTGACACTAGCAAGGGCTGTGGGGAAATGGTGACACTAGCAAGGGCTCTGGGTGAAATGGCGACATTAGCAAGGGCTGTGACGAAATGGTGTCACTAGCAATGGCTGTGGGGAAATGGTGACACTAGCAAGGGCTGTGGGGAAATGGTGACAATAGCAAGGCTGTGGGGAAATGGTGACACTAGCAAGGGCTGTGGGGAAATGGTGTCACTAGCAAGGGCTGTGGGGAAATGGTGTCACTAGCAAGGGCTGTGGGGAAATGGTGACGCTAGCAAGGGCTGTGGGGAAATGGTGTCACTAGCAAGGGCTGTGGGGAAATGATGACACTAGCAAGGGCTGTGGGGAAATGGTGTCACTAGCAAGGGCTGTGGGGAAATGGCGACACTAGCAAGGGCTGTGGGGAAATGGTGACAATAGCAAGGGCTGTGGGGAAATGGTGACACTAGCAAGGGCTGTGGGGAAATGGTGACACTAGCAAGGGCTGTGGGGAAATGGTGACACTAGCAAGGGCTCTGGGTGAAATGGCGACATTAGCAAGGGCTGTGACGAAATGGTGTCACTAGCAATGGCTGTGGGGAAATGGTGACACTAGCAAGGGCTGTGGGGAAATGGTGACAATAGCAAGGCTGTGGGGAAATGGTGACACTAGCAAGGGCTGTGGGGAAATGGTGTCACTAGCAAGGGCTGTGGGGAAATGGTGTCACTAGCAAGGGCTGTGGGGAAATGGTGACGCTAGCAAGGGCTGTGGGGAAATGGTGTCACTAGCAAGGGCTGTGGGGAAATGGTGTCACTAGCAAGGGCTGTGTGGAAATGGCGACACTAGCAAGGGCTGTGGGGAAATGGTGACAATAGCAAGGGCTGTGGGGAAATGGTGACAATAGCAAGGGCTGTGGGTAAATGTTGACACTAGCAAGGGCTGTGGGGAAATGGTGACACTAGCAAGGGCTCTGGGTGAAATGGCGACATTAGCAAGGGCTGTGGGGAAATGGTGTCACTAGCAAGGGCTGTAGGGAAATGTTGACACTAGCAAGGGCTGTGGGGAAATGGTGACACTAGCAAGGGCTGTGGGGAAATGGTGACGCTAGCAAGGGCTCTGGGGAAATGGTGTCACTAGCAAGGGCTGTGGGGAAATGATGACACTAGCAATGGCTGTGGGGAAATGGTGACACATGCAAGGGCTGTGGGGAAATGGTGTCACTAGCAAGGGCTGTGGGGAAATGGCGACACTAGCAAGGGCTGTGGGGAAATGGTGACAATAGCAAGGGCTGTGGGGAAATGGTGACAATAGCAAGGGCTGTGGGGAAATGGTGACAATAGCAAGGGCTGTGGGGAAATGGTGACAATAGCAAGGGCTGTGGGGAAATGGTGTCACTAGCAAGGGCTGTGGGGAAATGATGACACTAGCAAGGGCTGTGGGGAAATGGTGACACTAGCAAGGGCTGTGGGGAAATGATGACACTAGCAAGGGCTGTGGGGAAATGGTGTCACTAGCAAGGGCTGTGGGGAAATGGCGACACTAGCAAGGGCTGTGGGGAAATGGTGACAATAGCAAGGGCTGTGGGGAAATGGTGACAATAGCAAGGGCTGTGGGGAAATGGTGACACTAGCAAGGGCTGTGGGGAAATGGTGACACTAGCAAGGGCTGTGGGGAAATGGTGACACTAGCAAGGGCTCTGGGTGAAATGGCGACATTAGCAAGGGCTGTGACGAAATGGTGTCACTAGCAAGGGCTGTGGGGAAATGGTGACACTAGCAAGGGCTGTGGGGAAATGGTGACAATAGCAAGGCTGTGGGGAAATGGTGACACTAGCAAGGGCTGTGGGGAAATGGTGTCACTAGCAAGGGCTGTGGGGAAATGGTGACACTAGCAAGGGCTGTGGGGAAATGGTGTCACTAGCAAGGGCTGTGGGGAAATGGTGACACTAGCAAGGGCTGTGGGGAAATGGTGTCACTAGCAAGGGCTGTGGGGAAATGGTGACACTAGCAAGGGCTCTGGGTGATATGGCGACATTAGCAAGGGCTGTGGGGAAATTGTGACACTAGCAAGGGCTGTGGGGAAATGGTGTCACTAGCAAGGGCTGTGGGGAAATGGTGACACTAGCAAGGGCTGTCGGGAAATGGTGACATTATCAAGGGCTGTGGGGAAATGGTGACAATAGCAAGGGCTGTCGGGAAATGGTGACATTATCAAGGGCTGTGGGGAAATGGTGTCACTAGCAAAGGCTGTGGGGAAATGGTGACACTAGCAAGGGCTGTGGGGAAATGGCGACACCAGCAAGGGCTGTGGGGAAATGGTGACACTAGCTAGGGCTGTGGGGAAATGGTGACACTAGCTAGGGCTGTGGGGAAATGGCGACACCAGCAAGGGCTGTGGGGAAATGGTGACACTAGCTAGGGCTGTGGGGAAATGGTGTCACTAGCAATGGCTGTGGGGAAATGGTGACACTAGCAAGGACTGTGGGGTAATGGTGTCACTAGCAAGGGCTGTGGAGCATTGTGACACTGTGTTAAGGGCCGTGGGCCAGTGTGACCATGTGTAAGGGCTATGGGGCAATGCAAAACTGTGGCAAGGGCCCTGGGACTGAGTGACACTGTGCTAAGAAACCTGGATGGGTGTGACACTGTGGAGAGGGCTTTGGGGCAATATAACACTATATAAAGTGATGATTGGGAAAAAGGGTTGTGACTCAAATAAAGTATTTCTTATACGTTTTGTTTGTTTTTTTCTACAGAACTAAACGTGAAAAAATCCAATGCCACTTCTATGTAAAACATCTGTGTAGCTCCAGACACCCAGCTCTGCCTCTCAGCTGGCTGCAAAAGTGTGCTGACACGGTGATTGTACTTTCCACCTCTACTTCTATAACAGAAGCACACATGAAGAGAAAAGCTTTATCTTTAACTGATAATGTAACATAGGAGAAAACCCTATTCCATTCCCTATATAAACCCTGCTCCATCACCCACATACTCTCTACTCCATCACCCACATACTCTCTACTCCATCACCTACATACTCTCTACTCCATCCCCTACATACTCTCTACTCCATCACCTACATACTCTCTACTCCATCACCTACATACTCTCTACTCCATTACCTACATACTCTCTACTCCATCACCTACACACTCTCTACTCCATCACCTACACACTCTCTACTCCATTACCTACATACTCTCTACTCCATCACCTACATACTCTCTACTCCATCACCTACATACTCTCTACTCCATCACCCACATACTCTCTACTCCATCACCTACATACTCTCTACTCCATCACCTACACACTCTCTACTCCATTACCTACACACTCTCTACTCCATCCCCTACATACTCTCTACTCCGTCCCCTACATGAATCCTACTGCTTCCTGACCTCTAACCCCCTGCAGTGTCTGGATCAGCATTCCCAGCGACATCTTATTATGTACATGAGTAAAGAGGCAGCTTGGCTGACTCAAGGCCAACAGTATAAAGTCTTCCTCAAGATACAAAAAAAAAGATCAAGATGAATAATGGATTTAATTAAAGAAAATGGCTCTGGAGTCAGGAACACGGAGGCAAAAGGAACTTTCACGAGCTGCTGACAGGATCTGCCATGTATTGATCCCTCTAAAGTATAAGGTGCTGAAATAAAAAAACCCTGAACACTTTAAAAGTTCAGTCATTAGAATTAAACTTGGACGATCTGAAGTTGGAGAAATTCCAGCAAGTTTCTCTGTCTAATGGAAAATAACCAAGACTGTGGTGTGTGAGGGACAAATAAGCTGGAGATATCCATCCTTGACTAATCTGGGGTATCATCCAGCGCTGTTATATCATCGTCCTCGGAGGTCTGATTGACCTGGCACAGTTATATATAATATGCAGTGTATTCAGTATGATGAAAAAGCTGTGAATTCCCCATGGTAATGTATTAACCCCTAATCACAGCACAATGCATGTTGGGCTCGATTACATTGTCATTTATTTCTCTATGAAGTGCTTCACCAGGAATAATACATGATCATTTATCTTGTATTCAAGTATGTCCTGGGGACCAAGTCCACACACGGTTACACAGTTTCTAATTTAGAGCAATACATACATAAATACATACATACCTACTTACCATATTTGCTCAAATATAACCAAGGTCACCTTATAATCAGACCTCATATAGAGGAAGACTATCTGGCCTTAACAACCATCCCACCAGGGTCCCCTATAGTGGTGCTAGGCAGTCGCAGCATGAGCCGCATCCACGGCCTGTAGGTGGGCTACTCATCGCACCTTGTGAGGCTGCCAGCAGGGGGCTGTCCATTCGTAAAGAACGCACGCTTCTATTGGAAGGCTCGGAAGGGGGGGGGGGGGATGAGAGGAGGCAGACCTCTCCTCCCATCCCCATTCAGGCTAAACATGGGAGGCCAGCCACCTAGAGGAAGAGAGTAGAGTACTGACAGACTATAAAAGAAGCACTGTTTAGTTTTTGCTTTCTCATTTACAAGCATGATAGTGTATTACTCTTCTCTTTGGTTAGTTGTCCTGTCCTTGTCTTTAGTCCTTATCCCACCTTCAGTATATTGATCTCCCAGCTTCTGACCTTTGGCTTATTGGACACTGGAATGTGTAGTTTTGCTCACAAACCTCAATTGATATATCTGCACTCTCTACCTCTCTACTATAACCTACAGGGTACCCCCTTAGCTACGCTTCCAGGTACTAGCCCTGACACACACATAGTTAATGTATTCTTTCTTTACACATAATATAGAATATTACATTACTAATCAAAGTTAGCATCTACTCTTTGGAAATTAAACTATGCATTACATGATGGGGGAGGGTACACATATCCCACCAGCTTGTGATGATGATCAATATCCGGTGATGCAACAGCAGGAGAAGAGTGAAGACACCAACAGGAGAAGAATGAAAACATCATCAAATGGGAAACATACAACCACCAGAAAACGGGTGAATCCTGCTTCACCAACATCTTGCTCAATAGGCATATATATATGCTCTGTCATTGGTTATAACAGTGACGAATGATATTGATACATCTTTCTACATGGTTAATCCTTCCCATTTATTCGTGTCATTAACTGGAGCATTAATTTTGACATATTTTTTTTAAATAGATATTGTTCCATATACGTCCAGATATCATCTAATGCACAAATAGCCCAACCAGGAATATCAAATGTAATATTAGGTCAAATATGTAGGAATTTTAATGGAAAAAAAAATTTAAAATATTTTTTATTGTACTTTTTGGCCATTTAAAGTCTATGGAGAATTTATATGGCTGAAGTTTGGGTATTTTGCCTATTTGAGAGACTTCACCATCATGCACTAGCATTGCTCCCTCGTTATTTTTTGGGGAGAAGTTTGTGACAGCTATACACTTAAGGCTTTAGTAAAGTGTAAGTACTTTTTCTACTAGGCTTCTTTGGCCTTACATTTTAAAATGCCTCCTTTTTTCAAATGTTGCAAAATAAATACAGCATTCTCTATGTAACATTCAGTACAGACTGGAGAGGGCTTTTAAAAGATAACTGTCAGAAAAAAATAAGTTTTCTTTAATTGTATACTGGCATGAACTTTAGGCATTTTAAATAGAAACATTTTCATTGAGCCACTTTGCTCTGTATAGCTCTTTTAGTGGTTTGAAATGTGGTTTAGAATCTTTGCTCTGTATAGCTCTATCAGGGGAGGACATGTTGTTTAGAAACTTTGCTCTGTATAGCTCTATCAGTGGAGGACATGTTGTTTAGAATCTTTGCGCTGTATAGCTCTATCAGGGGTGGACATGTTGTTTAGAATCTTTGCTCTGTATAGCTCTATTAGGGGCGGACATGTTGTTTAGAATCTTTACTCTGTATAGCTCTATCAGGCGAGGACATGTTGTTTAGATTCTTTGCTCTGTATAGCTCTATCAGGAGACAGCCATTTTGTTTAGAATCTTTGCTCTGCATAGCTATATCAGTGGAGGACATGTTGTTTAAAATCTTTGCGCTGCATAGCTCTATCAGGGGCAGACATGTTGTTTAGAATCTTTGCTCTGTATAGCTCTATCAGGAGACAGCCCTTTTGTTTAGATTCTTTGCTCTGTATAGCTCTATCAGGGGTGGACATGTTGTTTAGAATATTTGCTCTGTATAGCTCTATCAGGGGCTGACATGTTGTTTAGAATCTTTGCTCTGTATAGCTCTATCAGGCCAGGACATGTTGTTTAGATTATTTGCGTTGTATAGTCCTTTCAGGGGCAGACATGTAGTTTAGAATCTTTGCTCTGTATAGCTCTATCAGGAGACAGCCATTTTGTTTAGAATCTTTGCTCTGTATAGCTCTATCAGGGGAGGACATGTTTTTTAGAATCTTTTCTCCGTATAGCTCTATCAGGAGGCAGCAATTTTGTTTAGAATCTTATATATTTATTTTTTTTTAAATACCCAAGCTTGATACAAGCTGTCAGTTATCCACATCCACATTTGTGTTGTCAGTTGCCCTTTAACAGAAAAATCTAGTAGACATAATTAGCCAGAAACAGGAGCCACAAATCCAAAAGATCAAACACAATTGGCAGAGGGTAGTACAGCACTGACAGTCTTTCATGGTAACACTAAGTACACGATAGAGAAGAATTCTTTGTTTTGTTTTGTTTTTTTGTTTTTCAATGTCCTTTAAATCTGTGTTTACTAAAAGGAGTTTGCAAAACACATCATGCCATCAGTGGAAAAATAAACAACATGGAACAGGCGAGCAGAAAGCCCCAATTGTTTAATAGATTTTCATGACATTTACAGGAGCGCACTTCTTTCCTGGTTAAATAGCAGGTTCCTCGGACATGAAGGTTGCAAAGTATTTCTGCTCTACTAAGTGCTCAGTGCTAGTTTGATGCAGACTCTGAAATGCTACAGAGCTGTGATTTATTGATGCACGCAGGTAGTGGAGAACGAGGGGGTTATTCATGAGAGAGGAAATTGTGGCCATTTGACAAAGCAATTTCTAATGTGAGGTCAAAGTATCCGAGTTGGAAAAGTTCTCCAAGTAAGTTGAATGGGAGTATCTTTCCAAACCTTCAGTTTGACATTGCCTTCTCAATTCCCTGCTATTCTGTCTAGTAAAGGCCATTGTAAGTTCCTGAAGGAATGTGTTATCCAGAGTGTGATGTCTGATAATAAACTCTAACTACATTCATGAAAGAGAGCATTGCAGGGAATTGAGAAGGGAATTTCACACTTAGGGTCAAAGGTGTTGAGTTGGAAAACATTTACCGATTTAGTTGAATGGGAGAATCTTTTAATACGTTTTTTGGAGGGGCGATGTTTACCAAAGATTTTTTTTTTTTTTTAAATTATAATTTTTATTGCATCACAAATAAATATTACACAACAAATATATAATACTTATTACTCCAACATAATGACTTAAAATAGTACCAAAGATTTTTATGACCAGAACATTATTAAGGTGAGTAGGAGAAGCCTTCTTACAAGCCCCCCATTGTCCATGGCAGGGTCAGTGAAGGTCCACAGATCATGTCATTTGTCCATCACAGACCCCAGTAATTTCCAACATGAGCAATGCTGGTGCCCCCCTGGGCTAAACCCAGCTAAACCAGTACAGGTCTGATGTGGCAGAGAGATGTGTAACAGAACAAGCATTGGAAGCATGAGAAGCAGGCTCTCCCCCTTCCATCCAGCCTAATATCAATGACTTTACGCTAACCAGATATACTTCTTGCTTTGTAGACATCTTCGAAGTTCCCGTCCAATTCGCAGGAGACTCTACATATCCCATTCAGTAGCGTGGTGTCTGCATTAATGGAAAGGACACAGAGGTGAAAGAAGCCATAACTGCGCATAAAACGTTTTATTAAAGCTATAGATAAAATGTAACATTAAGTCATTCTTTAGAATGATCTGAGACAGCGAGATCAATAATCCAGAGAGGCGATCCTGGTGATGGACGGTCAGGAAAGGGATATAGACTCCGGACACATTTGTGGCGTCTCTAGCAGATGGGCAGTGAGACAGATGAACAGTCACTACATGGGTGGAAGCTGTGACTAGAATAGTGTATAAAAAGTGCCTGGGGTGACCCCACAGACCCTGCACCATTGAGCAATACTGCAAGGAACAGGACTGGCCCAAGACATTGTGCTGCCTGGGGCAAAAAAACTAAATGCTGACCGATATAGGCAGTGTCAGAGTGGTTAACCTCTTGTGTGGCTAGACAGATATAGGCAGTGTGAGAGTGGTTAACCTCTTGTGTGGCTAGACAGATATAGGCAGTATCAGAGGGGTTAACACCTTGGGTGGCTAGACAGATATAGGCAGTGTCAGAGGGGTTAACACCTTGGGTGGCTAGACAGATATAGGCAGTGTCAGAGGGGTTAACACCTTGGGTGGCTAGACAGATATAGGCAGTATCAGAGGAGTTAAACCTTTTATCCAAACACTCACCCACACTCATACGTAGACACATGGGCATCCGCAGCCCATTGAGTCAGTTAAGATAGTGCCCCTATTACCAGACCTCCCCAAATTATGCTTTGGAGGGGGAATTTATTACAACCTGCTGCACCATTTGCAATCAAGGAAATTGGACTAGGGTGACCAAATGTCCCTGAATATCTGGGACAGTGCCGCAATGGGTCCCGACCAGCCTCAGAGTAGGACAATTTAATATCCTGGATTGAGAGTTCTGACAGAAGCAGGTCTCAGACAATCATCTTATGATTGACTCAGTCCCTGCTCCACACGGGGATCAAAGATCTGCCTGCACCAGGTAAGAAAAGAAAACCCACACTCAGTGTGACAGTGTGTGTGTATGTGTGAGTGACAGACTGTGTGTATCTGTGCATGTGTGAGTGACAGACTGTGTGTATCTGTGTATGTGTGAGTGACAGACTGTGTGTATCTGTGCATGTGTGAGTGACAGACTGTGTGTATCTGTGTATGTGTGAGTGACAGACTGTGTGTATCTGTGCATGTGTGAGTGACAGACTGTGTGTATCTGTGTATGTGTGAGTGACAGACTGTGTGTATCTGTGTATGTGTGAGTGACAGACTGTGTGTATCTGTGCATGTGTGAGTGACAGACTATGTGTGTGTGAATGAGTGTGTTAAAGACTGCAAGTCTGTGTAATAGAAAGGAACAAAGGGGTTACATGCTCTGACATGGCCTATCTGCTAATTCCTTCACTGTATTAACCTCTACCACTTCTACTGGAAGACTATTCCATACATCCACTACCCTCTCAGTAATGTAATACTTTCATTAGTCCCTGGCCTTATCTTATATCTAGGATAGCCTTATACCTATCCCATGCATGCTTAAACTCCTTCACTGTATTGACCTCTACCACTTCTACTGGAAGACTATTCCATGCATCCACTACCCTCTCAGTAAAGTAATACTTTCATTAGCCCCTGGCCTTATCTTATATCTAGGATAGCCTTATACCTATCCCACGCATGCTTAAACTCCTTCACTGTATTAACCTCTACCACTTCTACTGGAAGACTATTCCATACATCCACTACCCTCTCAGTAATGTAATACTTTCATTAGTCCCTGGCCTTATCTTATATCTAGGATAGCCTTATACCTATCCCACGCATGCTTAAACTCCTTCACTGTATTAACCTCTACCACTTCTACTGGAAGACTATTCCATGCATCCACTACAATCTCAGTAATGTAATACTTTCATTAGTCCCAGGCCTTATCTTATATCTAGGATAGCTTTATACCTATCCCACGCATGCATAAACTCCTTCACTGTATTAACCTCTACCACTTCTACTGGAAGACTATTCCATGCATCCACTACCCTCTCAGTAATGTAATACTTTTATTAGTCCCTGGCCTTATCTAATATCTAGGATAGCCTTGTGTCCATCCCACACATGCTTAAACTCCTTCACTGTATTAACCTCTACCACTTCTACTGGAAGACTATTCCATACATCCACTACCCTCTCAGTAATGTAATACTTTCATTAGTCCCTGGCCTTATCTTATATCTAGGATAGCCTTATATCTATCCCATACATGCTTAAACTCCTTCACTGTATTAACCTCTACCACTTCTACTGGAAGACTATTCCATGCATCCACTACTTTCTCAGTAATGTAATACTTTCATTAGTCCCTGGCCTTATCTTATATCTAGGATAGCCTTATACCTATCCCACGCATGCTTAAACTCCATTACTGTATTAACCTCTACCACTTCTACTGGAAGACTATTCCATACATCCACTACCCTCTCAGTAATGTAATACTTTCATTAGTCCCTGGCCTTATCTTATATCTAGGATAGCCTTATACCTATCCCATGCATGCTTAAACTCCTTCACTGTATTAACCTCTACCACTTCTACTGGAAGACTATTCTATACATCCACTACCCTCTCAGTAATGTAATACTTTCATTAGTCCCTGACCTTATCTTATATCTAGGATAGCCTTATACCTATCCCATGCATGCTTAAACTCCTTCACTGTATTAACCTCTACCACTTCTACTGGAAGACTATTCCATACATCCACTACCCTCCCAGTGATGTAATACTTTCATTAGTCCCTGGCCTTATCTTATATCTAGGATAGCCTTATACCTATCCCATGCATGCTTAAACTCCTTCACTGTATTGACCTCTACCACTTCTACTGGAAGACTATTCCATGCATCCAGTACCCTCTCAGTAAAGTAATACTTTCATTAGTCCCTGGCCTTATCTTATATCTAGGATAGCCTTATACCTATCCCATGCATGCTTAAACTCCTTCACTGTATTAACCTCTACCACTTCTACTGGAAGACTATTCCATACATCCACTACCCTCTCAGTAATGTAATACTTTCATTAGTCCCTGACCTTATCTTATATCTAGGATAGCCTTATACCTATCCCACGCATGCTTAAACTCCTTCACTGTATTAACCTCTACCACTTCTACTGGAAGACTATTCCATACATCCACTACCCTCTCAGTAATGTAATACTTTCATTAGTCCCTGGCCTTATCTTATATCTAGGATAGCCTTATACCTATCCCACGCATGCTTAAACTCCTTCACTGTATTAACCTCTACCACTTCTACTGGAAGACTATTCCATGCATCCACTACACTCTCAGTAATGTAATACTTTCATTAGTCCCAGGCCTTATCTTATATCTAGGATAGCTTTATACCTATCCCATGCATGCTTAAACTCCTTCACTGTATTAACTTCTACCACTTCTACTGGAAGACTATTCCATGCATCCACTACCCTCTCAGTAATGTAATACTTTTAATAGTCCCTGGCCTTATCTTATATCTAGGATAGCCTTGTGTCCATCCCACACATGCTTAAACTCCATCACTGTATTAACCTCTACCACTTCTACTGGAAGACTATTCCATACATCCACTACCCTTCCAGTAAAGTAATACTTTCTTTAGTCCCTGGCCTTATCTTATATCTAGGATAGCCTTATACCTATCCCACGCATGCTTAAACTCCTTCACTGTATTAACCTCTACCACTTCTACTGGAAGACTATTCCATACACCCACTACCCTCTCAGTAAAGTAATACTATCATTAGTCCCTGACCTTATCTTATATCTAGGATAGCCTTATACCTATCCAATGCATGCTTAAACTCCTTCACTGTATTAACCTCTACCACTTCTAGTGGAAGACTATTCCATACATCCACTACCCTCTCAGTAATGTAATACTTTCATTAGTCCCTGGCCTTATCTTATATCTAGGATAGCCTTATACCTATCCCATGCATGCTTAAACTCCCTCACTGTATTAACCTCTACCACTTCTAGTGGAAGACTATTCCATACATCCACTACCCTCTCAGTAATTTAATACTTTCATTAGTCCCTGGCCTTATCTTATATCTAGGATAGCCTTATACCTATCCCATACATGCATAAACTCCTTCACTGTATTAACCTCTACCACTTCTACTGGAAGACTATTCCATGCATCCACTACTCTCTCAGTAATGTAATACTTTCATTAGTCCCTGGCCTTATCTTATATCTAGGATAGCCTTATACCTATCCCACGCATGCTTAAACTCCTTCACTGTATTAACCTCTACCACTTCTACTGGAAGACTATTCCATACATCCACTACCCTCTCAGTAATGTAATACTTTCATTAGTCCCTGGCCTTATCTTATATCTAGGATAGCCTTATACCTATCCCATGCATGCTTAAACTCCTTCACTGTATTAACCTCTACCACTTCTACTGGAAGACTATTCTATACATCCACTACCCTCTCAGTAATGTAATACTTTCATTAGTCCCTGACCTTATCTTATATCTAGGATAGCCTTATACCTATCCCATGCATGCTTAAACTCCTTCACTGTATTAACCTCTACCACTTCTACTGGAAGACTATTCCATACATCCACTACCCTCCCAGTGATGTAATACTTTCATTAGTCCCTGGCCTTATCTTATATCTAGGATAGCCTTATACCTATCCCATGCATGCTTAAACTCCTTCACTGTATTGACCTCTACCACTTCTACTGGAAGACTATTCCATGCATCCAGTACCCTCTCAGTAAAGTAATACTTTCATTAGTCCCTGGCCTTATCTTATATCTAGGATAGCCTTATACCTATCCCATGCATGCTTAAACTCCTTCACTGTATTAACCTCTACCACTTCTACTGGAAGACTATTCCATACATCCACTACCCTCTCAGTAATGTAATACTTTCATTAGTCCCTGACCTTATCTTATATCTAGGATAGCCTTATACCTATCCCACGCATGCTTAAACTCCTTCACTGTATTAACCTCTACCACTTCTACTGGAAGACTATTCCATACATCCACTACCCTCTCAGTAATGTAATACTTTCATTAGTCCCTGGCCTTATCTTATATCTAGGATAGCCTTATACCTATCCCACGCATGCTTAAACTCCTTCACTGTATTAACCTCTACCACTTCTACTGGAAGACTATTCCATGCATCCACTACACTCTCAGTAATGTAATACTTTCATTAGTCCCAGGCCTTATCTTATATCTAGGATAGCTTTATACCTATCCCATGCATGCTTAAACTCCTTCACTGTATTAACCTCTACCACTTCTACTGGAAGACTATTCCATGCATCCACTACCCTCTCAGTAATGTAATACTTTTAATAGTCCCTGGCCTTATCTTATATCTAGGATAGCCTTGTGTCCATCCCACACATGCTTAAACTCCATCACTGTATTAACCTCTACCACTTCTACTGGAAGACTATTCCATACATCCACTACCCTTCCAGTAAAGTAATACTTTCTTTAGTCCCTGGCCTTATCTTATATCTAGGATAGCCTTATACCTATCCCACGCATGCTTAAACTCCTTCACTGTATTAACCTCTACCACTTCTACTGGAAGACTATTCCATACACCCACTACCCTCTCAGTAAAGTAATACTATCATTAGTCCCTGACCTTATCTTATATCTAGGATAGCCTTATACCTATCCAATGCATGCTTAAACTCCTTCACTGTATTAACCTCTACCACTTCTAGTGGAAGACTATTCCATACATCCACTACCCTCTCAGTAATGTAATACTTTCATTAGTCCCTGGCCTTATCTTATATCTAGGATAGCCTTATACCTATCCCATGCATGCTTAAACTCCCTCACTGTATTAACCTCTACCACTTCTAGTGGAAGACTATTCCATACATCCACTACCCTCTCAGTAATTTAATACTTTCATTAGTCCCTGGCCTTATCTTATATCTAGGATAGCCTTATACCTATCCCATACATGCATAAACTCCTTCACTGTATTAACCTCTACCACTTCTACTGGAAGACTATTCCATGCATCCACTACTCTCTCAGTAATGTAATACTTTCATTAGTCCCTGGCATTATCTTATATCTAGGATAGCCTTATACCTATCCCATGCATGCTTAAACTCCTTCACTGTATTAACCTCAACCACTTCTACTGGAAGACTATTCTATACATCCACTACCCTCTCAGTAATGTAATACTTTCATTAGTTCCTGACCTTATCTTATATCTAGGATAGCCTTATACCTATCCCATGCATGCTTAAACTCCTTCACTGTATTAACCTCTACCACTTCTACTGGAAGACTATTCCATACATCCACTACCCTCTCAGTAATGTAATACTTTCATTAGTCCCTGGCCTTATCTTATATCTAGGATAGCCTTATACCTATCCCATGCATACTTAAACTCCTTCACTGTATTAACCTCTACCACTTCTACTGGAAGACTATTCCATGCATCCACTACCCTCTCAGTAATGTAATACTTTCATTAGTCACTGGCCTTATCTTATATATAGGATAGCCTTATACCTATCCCATGCATGCTTAAACTCCTTCACTGTATTAACCTCTACCACTTCTACTAGAAGACTATTCCATGCACCCACTACCCTCTCAGTAGGGTAATACTGTCATTAGTCCCTGTCCTTATCTTATATCTAGGATAGCCTTATACCTATCCCATGCATGCTTAAACTCCTTCACTGTATTAACCTCTACCACTTCTACTGGAAGACTATTCCATACATCCACTACCCTCTCAGTAATGTAATACTTTCATTAGTCCCTGGCCTTATCTTATATCTAGGATAGCCTTATACCTATCCCATGCATACTTAAACTCCTTCACTGTATTAACCTCTACCACTTCTACTGGAAGACTATTCCATGCATCCACTACCCTCTCAGTAATGTAATACTTTCATTAGTCCCTGGCCTTATCTTATATATAGGATAGCCTTATACCTATCCCATGCATGCTTAAACTCCTTCACTGTATTAACCTCTACCACTTCTACTGGAAGACTATTCCATGCACCCACTACCCTCTCAGTAGTGTAATACTGTCATTAGTCCCTGTCCTTATCTTATATCTAGGATAGCCTTATACCTATCCCATGCATTCTTAAACTCCTTCACTGTATTAACCTCTACCACTTCTACTGGAAGACTATTCCATACATCCACTACCCTCTCAGTAATGTAATACTTTCATTAGTCCCTGGCCTTATCTTATATCTAGGATAGCCTTATACCTATCCCATGCATACTTAAACTCCTTCACTGTATTAACCTCTACCACTTCTACTGGAAGACTATTCCATGCATCCACTACCCTCTCAGTAATGTAATACTTTCATTAGTCCCTGGCCTTATCTTATATATAGGATAGCCTTATACCTATCCCATGCATGCTTAAACTCCTTCACTGTATTAACCTCTACCACTTCTACTGGAAGACTATTCCATGCACCCACTACCCTCTCAGTAGTGTAATACTGTCATTAGTCCCTGACCTTATCTTATATCTAGGATAGCCTTATACCTATCCCATGCATACTTAAACTCCTTCACTGTATTAACCTCTACCACTTCTACTGGAAGACTATTCCATGCATCCACTACCCTCTCAGTAATGTAATAATTTCATTAGTCCCTGGCCTTATCTTATATATAGGATAGCCTTATACCTATCCCATGCATGCTTAAACTCCTTCACTGTATTAACCTCTACCACTTCTACTGGAAGACTATTCCATACATCCACTACCCTTCCAGTAAAGTAATACTTTCTTTAGTCCCTGGCCTTATCTTATATCTAGGATAGCCTTATACCTATCCCACGCATGCTTAAACTCCTTCACTGTATTAACCTCTACCACTTCTACTGGAAGACTATTCCATACACCCACTACCCTCTCAGTAAAGTAATACTATCATTAGTCCCTGACCTTATCTTATATCTAGGATAGCCTTATACCTATCCAATGCATGCTTAAACTCCTTCACTGTATTAACCTCTACCACTTCTAGTGGAAGACTATTCCATACATCCACTACCCTCTCAGTAATGTAATACTTTCATTAGTCCCTGGCCTTATCTTATATCTAGGATAGCCTTATACCTATCCCATGCATGCTTAAACTCCCTCACTGTATTAACCTCTACCACTTCTAGTGGAAGACTATTCCATACATCCACTACCCTCTCAGTAATGTAATACTTTCATTAGTCCCTGGCCTTATCTTATATCTAGGATAGCCTTATACCTATCCCATATATGCATAAACTCCTTCACTGTATTAACCTCTACCACTTCTACTGGAAGACTATTCCATGCATCCACTACTCTCTCAGTAATGTAATACTTTCATTAGTCCCTGGCATTATCTTATATCTAGGATAGCCTTATACCTATCCCATGCATGCTTAAACTCCTTCACTGTATTAACCTCAACCACTTCTACTGGAAGACTATTCTATACATCCACTACCCTCTCAGTAGGGTAATACTGTCATTAGTCCCTGTCCTTATCTTATATCTAGGATAGCCTTATACCTATCCCATGCATGCTTAAACTCCTTCACTGTATTAACCTCTACCACTTCTACTGGAAGACTATTCCATACATCCACTACCCTCTCAGTAATGTAATACTTTCATTAGTCCCTGGCCTTATCTTATATCTAGGATAGCCTTATACCTATCCCATGCATACTTAAACTCCTTCACTGTATTAACCTCTACCACTTCTACTGGAAGACTATTCCACGCATCCACTACCCTCTCAGTAATGTAATACTTTCATTAGTCCCTGGCCTTATCTTATATATAGGATAGCCTTATACCTATCCCATGCATGCTTAAACTCCTTCACTGTATTAACCTCTACCACTTCTACTGGAAGACTATTCCATGCACCCACTACCCTCTCAGTAGTGTAATACTGTCATTAGTCCCTGACCTTATCTTATATCTAGGATAGCCTTATACCTATCCCATGCATACTTAAACTCCTTCACTGTATTAACCTCTACCACTTCTACTGGAAGACTATTCCATGCATCCACTACCCTCTCAGTAATGTAATACTTTCATTAGTCCCTGGCCTTATCTTATATATAGGATAGCCTTATACCTATCCCATGCATGCTTAAACTCCTTCACTGTATTAACCTCTACCACTTCCACTGGAAGACTATTCCAGGCATCCTCTACCCTCTCAGTAAAGTAATACTTTCATTAGTCCCTGGCCTTATCTTATATCTAGGATAGCCTTATACCTATCCCATGCATGCTTAAACTCCTTCACTGTATTAACCTCTACCACTTCTACTGGAAGACTATTCCATGCATCCACTACCCTCTCAGTAATGTAATACTTTCATTAGTCCCTGGCCTTATCTTATATATAGGATAGCCTTATACCTATCCCATGCATGCTTAAACTCCTTCACTGTATTAACCTCTACCACTTCTACTGGAAGACTATTCCATACATCCACTACCCTCTCAGTAAAGTAATACTTTCATTAGTCCCTGTCCTTATCTTATATCTAGGATAGCCTTATACCTATCCCACGCATGCTTAAACTCCTTTACTGTATTAACCTCTACCACTTCTACTGGAAGACTATTCCATGCACCCACTACCCTCTCAGTAATGTAATACTTTCATTAGTCCCTGACCTTATCTTATATCTAGGATAGCCTTATACCTATCCCACACATGCTTAAACTCCTTCACTGTATTAATCGCTACCACTTCTACTGGAAGACTATTCCATGCATCCACAACCTTCTCAGTAAAGTAATACTTTCATTATTCCCTGGCCTTATCTTATATCTAGGATAGCCTTATACCTATCCCATGCATGCTTAAACTCCTTCACTGTATTAACCTCTACCACTTCTACTGGAAGACTATTCCATACATCCACTACCCTCTCAGTAATGTAATACTTTCATTAGTCCCTGGCCTTATCTTATATCTAGGATAGCCTTATACCTATCCCACGCATGCTTAAACTCCTTCACTGTATTAACCTCTACCACTTCTACTGGAAGACTATTCCATGCATCCACTACCCTCTCAGTAATGTAATACTTTCATTAGTCCCTGACCTTATCTTATATCTAGGATATCCTTATACCTATCCCATGCATGCTTAAACTGCATCACTGTATTAACCTCTACCACTTCTACTGGCAGACTATTCCATACATCCACTACCCTCTCAGTAATGTAATACTTTCATTAGTCCCTGACCTTATCTTATATCTAGGATAGCCTTATACCTATCCCATGCATGCTTAAACTCCTTCACTGTATTAACCTCTATCACTTCTACTGGAAGACTATTCCATGCATCCACTACCCTCTCAGTAATGTAATACTTTCATTAGTCCCTTGTCTTATCTTATATCTAGGATAGCCTTATACCTATCCCACGCATGCTTAAACTACTTCACTGTATTAACCTGTACCACTTCTACTGGAAGACTATTCCATACATCCACTACCCTCTCAGTAATGTAATACTTTCATTAGTCCCTGGCCTTATCTTATATCTAGGATAGCCTTATACCTATCCCATGCATGCTTAAACTCCTTCACTGTATTAACCTCTACCACTTCTACTGGAAGGCTATTCCATGCATCCACTACCCTCTCAGTAATGTAATACTTTCATTAGTCCCTGACCTTATCTTATATCTAGGATAGCCATATACCTATCCCATGCATGCTTAAACTCCTTCACTGTATTAACCTCTACCACTTCTACTGGAAGACTATTCAATGTATCCACTACCCTCTCAGTAAAGTAATACTTTCATTAGTCCCTGGCCTTATCTTATATCTAGGATAGCCTTATACCTATCCCATGCATGCTTAAACTCCTTCACTGTATTAACCTCTACCACTTCTACTGGAAGACTATTCCATACATCCACTACCCTCTCAGTAATGTAATACTTTCATTAGTCCCTGGCCTTATCTTATATCTAGGATAGCCTTATACCTATCGCACGCATGCTTAAACTCCTTCACTGTATTAACCTCTACCACTTCTACTGGAAGACTATTCCATGCATCCACTACCCTCTCAGTAATGTAATACTTTCATTAGTCCCTGACCTTATCTTATATCTAGGATATCCTTATACCTATCCCATGCATGCTTAAACTGCATCACTGTATTAACCTCTACCACTTCTACTGGCAGACTATTCCATACATCCACTACCCTCTCAGTAATGTAATACTTTCATTAGTCCCTGACCTTATCTTATATCTAGGATAGCCTTATACCTATCCCATGCATGCTTAAACTCCTTCACTGTATTAACCTCTATCACTTCTACTGGAAGACTATTCCATGCATCCACTACCCTCTCAGTAAAGTAATACTTTCATTAGTCCCTTGTCTTATCTTATATCTAGGATAGCATTATACCTATCCCACGCATGCTTAAACTACTTCACTGTATTAACCTGTACCACTTCTACTGGAAGACTATTCCATACATCCACTACCCTCTCAGTAATGTAATACTTTCATTAGTCCCTGGCCTTATCTTATATCTAGGATAGCATTATACATATCCCATGCATGCTTAAACTCCTTCACTGTATTAACCTCTACCACTTCTACTGGAAGGCTATTCCTTGCATCCACTACCCTCTCAGTAATGTAATACTTTCATTAGTCCTTGACCTTATCTTATATCTAGGATAGCCTTATACCTATCCCATGCATGCTTAAACTCCTTCACTGTATTAACCTCTACCACTTCTACTGGAAGACTATTCCATGTATCCACTACCCTCTCAGTAAAGTAATACTTTCATTAGTCCCTGCCCTTATCTTATATCTAGGATAGCCTTATACCTATCCCGCGCATGCTTAATCTCCTTCACTGTATTAACCTCTACCACTTCTACTGGAAGACTATTCCATGTATCCACTACCCTCTCAGTAATGTAATACTTTCATTAGTCCCTGGCCTTATCTTATATCTAGGATAGCCTTATACCTATCCCATGCATGCTTAAACTCCTTCACTGTATTAACCTCTACCACTTCTACTGGAAGACTATTCCATACATCCACTACCCTCTCAGTAATGTAATACTTTCATTAGTCCCTGGCCTTATCTTATATCTAGGATAGCCTTATACCTATCGCACGCATGCTTAAACTCCTTCACTGTATTAACCTCTACCACTTCTACTGGAAGACTATTCCATGCATCCACTACCCTCTCAGTAATGTAATACTTTCATTAGTCCCTGACCTTATCTTATATCTAGGATAGCCTTATACCTATCCCATGCATGCTTAAACTCCTTCACTGTATTAACCTCTATCACTTCTACTGGAAGACTATTCCATGCATCCACTACCCTCTCAGTAAAGTAATACTTTCATTAGTCCCTTGTCTTATCTTATATCTAGGATAGCCTTATACCTATCCCACGCATGCTTAAACTACTTTACTGTATTAACCTGTACCACTTCTACTGGAAGACTATTCCATACATCCACTACCCTCTCAGTAATGTAATACTTTCATTAGTCCCTGGCCTTATCTTATATCTAGGATAGCCTTATACCTATCCCATGCATGCTTAAACTCCTTCACTGTATTAACCTCTACCACTTCTACTGGAAGGCTATTCCATGCATCCACTACCCTCTCAGTAATGTAATGCTTTCATTAGTCCCTGACCTTATCTTATATCTAGGATAGCCTTATACCTATCCCATGCATGCTTAAACTCCTTCACTGTATTAACCTCTACCACTTCTACTGGAAGACTATTCCATGTATCCACTACCCTCTCAGTAAAGTAATACTTTCATTAGTCCCTGCCCTTATCTTATATCTAGGATAGCCTTATACCTATCCCATGCATGCTTAAACTCCTTCACTGTATTAACCTCTACCACTTCTACTGGAAGACTATTCCATACATCCACGACCCTCTCAGTAATGTAATACTTTCATTAGTCCTTGGCCTTATCTTATATCTAGGATAGCCTTATACCTATCCCATGCATGCTTAAACTCCTTCACTGTATTAACCTCTACCACTTCTACTGGAAGACTATTCCATACATCCACTACCCTCTCAGTAATATAATACTTTCATTAGTTCCTGGTCTTATCTTATATCTAGGATAGCCTTATACCTATCCCATGCTTGCTTAAACTCCTTCACTGTATTAACCTCTACCACTTCTACTGGAAGACTATTCCATGTATCCACTACCCTCTCAGTAAAGTAATACTTTCATTAGTCCCTGCCCTTATCTTATATCTAGGATAGCCTTATACCTATCCCACGCATGCTTAAACTCCCTCACTGTATTAACCTCTACCACTTCTACTGGAAGACTATTCCATACATCCACTACCCTCTCAGTAATGTAATACTTTCATTAGTCTCTGGCCTTATCTTATATCTAGGATAGCCTTATACCTATCCCATGCATGCTTAAACTCCTTCACTGTATTAACCTCTACCACTTCTACTGGTAGACTATTCCATACATCCACTACCCTCTCAGTAATGTAATACTTTCATTACTCCCTGGCCTTATCTTATATCTAGGATAGCCTTATACCTATCCCACGCATGCTTAAACTCCTTCACTGTATTAACCTCTACCACTTCTACTGGAAGACTATTCTATACATCCACTACCCTCTCAGTAATGTAATACTTTCATTAGTCCCTGGCCTTATCTTATATCTAGGATAGCCTTATACCTATCCCATGCATGCTGAAAGGCCTTCACTGTATTAACCTCTACCACTTCTACTGGAAGACTATTCCATACATCCACTACCCTCTCAGTAATGTAATACTTTCATTAGTCCCTGGCCTTATCTTATATCTAGGATAGCCTTATACCTATCCCATGCATGCTTAAACTCCTTCACTGTATTAACCTTTACCACTTCTACTCGAAGACTATTCCATACATCCACTACCCTCTCAGTAATGTAATACTTTCATTAGTCCCTGGCCTTATCTTATATCTAGGATAGCCTTATACCTATCCCATGCATGCTTAAACTCCTTCACTGTATTAACCTCTACCACTTCTACTGGAAGACTATTCCATGCATCCACTACCCTCTCAGTAATGTAATACTTTCATTAGTCCCTGGCCTTATCTTATATCTAGGATAGCCTTATACCTATCCCATGCATGCTTAAACTCCTTCACTGTATCAACCTCTACCACTTCTACTGGAAGACTATTCCATACATCCACTACCCTCTCAGTAAAGTAATACTTTCATTAGTCCCTGGCCTTATCTTATATCTAGGATAGCCTTATACCTATCCCATGCATGCTTAAACTCCTTCACTGTATTAACCTCTACCACTTCTACTGGAAGACTATTCCATGCATCCACTACCCTCTCAGTAATGTAATACTTTCATTAGTCCCTGGCCTTATCTTATATCTAGGATAGCCTTATACCTATCCCATGCATGCTTAAACTCCTTCACTGTATTAACCTCTACCACTTCTACTGGAAGACTATTCCATACATCCACTACCCTCTCAGTAATGTAATACTATCATTAGTCCCTGGCCTTATCTTATATCTAGGATAACCTTATACCTATCCCACGCATGCTTAAACTCCTTCACTGTATTAACCTCTACCACTTCTACTGGAAGACTATTACATACATCCACTACACTCTCAGTAATGTAATACTTTCATTAGTCCCTGGCCTTATCTTATATCTAGGATAGCCTTATACCTATCCCATGCATGCGTAATCTCCTTCACTGTATTAACCTCTACCACTTCTACTGGAAGACTATTCCATGCATCCACTACCCTCTCAGTAATGTAATACTTTCATTAGTCCCTGACCTTATCTTATATCTAGGATAGCCTTATACCTATCCCATGCATGCTTAAACGCCTTCACTGTATTAACCTCTACCACTTCTACTGGTAGACTATTCCATACACCCACTACCCTCTCAGTAAAGTAATACTTTCATTAGTCCCTGGCCTTATCTTATATCTAGGATAGCCTTATATCTATCCCATGCATGCTTAAACTCCTTCACTGTATTAACCTCTACCACTTCTACTGGAAGACTATTCCATGCACCCACTACCCTCTCAGTAATGTAATACTTTCATTAGTCCCTGACCTTATCTTATATCTAGGATAGCCTTATACCTATCCCACGCATGCTTAAACTCCTTCACTGTATTAACCTCTACCACTTCTACTGGAAGACTATTCCATACATCCACTACCCTCTCAGTAAAGTAATACTTTCATTAGTCCCTGACCTTATCTTATATCTAGGATAGCCTTATACCTATCCCACGCATGCTTAAACTCCTTCACTGTATTAACCTCTACCACTTCTACTGGAAGACTATTCCATGCATCCACTACCCTCTCAGTAATGTAATATTACATTTCCAGCCTTTTTAAAAAGCTTGAGATGGACCCCGATTATATGTATATAACTAGTTGCATTTATACTTATATGAACTTTTTAATATTACATGTAGAGATGGGCAAAACTAAAATTTTCGTTTCATTTTACTTCATCCAAAACGAATTTCGTCCATTGCTGTATTCGTTTCAGACGAAATTCGTTCATTATTTTCGTTTCATTATATTCATTCGTACGAATGGAAAATAATTCACCTATTTCATTCGAATTTCATCCCTTACCTTATGCTATTGAGCTGTTGAAATTCGTCCCTTCATCCGAATTCCCCAACCTTATACTATGTATTGAATGAACATAGGTGTAATGTTCATTCATACGAATTGAATGGTGAAATGAATGCCGCAACGGACGAAAATGGCCTCACTTCAACAGTATAAGGTTGGAGAATTCGATTGAAAGAGTCGAAATTTTCTAATTTCATCCCTTACCTATGCTATTGAGCAGCTGAAATTTGGCTCTAAGTGGTTGGGAAATTCGGATATAGAAGCTTATGGCCATCATTTCGGTGAAATCAAACAAGCAGAAACATAGAAAGTAGAATTTTAGTGGTGTATATGTAAACCCAAAAGTGTGATTAAAATAATATTAATAAAAGCGTATACATTTTTTTTGATATGTTGCATATTAAATTTTGTCCTTTCCCTTTCTTTCATTCTCTGTATTTCACACTAGTAGTATGTCTGAAAGCTGTAGAATTTGTCCATTAATTCAATAGGGCTTTTAGGCTGTTGTGTTTAATGCTAATAGCTTTGCAATACTAAAACTAAAGTCGAAAATTATACGAATTTGAGTCGAAATTGAGTCTGTTGGGTCTATTGACTAAAATTCAATTTTATTCGAAATGTGTCAGAATAATGCCGAATTGCCGACGGATTCCACTGATCAAAGTCATAAGTCATTATTCATCAGTTTTCTTCTGCATAGCATAATGTTATGCAGAATAAAAACTACCGTATTTGCTCGATTATAAGACGAGGTTTTTTTCAGAGCAAATGCTCTGAAAAATCCCCCTCGTCTTATAATCGAGGTCTTATAATCTGACCTCAAATTGAGGTCAGATTATAAGACATGGATCCAGGTCCCCAGCAGAGCTGCAGGGGACCTGGATCCCCCTCTCTAGCAGCAGGGGATGTCTGCGCAACGAGCGCAGACTCCCCTGCTTCCGCCCGGCACGACCGCCGGGGCTTCTGTGAAGAAGCCGGGTACTTCCGCTTTCGTCACAGAAGTCCCGGCGAGCATGCCGGGCGGCAGCAGGGAGGGTCTGCGCTCATCGCGCAGACTTCCTCTGCTGCCCCACTAGGCACCAGGGACAATCGGGCAGCTGGGGGATGTCTGCACTATACGTGCAGATATCCTCCATGCTGCCCGACACGGCAGACTATTATGACGGACAGCTGTCCGTCATAATAGACTGCCGTGTCGGGCAGCATGGAGGATGTATGCACGTATCGTGCAGACATCCCCCGGCTGCCCCCACTAGCCAACAGGGATTGAAGTACAGGTAAGGGGGGGGGGGGGGGCAGAGAGACAGGGGGAGGGAGGGGGGCAGAGAGACAGGGGGGACAGAGCAGGAAGGGGGGGAGAGACAGAGGAAGGGGGGCAGAGAGAAACATGTTGGGGGAAGAGAGGGGGGAGTGGGGAGTGAGACAAAGCTGGGGGCAAGGGAAAGAGAGAGGCAGAGAGGCAGGTAAAAAAGCAATTTACATGTGAATATATACAAGTTTAACTTTTTTCCTATAGGGTAGTCTTATATTCAGGCTTTTAGTATTTTTCCTAAAGGAATATCCAAAGTTTGGGGGGTCGTCTTATAATCAGGGTCGTCTTATAATCGAGCAAATACGGTAATCTGATATGAATACTGAATGTCTGATGTGATTACTATGTTCTGTGGAATTCGTCAATTGGGATGAATTCAAAACTTTTCTACTCTATTTCACCTCTATTTCGGTTTATGTGATAGAAACATAGAATGTGTCGGCAGATAAGAACCATTCGGTCCATCTAGTCTGCCCAAATGCCTAACTTAAGCTGAAATTGAGACGAAATTCGAAATCGACATATCAGAATGGCTGTTAGAATCTGAATGAACGAATGGACTAATGATTTTTGTTCATTTAGCATTCAATCCTTCAGATTTCGTTAGTTTATCATTTTCGTTGTTCGGTGTTCATCCAAAAATGAATGCACATGTCTAATTACATGTAACTATTTTCATATGTAATAAAAATGTTATTAAAAAATTGTTCATTTCTTATTTTTATTACGTTACCTGCACTCACATTTCACCGAAAGGCTTAACACAGCACTATACAGTACCCACAGCACTTGGCTTGTACTCACATGATTTGGCATGTCAGAGTGTCAATTTACCCACCAGAACATAGCACAGTGTCACTTTGTCCCACTGAACTGCCCCTGCAGAACATGCTACGGTGTCACTTTTCCCATAGTACATGTTATTTTGCCCTTCATTTGCCAGCAGTTTTTGCCCTTCATTTGCCAGTATTATTGTTCCCTTCATTTGCCAGTATTATTTTTCCCTTCAATTGCCAGTATTATTTTTCCCTTCAATTGCCAGTGTTATTTTGCCCTTCATTTGCCAGTGTTATTTTGCCCTTCATTTGCCAGTTTTAATTTGCCAGTGTTATTTTGCACAATAATATGTCACACTCCTTCCCCAATACTCAAACCTTTGGATGCTCCGTGTCCCTGCCGCCTCCTCCGTGCTTCAAGCTTCCATCCTGCACGGAGGAGGGTAATTCAGTAGCCGCATATGACTAGCTGTCAAATGCTGAAGAAAAAAAAAAAAAGCTGATGATTTGAACAAAGCTCACACAGCCGTGCGTACATATAAAATGCATGTATTTATTCCCCAGGGGTGTCTTTTTTTTGTTTTTGTAATACCAAAGGGTCTACTCAATAAAGAAAAAGACGGGAATTTCAAACTTTAGTATATAGTACCCGTGTTGGAAAGATTTTCAAAAACAGCTGAATGGGAGATTTTTTCCAACTTCAGCTACTTTGGCCATACGTTTGAAATTCCCATCTCAGTTCTCTGCAATCAAATCTTTAATTTGAAAATAAGAAAATATGGGCAACTCCTGGGATCCATTCAGAAAGTAACTGATGTGCTCAGTGACGTCACAAACATGTACTGCCCTCTTAACCAACGCTATAATATAACAGACAAAAACAACCAAAATACAGTGTGGTAGTGATCATCTTTTTTGCATTGAATGTTTCCTCTTGCACCATAAACCAAAATAGGGGGGGAAACTACAGCAGAAAACTTTGAAAAAAATTTCTACCTCCCCCCACAAACATTATACAGGATAGATACTACCAGATGCATCAAACTTTTTACACAACATCATAACAAGAAATCATGGTACAAGAAGTTATCTAGTGTTTGCCACAAATTAAGTCATTTAATGTTTTGTTCATTTACATTTTAATTTTTAATTTCTTATTGAAAAATAATAGTTTTCTTGAAGCTGCTCCAAGCCCCCCCCCCCCCCCCCCCCCCCCTCCTAATTCTCAAAAACTGTCCATCAATTTCAGGGAATAATTCATTGACAAGAAAAGTAAATAAAGAAAAGGTCTGAGAAAATGAAAAGGTCTGAGAATATCAATCACCCAAAGGAAAGATGGATTGATTTAGGACCAGAATCAAAGTATGTATGACGAGAAATAGTGTTACAAACAGCAGAAGAGAGGGAGTAGTGGCCAGGAAAAGGGGTGGAAGGGAGGATCACAGCTGTATGGCACAGAGGAATTTTGGATTATTTTCTAGATAAAGTATTAATATCTAGTATCTTCAATATTGCAGTCATTATTGGAGAACTAATGGACGTTTCAAATGTTTTTAGGACTAATTATTACTTCTATGGTTTGATTCAACAAAATTAAAAACAATCTTTAAAACAAATCTCCATCAAGAGGCCGAAAAGGTGGAGGGTGGGGAGAAAATTTCCAAGCAACATCCCAATTGCGGGAAGAGCAGATAGTCTCAGAGTTTGGAGTAGCCTTACATTAATCAGGTGTCATGCCATAGGCTGTGTGCAGGCTCACCCCTGATAGAGCTATACAGAGCAAAGATTCTAAACATGTCTGCCTCCTGATAGAACTATACAGAGCAAATATTCTAAACAACATGTCCACCGCCTGATAGAGCTATACAGCAAAGATTCTACACAACATGTCTGCCTCCTGATAGAACTATACAGAGCAAATATTCTAAACAACATGTCCACCGCCTGATAGAGCTATACAGAGCAAAGATTCTAAATAACATGTCCTCCCCCTGATAGAGCTATACAGAGCAAAGATTCTAAATAACATGTCCTCCCCCTGATAAAGCTATACAGAGAAAAGATTCTTAATAACATGTCCTCCCCCTGATAGAGCTATACAGAGCAAAGATTCTAAACAGCATGTACACCCCTGATAGAGCTATACAGAGCAAAGATTCTAATCAACATGTCCACCGCCTGATTGAGCTATACAGAGCAAATATTCTAAATAACATGTCCTCCCCCTGATAGAGCTATACAGAGCAAAGATTCTAAACAACATGTCTGCCCCTGATAGAGCTATACAGAGAAAAGATTCTAAACAACATGTCCTCCCCCTGATAGAGCTATACAGAGCAAATATTCTAAACAACATGTCCACTGCCTGATAGAGCTATACAGAGCAAAGATTCTAAATAACATGTCCTCCCCCTGATAGAGCTATACAGAGAAAAGATTCTTAATAACATGTCCTCCCCCTGATAGAGCTATACAGAGCAAAGATTCTAAACAGCATGTACACCCCTGATAGAGCTATACAGAGCAAAGATTCTAAACAACATGTCCACCGCCTGATTGAGCTATACAGAGCAATGATTCTAAATAACATGTCCTCCCCCTGATAGAGCTATACAGAGCAAAGATTCTAAATAACATGTCCACCGCCTGATAGAGCTATACAGAGCAAAGATTCTAAATAACATGTCCTCCCCTGATAGAGCTATACAGAGCAAAGATTCTAAACAACATGTCCACCCCTGATAGTGCTATACAGAGCAAAGATTCTAAACAGCATGTCTGCCTCCTGATAAAGTTATACCAAGCAAACAGGGCTCAAGAAGGTTCTTTATTTCCATTAATTCATTAAAACATTGCTATTTATGTCTACCTTTGATACAATCTTTCAATTAAACCAAACGTATTTTTTTGCCGACAGTTGCTGTTTAAAGGAATAGTTATTCTTAATGAGAGTTTGGAAATGCTGAATGCATGAATCGCACAGCCATCTGAATTTGGTTTGCAGTGCCCAGTATATGCTGACATCTTGTAAGTCTCCTTCTAGCAGGTCTTTATATTTTGTACCCAGCGATATTGCACCATTTGTATTCTTTCATCTTGCATTATTAAAAGATCTCAGAGCCATTACTTGTGAGGATTTTTCCAAGGCCCTTTTATCCTCCCCATTTGTGTATTCTACGTATATTTGCACCTCGCTGATTCTCAAGCAGTGTCACAGTTTTGTATATTTGTTCACTGTTTTCCAGCACCATCCTCTGTTGTTTGTCTGGAGCACCGTACATATGTTTTGCTGGGTCACAGACAAATTTGGATGGTACAGGACCCAATAAAAGGAAATGTCCCGGGAAATCCTGTACTGTTGGCAGGCATGGCCTTTCGGTACGCTAGGTCCCTTGGCTTCTTTACAAGCCTGACAGGGGCCTGCCAAATAACCCAATGGAAGTATGCTCATCCAATACCTTACTGAGCCTGCTCCCTCACTGCTCTCCATCCTTGTCAGTTATTTACAGGTCACAAAATGTATATTTTTCCAAATACGGTTTTCTTTATGAAAGAGGGAATTTCCAACTTACGTCCGAAGAAGCCAATTGAATGGGAGAATTGTTTTAAACTTGGTCACTCTGGCCTTCAGTTTGAAATTCCCTTGTCAATTTCCTGCACTTTGCTCTTTCATGAATGAAGCCCATAGTTATCATCCCTTCTGATTATCGGTTATCAATATGGAAACAGTAACGGTGGTCTGTATAACAGACTTACTCGGGAGCAGGGCCAGCGCCACAGTAAGGCTGCTCAGGAAGCCGCCTTAGGGTGCCGCAGCGACGGGGACGCCAGCTTCGAATAAGAAAAAAAAATGCCGCTGTGGAGGACCCTGGGAGGGGGCGGATCTCACCGGGTGCAAGGTCCGCCTCCTCCCCTTAAAGCAGAGCGGTGTCTTCTTCTGGGAGCAGAGCAGCATGATCTCTGCGTGACAGAGCTCAGTAAGAACTGCTCGCGCTCCCCGTGTGGAGTGATAATGCCGGGCATCGGATTTCCGATGACAGAACAGGGGAGGCGTGGAAGGGGAGAAAACAGAAGTATGGGAGAGGAAGAGGGGGGGGTGAACCGAGATGGGGGGAGGAGGGGTCGAGAACAGATGGGGGAGAGAACAGAAGAGGGGGCAGATATATGGGGAGAGGGAGGATAGATAAGGGATATGGGGAGAGTCATGAGATTGGGGGAGGGGGCACCAAAAAGCACTTTCACCTGTGTTTCAAAAAATCCTTCCAGCGTCCCTACTCGGGTGCCCTCTGCTTGATGTAGCAGTGTGGTTTCTAAAGTCCCACTCCGAGCGCAGTCCTCTAACCCTACTGATTTCACAAGACATTCTTCAGGGAAGCACGTTAGAGTGTCACTCCTCGAACATATGAATGATAACGGATACATCCGGATAACAGATTATTTCGCGGGCGGCACCAGCCCTATAAATGATCCCATCACCTAAATCTAGTGTGAGCAGCTTGTTCACATCAACTCTGTACCAAAAAGCAGGACAGAGGTAAAGGTTGGCTGGACAGCGGTCTAGCCTACCAAAATCACTACTATCCACACAATGCTGAACCATTGGGAGGCATGTAAGAGGCATTTCTGGGCTGGAGGTGCATGGTGGGGTCAGGGGGGCAGCTAGCATAGTATATTCAGAGGAATGTGTCACTGATCCTGTGCAGTAAATGTAAGGACAAGAGAGACGTACAAGGGATAAGGAAGATTTGTTTCATGGTTAATATACCCTTTCCCTTGCTTGATTACCTGACAGCAGTTTTTGCAAATCCCCTGTTTAATTTGGCTCACCAAAAAAAGGACATTTTGGTTTGTTTCCCAGAAAATGGCAGTCTGAACATTTTAATCAATTCACCCTTTGTGTTGTTTTTTTCATTGTGAAGAATTAATTTGTAAACTAAGTAGTGATTTGGTTCCCCTGTTAGTATTCCTAATAAGATGTCGGGAGGTGAGAGGAAACGTGCGTGCAAGAACTGCACTTTTATTCACGTTCCCACTGTATTAACAGCTAATTACTCCCGAGCACACAGTGTACCAGAGGTAAAAGCAGGAATGCGACTAAACTGCCTCTTACAAAAATACGCCACTTAAACAGCGATATTAAATGGGGGGCTGAACATCTGAGAGGAGCGAGTGATTCTGCCACTGTGTCACTGAGCAGATACGTAATAAAACACAATACATTAAACAAACACAGACTCCATACCATGGAGGGAAATATACGGAAGGTGATAACACAGCCGAGCTGCATGGTGACGGCTGTCAGACTTGCGTCAGGCGCCCACTGTAATGATCTATTGTTGAAACAGTTATTTAAATTGCAGCCGCTCTATAGAAAAATAAATCATAACATGATGAGTTTTTTTTGGGGGGGGGTCTTACTGTCTATATATAGTATGCACAGCACTGCGTGCAGGCAGCATTGTGTCTGTCCCGGCATTCATATTGTGTATGTACAGTATACTCAGCACTGTTCGCAGGCAGCATTGTGTCTGTCCCGGCATTAATACTGTGTATGTACAGTATGCTCAGCACTGCGCGCAGGCAGCATTGTGTCTGTCCCGGCATTAATACTGTGTATGTACAGTATACTCAGCACTGTGCGCAGGCAGCATTGTGTCTGTCCCGGCATTCATATTGTGTATGTACAGTATACTCAGCACTGTTCGCAGGCAGCATTGTGTCTGTCCCGGCATTAATACTGTGTATGTACAGTATGCTCAGCACTGCGCGCAGGCAGCATTGTGTCTTTCCCGGCATTCATATTGTGTATGTACAGTATACTCAGCACTGTGCGCAGGCAGCAATGTGTCTGTCCCGGCATTAATACTGTCTATGTACAGTATGCTCAGTTCTGTGGGCAGGCAGCATTGTGTCTGTCCCGGCATTAATACTGTGTATGTATAGTATACTCAGCACTGTGCGCAGGCAGCATTGTGTCTGTCCTGGCATTAATACCGTCTATGTATAGTGTGCTCAGCACTGCGTGCAGGCAGCACTGTGTCTGTCCCGGCATTAATACAGTCTATGTACAGTATGCTCAGTTCTGTGTGCAGGCAGCATTGTGTCTGTCCCGGCATTAATACTGTCTATGTACAGTATGCTCAGCTCTGCAAGAAGGTAGTATTGTGTCTATCCCGGCATTAATACTGTCTATGTACAGTATGCTCAGCACTGCGTGCAGGCAGCATTGTGTCTGTCCCGGCATTAATACTGTCTAAGTGCAGTATGCTCAGCACTGTGCGCAGGCAGCATTGTGTCTGTCCCGGCATTAATACTGTGTATGTACAGTATACTCAGCACTGTGCGCAGGCAGCATTGTGTCTGTCCCGGCATTCATATTGTGTATGTACAGTATACTCAGCACTGTGCGCAGGCAGCAATGTGTCTGTCCCGGCATTAATACTGTCTATGTACAGTATGCTCAGTTCTGTGGGCAGGCAGCATTGTGTCTGTCCCGGCATTAATACTGTGTATGTATAGTATACTCAGCACTGTGCGCAGGCAGCATTGTGTCTGTCCTGGCATTAATACCGTCTATGTATAGTGTGCTCAGCACTGCGTGCAGGCAGCACTGTGTCTGTCCCGGCATTAATACAGTCTATGTACAGTATGCTCAGTTCTGTGTGCAGGCAGCATTGTGTCTGTCCCGGCATTAATACTGTCTATGTACAGTATGCTCAGCTCTACAAGCAGGTAGTATTGTGTCTATCCCGGCATTAATACTGTCTATGTACAGTATGCTCAGCACTGCGTGCAGGCAGCATTGTGTCTGTCCCGGCATTAATACTGTCTAAGTGCAGTATGCTCAGCACTGTGCGCAGGCAGCATTGTGTCTGTCCCGGCATTAATACTGTCTATGTACAGTATGCTCAGCACTGCGTGCAGGCAGCATTGTGTCTGTCCCGGCATTAATACTGTCTATGTACAGTATGCTCAGCACTGCGTGCAGGCAGCATTGTGTCTGTCCCGGCATTAATACTGTCTAAGTGCAGTATGCTCATCACTGTGCGCAGGCAGCATTGTGTCTGTCCCGGCATTAATACTTTCTATGTACAGTATGCTCAGCACTGCGTGCAGGCAGCATTGTGTCTGTCCCGGCATTAATACTGTCTATGTACAGTATGCTCAGCACTGCGTGAAGGCAGCATTGTGTCTGTCCCGGCATTAATACTGTCTATGTACAGTATGCTCAGCACTGCGCGCAGGCAACAAGAAGTAAGTGTAAAGAGGACCAGTTACTATTACAAGTCCATTGGTAATGTGCCATTTGCATATCATGCCATTTTTATCCTCTACATTCACAGTATTAACAATATTTAGGGTACTGCAGGGAATTGACAAGGGAATTGCAATTGAAGGCCAAAAATAGCAGAGACTGAAGCATAGCTCCAAAGGATACGTTTTTTTCTCCAACTCGCCTTTTTTTTTTAAGCTTTTGCACTTCTCTTCTCAATTCCTACAACTCCCTCTTTCCTGATTACAGTTGTTTTCATGCATTTCTTCTAGCGCAAGAGACAGATCACTTGGTTTTATCTTTTTGATTCTTCGCTGAGTATGTTCAGGTGATGAGGCTCCTTTAATCCTCTAATATGTGGAATATATCCAAACCGGGGCCGACTTGAACAAACAGACGGTAATCAGTCTGACTCCAAAAACTCAGAATTAATCAGAAATACCCTCTCCCTAGGGGATCTGGGAGGAAAGTAATGGGAAATGTCACTAGTAAGTAGATGTGTTTTTGTGGGCAGAGAAAGCAGACTCTATTCTACCAGTTTACTGGCTGGGGACGGACAATACAATCTCCATTTCTATAGTATGGTATCTTGTAAGATGCAGAATCGTATCTCAAACACACAATCCCGACAACATGCTCCTATTTATCAATGTAATAATCCTTCCTTTCAATCCTTTATTATCCGAGCACTCGAGGAAATCAAGCCACCTACATTACAATTGCATTACCCTGAGTGGTTTAAAGGAATAGGACAGATGTAAATATAAACGTCCTTGTCTGTTGGTGTATTTCTACATGGATCTGGCATAAAAGGGACTTGAAACAATGAATATCCAGCGACTGCAAAGAATAAAAAATACTTTAAAAAAAAAAAATGATCTATTGCTTGGCAATGATGTACAAAAACCACAGCAGGCACAGGAAAAGGGGCTCGTTGATGTATAAAGTGAATAGTGGCAAAAAAAAAATCACCAAAATATTAAATGTTGCATGTAACATAGTAACATACATAGTAACATAGTAACATACATAGTAACATAGCAACATACATAGTAACATAGTAACATGCATAGTAACATACATAGTAACATACATAGTAACATAGTAACATACATAGTAACATAGCAACATACATAGTAACATAGTAACATACATAGTAACATACATAGTAACATAGTAACATACATATTAACATAGCAACATACATAGTAACATAGTAACATGCATAGTAACATAGTAACATACATAGTAACATAGTAACATACATAGTAACATAGTAACATACATAGTAACATAGTAACATACATAGTAACATAGTAACATACATAGTAACATTGTAATTTTGGTTGAAAAAAGACACACGTCCATCAAGTCCAACCCATCTACCTATCATTCCAGCGTTTTGATCCAAAAGAAGGAAAAACCCCAAGGAAGCTATTTTCGAATTTTGCCTCCTAGGGGGGAAAATTCCTTCTTGACTCCAAAGGGCAATCAGATTTCTCCTTGGATCAATAAGCTCTATTATTAATGCTTATTCTATTATTAATAGCCCTGTATGTTCTGCTTTTCCATGTGTAAATGCATCTATTGTGTTTGCTAGCACTACCTCTCTTGGCAGTGAGTTCCATAACTTTATTGTCCTAACCGTAAAGAATCCCTTCCTTTGCTGCCTATGAAATCTTTGCTCTTCCAGTCTGAGGGGGTGACCTCTTGTTCTTTGAACCTTTCTATTAATGAACAGGTCACTGGAGAGCTCCTTATATTGGCCCTGCACATATTTATATAAAGTTATCATATCCCCTCTGAGACACCTTTTTTCTAATGTAAATAAATGCAAAGTTTTAAGTATGGCTATTGGCTTTCTATAAACCGAAATAGAGTCCCCATTCATACGAATAGGTCAATTGACCTATTCTTATGAATGGTGACTCTATTTTGGTTTATAGAATAGCAATAGCATTACATGTATTCCATAAACCGAAAGTCTATAAACCGAAAGACATTTTAATTCATTTTGCAGCCCTCTAGCCCTTTCCAGGACTTTTTTAAAGGCATTATAGTGGCCAAAAGTTCGGGTCCCCATTGACTTCAATCGGGTTCAGGGTCAAGTTCGGGGCCAAGTTCAACCCCGAACCCGGACTTTTTCCGAAGTTCGGCCGAACCCGCCGAACCCGAACATCCAGGTGTCCGCTCAACTATAGTAATAACTAACATGGAAGAGCTTATCTCTTACATCAAAGTAAGGCAGGATTTAGGGAATAGTGAGATTAATTCAAAAAGGCAGATTGGTATGGGTCCCACCAAAACACTGGTATGGGTCCCACCAAAACACTGGTATGGGTCCCACCAAAACACTGGTATGGGTCCCACCAAAACACTGAATTATAAAACGCCAACTTTAGTAGGCTTACTACATCCCTGGGACGGATTATTAAAGCTGAGGGATCTGCAGAGGCATTTGAGAAATATAAATAAGCAAACAGAGACTGTAAAAAGGCTATTAAATTGGCTAAATTGCAGAATAAAAAAATAATTGCTAAGGAGAGCAAGAGGAATTCCCAAAAAAAAATTTAAATGGCAAAAAATGAAAGGCTGAAAATGTTGGTCCTTGTTATCTGAAATGGGTGAGACAGTCAGTGGAGACAGAGAGAAAGTAGATATTTTAAATAATTTAATTTATTCTGTATTTACCAAGGAAGAACCAATGGACAACAACCTGCAAGCTTCGTATACAGAACAGTCACAGCAAACATGGGATAGGTTGACACAAAAAAAGTGTTAAAACAATTAAATGGTGTTAAAATAAACAAAACCCCGGGGTCTGATGGTATACACCCACGGGTACTTAAAGAGGCTGTTATTTTTGATTTTCATGGATTGTTTTATTTCAGGCATGGTGCCCACAGATTGGCGTAAAGCTGATGTGTTTCCCATATTTAAAAAGGGATCAAAATCCCAGCTGGGCAATAACAGACCTGTGAGCAAGTACTGAAGATATTATTCTGCCTCATTATAGGTCCATGGTAAGACTTTACCTTGAATATGTGATTCAATTCTGGGCGCTTTTTTCAAAAAAAGACATTATGGAACTAGAGAGAGTGCAGAGGAGGGCTACAAAACTAATCAGGGGAATGGAAAGTGTTAGTTGTGAAGAAAGGCTGGAAAAGTTAAATCTGGACACGCTAGAGAAACGGGACATGACAAAGGGCTTTCTAATGACCTGATCATTAACAGAACAGTAAAAAGGACAAGAGGTCACTCGCTAAGACTGGAAGAAAGAAGATTTAGTCTAAGAAATTTTTTACAGTAAGGAAAATTAAGATATGGAATTCACTGTCTGAAGTGATTCTAGCAAATACCTTACATGACTTTAAAAGTGGCCTAGATAGTTATTTAATAAGCAGGAGCATAGAGGGCTATGCATGTTAGTATAGGCAGTATAGAAAAAGGGTTAAACTTGTTGGACTCAAGTCTTTTTTCAACCTAAACTATGTTACTATGTTACCACTCTTGGCAGTGAGTTCCAGAACTTTATTGTCCTTACGGTAAAGAATCCCTTCCTTTGCTGTCTATGAAATCTTTGCTCTTCCAGTCTCAGGGGGTGACCTCTTGTGCTTTGTACATTTCTGTTAATGAACAGGTCACTGGAGAGACTTTTATCAATATAAAATGTACACATTTAAAGAGGAATGAATGCATTTTAACCACTTCCATGGTTCATAACCAACTGAAGAAGCATAAAAACCTGTACCGTATTTGCAAAAAACAATCTTACAAAGATATTAAGAACAATTAGTTCCTTGTTCCTTGGGGTCAAGGGTACGTCTCATGCCGAATTACCCCATGGGTCCAGTCTCCCAACTTAATGAACAGCTCTATCCTGCAAACTCAATGTCACTTTCTCTGTGCTCCAAACTTTAATTAGCTCACAAATAGAAGTATATGCAAATGAAACATGCTTTATTAAGAAGGTAAATCATAATTATAAACTGGTCTAACACAAGGAGAACAAATCCGTCACTCCTATGGCTGTGTAATTGTCTTGTTATTTACTTATTAGAGCTGATCAGAGTTAAAATAACAATAAATCCCTGCATTCACCTTAAAAAAGCTCTGTAGTTTCTGAAGATCTGTGAACAAGACCTAGAGTATCAAGAGAACCTCTACAAGACGTTATTTTCTGTGGGTTTTTTTTTTTGTTTTTTTGTAGTAATTATGTTTTTAAATATTTGTGTTTGTTACATTTTATTGGGGAAAGTATTCTGCAATGCTTTCCCAGATAACAAGAGCTATACGTCTGGAGACTGATGGACAACACACCATAGGTATTATAAAGAGTGGCTCCCATGACATTCAGACTGTGGGTCATTTATACAGATTTTCCCCATCCTCTTACCATTCTGACTCTTATATCACGCGTGCGGCATGATTGGTTTGTTCTTTTACACCCCTGTGTCCAATGAGATTGGTTTGGTCTGACACTTATAGCATGGGGTCCGATAAACCTGGTTTGCTTTTTGGTCAGATAAAAAAAGCTCTGTACCTATGGATTTGTCATCTACATTGGACACAGTGCATCATTCATTTCCGCTTGTGAAGCCCCCAGAGTTTATCTGTTACTCTGTGTCTTAGTCACAATACCTTCTGCTCCTGTGTGTCCGGTATTTGGTATAACCAATGATCAGCTTAGCTGTCATCTCATTTCCACTGATTTCCTCACTTCTTTGTACATTTCAGTGGTCACATTTACTCTTCCCATCCCGGCTATCATGATGTGAAATGTATGGGGCTTTGCAATTATTTCTTAGGAATATTTACAATGAGATCTATATATGTTGCTTGTAAATAACACTTAATTGATGAAATTCTGGTAAAAAAAAAAACATATTGAACAGAATTTAGCAATTCGGCAAATCAATAAAGTGCACTTGTCAGTTTTGGGTACCTGCATTTATCTTCTAAATTCGGAGATACCTGACTAAAGCACAACATGTTTAACCAGTAGCAGTAGTTCAGCTATTCTCTGGTTTTTAGCTGTGCCTTCAGGATATTACTTTTGACCAAGATCTAGGAGATGTTTCTACAGGTAAAGCCTGTTATAACACTGTGTGCTATACCCCCGGTACCCTGCATAATGTGGTGCCCCTATGGCTTCCATCAAAGCACCAGATCTCATTGTATCATTCCCATTAATTACAAGCTGTAAGCAATAACTTCTCTTATCTTTTAAATTTGTCTTTATTAATTTTCTTTGTTAGTTAAAAATACAGTAGGATTTAGTATAAAACATACAAAAATACAAAAATATAACTATACATTCTGTTTTCTTTTGTGATGATCAGCATGTGGTCTCTGTGATTGGTTATCCGAGCAGGCTCCCAGAAGACTGTCTTGTTTTGAGGAAAAGTCATGTTTTGGAAGCCAGAGGTGCTGTGACTGCACCCACTGCTGGTTTTAATCAGACGTATATATAAATCTGCAAGGGCCATGTTTTATATATATTTATATGTCCATTTGTGGGAACAGGTAATTGCTGTTTATAGAAGTGCAAATTAAAAAAAACAACAACCAAGGAAGTTTCACCTGTTTTTCCAAATATTGATATATCTATATAGGACTTAGTCGGCTGGGAAACCTTTTCCATCTGAAATGCAGACAGAAGAGTTCACTCAATATTTATTTATTTGCCTTTAAAAACAGCGCAGTGACACTAACAACACAATATAACAACCAGAGTCCTATAAGGAGCTATGTCACCTTATTAAAATGTTTTATTAAGATGGTAAATCATAATTATAAACAGGTATAAAACAAGGAAAACAAATCCATTGTTCCTCTGCTCGAGTATTAGTCTTTTCATCCAATTGTTATTCACTTATTCAAGCTTTACGAGTCAATAACAGCGGAGAGATATGCATGTACCTATACTACAGACAACCATGCATGTACCTATACTACAGACAACCATGCATGTACCTATACTACAGACAACCATGCATGTACCTATACTACAGACAACCATGCATGTACCTATACTGCAGACAACCATGCATGTACCTATACTACAGACAACCATGCATGTACCTATACTACAGACAACCATGCATGTATCTATACTGCAGACAACCATGCATGTACCTATACTACAGACAACCATGCATGTACCTATACTACAGACAACCATGCATGTACCTATACTACAGACAACCATGCATGTACCTATACTACAGACAAACATGCATGTACCTAAACTACAGACAACCATGCATGTACCTATACTACAGACAACCATGCATGTACCTATACTACAGACAACCATGCATGTACCTATACTACAGACAACCATGCATGTACCTATACTACAGACAACCATGCATGTATCTATACTACAGACAACCATGCATGTACATATACTACAGACAACCATGCATGTACCTATACTACAGACAACTATGCATGTACCTATACTACAGACAACCATGCATGTACCTATACAACAGACAACCATGCATGTACCTATACTACAGACAACCATGCATGTACCTATACTACAGACAAACATGCATGTACCTATACTACAGACAACCATGCATGTACCTATACTACAGACAACCATGCATGTACCTATACTACAGACAACCATGCATGTACCTATACTACAGACAACCATGCATGTACCTATACTACAGACAACCATGCATGTATCTATACTACAGACAACCATGCATGTACATATACTACAGACAACCATGCATGTACCTATACTACAGACAACTATGCATGTACCTATACTACAGACAACCATGCATGTACCTATACTCCTGACAACCATGCATGTACCTATACTACAGACAACCATGCATGTACCTATACCGCGGACAACCATGTATGTACCTATACTACAGACAACCATGCTTGTACCTATACCACAGACAACCATGCATGTACCTATACCACAGACAACCATGCATGTACCTATACTACAGACAGCCATGCATGTACCTATACTACAGACAACCATGCATGTACCTATACTACAGACAACCATGCATGTACCTATACTACAGACAACCATGCATGTACCTATACTACAGACAACCATGCATGTATCTATACTACAGACAACCATGCATGTACATATACTACAGACAACCATGCATGTACCTATACTACAGACAACCATGCATGTACCTATACTACAGACAACCATGCATGTACCTATACTCCTGACAACCATGCATGTACCTATACTACAGACAACCATGCATGTACCTATACCGCGGACAACCATGTATGTACCTATACTACAGACAACCATGCTTGTACCTATACCACAGACAACCATGCATGTACCTATACCACAGACAACCATGCATGTACCTATACTACAGACAGCCATGCATGTACCTATACTACAGACAACCATGCATGTACCTATACTACAGACAACCATGCATGTACCTATACTACAGACAACCATGCATGTACCTATGCTACAGACAACCATGCATGTACTTATACTACAGACAACCATGCATGTACCTATACTACAGACAACCATGCATGTACCTATACTACAGACAACCATGCATGTACCTATACTACAGACAACCATGCATGTATCTATACTACAGACAACCATGCATGTACATATACTACAGACAACCATGCATGTACCTATACTACAGACAACTATGCATGTACCTATACTACAGACAACCATGCATGTACCTATACTCCTGACAACCATGCATGTACCTATACTACAGACAACCATGCATGTACCTATACCGCGGACAACCATGTATGTACCTATACTACAGACAACCATGCTTGTACCTATACCACAGACAACCATGCATGTACCTATACCACAGACAACCATGCATGTACCTATACTACAGACAGCCATGCATGTACCTATACTACAGACAACCATGCATGTACCTATACTACAGACAACCATGCATGTACCTATACTACAGACAACCATGCATGTACCTATGCTACAGACAACCATGCATGTACTTATACTACAGACAGCCATGCATGTACCTATACTACAGACAACCATGCATGTACCTATACTACAGACAGCCATGCATGTACCTATACTACAGACAGCCATGCATGTACCTATACTACAGACAGCCATGCATGTACCTATACTACAGACAACCATGCATGTACCTATACTACAGACAACCATGCATGTACCTATACTACAGACAACCATGCATGTACCTATACTACAGACAGCCATGCATGTACCTATACTACAGACAACCATGCATGTACCTATACTACAGACAGCCATGTATTTACCTATACTGCAGACAGCCATGTATGTACCTATACTACAGACAACCATGCATGTACCTATACTACAGACAACCATGCATGTACCTATACCGCAGACAACCATGCATGTACCTATACTACAGACAGCCATGCATGTACCTATACTACAGACAGCCATGCATGTACCTATACTACAGACAGCCATGCATGTACCTATACTACAGACAGCCATGCATGTACCTATACTACAGACAGCCATGCATGTACCTATACTACAGACAACCATGCATGTACCTATACTACAGACAACCATGCATGTACCTATACTACAGACAACCATGCATGTACCTATACTACAGACAACCATGCATGTATCTATACTACAGACAACCATGCATGTACATATACTACAGACAACCATGCATGTACCTATACTACAGACAACTATGCATGTACCTATACTACAGACAACCATGCATGTACCTATACTACAGACAACCATGCATGTACCTATACTACAGACAACCATGCATGTACCTATACTACAGACAACCATGCATGTACCTATACTACAGACAACCATGCATGTACCTATACTACAGACAAACATGCATGTACCTATACTACAGACAACCATGCATGTACCTATACTACAGACAACCATGCATGTACCTATACTACAGACAACCATGCATGTACCTATACTACAGACAACCATGCATGTATCTATACTACAGACAACCATGCATGTACATATACTACAGACAACCATGCATGTACCTATACTACAGACAACTATGCATGTACCTATACTACAGACAACCATGCATGTACCTATACTCCTGACAACCATGCATGTACCTATACTACAGACAACCATGCATGTACCTATACCGCGGACAACCATGCATGTACCTATACTACAGACAGCCATGCATGTACCTATACTACAGACAACCATGCATGTACCTATACTACAGACAACCATGCATGTACCTATACTACAGACAACCATGCATGTACCTATGCTACAGACAACCATGCATGTACTTATACTACAGACAACCATGCATGTACCTATACTACAGACAACCATGCATGTACCTATACTACAGACAACCATGCATGTACCTATACTACAGACAACTATGCATGTACCTATACTACAGACAACCATGCATGTACCTATACTCCTGACAACCATGCATGTACCTATACTACAGACAACCATGCATGTACCTATACCGCGGACAACCATGTATGTACCTATACTACAGACAACCATGCTTGTACCTATACCACAGACAACCATGCATGTACCTATACCACAGACAACCATGCATGTACCTATACTACAGACAGCCATGCATGTACCTATACTACAGACAACCATGCATGTACCTATACTACAGACAACCATGCATGTACCTATACTACAGACAACCATGCATGTACCTATGCTACAGACAACCATGCATGTACTTATACTACAGACAGCCATGCATGTACCTATACTACAGACAACCATGCATGTACCTATACTACAGACAGCCATGCATGTACCTATACTACAGACAGCCATGCATGTACCTATACTACAGACAGCCATGCATGTACCTATACTACAGACAGCCATGCATGTACCTATACTACAGACAACCATGCATGTACCTATACTACAGACAACCATGCATGTACCTATACTACAGACAGCCATGCATGTACCTATACTACAGACAACCATGCATGTACCTATACTACAGACAGCCATGTATTTACCTATACTGCAGACAGCCATGTATGTACCTATACTACAGACAACCATGCATGTACCTATACTACAGACAACCATGCATGTACCTATACCGCAGACAACCATGCATGTACCTATACTACAGACAGCCATGCATGTACCTATACTACAGACAGCCATGCATGTACCTATACTACAGACAGCCATGCATGTACCTATACTACAGACAGCCATGCATGTACCTATACTACAGACAGCCATGCATGTACCTATACTACAGACAACCATGCATGTACCTATACTACAGACAACCATGCATGTACCTATACTACAGACAGCCATGCATGTACCTATACTACAGACAACCATGCATGTACCTATACTACAGACAACCATGCATGTACCTATACTGCAGACAGCCATGTATGTACCTATACTACAGACAACCATGCATGTACCTATACTACAGACAACCATGCATGTACCTATACCGCAGACAACCATGCATGTACCTATACTACAGACAGCCATGCATGTACCTATACTACAGACAGCCATGCATGTACCTATACTACAGACAGCCATGCATGTACCTATACTACAGACAACCATGCATGTACCTATACTACAGACAACCATGCATGTACCTATACTACAGACAACCATGCATGTACCTATACTACAGACAACCATGCATGTACCTATACTACAGACAACCATGCATGTACCTATACTGCAGACAACCATGCATGTACCTATACTACAGACAACCATGCATGTACCTATACTACAGACAACCATGCATGTATCTATACTGCAGACAACCATGCATGTACCTATACTACAGACAACCATGCATGTACCTATACTACAGACAACCATGCATGTACCTATACTACAGACAACCATGCATGTACCTATACTACAGACAAACATGCATGTACCTATACTACAGACAAACATGCATGTACCTAAACTACAGACAACCATGCATGTACCTATACTACAGACAACCATGCATGTACCTATACTACAGACAACCATGCATGTACCTATACTACAGACAACCATGCATGTACCTATACTACAGACAACCATGCATGTATCTATACTACAGACAACCATGCATGTACATATACTACAGACAACCATGCATGTACCTATACTACAGACAACTATGCATGTACCTATACTACAGACAACCATGCATGTACCTATACTACAGACAACCATGCATGTACCTATACTACAGACAAACATGCATGTACCTATACTACAGACAACCATGCATGTACCTATACTACAGACAACCATGCATGCACCTATACTACAGACAACCATGCATGTACCTATACTACAGACAACCATGCATGTATCTATACTACAGACAACCATGCATGTACATATACTACAGACAACCATGCATGTACCTATACTACAGACAACTATGCATGTACCTATACTACAGACAACCATGCATGTACCTATACTCCTGACAACCATGCATGTAACAAAACTACAAACAACCATGCATGTACCTATACCGCGGACAACCATGTATGTACCTATACTACAGACAACCATGCTTGTACCTATACCACAGACAACCATGCATGTACCTATACCACAGACAACCATGCATGTACCTATACTACAGACAGCTATGCATGTACCTATACTACAGACAACCATGCATGTACCTATACTACAGACAACCATGCATGTACCTATACTACAGACAACCATGCATGTACCTATGCTACAGACAACCATGCATGTACTTATACTACAGACAACCATGCATGTATCTATACTACAGACAACCATGCATGTACATATACTACAGACAACCATGCATGTACCTATACTACAGACAACTATGCATGTACCTATACTACAGACAACCATGCATGTACCTATACTCCTGACAACCATGCATGTACCTATACTACAGACAACCATGCATGTACCTATACCGCGGACAACCATGTATGTACCTATACTACAGACAACCATGCTTGTACCTATACCACAGACAACCATGCATGTACCTATACCACAGACAACCATGCATGTACCTATACTACAGACAGCCATGCATGTACCTATACTACAGACAACCATGCATGTACCTATACTACAGACAACCATGCATGTACCTATACTACAGACAACCATGCATGTACCTATGCTACAGACAACCATGCATGTACTTATACTACAGACAGCCATGCATGTACCTATACTACAGACAACCATGCATGTACCTATACTACAGACAGCCATGCATGTACCTATACTACAGACAGCCATGCATGTACCTATACTACAGACAGCCATGCATGTACCTATACTACAGACAGCCATGCATGTACCTATACTACAGACAACCATGCATGTACCTATACTACAGACAACCATGCATGTACCTATACTACAGACAGCCATGCATGTACCTATACTACAGACAACCATGCATGTACCTATACTACAGACAGCCATGTATTTACCTATACTGCAGACAGCCATGTATGTACCTATACTACAGACAACCATGCATGTACCTATACTACAGACAACCATGCATGTACCTATACCGCAGACAACCATGCATGTACCTATACCGCAGACAACCATGCATGTACCTATACTACAGACAGCCATGCATGTACCTATACTACAGACAGCCATGCATGTACCTCTACTACAGACAGCCATGCATGTACCTCTACTACAGACAACCATGCATGTACCTATACTACAGACAACCATGCATGTACCTATACTACAGACAGCCATGCATGTACCTATACTACAGACAACCATGCATGTACCTATACTACAGACAGCCATGCATGTACCTATACTACAGACAGCCATGGATGTACCTATACTACAGACAACCATGCATGTACCTATACTACAGACAGCCATGCATGTACCTATACTACAGACAGCCATGCATGTACCTATACTACAGACAGCCATGCATGTACCTATACTACAGACAGCCATGCATGTACCTATACTACAGACAACCATGCATGTACCTATACTACAGACAGCCATGCATGTACCTATACTACAGACAACCATGCATGTACCTATACTACAGACAGCCATGCATGTACCTATACTACAGACAACCATGCATGTACCTATACTACAGACAACCATGCATGTACCTATACTACAGACAGCCATGCATGTACCTATACTACAGACAACCATGCATGTACCTATACTACAGACAGCCATGCATGTACCTATACTACAGGCAACCATGCATGTACCTATACTACAGACAACCATGCATGTACCTATACTACAGACAGCAATGCATGTACCTATACTACAGACAACCATGCATGTACCTATACTACAGACAGCCATGTATTTACCTATACTGCAGACAGCCATGTATGTACCTATACTACAGACAACCATGCATGTACCTATACTACAGACAACCATGCATGTACCTATACTACAGACAGCCATGCATGTACCTATACTACAGACAGCCATGCATGTACCTATACTACAGACAGCCATGCATGTACCTATACTACAGACAGCCATGCATGTACCTATACTACAGACAGCCATGCATGTACCTATACTACAGACAACCATGCATGTACCTATACTACAGACAACCATGCATGTACCTATACTACAAACAGTCATGTATGTACCTCTACCGCAGACAACCATGCATGTACCTATACTACAGACAACCATGCATGTACCTATACTACAGACAACCATGCATGTACATATACTACAGACAGCCATGTATTTACCTCTACTACAGACAACCATGCATGTACCTATACTACAGACAACCATGCATGTACCTATACTACAGACAGCCATGTATTTACCTCTACTACAGACAACCATGCATGTACCTATACTACAGACAACTATGCATGTACCTATACTACAGACAACCATGCATGTACCTATACCGCAGACAGCCATGCATGTACCTATACTACAGACAACCGTGCATGTACCTATACTACAGAAAGCCATGCATGTACCTATACTACAGACAGCCATGCATGTACCTATACTACAGACAACCATGCATGTACCTATACTACAGACAACCATGCATGTACCTATACTACAGACAACCATGCATGTACCTATGCTACAGACAACCATGCATGTACTTATACTACAGACAGCCATGCATGTACCTATACTACAGACAACCATGCATGTACCTATACTACAGACAGCCATGCATGTACCTATACTACAGACAGCCATGCATGTACCTATACTACAGACAGCCATGCATGTACCTATACTACAGACAGCCATGCATGTACCTATACTACAGACAACCATGCATGTACCTATACTACAGACAACCATGCATGTACCTATACTACAGACAGCCATGCATGTACCTATACTACAGACAACCATGCATGTACCTATACTACAGACAGCCATGTATTTACCTATACTGCAGACAGCCATGTATGTACCTATACTACAGACAACCATGCATGTACCTATACTACAGACAACCATGCATGTACCTATACCGCAGACAACCATGCATGTACCTATACTACAGACAGCCATGCATGTACCTATACTACAGACAGCCATGCATGTACCTATACTACAGACAGCCATGCATGTACCTATACTACAGACAGCCATGCATGTACCTATACTACAGACAGCCATGCATGTACCTATACTACAGACAACCATGCATGTACCTATACTACAGACAACCATGCATGTACCTATACTACAGACAGCCATGCATGTACCTATACTACAGACAACCATGCATGTACCTATACTACAGACAACCATGCATGTACCTATACTGCAGACAGCCATGTATGTACCTATACTACAGACAACCATGCATGTACCTATACTACAGACAACCATGCATGTACCTATACCGCAGACAACCATGCATGTACCTATACTACAGACAGCCATGCATGTACCTATACTACAGACAGCCATGCATGTACCTATACTACAGACAGCCATGCATGTACCTATACTACAGACAACCATGCATGTACCTATACTACAGACAACCATGCATGTACCTATACTACAGACAACCATGCATGTACCTATACTACAGACAACCATGCATGTACCTATACTACAGACAACCATGCATGTACCTATACTGCAGACAACCATGCATGTACCTATACTACAGACAACCATGCATGTACCTATACTACAGACAACCATGCATGTATCTATACTGCAGACAACCATGCATGTACCTATACTACAGACAACCATGCATGTACCTATACTACAGACAACCATGCATGTACCTATACTACAGACAACCATGCATGTACCTATACTACAGACAAACATGCATGTACCTATACTACAGACAAACATGCATGTACCTAAACTACAGACAACCATGCATGTACCTATACTACAGACAACCATGCATGTACCTATACTACAGACAACCATGCATGTACCTATACTACAGACAACCATGCATGTACCTATACTACAGACAACCATGCATGTATCTATACTACAGACAACCATGCATGTACATATACTACAGACAACCATGCATGTACCTATACTACAGACAACTATGCATGTACCTATACTACAGACAACCATGCATGTACCTATACTACAGACAACCATGCATGTACCTATACTACAGACAAACATGCATGTACCTATACTACAGACAACCATGCATGTACCTATACTACAGACAACCATGCATGCACCTATACTACAGACAACCATGCATGTACCTATACTACAGACAACCATGCATGTATCTATACTACAGACAACCATGCATGTACATATACTACAGACAACCATGCATGTACCTATACTACAGACAACTATGCATGTACCTATACTACAGACAACCATGCATGTACCTATACTCCTGACAACCATGCATGTAACAAAACTACAAACAACCATGCATGTACCTATACCGCGGACAACCATGTATGTACCTATACTACAGACAACCATGCTTGTACCTATACCACAGACAACCATGCATGTACCTATACCACAGACAACCATGCATGTACCTATACTACAGACAGCTATGCATGTACCTATACTACAGACAACCATGCATGTACCTATACTACAGACAACCATGCATGTACCTATACTACAGACAACCATGCATGTACCTATGCTACAGACAACCATGCATGTACTTATACTACAGACAACCATGCATGTATCTATACTACAGACAACCATGCATGTACATATACTACAGACAACCATGCATGTACCTATACTACAGACAACTATGCATGTACCTATACTACAGACAACCATGCATGTACCTATACTCCTGACAACCATGCATGTACCTATACTACAGACAACCATGCATGTACCTATACCGCGGACAACCATGTATGTACCTATACTACAGACAACCATGCTTGTACCTATACCACAGACAACCATGCATGTACCTATACCACAGACAACCATGCATGTACCTATACTACAGACAGCCATGCATGTACCTATACTACAGACAACCATGCATGTACCTATACTACAGACAACCATGCATGTACCTATACTACAGACAACCATGCATGTACCTATGCTACAGACAACCATGCATGTACTTATACTACAGACAGCCATGCATGTACCTATACTACAGACAACCATGCATGTACCTATACTACAGACAGCCATGCATGTACCTATACTACAGACAGCCATGCATGTACCTATACTACAGACAGCCATGCATGTACCTATACTACAGACAGCCATGCATGTACCTATACTACAGACAACCATGCATGTACCTATACTACAGACAACCATGCATGTACCTATACTACAGACAGCCATGCATGTACCTATACTACAGACAACCATGCATGTACCTATACTACAGACAGCCATGTATTTACCTATACTGCAGACAGCCATGTATGTACCTATACTACAGACAACCATGCATGTACCTATACTACAGACAACCATGCATGTACCTATACCGCAGACAACCATGCATGTACCTATACCGCAGACAACCATGCATGTACCTATACTACAGACAGCCATGCATGTACCTCTACTACAGACAGCCATGCATGTACCTCTACTACAGACAACCATGCATGTACCTATACTACAGACAACCATGCATGTACCTATACTACAGACAGCCATGCATGTACCTATACTACAGACAACCATGCATGTACCTATACTACAGACAGCCATGCATGTACCTATACTACAGACAGCCATGGATGTACCTATACTACAGACAACCATGCATGTACCTATACTACAGACAGCCATGCATGTACCTATACTACAGACAGCCATGCATGTACCTATACTACAGACAGCCATGCATGTACCTATACTACAGACAGCCATGCATGTACCTATACTACAGACAACCATGCATGTACCTATACTACAGACAGCCATGCATGTACCTATACTACAGACAACCATGCATGTACCTATACTACAGACAGCCATGCATGTACCTATACTACAGACAACCATGCATGTACCTATACTACAGACAACCATGCATGTACCTATACTACAGACAGCCATGCATGTACCTATACTACAGACAACCATGCATGTACCTATACTACAGACAGCCATGCATGTACCTATACTACAGGCAACCATGCATGTACCTATACTACAGACAACCATGCATGTACCTATACTACAGACAGCCATGCATGTACCTATACTACAGACAACCATGCATGTACCTATACTACAGACAGCCATGTATTTACCTATACTGCAGACAGCCATGTATGTACCTATACTACAGACAACCATGCATGTACCTATACTACAGACAACCATGCATGTACCTATACTACAGACAGCCATGCATGTACCTATACTACAGACAGCCATGCATGTACCTATACTACAGACAGCCATGCATGTACCTATACTACAGACAGCCATGCATGTACCTATACTACAGACAGCCATGCATGTACCTATACTACAGACAACCATGCATGTACCTATACTACAGACAACCATGCATGTACCTATACTACAAACAGTCATGTATGTACCTCTACCGCAGACAACCATGCATGTACCTATACTACAGACAACCATGCATGTACCTATACTACAGACAACCATGCATGTACATATACTACAGACAGCCATGTATTTACCTCTACTACAGACAACCATGCATGTACCTATACTACAGACAACCATGCATGTACCTATACTACAGACAGCCATGTATTTACCTCTACTACAGACAACCATGCATGTACCTATACTACAGACAACTATGCATGTACCTATACTACAGACAACCATGCATGTACCTATACCGCAGACAGCCATGCATGTACCTATACTACAGACAACCGTGCATGTACCTATACTACAGAAAGCCATGCATGTACCTATACTACAGACAACCATGCATGTACCTATACTACAGACAGCCATGCATGTACCTATACTACAGACAACCATGCATGTACCTATACTACAGACAACCATGCATGTACCTATACTACAGACAACCATGCATGTACCTATACTACAGACAGTCATGCATGTACCTCTACTACAGACAACCATGCATGTACCTATACTACAGACAACCATGCATGTACCTATACTACAGACAGTCATGCATGTACCTATACTACAGACAACCATGCATGTACCTCTACTACAGACAGCCATGCATGTACCTATACTACAGACAACCATGCATGTACCTATACTACAGACAACCATGCATGTACCTATACTACAGACAGCCATGCATGTACCTATACTACAGACAACCATGCATGTACCTATACTACAGACAGCCATGCATGTACCTATACTACAGACAGCCATGCATGTACCTATACTACAGACAACCATGCATGTACCTATACTACAGACAGCCATGCATGTACCTATACTACAGACAGCCATGCATGTACCTATACTACAGACAACCATGCATGTACCTATACTACAGACAGCCATGCATGTACCTATACTACAGACAACCATGCATGTACCTATACTACAGACAACCATGCATGTACCTATACCGCAGACAACCATGCATGTACCTATACTACAGACAGCCATGCATGTACCTATACTACAGACAGCCATGCATGTACCTATACTACAGACAGCCATGCATGTACCTATACTACAGACAGCCATGCATGTACCTATACTACAGACAACCATGCATGTACCTATACTACAGACAACCATGCATGTACTTATACTACAGACAACCATGCATGTACCTATACTACAGACAGCCATGCATGTACCTATACTACAGACAGCCATGCATGTACCTATACTACAGACAACCATGCATGTACCTATACTACAGACAACCATGCATGTACCTATACTACAGACAACCATGCATGTACCTATACTACAGACAGCCATGCATGTACCTATACTACAGACAACCATGCATGTACCTATACTACAGACAGCCATGCATGTACCTATACTACAGACAGCCATGCATGTACCTATACTACAGACAACCATGCATGTACCTATACTACAGACAGCCATGCATGTACCTATACTACAGACAGCCATGCATGTACCTATACTACAGACAGCCATGCATGTACCTATACTACAGACAGCCATGCATGTACCTATACTACAGACAACCATGCATGTACCTATACTACAGACAACCATGCATGTACCTATACTACAGACAGCCATGCATGTACCTATACTACAGACAACCATGCATGTACCTATACTACAGACAACCATGCATGTAACTATACCGCAGACAACCATGCATGTACCTATACTACAGACAGCCATGCATGTACCTATACTACAGACAGCCATGCATGTACCTATACTACAGACAGCCATGCATGTACCTATACTACAGACAACCATGCATGTACCTATACTACAGACAGCCATGCATGTACCTATACTACAGACAGCCATGCATGTACCTATACTACAGACAACCATGCATGTACCTATACTACAGACAACCATGCATGTACCTATACTACAGACAACCATGCATGTACTTATACTACAGACAACCATGCATGTACCTATACTACAGACAGCCATGCATGTACCTATACTACAGACAACCATGCATGTACCTATACTACAGACAGCCATGCATGTACCTATACTACAGACAGTCATGCATGTACCTATACTACAGACAACCATGCATGTACCTATACTACAGACAGCCATGCATGTACCTATACTACAGACAGCCATGCATGTACCTATACTACAGACAGCCATGCATGTACCTATACTACAGACAACCATGCATGTACCTATACTACAGACAGCCATGCATGTACCTATACTACAGACAACCATGCATGTACCTATACTACAGACAACCGTGCATGTACCTATACTACAGACAGCCATGCATGTACCTATACTACAGACAACCGTGCATGTACCTATACTACAGACAGCCATGCATGTACCTATACTACAGACAACCATGCATGTATCTATACTACAGACAACCATGCATGTACATATACTACAGACAACCATGCATGTAACTATACTACAGACAACCATGCATGTACCTATACTACAGACAACCATGCATGTATCTATACTACAGACAACCATGCATGTACCTATACTACAGACAACCATGCATGTACCTATACTACAGACAGCCATGTATTTACCTATACTACAGACAACCATGCATGTACCTATACTACAGACAACCATGCATGTACCTATACTACAGACAACCATGCATGTACCTATACTACAGACAGCCATGCATGTACCTATACTACAGACAGTCATGCATGTACCTATACTACAGACAACCATGCATGTACCTATACTACAGACAGCCATGCATGTACCTATACTACAGACAGCCATGCATGTACCTATACTACAGACAGCCATGCATGTACCTATACTACAGACAACCATGCATGTACCTATACTACAGACAGTCATGCATGTACCTATACTACAGACAACCATGCATGTACCTATACTACAGACAACCATGCATGTACCTATACTACAGACAACCATGCATGTACCTATACTACAGACAACCATGCATGTACCTATACTACAGACAACCATGCATGTACCTATACTACAGACAACCATGCATGTACCTATACTACAGACAGCCATGCATGTACCTATACTACAGACAACCATGCATGTACCTATACTACAGACAACCATGCATGTACCTATACTACAGACAACCATGCATGTACCTATACTACAGACAGCCATGCATGTACCTATACTACAGACAGCCATGCATGTACCTATACTACAGACAACCATGCATGTACCTATACTACAGACAACCATGCATGTACCTATACTACAGACAACCATGCATGTACCTATATTACAGACAACCATGCATGTACCTATACTACAGACAGCCATGCATGTACCTATACTACAGACAACCATGCATGTACCTATACTACAGACAACCATGCATGTACCTATACTACAGACAACCATGCATGTACCTATACTACAGACAACCATGCATGTACCTATACTACAGACAGCCATGCATGTACCTATACTACAGACAACCATGCATGTACCTATACTACAGACAACCATGCATGTACCTATACTACAGACAGCCATGCATGTACCTATACTACAGACAACCATGCATGTACCTATACTACAGACAACCATGCATGTACCTATACTACAGACAACCATGCATGTACTTATACTACAGACAACCATGCATGTACCTATACTACAGACAGCCATGCATGTACCTATACTACAGACAGCCATGCATGTACCTATACTACAGACAACCATGCATGTACCTATACTACAGACAGCCATGCATGTACCTATACTACAGACAGCCATGCATGTACCTATACTACAGACAGCCATGTATGTACCTATACTACAGACAGCCATGTATGTACCTCTACTACAGACAGCCATGCATGTACCTATACTACAGACAACCATGCATGTACCTATACTACAGACAACCATGCATGTACCTCTACTACAGACAACCATGCATGTACCTATACTACAGACAACCATGCATGTACCTATACTACAGACAACCATGCATGTACCTATACTACAGACAACCATGCATGTACCTATACTACAGACAAACATGCATGTACCTATACTACAGACAACCATGCATGTACCTATACTACAGACAACCATGCATGTACCTATACTACAGACAGCCATGCATGTACCTATACTACAGACAGCCATGCATGTACCTATACTACAGACAGCCATGCATGTACCTATACTACAGACAACCATGCATGTACCTATACTACAGACAACCATGCATGTACCTATACTACAGACAGCCATGCATGTACCTATACTACAGACAGCCATGCATGTACCTATACTACAGACAACCATGCATGTACCTATACTACAGACAACCATGCATGTACCTATACTACAGACAACCATGCATGTACCTATACTACAGACAACCATGCATGTACTTATACTACAGACAACCATGCATGTACCTATACTACAGACAGCCATGCATGTACCTATACTACAGACAGCCATGCATGTACCTATACTACAGACAACCATGCATGTACCTATACTACAGACAACCATGCATGTACCTATACTACAGACAACCATGCATGTACCTATACTACAGACAACCATGCATGTACCTATACTACAGACAGCCATGCATGTACCTATACTACAGACAACCATGCATGTACTTATACTACAGACAACCATGCATGTACCTATACTACAGACAACCATGCATGTACCTATACTACAGACAACCATGCATGTACTTATACTACAGACAACCATGCATGTACCTATACTACAGACAGCCATGCATGTACCTATACTACAGACAGCCATGCATGTACCTATACTACAGACAACCATGCATGTACCTATACTACAGACAACCATGCATGTACCTATACTACAGACAGCCATGCATGTACCTATACTACAGACAACCATGCATGTACCTATACTACAGACAGCCATGCATGTACCTATACTACAGACAACCATGCATGTACCTATACTACAGACAACCATGCATGTACCTATACTACAGACAACCATGCATGTACCTATACTACAGACAACCATGCATGTACCTATACTACAGACAGCCATGCATGTACCTATACTACAGACAACCATGCATGTACCTATACTACAGACAGCCATGCATGTACCTATACCGCAGACAACCATGCATGTACCTATACTACAGACAACCATGCATGTACCTATACTACAGACAACCATGCATGTACCTATACTACAGACAGCCATGCATGTACCTATACTACAGACAACCATGCATGTACCTATACTACAGACAGCCATGTATGTACCTATACTACAGACAACTATGCATGTACCTATACTACAGACAACCATGCATGTACCTATACTACAGACAGCCATGCATGTACTTATACTACAGGCAGCCATGCATGTACCTATACTACAGACAGCCATGTATGTACCTATACTACAGACAACCATGCATGTACCTATACTACAGACAGCCATGCATGTACCTATACTACAGACAGCCATGCATGTACCTATACTACAGACAGCCATGCATGTACCTATACTACAGACAGCCATGCATGTACCTATACTACAGACAGCCATGCATGTACCTATACTACAGACAGCCATGCATGTACCTATACTACAGACAACCATGCATGTACCTATACTACAGACAACCATGCATGTACCTATACTACAGACAACCATGCATGTACCTATACTACAGACAGCCATGCATGTACCTATACTACAGACAACCATGCATGTACCTATACTACAGACAACCATGCATGTACCTATACTACAGACAACCATGCATGTACCTATACTACAGACAACCATGCATGTACCTATACTACAGACAACCATGCATGTACCTATACTACAGACAACCATGCATGTACCTATACTACAGACAGCCATGTATTTACCTATACTACAGACAACCATGCATGTACCTATACTACAGACAACCATGCATGTACCTATACTACAGACAGCCATGCATGTACCTATACTACAGACAGCCATGCATGTACCTATACTACAGACAACCATGCATGTACCTATACTACAGACAGCCATGCATGTACCTATACTACAGACAACCATGCATGTACCTATACTACAGACAGCCATGCATGTACCTATACTACAGACAGCCATGCATGTACCTATACTACAGACAGCCATGCATGTACCTATACTACAGACAACCATGCATGTACCTATACTACAGACAACCATGCATGTACCTATACTACAGACAACCATGCATGTACCTATACTACAGACAGCCATGTATTTACCTATACTACAGACAACCATGCATGTACCTATACTACAGACAACCATGCATGTACCTATACTACAGACAGCCATGCATGTACCTATACTACAGACAGCCATGCATGTACCTATACTACAGACAACCATGCATGTACCTATACTACAGACAGCCATGCATGTACCTATACTACAGACAGTCATGCATGTACCTATACTACAGACAACCATGCATGTACCTATACTACAGACAGCCATGCATGTACCTATACTACAGACAGCCATGCATGTACCTATACTACAGACAGCCATGCATGTACCTATACTACAGACAACCATGCATGTACCTATACTACAGACAGCCATGCATGTACCTATACTACAGACAACCATGCATGTACCTATACTACAGACAGCCATGCATGTACCTATACTACAGACAACCATGCATGTACCTATACTACAGACAACCGTGCATGTACCTATACTACAGACAGCCATGCATGTACCTATACTACAGACAACCATGCATGTACCTATACTACAGACAGCCATGCATGTACCTATACTACAGACAACCATGCATGTATCTATACTACAGACAACCATGCATGTACATATACTACAGACAACCATGCATGTAACTATACTACAGACAACCATGCATGTACCTATACTACAGACAACCATGCATGTATCTATACTACAGACAACCATGCATGTACCTATACTACAGACAACCATGCATGTACCTATACTACAGACAGCCATGTATTTACCTATACTACAGACAACCATGCATGTACCTATACTACAGACAACCATGCATGTACCTATACTACAGACAGCCATGCATGTACCTATACTACAGACAGCCATGCATGTACCTATACTACAGACAACCATGCATGTACCTATACTACAGACAGCCATGCATGTACCTATACTACAGACAGTCATGCATGTACCTATACTACAGACAACCATGCATGTACCTATACTACAGACAGCCATGCATGTACCTATACTACAGACAGCCATGCATGTACCTATACTACAGACAGCCATGCATGTACCTATACTACAGACAACCATGCATGTACCTATACTACAGACAGCCATGCATGTACCTATACTACAGACAACCATGCATGTACCTATACTACAGACAGCCATGCATGTACCTATACTACAGACAGCCATGCATGTACCTATACTACAGACAACCATGCATGTACCTATACTACAGACAACCATGCATGTACCTATACTACAGACAGCCATGTATTTACCTATACTACAGACAACCATGCATGTACCTATACTACAGACAACCATGCATGTACCTATACTACAGACAGCCATGCATGTACCTATACTACAGACAGCCATGCATGTACCTATACTACAGACAACCATGCATGTACCTATACTACAGACAGCCATGCATGTACCTATACTACAGACAGTCATGCATGTACCTATACTACAGACAACCATGCATGTACCTATACTACAGACAGCCATGCATGTACCTATACTACAGACAGCCATGCATGTACCTATACTACAGACAGCCATGCATGTACCTATACTACAGACAACCATGCATGTACCTATACTACAGACAGCCATGCATGTACCTATACTACAGACAACCATGCATGTACCTATACTACAGACAACCGTGCATGTACCTATACTACAGACAGCCATGCATGTACCTATACTACAGACAACCATGCATGTACCTATACTACAGACAGCCATGCATGTACCTATACTACAGACAACCATGCATGTATCTATACTACAGACAACCATGCATGTACATATACTACAGACAACCATGCATGTAACTATACTACAGACAACCATGCATGTACCTATACTACAGACAACCATGCATGTATCTATACTACAGACAACCATGCATGTACCTATACTACAGACAACCATGCATGTACCTATACTACAGACAGCCATGTATTTACCTATACTACAGACAACCATGCATGTACCTATACTACAGACAACCATGCATGTACCTATACTACAGACAGCCATGCATGTACCTATACTACAGACAGCCATGCATGTACCTATACTACAGACAACCATGCATGTACCTATACTACAGACAGCCATGCATGTACCTATACTACAGACAGTCATGCATGTACCTATACTACAGACAACCATGCATGTACCTATACTACAGACAGCCATGCATGTACCTATACTACAGACAGCCATGCATGTACCTATACTACAGACAGCCATGCATGTACCTATACTACAGACAACCATGCATGTACCTATACTACAGACAGTCATGCATGTACCTATACTACAGACAACCATGCATGTACCTATACTACAGACAACCATGCATGTACCTATACTACAGACAACCATGCATGTACCTATACTACAGACAACCATGCATGTACCTATACTACAGACAACCATGCATGTACCTATACTACAGACAACCATGCATGTACCTATACTACAGACAGCCATGCATGTACCTATACTACAGACAACCATGCATGTACCTATACTACAGACAACCGTGCATGTACCTATACTACAGACAGCCATGCATGTACCTATACTACAGACAACCATGCATGTATCTATACTACAGACAACCATGCATGTACCTATACTACAGACAACCATGCATGTACCTATACTACAGACAGCCATGCATGTACCTATACTACAGACAACCATGCATGTACCTATACTACAGACAACTATGCATGTACCTATACTACAGACAGCCATGCATGTACCTATACTACAGACAACCATGCATGTACCTATACTACAGACAGCCATGCATGTACTTATACTACAGGCAGCCATGCATGTACCTATACTACAGACAACCATGCATGTACCTATACTACAGACAGCCATGCATGTACCTATACTACAGACAGCCATGCATGTACCTCTACTACAGACAGCCATGCATGTACCTATACTACAGACAACCATGCATGTACCTATACTACAGACAGCCATGCATGTACCTATACTACAGACAACCATGCATGTACCTATACTACAGACAGCCATGCATGTACCTATACTACAGACAGCCATGCATGTACCTATACTACAGACAGCCATGCATGTACCTATACTACAGACAGCCATGCATGTACCTATACTACAGACAACCATGCATGTACCTATACTACAGACAAACATGCATGTACCTATACTACAGACAGCCATGCATGTACCTATACTACAGACAGCCATGCATGTACCTATACTACAGACAGCCATGTATGTACCTATGCTACAGACAGCCATGCATGTACCTATACTACAGACAACCATGCATGTACCTATACTACAGACAACTATGCATGTACCTATACTACAGACAGCCATGCATGTACCTATACTACAGACAACCATGCATGTACCTATACTACAGACAGCCATGCATGTACTTATACTACAGGCAGCCATGCATGTACCTATACTACAGACAACCATGCATGTACCTATACTACAGACAGCCATGCATGTACCTATACTACAGACAGCCATGCATGTACCTCTACTACAGACAGCCATGCATGTACCTATACTACAGACAACCATGCATGTACCTATACTACAGACAGCCATGCATGTACCTATACTACAGACAGCCATGCATGTACCTATACTACAGACAACCATGCATGTACCTATACTACAGACAACCATGCATGTACCTATACTACAGACAACCATGCATGTACCTATACTACAGACAACCATGCATGTACCTATACTACAGACAACCATGCATGTACCTATACTACAGACAGCCATGTATGTACCTATACTACAGACAACCATGCATGTACCTATACTACAGACAACCATGCATGTACCTATACTACAGACAGCCATGCATGTACCTATACTACAGACAGCCATGCATGTACCTATACTACAGACAGCCATGCATGTACCTATACTACAGACAGCCATGCATGTACCTATACTACAGACAGCCATGCATGTACCTATACTACAGACAGCCATGCATGTACCTATACTACAGACAACCATGCATGTACCTATACTACAGACAGCCATGCATGTACCTATACTACAGACAACCATGCATGTACCTATACTACAGACAGCCATGCATGTACCTATACTACAGACAACCATGCATGTACCTATACTACAGACAGCCATGCATGTACCTATACTACAGACAACCATGCATGTACCTATACTACAGACAACCATGCATGTACCTATACTACAGACAGCCATGCATGTACCTATACCACAGACAACCATGCATGTACCTATACTACAGACAACCATGCATGTACCTATACTACAGACAGCCATGCATGTACCTATACTACAGACAACCATGCATGTACCTATACTACAGACAACCATGCATGTACCTATACTACAGACAGCCATGCATGTACCTATACTACAGACAGCCATGCATGTACCTATACTACAGACAGCCATGCATGTACCTATACCACAGACAACCATGCATGTACCTATACTACAGACAGCCATGCATGTACCTATACTACAGACAACCATGCATGTACCTATACTACAGACAGCCATGCATGTACCTATACTACAGACAACCATGCATGTACCTATACTACAGACAACCATGCATGTACCTATACTACAGACAGCCATGCATGTACCTATACTACAGACAGCCATGTATGTACATATATGATATAAAAAAACCTTTCTTCTTTTTATTTCTTTTTATGCTGCCTCTCTCTACCTCCCTCCCCCAAACGTTGTCTCTCTTTCTCACCCCAGCGTTGTCTCTCTATTCCCCCAGCATTCTCTCTCACTGCCCCCCTCCCCCCAGCGTTGTCTCTGTCTCCCCCCTGCATTGTCTCTGTCTCCCCCCTGCATTGTCTCTGTCTCCCCCCTGCATTGTCTATGTATCTCCCATCCCCTGCGTTGTCTATGTCTCCCCTCTCCCTGGTGGCTAGTGGGGGCAGCCGGGGGATGTCTGCACAATACATGCAGACATCCTCCATGCTGCCCGACACGTCCTTCTATTATGACAGAAGTGTCAGGCAGCATGGAGGATGTCTGCATGTATTGTGCAGACATCCACGACTGCCCAAATCTCCCTGGTGGCTAGTGGGGGCAACTGGAGGATGTCTGCATGATACGCGCAGACATCCTCCATGCTGCCATTTACTTCCACTGGGACTTTTATGCTGAAACCGGAAGGTCACATGACCTCCCAGCTTCAGTCATAGAAGGCCCGATGGACGTACCAGGCAGCAGCAGAGGATGTCTGCACGCATTGCGCAGACATCAACCCCTGCTTGTGAGGGGGACCTGGATCCAAGTCTTCTAGTCTGAACTCGATTTGAGGTCAGACTATAAGACAACTTCAATTCTAAGATAAGGTAGTTTTTTCAGAACTTTTTTTCTGAAAAAAACCTTGTCTTATAATTGAACAAATACGGTATATACCAGTATTTAGCCATTAATTATGCCAGTATTTTGCCATTTAACATGCCAGTATTTTGCCATTTAACCTGCCAGTATTTTGCCATTCAGTAGTCCAGTATTTTTCCATTCAATATGCCTTTATTTTGCCATTCAGTATGCCAGTATTTAGCCATTCAATAGTATTTAGCCATTTAATATGCCAGTATTTTGCCATTCAGTAGTCCAGTATTTTGCCATTCAATATGCCATTATTTTGCCATTTAGTATGCTAGTATTTTGCCATTTAATATGCCAGTATTTTGCCATTCAATATGCCATTATTTTGCCATTCAGTATGTTAGTATTTTGCCATTTAATATGCCAGAATTTTGCCATTCAATATGCCAGTATTTTGCCATTTAATATGCCAGTATTTTGCCATTCAGTATGGCAGTATTTTGCCATTTAATATGCCAGTATTTTGCCATTCAATATGCCAGTATTTTGCCATTTAATATGCCAGTATTTTGCCATTCAATGTGGCAGTATTTTGCCATTCAATATGCCAGTATTTTGTCACTCACTATGCCAGTATTTTGATTTTTAGATGCCTCCCTCTTCCCATGGGCATCCGCAGAAATTTTTTCGGGGGGGGGTCATAATTTTACCGTCATCCTTTCTGCGCCGCGCCTCTTTTTGACAAGTTATCATGAAGTGGAGGAGCTTTGTCATTATCTGTGAAGGCATGCAAAGGGTTGATAAACCCTGCACCAGATACAGATCCACAGCACCAGATATAAACCAACCACACTAGATATAGCCTCACTGCACTAAATATAGACCCACTGTGCCAGATATAAACCAACCACACTAGATATAGCCTCACTGCACCAGATACAGATCCACAGCACCAGATATACACCAACCACACTAGATATAGCCTCACTGCACCAGATACAGATCCACAGCACCAGATATAAACCAACCACACTAGATATAGCCTCACTGCACTAAATATAGATCCACTGTGCCAGATATAGACCCACAACACCAGATATTAACCCACGGTACCAGCTAAAAACCCATGACACAAGATATAAACCACAGCACCAGATAAATATCCAGAGCTCTAGCTGAAACTCCACAGCAACAGATAGAACAACATAGCAAAGATATAACCCCATAGCATCAGATACAACACTGTAGCACACAATATAACTTCTCAGCACCAGACACAACACTATAGCACACAATATAACCTCTCAGCACCAGACACAACACTATAGCACACAATATAACTCCACAGCCCCAGATACAACACTATAACACACAATATAACCCCACAGCACCAGATACACTATAGCACACAATATAACCCCACAGCACCAGATACAACACTATAGCACACAATATAACCTCACAGCACCAGATACACTATAGCACACAATATAACCCCACAGCACCAGATACACTATAGCACACAATATAACCCCACAGCACCAGATACAACACTATAGCACACAATATAACCTCACAGCACCAGATACACTATAGCACACAATATAACCCCACAGCACCAGATACACTAGAGCAGGGCTTGACAAATGTATCTGAGGTTTAGGAGCCAGCTAAAATATCTAGGAGCCAGACAACCGCACATAAACACACGCAGTCCCAGACAGACACATATAGTCAATCACATATACATACAGAATAAAGGATAATTTATTCTAATTTGGAGTACCAGGGTGAAAATCCTCTCCGTGCACCCTCCACTTCTGAGTGCGAAACCCGCTACACCTTGTTTTAATACATATACATACACACATACACATCCATATACAAGGCAGCAGGTTTTTTTTTTTTTTTTTAAGTCAGACACATATATACACACACACACACATCCAGTCAGACACATATACACACACACACACACACACACATCCAGTCAGGCACATATATACACACAAACACATCCAGTCAGACACATACGTACACACACAAACACATCCAGTCAGACACATATACACACAAACACATCCAGTCAGACACATACGTACACACACAAACACATCCAGTCAGACACATATACACACAAACACATCCAGTCAGACACACATACACACAAACACATCAAGACACATAAATACACACAAACACATCCAGAGACATATATACACACAAACACATCTAGACACATATATATACACACACACATACACAACCAGTCAAACACATATATACACACAAACACATCCAGTCACACACATATATACACACATATACATCCAGTCACACACACATATATACACACACATACACATATATACATACACATATATACACACACATACACATATATACACACACATACACATATATACACACACATACACATATACACACACACATACACATATACACACACACATACACATATATACACACACATACACATATATACACACACATACACATATATACACACACACACACAAGGCAGCAGGGTTATTTTTTTAAAGGAAAAAAAAAAGCTCACATATCAATGTCCCCTCTCCCTGCTATAACACATCAATGCAGGGGGGGGGCGCGTTCCAGCCTCAATGCAGGGGGGGGGGCGCGTTCCAGCCTCAATGCGGGGGGGGGGCGCCGCGAATTCCAGCCCAGTGGCAGAGAGCAGCTTTCGTGCTGAGCTCCCCGATCAGCACTATATCGGTGCGCGAGGGGGCGGAGCAGGAAGTCTGTGCAGCCGGTGCACTCACTCTGCTCCCTCGCGCACCGCTAGATAAAAGAGAAGAGAAAAACCTATCCTACTGCCAAGGCACCATGCGGGGCTCACGATACCCGGGCGCCAGGTCTGATTTCCTGCTCGCCATGGCGACCTTGCGCCCAGGGTTTGTCGAGCCCTGCACTATAGCACACAATATAACCCCACAGCACCAGATACAACACTATAGCACACAATATAACCCCACAGCACCAGATACAACACTATAACACACAATCTAACCCCACAGCACCAGATACAACACTATAGCACACAATGTAACCCAACAGCACCAGACAAAACACTATAGCACACAATATAACCCCACAGCACCAGATACAACACTATAACACACAATATAACCCCACAGCACCAGATACAACACTATAGCACACAATGTAACCCAACAGCACCAGACAAAACACTATAGCACACAATATAACCCACAGCACCAGATACAACACTATAGAACTCAATATAAACACAAAGCACCAGATACAACACTATAGCACACAATATAACTCCACAGCACCAGATACAACACTATAGCACACAATGTAACCCAACAGCACCAGATACACTATAGCACACAATATAACCCCACAGCACCAGATACACTATAGCACACAATATAACCCCACAGCACCAGATACAACACTATAGCGCATAATATAACCTCACAGCACCAGATACACTATTGCACACAATATAACCCCACAGCACCAGATACAACACTATAGCACATAATATAACCTCACAGCACCAGATACACTATAGCACATAATATAACCTCTCAGCACCAGATACAACACTATAGCACACAATATAACCCCGCAGCACCAGATACAACACTATAGCACATAATATAACCCTGCAGCACCAGATACAACACTATAGCGCATAATATAACCTCACAGCACCAGATACACTATAGCACACAATATAACCCAACAGCACCAGATACAACACTATAGCACACAATATAACCTCTCAGCACCAGATACAACACTATAGCACACAATATAACCCCACAGCACCAGATACAACACTATAGCACATAATATAACCGCACAGCACCAGATACACTATAGCACACAATATAACCTCTCAGCACCAGACACAACTCTGTAACACACAATATAACCCCACAGCACCAGATACACTATAGCACATAATATAACCCTGCAGCACCAGATACAACACTATAGCACACAATATAACCTCTCAGCACCAGACACAACACTATAGCACACAATATAACCTCTCAGCACCAGATACAACACTATAGCACACAATGTAACCCAACAGCACCATATACAACACTATAGCACACAATATAACCCCACAGCACCAGACACAACACTATAGCACACAATATAACCCCACAGCACCAGATACAACACTATAGCACACAATATAACCCAACAGCACCAGACACAACACTATAGCACATAATATAACCTCTCAGCACCAGACACAACACTATAGCACACAATATAACCCCACAGCACCAGATACAACACTATAGCACACAATATAACCCCACAGCACCAGATACAACACTATAACACACAATATAACCCCACAGCACCAGATACAACACTATAGCACACAATGTAACCCAACAGCACCAGACAAAACACTATAGCACACAATATAACCCACAGCACCAGATACAACACTATAGCACTCAATATAAACACAAAGCACCAGATACAACACTATAGCACACAATATAACTCCACAGCACCAGATACAACACTATAGCACACAATGTAACCCAACAGCACCAGATACACTATAGCACACAATATAACCCCACAGCACCAGATACACTATAGCACACAATATAACCCCACAGCACCAGATACAACACTATAGCGCATAATATAACCTCACAGCACCAGATACACTATAGCACACAATATAACCCCACAGCACCAGATACAACACTATAGCACATAATATAACTTCACAGCACCAGATACACTATAGCACATAATATAACCTCTCAGCACCAGATACAACACTATAGCACACAATATAACCCCGCAGCACCAGATACAACACTATAGCACATAATATAACCCTGCAGCACCAGATACAACACTATAGCGCATAATATAACCTCACAGCACCAGATACACTATAGCACACAATATAACCCAACAGCACCAGATACAACACTATAGCACACAATATAACCTCTCAGCACCAGATACAACACTATAGCACACAATATAACCCCACAGCACCAGATACAACACTATAGCACATAATATAACCGCACAGCACCAGATACACTATAGCACACAATATAACCTCTCAGCACCAGACACAACTCTGTAACACACAATATAACCCCACAGCACCAGATACACTATAGCACATAATATAACCCTGCAGCACCAGATACAACACTATAGCACACAATATAACCTCTCAGCACCAGACACAACACTATAGCACACAATATAACCTCTCAGCACCAGATACAACACTATAGCACACAATGTAACCCAACAGCACCATATACAACACTATAGCACACAATATAACCCCACAGCACCAGACACAACACTATAGCACACAATATAACCCCACAGCACCAGATACAACACTATAGCACACAATATAACCCAACAGCACCAGACACAACACTATAGCACATAATATAACCTCTCAGCACCAGACACAACACTATAGCACACAATATAACCCCACAGCACCAGATACAACACTATAGCACACAATATAACCCCACAGCACCAGATACAACACTATAGCACACAATATAACCTCTCAGCACCAGATACAACACTATAGCACACAATATAACCCCACAGCACCAGATACAACACTATAGCACACAATGTAACCCAACAGCACCAGACACAACACTATAGCACACAATATAACCCCACAGCACCAGACACAACACTATAGCACACAATATAACCCCACAGCACCAGATACAACACTATAGCACACAATGTAACCCAACAGCACCAGACACAACTAGGGTTGCCACCTGGCCGGTATTTTACCGGCAAGCCGGTAAAAAATTGGCATCAGGCCAATGTTAAGTCTATGGAGACAGTACCAAGGCCGGTATTTTTTTGAAGAAAAGGTGGCATCCCTAGACACAATACTATATCACACAATATAAACACAAAGCAACAGATTCCCTAAACACCCAAATTCCTAAATCCATGACATTTCTTTATCTCTTTCCCCCTTTTTTATACGTTTTATTCCTCCATGTTTGCCATCTCTTTCCCCATCATTGTGTGTGTTTTATTCCTCCATGTCAGTGACCTCTTTTCACCTACATTTTATCTTTTCTGCCCCATGTCATCCCATTTTGTCTGTATTCTGCTCCAATCAATCACCTCTTTTCATCCTCCATTATCTTTTCTGCCCCATGTCATCCCATTTTGTTTGCAATCTGCCTCCATCTATCACATCATTTTATTCTCCATTATCTTTTCTGCCCCATCCACTTGTCACCATGTTGATGTGAGCAGAGCCTGGTCAGAGGAGCTGCTCAGACTGGACAAATGGAGACCTCAGGGAAATGGGAGGGACCTCCTTGGATTTACCCCACTCTGCCATGTACCTTAAAGCTATTATAAGCTCTTCCTACCTGTTACAGAGGCTCAGCTATGGTCTCTGAGTATCTGCCCCTGCAGGCTCTCTTCTGTCAGTCATGCTGCCACATGGAGGGGCTATAACTTCATATCCCCAGGCACCCCTGTCATTGGCTCTCCATGCAGCATGACTGACAGCTGCACCAATGTGGATGGGAGACCAGTATTACAGCAAGCAGAGTTGCAGAGAGCAACAGCTTTGGGTGCCACCTCCTACCCCAGCAACTGGTGTGCAGTCCCCTAGGGACAACTAGAGGCTACATACTGAGAAAAAAATAATAATAATTAAAAAAATATTTTTTTTTTTTTTTTTAAAGGGGAATTGCAAAAATCCAGGGGGGGGCAAGCGCCCCCCCTTGCCCCCCCCCCCCCTGCGGACGCCCATGCCTCTTCCCCCCTTCCCCAGTACTTACCTCCTTGTTGCTCTGTGTCCTCGGTTGTCTCCTCCATGCAGTCTTCCCTCCTGCACTGAGGAGGGAAAGACAGCCACTGCATATGACATACTGTCATATCCGGTCACAATGATTCTTTTTTTTTTTTACTTGACAAGGTTATATAAATATGTACAGAGCCAATATAAAGAGCTCTCCAGAGCATAGAAAGCTATGCATGTTAGTATAGACATTAATATGTATTTAGTGCTTGTTGATCTAAGGAGAAATCACATATGCCATATGGAGTCAAGAAGGAATTTTTTTTCCCCACTGAAAGCAGAATTAGAAATTTTGGAAGGGGGTTTATTTGCCTTCTTTTGGATCAACAGAGGTAAACATGGGATAGGAAAAGGGTTGAACTTGATGGATGCAAGTCTTTTTTCAACCTAAACTACTATGTAACTATATAACTATGAACATCATAAATCCAACCCACCAGTGTAAAGGACTTTAATGTAGCCAACTGACTCTGTCAAAAGCTTTCTCACCATCTAACGACACGGTCAGGATGGACATCTCTTTTTTTATAGGCTTCCTCTAACACATGTGGCAGTCTTCTAGTATTGCTACTAGAATATCTTTGCCGGAATGAAAATGATTTGGTCCGAATGGATCAGGCTGCCAATAATACACTTTGATCTGTCTGCTATAACTGTGGCGTAGATTTTCACGTCTATATCAATTAGTGATATCTGTCTGTAGTTTTTTATGTCTAGAGGAGATTTTTTAGGCTTGAAAATAGGTAAGACATTCGCTTGTAACAACTCCTGAGGAGCACTGGAGGACATAGCCATCTTGTTGAACATTAGTTTCAAAGGCATGATGAGATAATTTTTGAACATTCTATAATATAGATAGCTAAACCCATCAGGGCTTGGAGTTTAATGAGTTTAATTTGTCGCTTTTAGTCTTTCTACCTCACACTTTATTAGTTTGTGTAAATCACTGATTTCCCCTACAGTAACTTTCGGAATGTTAATTTTAGGGAGATAATGCCATGATTTTGCTAAGTCATGTGTAGGTTTTTAAAAAAAAAAACAAAAACAAAAAACTGTTTTAACTATATACTTTGTAACTATATAACTATATACTATGTAACTATATAACTATATACTATGTAACTATATAACTATATACTATGTAACTATGTAACTATATACTATGTAACTATATAACTATATACTATGTAACTATATAACTATATACTATGTAACTATATAACTATATACTGTGTAACTATATAACTATATACTATGTAACTATATACTATGTAACTATATAACTATATACTATGTAACTATATAACTATATACTTTGTAACTATATAACTATATACTATGTAACTATATAACTATATACTATGTAACTATATAACTATATACTATGTAACTATGTAACTATATACTATGTAACTATATAACTATATACTATGTAACTATATAACTATATACTATGTAACTATATAACTATATACTGTGTAACTATATAACTATATACTATGTAACTATATACTATGTAACTATATAACTATATACTATGTAACTATATAACTATATACTATGTAACTATATACTATGTAACTATATACTATGTAACTATATAACTATATACTATGTAACTATATACTATGTAACTATATAACTATATACTATGTAACTATATAACTATATACTATGTAACTATATAACTATATACTATGTAACTATATAACTATATACTATGTAACTATATACTATGTAACTATATAACTATATACTATGTAACTATATACTAAGTAACTATATACTATGTAACTATATAACTATATACTATGTAACTATATAACTATATACTATGTAACTATATAACTATATACTATGTAACTATATAACTATATACTATGTAACTATATACTATGTAACTATATACTATGTAACTATATGCTATGTAACTATAAACTATGTAACTATATACTATGTAACTATATAACTATATACTATGTAACTATGTAACTATATACTATGTAACTATATAACTATATACTATGTAACTATATAACTATATACTATGTAACTATATACTATGTAACTATATACTATGTAACTATATGCTATGTAACTATATACTATGTAACTATGTAACTATATACTATGTAACTATATAACTATATACTATGTAACTATATAACTATATACTATGTAACTATATAACTATATACTATGTAACTATATAATATGTAACTATATAACTATGTAACTATATAACTATATACTATGTAACTATATAACTATATACTATGTAACTATATAACTATATACTATGTAACTATATACTATGTAACTATATAACTATGTAACTATATAACTATATACTATGTAACTATATAACTATATACTATGTAACTATATAACTATATACTATGTAACTATATACTATGTAACTATATAACTATATACTATGTAACTATATAACTATATACTATGTAACTATATAACTATATACTATGTAACTATATACTATGTAACTATATAACTATGTAACTATGTAACTATATACTATGTAACTATATACTATGTAACTATATACTTTGTAACTATATAACTATATACTATGTAACTATATAACTATATACTATGTAACTATATAACTATATACTATGTAACTATATAACTATATACTATGTAACTATATACTATGTAACTATATAACTATGTAACTATATACTATGTAACTATATACTATGTAACTATATAACTATATAACTATATACTATGTAACTATATAACTATATACTATGTAACTATATACTATGTAACTATATAACTATGTAACTATGTAACTATATACTTTGTAACTATATAACTATATACTATGTAACTATATAACTATATACTATGTAACTATATAACTATATACTATGTAACTATATAACTATATACTATGTAACTATATACTATGTAACTATATAACTATGTAACTATATACTATGTAACTATATACTATGTAACTATATAACTATATACTATGTAACTATATAACTATATACTATGTAACTATATAACTATATACTATGTAACTATATACTATGTAACTATATAACTATGTAACTATGTAACTATATACTATGTAACTATATACTATGTAACTATATAACTATATACTATGTAACTATATAACTATATACTATGTAACTATATAACTATATACTATGTAACTATATACTATGTAACTATATAACTATGTAACTATATACTATGTAACTATATAACTATATACTATGTAACTATATAACTATATACTATGTAACTATATAACTATATACTATGTAACTATATACTATGTAACTATATAACTATGTAACTATGTAACTATATACTATGTAACTATATACTATGTAACTATATAACTATATACTATGTAACTATATAACTATATACTATGTAACTATATACTATGTAACTATATAACTATGTAACTATGTAACTATATACTATGTAACTATATACTATGTAACTATATAACTATATACTATGTAACTATATAACTATATACTATGTAACTATATACTATGTAACTATATAAATATGTAACTATGTAACTATATACTATGTAACTATATACTATGTAACTATATAACTATATACTATGTAACTATATACTATGTAACTATATAACTATGTAACTATATAACTATATACTATGTAACTATATACTATGTAACTATATAACTATTTAACTATGTAACTATATACTATGTAACTATATACTATGTAACTATATAACTATATACTATGTAACTATGTAACATATATACTATGTAACTGTATAACTATATACTATGTTACTATATACTACGTAACTATATAACTATGTAACTATGTAACTATATACTATGTAACTATATACTATGTAACTATATAACTATATACTATGTAACTATATACTATGTAACTATATAACTATTTAACTATGTAACTATATACTATGTAACTATATACTATGTAACTATATAACTATATACTATGTAACTATGTAACATATATACTATGTAACTGTATAACTATATACTATGTTACTATATACTACGTAACTAAATACTATGTAACTATATAACTATATACTATGGAACAATATACTATATAACTATATACTATGTAACTATGTAACTATACACTATGTAACTATATAACTATATACTATGTAACTATGTAACTATAGACTATGTAATTATGTAACTATATACTATGTAACTATATAACTATATACTATGCAACTGTATACTATGTAACTAAATACTATGTAACTATGTAACTATACACTATGAAACTATATAACTATATACTATGTAATTATGTAACTATAGACTATGTAATTATGTAACTATATACTATGTAACTATGTAACTATATACTATGTAACTATATAACTATAGACTATGTAATTATGTAACTATATACTATGTAACTATATAACTATATACTATGTAACTATGTAACTATATACTATATAACTATACACTATGTAACTATATAACTATATACTATGTAATTATGTAACTATAGACTATGTAATTATGTAACTATATACTATGTAACTATGTAACTATATACTATGTAACTATGTAACTGTACACTATGTAACTATATAACTATAAACGATGTAATTATGTAACTATAGACTATGTAATTATGTAACTATATACTATGTAACTATATAACTATATACTATGTAACTATGTAACTATATACTATATAACGATATACTATGTAACTATATACTATTTAACTATGTAAATATATAACTATATACCATGTAACTATATGTTATGTAACTATAAACTATGTAACTATGTACTATACACTATGTAACTATATACTATGTAACTATATAACTATATACTATGTAACTATATAACTATATACTGTGTAACTATGTAACAGTATATAACCTGTTCATTAACAGAAATGTACAAAGAACAAGAGGTCACCCCCTGAGACTGGAAGAGCAAAGATTTTATAGAGAGCAAAGGAAGGGATTCTTTACGGTAAGGACAATAACGTTTTGGAACTCATTCGTTTGCCTTTTGGAGTCTAGAAGGATTCTTTCTACCTTAAGTACCAGAATTGAAAACAGCTTAATTAGGGTTATTTCATCTTCTTCTGGATCAAAATCAGGAAGGTTTGTTAGAAGGGTTGAACCTGATGGGCTTAGATCATTTCTATGAAATATAAGAAACACTACAGCTGACTGAGAATCATATGGAAAATTGTCCACAAAAGCTAGAAGTTCCAGAAAGTTGGCCGTAAATCAGCTCTGCACTACAATTCACATGACTCTCAGTCAGCCAAAGAACTCGTAACATGCTGAGACAAAAAGCAGATGAACTGACCAATGTTTCCTTTGGACCACACTTGCTATGATGCTCAGCAAAGCTTCAAAGCGTACATGATGCTTCGGGATGAGCATCAGTGAGGTTCTAGAGCTGAATGAAAGAGATTTGCAGAGATTGCAGCTGTCAGGAGCCCCAGCCACGCTAACAGTGCTGCATCATAGGCAGAGTCACCCAGCAGCTGGCGTGACACAAGGTCCCAGGAGCTGAGGGATTTGCAGAGTTTACTCTTGCAGGTTCCCTTGTTATTTTCCTGGAGAGTCCAGTTATTTTTGGAGCTAAGCATTCTTCCCTAGATTTAAAACCTTTATTTTCACGGTAATTTTTTTTTTTTTTTTTATCTGTGCTTTGTGATTTCTGGAGTCAGTGGTACTGTGTTACTAATGCCACTTGGTGTATTTTCACACAATTTTCCTCTTTTTATAGGCACTGGACGGGGGGGGGGGGGGAGTTATTGGAGAAAAAAAAAGACTAATTATCCCCAAATGTACTTGGGAGGTATACATACATCCTAAAGATACGGGGGGCTGCTGGGAGGTAGTTACTGTATATTTGTAATGGGAGAGAAATTGATTTCAATACAAACAAGTCAAAAAGCAGAAATCTGAGGAAAGTGAAACGCAGCAGGGAATGTTGTGTGTTATAATCATCTCCGATTAAGCTTCAAACTAGATGAAGCATCCACCAGACAACAGTCCAGTTCGTCTGTCAATTAGCGATGCCCAGCAAATTCCCACTAGATTAGCAACCCAAGTGCATAAACTGAACTCTACCAGTGCTGGTTAGGGTATACAATATTACAATATGAAAGTTAATTAAGGTCTGAGTTGGATCTGTGAGTTGAAGTAAAGGGTAATTAACATCGGACGGGATCTGCTTCTGGTCAGTTCTGACAAGCCTTAATTTCTAATAATCAAAGGGACACTCCAGCCACCAAACGCACTTTAATGCTCCCAATGGCATCATTAATTTGCTGCTCATTATTTCTGCTTTGCAGGAAAAGATGTTGCCTGGAAATACAACTAATTGTTCCAAAAATAGGGAAAAGTGGACAAAGTGAGCAAAAGTAATACTTAACTGAAATCAATTAGCAATGGATGTATGCCCTTAGTATATATATATATATATATATATATATATATATATATATATATATATATATATATATATGCCCAAAAAAATTACAGAAAACCCCCTATGGGACAGTATCAAAACCATAAAAGTGTAAATAAAAAAGTGCTTGTGCATCCAACTCACACGTAATGGAGCAGATCACTGCTCTATTTCTGCACTCCAGAAAAGACTCCTTAGGGGTATCTGTTCACTGGATCCTTCTTTCCTCCATGCGTTCAGAAAGTATACCAATGTATTAAACTAACAAATATAAAAGTTCTAACATGGACATTAATAGTGCTATAGCCATCTCTGTATAGAGCTCCAGCAGAACCCAGCAATGACTACGAAGTCCAAGTTCTAAAGAATAAAAGTCCCGTTTGCAGAGTTAACTACAACTACTTTAATTTTCAAGCAAAGAATCCATTTGGCACTTGTGGTATTTGGGGAAAAAATGGTATGGGTCATCAAAAGAATATAGCATCCTGGCTGTTATTCTGGTTCTTCTCTGTAAGTTATTTTTGTAGTGGGGAAAAATAGTAATGTTTTTATTTATTTCTTATATTTTATAGGGATGGCAAATCTGCAGTGTGTGTGTATGTCAGAGGACTTAAAGATAGGTAGGCAATGCAATAGAGCAGCATGAAATGCTAGATGAATGTTTGGTTGCATAGGGAGAGGTATTAGCAGAATGCTTGGTTGTATAGGGAGAGGTATTAGTAGAATGCTTGGTTGTATAAGGAGAGGTATTGGCAAAATGCTTGGTTGTATAGGGAGAGGTATTAGCAGAATGCTTGGTTGTATAAGGAGAGTTATTAGCAAAATGCTTGGTTGTATAGGGAGAGGTATTAGCAGAATGCTTGGTTGTATAGGGAGAGGTATTAGCAGAATGCTTGGTTGTACAGGGAGAGGTATTAGCAGAATGCTTGGTTGTATAGGGAGAGGTATTAGCAGAATGCTTGGTTGTATAGGGAGAGGTATTAGCAGAATGCTTGGTTGTATAGGGAGAGGTATTAGCAGTAGGAAGAGGTGAAGTGCTCATGCCATTGTACAGGGCACTGGTGAGACCTCAGTTGGAGTATTGTACGCAGTACTGGAGACCATATCTCCAGAAGGATATTGATACTTTGGAGAGAGTTCAGAGAAGGGCTACTAAACTGGTTCATGGGTTGAAGGATAAAACTTACCAGGAAAGGTTAAAGCATCTTAACATGTATAGCTTGGAGGAAAGACGTAACAGGGGGGAAACATTTAAACACATAAAGAGAGTATATTCAAAAGAAGAAAAACTACCACAACTAGAGGACATAGTCTTAAATTAGAGGGGCAACGATTTAAAAGTAATATCAGGAAGTATTACTTTACTGAGAGGGTAGTGGATGTATGGAATAGCCTTCCAGCGGAAGTGGTATAGGTTAACACAGTCAAGGATTTTAAGCATGCTTGGGATAGGTATAAGGCTATCCTAGATATGAGATAGGCAACTGGGGACTAATAAAATAATTTAGAAAATTGGGCAGACTAGATGGACTGAATGGTTCTTATCTGCCGACACATTCCATGTTTCTATGTATGTGTGTGTGTGTGTGTTCATAGTGAGGAGGCTTAATTTAATCTCCTCCAACATATTAAAAGCCTTTGGTGGCAATATAGACTGCTGTAGACACCCCTTGAGGTTTGGGTCTCACCCTATTGGAGTATGCCTTGACATTGCTTAATTATGCTTTGGCCAATTCATATAACCCAAACCTCTGTTTTCTATTGGGTTTATACACTTTCTGACAATATCACTAGGGTGAGAAGCCAGAGAGTCTTTGGTCCGAGGAGGCCAGTGCTACATAGTAACATAGTAATTTAGGTTGAAAAAAGACATCAAGTCCATCAAGTCCAACCCTTCTACCTATCATTCCAGATTTTTATCCAAAAGAAGCAAAAACTCCTAAGGAAGCTATTTCCTTCTCCCTCCTAAGGGGAAAAATTCCTTCTTGACTCTAAAAGGCAATCAGATTTCCCCTTGCATCAAGAAGCTCTATTATTAATGTTTATTCTATTATTAATACCCCTGTATGTTCTGCTTTTGAAAAAAAAAATCATCCAGACCATTTTTAAATGCATCTATTGTGGTTGATAGCACTACCTCTCTTGGCAGTGAGTTCCATAACTTTATTGTCCTTACCGTAAAGAATCCCTTCGTTTGCTGCCTATGAAATCTTTGCTCTTCCAGTCTCAGCGGGTGACCTCTTGTTCTTTGTACATTTCTGTTAATGAACAGGTCACTGGAGAGAAAACCGGGGGGGGGGGACCGGGGGGGGGGCATTAGGTGTCTGGGGTCCAAAAATCATAATGTTCGGTACGAACCCGAATTTTGCGGTTCGGGTTCACTCAAAACTATTCATAACTAAGATCTTCCAATCCCCTTATTAATTGTGTAGCTCTCCTTTGCACTTTTACTAGTAATCATTTTTACGGACTGGTGCCCAGAATTGTACTGCATATTCAAGGTGAGGTCTTACCATTGATTTGTAAAGAGGCAAGATGATGTCCTCCTCCCGTGAATCTATACCTCGTTATATATATGCCAATATCTTATTGGCCCTTGCAGCTGCTGACTGGCATTGGGCACTGTTGCTAAGTCTGTTCTCTACAATTATTCCTAAATCCTTTTCAGTAGTAGTTTTTCCCAGGGATATACCATTTAAAGTATATGTTGCTTTATTATTATTTTTCCCATTATGCATAACTATTACATTTGTCTATATTGAACCTCATTTGCAACTTAATTGCTCGGTGCAGAGCTTACATGTTGTCTTAAGATATTGTATTAATGACGGAGACTTTTGGGGAATCACCGATGATTTATTTATTCATTTTTAAACTCATGATTTTTCTTTTATTTGCTGTGACCTTTTCAAGAGCTACATAACATCACAATCTGAACAAATTGTGGAATTGGGACTTCACAAAAAAAATACATTTTTTTAATTAAGTTGTAATGTTTTGGTTTTACGCAGCATTCACAGTATGGATGTGACAGCGCATTTTACTCATTGGTGAAACATGACTAGCAAAAATAAATAAATAGCAGCATTATAACATTTTGAGGGTAAGATCCATGTGAGCAGATTTCTGCCCTCACTGTATGTGTATCCGAAGAGGTGGCAGAATAATCAGAATTAGCCTTGTGAGGGTAATCAGTTCTGCAAGTCGCATCCTTACAAATCGGAAGGTAGGTGAATTGTAATCATGTGCAGAGGATCTATGATGTGAATGGTTATCTTTTTCCTGTGGCATGGTCTCATCTTCAATCGATAGTAGATCAAGTTTAGCGTTATTAAATCCTCCAGGTTATGATTTAATCAGACAGAAGGAAACATCTTCTTGATCAAAAAGGCTCCTACACATTGTTGTTACAGAGCACTGTTGTAAAGCTTTTTCATGATTGATTTGGAAGCACTGGTGATGATGGAATTCAAGAGCCACCGTGCAGATATGGAGACACAGGGACCACTGCAGGGTAATCACACTCCCCTGGAGACTTGAGGCCCCATGTTTCTAAAGCCACATACCAGAGCCCTAAGGTAGCAGCTGCTCTATCCAGTATACCAGTGCAGAAACTGGAGAAACAATGAAGATATATCCTGGAGCAGGCATGGAACAGAACAACAACTCAACAGGAAAGCAAAATGTTGCAGGCTGAGACAGGCAGACCAAGCTGAGTGAAAAAGCATAAGGCAAAATAAGTTAGAAAATAATTGAATATACAGAGTAAAGGGGCAGAATTGAAAACAAACATAAGAAAAGTAGCGCAGCAAATACTCTAGCAGGGCAGAGCAGAAACCAAACTAAGGTTAAATAATACACGTCACAGGGCTAAGGACTAAAACTTACATACGGTCCAGAGACAGACAGGGCACAGACAAACTCATGGCAACAAAACTAAAAGGCATACAAAGGCACATATATATCTACAGAGAACAAACAGGGCTAAGGTAAAAATAAACAGAGATACAGGAAATAGCCTAGAACTCCGTGTCAGGAACTGACCATGCCTGGACTTGAACTCTGACGTCCATGTTCTTAGCCCTCTTCTTTACCAGTTCACCAGCCTGTCTTTTACATTTTGCCCTATGTTCTAGTAACAATGAATATACAAAGCCTTGTTATTATCATCAACTCTCCTCACCTGTGTCAAGTCATGTGCTCACTCTCAGCCTATAAAAGCCTCTTCCTGTGAATCTACCTTTGCCAGATTATTGTGGTTCCTGCCTGAAGTATATCAAGCTTTCTATTGATCGTTACTTACCTGTTACCGATTTGGACTGTCTCACTACTCTGTTTTCTCCTACCCACTGACCTTGGCTTGCTTGACTCCGCTTATACTCTTTGTTCCAGCCTCACAGCTCTGCTAAAAGACCAGATTGTCACTCAAAGCTCAGGGGCACCTGGGTAACGAGTGGCTACTTCTGGCAGAAGACCTTGCTGATCTGGCTGCTGGACTCCAAACCTGCTAACATCAGTATCATTACACTCTGAGACAATAAATACTAGAGGGTTTTGTTACACCAAATGGCCATGAGATGATTAAGCTTGCCATCCACACCAAGGTCCTCCACAATATGGAAATTCCTAGCACTATCCCTGCTTATTATAACTAAATATAATAACTGAAACTACATGACTGAACTAAACAGACACACAGAAGTTACCTGAAACAGGACTGCACATACTGGCAGCTTGATACTGGCAGCATGAAAAATACTAAAATCATTGTAGAAACAAAATCCAGGAGGCAAGTCAGGGTCAGGAACCAAAGCGGGTAATCCGTAGAGCCGAATTCAGGGAAACGGAGATCAGCGAAGTCAGGAACATAGCCAAGAGTCAGGAACCAAAAAAGAAAGACACCAGGACCAGGTCAAAACACAGGAAATGCACTTCAAACAAAGGAACTACTGAAACTAGCTGTTAACTAGTACTGAGTAGCAAAGGGTCTGGCTAATAGCAACCAGGTAAGTGGTAAAAGTAGCTTAAAGGAGCTGGTTAACAACAGCTGACATCATCACATTAAAGGGGGAAAAAAGATTTATATTAAAACAGCAGGGGAACCATAACAGAGAGAAACTAAAGCCAGAGTACAAATGTCACATTATATAGGAGCAATGAAACAAACAGAAAGCAACACAAAAACCCTGCAATGGAACAGACCAATAAGCAAAAGGAAATCCAGAGATGGACAGAAGGACACAGAAACATGCAAAGGGAAACCCTTTAAAAGGGTTCACGAGCCATCGAACCAGTTCTTGTAAAAGCAAATTATTGCACTTTTCAAGAATGATGGCACCATTCAAATTACCCTCCCTCTTTATGTCGACATTTGTGGGATTTTACATTGAAACAAAGCAGTGTAACAAAGCAATACCTCCAACTACTCTAATACCCAAACAGCGTGAAACAGGTTAACTCCTCTATATTTGGATGGTGGGCCTATACACCACAAAACTCGCTGGTACTGGCATATTTATGTCACATCTGATCGATGCCTGCTCTGCTCCAGCATTTTGTAGGCCCTGTAGCAGTTTGCATCACGTTTCTCAATTTTTTTACTTATCTAGCGATGAAAATCCATCAAGATAACAGCTAGCGTGAAAGTGCTCTTTAAAATGAATAAATCAGAGAAGAAAGATACGATATGACACAGTGATGAGGAGAATTGCCTTCTTTACTAATAACACATTGAGGGAAAGTGTAAACCAATTTATAATACCCATCATATACGTTTAATGTGTTGGGTTGAATCTCAGTTAAAGACTAAACCTTATTACTGTTTTATTTTAATGAGACAGAAGACTGGGCAGTATTTAGTTTTTTTTTTTTTTTGTTTTCTGGCCAAGGCACTCACCTCAACCTTCAGTTTCATCCCTTATTCTCCAGATTTGGAGCAGACATCTCCAAATCATATCCAGATCACTTCTGAACTGTGTCCGTCGAAACATTGCTCCAAAGCTATTTTGATGTGGAAGTTTTAGTCCCTCCATAAACATGCATGATTTCACACAATATAATGTTCCTTCGGAGGTGGGATGTGATGTTAACATACCCAAGGGCTGTGTCTGGCCTGTGGGCCATCAGTTAGACAACAGTGGAGTAGATAAGGAGATGCAGGTGTTAATTGAAATACAAGATGAGAGATGGTCCATGTTAGTCATAGAAACACAGGAGACACATTTTAGAGCCAATATAAATGGCCGGTGTAATGGGCGCAAACTTTTCAAGCAGCACCTCTCTTTACCCCAACTCCATCACAGCATCTTCTCTGCTTGGCTCCCCTGGTTCCCTGGCACTTACATTTCTTATGCTCTTTATTTCTGTTCTTACTTTCCCCTGGGGATCACCTGCTATGTTGAAGACACTTCAGATCCTCATTTTTCTTTTTTCCCAATGTCGTCCTCTTCACCATTTTCTAACTATTTGCTTCTACCACAAGTAGAGACAAGTTGAAACTTTTATTGACCAACGGAGCAGATTTACTCTTTCTCCAACAGATAACTTTCCCTGCTCTGTTATTAAGGCCTTATTGCTACAGTTCACTTAGTACTGAATACACCTTCTCACAGGGGAGACAGGGAAAGCAGGAGCAAGGAAGAAACAAAATGGGTGTTTGGAAAGAGATTGACAGTAGCAAGTGAGAGAGAAGGAGAAAATAACATGGATTAAAAAGTAACATAGTAACATAGTAATTTAGGTTGAAAAAAGACACAAGTCCATCAAGTTCAACCCTTCTACCTATCATTACAGCTTTTGATCCAAATGAAGGCAAAAACCCCTAAGGAAGCTATTTCGAATTTTGCCTCCTGGGGGAAAAAATTCCTTCTTGACTCCAAGAGGCAATCAGATTTCTCCTTGGATCAATAAGCTCTTTTATTAATGCTTATTCTATTATTAATAGCCCTGTATGTTCTGCTTTCCTAAAAAAACATCCAAACCATTTTTAAATGCATCTATTGTGGTTGCTAGCACTACCTCTCTTGGCAGTGAGTTCCATAACTTTATTGTCCTAACCATAAAGAATCCCTTCCTTTGCTGTCTATGAAATCTTTGCTCTTCCAGTCTGAGGGGGTGACCTCTTGTTCTTTGTACCTTTCTGTTAATGAACAGGTCACTGGAGAGCTCTTTATATTGGCCCTGCAAATATTTATATAATGTTATCATATCCCCTCTGAGACGCCTTTTTTCTAACGTATATAAATTCAATTTTTTAAGTCTCTCTTCATAACTAAGATCCTCCAAACCCCTTATTAATTTTGTAGCTCTCCTTTGCACTTTTTCTAGTTCCTTAATATCCTTTTTAAGGACTGGTGCCCAGAACTGTACTGCATATTCAAGGTGAGGTCTTACCATTGATTTGTAAAGAGGCAAGATGATGTCCTCCTCCCGTGAATCTATACCTCGTTTTATACATGCCAATATCTTATTGGCCCTTGCAGCTGCTGACTGGCATTGGGCACTGTTGCCAAGTTTGTTGTCTATAATTATTCCTAAATCCTTTTCATTAGTAGTTTTTCCCAGGGAAATACCATTTAACGTATATGTTGCTTTGTTATGATTTTTCCCATAATGCATAACTTTACATTTGTCTATATTGAACCTCATTTGCCACTTTACTGCACAGTCCCCCACTCTGTCCAAATCTTCCTGTAAAGAAAAAACATCAAGATTAGTCTTTATTGCCTTACCTAATTTAGTGTCGTCCGCAAACACGGAGACATGGCTCTCAGCACAATGTGGGAGATCATTAATAAACAAATTAAAAAGAAGAGGGCCCAAAACAGACCCCTGAGGTACTCCGCTTAATACCCTTGTCCAATTTGAGAATTTTCCATTTACAACAACCCTTTGTGTTCTATCTTTTAGCCAATTTTTAATCCACATACACACATTTGCCCCCAAACCTATTTCTCTCAATTTGTAGAGTAACCTTTTGTGTGGAACTGTATCAAATGCTTTTGCAAAATCCAAATAGATCACATCAACTGCCACACCTAGATCTATATTTTTACTGACTTCTTCATAGAATGTTATTAAGTTTGTTTGACAAGACCTGTCTTTCACAAAACCATGTTGACTTTTACTAATTATATTCTGATTCAAGATGTATTCTTGAGTGTATACCTTTAGCAATCCTTCAAATAGTTTCCCCACTACAGATGTCAAGCTCACTGGCCTATAATAAGTGGTTTAAAGTGGTACTAAATTCACCAAAGTTAAACATCCTTTGCCACTGTTCTGAAGTAAACCTGTTGGTACAGATCCCAACAGGTTTATTCCAAGCGCTGCCTCTCAGCCGAGGCAGAGCTCATCCAATCAGAGCAAGGGCTTGCCCCATGCATTTGATCAGGGTCAGTCAGGGCTGACAGACTCTCACTGCTAGAGCAGAGACAGACCTTTTATTTTCACATGCAACCCACAGGGAGGTCTTAGCGAAAGTCCCAGCTGTTGGTGGTATGTGAAAGCAAAGGCCTCTCTCTCTCTATACTAGATATGAGAGACTGTCAACGACAGCCACAGCCATTCCTATGGAAACATCACGGCTACCGGTCAAAAGATAAACTGGCCTCTACCTTAAAAAGTACCTTCCAGTTATCCCCATACTGAGGCCACTCATTTTTTTTCACTTCTTCTTCTGTGTTAGAAGCACAAAACCAATTTGTGAAGACGCAAAAAAAGTTTAGTGGCTCTTTAAACTGTACTCCACTCTAGCCACTGATGTCAGGGCACGCTCTACTTTCTTCCTTTAAGTCTGAAAAAGTCTGTCAGGTTTTTAGAAACCAAGTCGGAGAACGGCTGTACAGTTTGTCATCGGTGGCAAATTCCAGAGTACATAAACCCCCCAAAGACAGACATTTGTACTGCTTGGCCAATCCACCTCCCTGCCGTTTCTCACCCAATATTGAGCAATAAAAATGAATTTGTCTTGTGCCGGTCTCTGCAGCGCCGTTACCAGCGGAGGGGGACCTGACGGAAATAATGATTGCGCAGTTAAAGCGTCTTTCTCTCCTGAGTTTGGAAGGCTTAATGGAGTGAGGAGCTCTTCCTTACAGAATCCACTGCCGATGATAAAGGAGAACAATATAATGATCCATTTCAAGTCCTTTCTTCTCTGTCTGTAATAAAGAAAAAAAGCATTAAAACTTCCAGAGCCATGAAATATCACCAGTTCCCAGGCCGTTCGCTGGGTGTGTGGGTTTTTATTTTTTTTTATACACATATCATTTGCTTTTGCATAATATTCCGCTGGGTCTGGCTACGGTAGGAGTATTTGTGTATAGACAGGAGGACACATCCAGAGTTAATGTCTGCAGCACAGTATGATCTAGATTTATTTCCCGGGTGGTCGTTTTCAAACTCTGACGATGATGTTGGTTTTCGGGTAATGTAAAAATGTATTATTATTCAGTGGATGCTCGGACTAGCAAGACTAATCGTGGCTTCAAAAAAAAAAAAAGAGACCGTAATGCTTGATGGTAAATTTGCAACTAATGTAGTGGAAAACCGCTGAGAGGATTTCAGATATACGTGTCAACGTTTTGTTGTAGGCCTAGTTCTCCGGCTTAGTTAAACCCTTTTTTAGATTTTCCCGTCTACATTTCTTTCTTGCCCAGAACATCAGCCAATGTAAATGCAGCTTTTATCTTTAATTTGTAACTGGGCAGTTTCTGTAACACTTACGTGGTATTTTACATTTTCACGAACTTCTATAAAATCCATTTGAATTAAAGCCTTGCTGAGCCTTTAATCAAGATTAAATAATTGCCTGAATTATTGGTGCCACTTGTTCCAGTGGCCGGACCCCTTACCCTCATCATTGATTGCAACTCCTTTTTCATGCCTGTTTACTGTTTTTGTTCGTCCCCTCTAAGCTTTGACTCCGTGCACCTCTGTACTGAATGATCTTTCTCCCGTGATTTGTGTGCTGGGCTCTATGGGCTCTATGGGTGGACTCAGTATTCCCAGGGTATGTGGCCTGAATTATTTGATCAGTCGGTGGTGGTATAATGGAATATAACTGGAGATGGTTGAAGGTATTCACACAAACCTCTGCAGGCTGGTCTCTAATGTGATAATAAGACAGAAATGCTCTACCCTGGCGGTTCAAGGCATAATTTAGAATATTTAACTGGAGCATTAGTTCATCTTTGGCAAAAAGTTGGCTTAACCCCAACGTGAAGTCTTTGGTGGTAGTAACGTGGCTGTTTTTTATTTTTTTTATAAAAAGGTGGCAACCCTATCTGTGTCTATTCACTTTAATTCGAGAATAGCTGGAGGAGGTCTACTTTAATTTTGAGTCAAATTCGGCACCGAGTCTATTCATTCAAATTTGAGAATAGTTTGAGGAGGTCGACTTTCAAATTTGGCAGTTTGACTTGGTCTCAAAAATAGCTTTGATCATTTTGCCTGTGGACATCCCTCCTGCATATGAACTGTTTATGCTGCTTACTGCCATCTGAATCTGAGCTATCCTTTTTATCATCTGTATGTGGACTCTGCCATTTCATTTGCTTATTTACCTTGTGGATTACGCATTTACTCTATTTGCTATTCGCTGGTATATACATGTGAACTGTGCTATTTCATTTGCTTATTTACCCTTTGGATTACAAGTTCCTGTGTCTGCTTCTTGCTATTACCTGTAAATGCTATTTACTGTGCTTGCTGCTTGGCTATTATCTGCATGTGAACTGTGCCAGTATCCTGCATACCTACCTAGTGGATTACAAATACAGTATTTAATGTTACCACTTGGACTATCTGTGATCTGCCTGCATCCCGGCTTTAACTATCACCTGGTGTTCCCTCTACCCGGACTCCCAGGTGAGTACCAGTATTGTGTCGTATTATTGGATGCCCTGCATTTTGCTTTCCACACCCTTTAACCTCACACTCTGTCGATGACCTCAATGTACAAGGAGAGTGATATTTATTAACGGTAATAACCAAAGCCTTGTACTGTGTCCAGAAACCTATTGGTAGCTAAAGTAAACATAGAAACATAGAATGTGTCCGCAGATAAGAACCATTCGGTCCATCTTGTCTGCCCAATTTTTTTTTTGAGTACTTTTATTAGTCCCCCGTTCCCGGTCTTATAGCTAGGATAGCCTTGTGTCTATCCCATGCATGTTTAAAATCCTTGACTTTGTTTACCTCTACCACTTCTGCTGGCAGGCTAATCCATACATCCACTACCCTCTCAGTAAAGTAATACTTCCTGATATTACTTTTAAATCGTTGCCCCTCTAATTTAAGACTATGTCCTCTAGTTGTGGTAGTTTTTCTTCTTTTAAATATACTCTCTTCCTTTACTGTGTTGATTCCCTTTATGTATTTAAATGTTTCTATCATATCCCCCCTGTTACGTCTTTCCTCCAAGCTATACATGTTAAGATGCTTTAACCTTTCCTGGTAAGTTTTATCCTTCAACCCATGAACCAGTTTAGTAGCCCTTCTCTGAACTCTCTCCAAAGTATCAATATCCTTCTGGAGATACGGTCTCCAGTACTGCGTACAATACTCCAAGTGAGGTCTCACCAGTGCTCTGTACAATGGCATGAGCACTTCCCTCTTCCTACTGCTAATACCTCTCCCTATGCAACCAAGCATTCTGCTAGCATTTCCTGCTGCTCTATTGCATTGCCTACCTACCTTTAGGTAAAGACTTTGGGATGGGAGTAATGTGGTCTCAATGGCCCGAGACCAATCTGGCTAAATTCCTACTTGTCTGGGCATCTGAGCCAAAAAATGATTGGTGAACAGTGTCCTCTATTATCACTTGCAAAATCCCTGCTATCAAAATGAGTATATTTGGGTAAAGATGCCAGGAAGGTTTATATATATATATCATGTGATCAGTCCACGGATCCACCCACCGGTCCTTCCTGCCCCATTGGACGTGCCAGTCGAGGATATGGAGGCCGCGGTAGACTATATAACATGAGTGACTGTATATATGACTCTCTGACAAGCTTAGCGCCTCACCATTTATCTCTCCCGCTTCTGGAAATACACTTATAGCAATGTCAATTCTATCTCTTGACACAGACAGAGATTAGAAGAAAATCTGCCCGTCTGGGAAATGTAGGGAAAAGATCAGGAGAAACAGAGAAATAATTTATTGTGAACGTTTAATCTAACTACCTAAGCCGGCTGCATGGCGAAAGCTTGCCATTAAATTGTCTTAATTATAGGGAAATTACATTAATGGCCTGCTTTTTACAGTGTCGAAGCTGTGAAAACAGTACAGAAATGATGAGAAGCACATTACACTCTGAAATCATTGCACGATTGTTTCAAACCGTTACGCGCGCTCTGTGAGTGGCGCCAGCCACACTTACGGCGGAAATTTATTACTTCTAACTGTAAAACGAAAATTATATAGTGTCTTGCATTTTACCACTTTTGACGTGAGAAGGAGCATGCGCGCTCTCATAATTAAATTAGGACACTAAGGGGGTCATGTACTAAACAAGTGCAGACCATTTGTAACATTTTGCGTTTTTTTCCCGATTCTGGTTTCGCTAATAAATTGCGATTAGATTTGCGCACGCTAAAGAGTTTTGCAAATTTTTTGTGAAGAAAAAAATCTTACTATGTGTGAAAATTAAACCAGCTTTTAGCAAGTGCTTTCAGAAGAGGTAGAAAAAACATTCGCAAAATTGCCTGTTTTCATTCATAATTATGCCCGTTTTTATTCCCAATTTGCTCCTATGTACTATTTGAGTGTCAGATGTACATTGCAATGGAAGCAAAGCGCAAAAATAGTTTTGCACATAAGATATATTTGCGTTTTTTTAGTACATGACCCTCTATGGGAACAATTGACTGAAAGGTCAGCTGCATGAGAGATTAGGTGAGTTAAGGTGAGATGACTATTCCATCTTACAAATGTAGCTTTACATTGTGCTGGGACAAAGCAAACACTAAGCAAATCCAACCAGGCTCGTCCCTGCGCAATGTATATCTAAATGAGTCAGACGAAAGTTCACCTCAGTTCACTTGCAACCCAGGGAAGGGCTGCCAACTGTTGGCCTGGGGGGGCAAAAACAATCTAGCTGTCCTTGGTGCCACTTCATTAGTCCACTTGATATTATCAGAGATAGACACATATGTACATACAAGACAGATTTGCTGGCAGATAAAGAAGAGAGAATGACAGACAAGACTAGACAATTGGATAACAAGACCGGAAGTGCTAACGACCAGGGCATTGAAAACTTAAAAGTTGTGCTGCCCCTGCCAATTGAAAGAGATTAGAGAGCTGCAGTAACCCTCCAGCCCTTCCCTGAACTCACCTTTTTTGTGAATGCTCCCCTCATTGATCATCTTGCAAACTCATGTTCCTTGTTGATGTATAAACTTGTAGCCATTAAGATGAGACCTTCCAGCATGAAATGTGTTATTTTACAAGCTTTGTTTATGCTAGAGCTGTACGACTTTTAGCTATATGTAAAATTTAAATCTGTACATTTCAACAGCACACAGGAATTAAAGAGCATTTCCTCACAGCTTATATTCTCCATGTGTACACTTGGAAGTAATCCTTTAATCTTGTTTAGAGATGATATAACGTTGTTGCGTTGTACACGATTGCGGTTTCCGCTCTCCCTTCTGTGCAATTCGTTACACATTATATGTGGAGCTGTTTCCTGAGCTGGAATCACTTGCCCCCCCCCCCCCCCCCATTTCTCTGGAATGCATCTGGACCCCGATCTTCCTGACATTGGTCTGTCTTAAAGAGACACGCTGGTCACATTGAGCAGTATCTTTCTGCTCAGAAAAATGTGAGTGTCCTATATTTGAAGGGTTAATGCAATGTAAGCGTTTAACCAATCTACATTATTGGGTATAGTGTCCATTTCCTTATATATATATATATATATATATATATATATATATATATATATATATATATATATATAGTTCTATATATCCTCTTATATCTTCTTCCGCATTTATACAATTTAAATAAACTATTTACTGTTTAACACCTCTGGGTGAATATATATATATATATATATATATATATATATATATATATATATATATATATGAGTTTTATTGGAACCTGCACCTTCAGTGTTTTGAGCTGCTGCTTTACTTTTATATATAATATATTTTAGCACTGAATGGCAAGATCAATAACATATGGATTTCAATAAAGAATGAATTTCGAGCAGTTACCAAAAAGCGGTGGTGCGTCTTGACAAAATTCAGGCACCCCTCACCCAAGTCGCATGCCCATGACATGCCCCACCACCCACATTGCACACCCAGGACCTGCCCCATCACCCACGTTGCACACCCAAGACATGCCCCATCACCCACGTTAAACACCCAGGACATATCCCACCACCCACATTGCACACCCAGGACATGCCCCATCACCCCATTACATGCCCTGTCACCCAAGTTGCACACCTAGGGCATCACCCCTATTATATGCCAACAACACCCCCATCATATGCCCCCATAACATGCTCACATCTCCCCTTATACATGACCATTCAATTTTTTCTCTGCACAAGCTGCATGCCAATGGAACAATGGAGATTTTCAGCCAGGTCACCTGGCAAGCATTTTGGATACAAACATGGCATTGGGAATCTGTTTTAGGCACACAGGTGGCACTGGGTATGTGTTTGGACACAAATGCCAGCACTGAGCTCCAAGTTATCTGGTACAGACTGGGAACTGTTCCCTGGACCCTGTTTCTCCACGTATGGCGTGACTACGCAGTTATAACATTCCCATTAACTTGCTCATTTTGCTTCTAGCCTTGTCTGGATAGGTTTCTTTTGCAGTTTCCTAGAATGCAAGATCTAAAAGCCCCTTGATGTTTGCTGGAACCTTGAGCTATGGTCATGGCCAATGCTTTATAAGTGAATTCCACATGGGTCACTCCACAGAGAAGAATAGGTTTGTGTTTGGGTTTCCTGGTCAGAAGCCATAGGATCAGCTAAGAACAGGGATAGACACACTGTACAAGGAGCCCAGTGTCTGTGTCAAGATCTGTGAATGTCCTTAGAACCTCATTTAATTGTCCATCTGAAAGCCAAGGACATGGCCACCAAGAATATCCAACATATCTGAGGAATACACAGGCACAGAGATCATTATCAGTGTTCCACAAGTGGCAAACAAAAAAGACCAGTATTTGGTGATAACAAATTTAGACAAACAAGAACAGGAGTATGGGAGCTCCCTGCACACAGGAGCTTACCATCTAAAAAGGAGAGGGCATAAACTCTTACACTGGAAGTAAAAGTGCAGTAGATAGAGGTGGTCCGAGCCACTCACCCTCAGCTTGTACAGACGATACACAGACGAGAGACTCCCAGATAGATGGCTAGATTAACAGACAGAGACAGGCGGATAGATCAATCTTGATTTGTGCGTGTGTCTGTCTGAGGCTGCTGGAGATGTCTGTATATTACACAGCAGTAACAGCTATAAGATAAATAGTACAGGTATTCTGCTGATATATAGGACATTAAAATCACTACTTAAAAAGAAAATGCACTCTCTTTCTTTCACCCGTAAAACTAAAATTAGTTTTTTAGATTTACGAGCTAGAAATTAATAATGTGGATCTTAAGAAAGTCGGAAAATCGCCTGGGTGCTGACTTGGAACGATGATAGCTACAGGGGCCAGAGAAAGCCAAAATGAAACTATCGAAAGATAACCTTTAAATACCAAGAGAGGGTAAAGGGGGAAGACAAGGTTTTCTTTTTTTTTTTTTTTTTTACATCTGTACAAAGGCAATAAAAAACACATTTCGCAAAAAAAAAAGTCTTTACTTTGACAAATTTGACAGTAAAATTTATGCGAGAATTATCCCAGCCAAAAAGGATGGGATGTGGATACTCGAAGTTTAATAAATCTGCTTCATAGCTTTCATTGGGCATTATAAAAATGATTTCCAGCTTCTCTGCCACCAAGGGCTCAATCCATTTACATTCGATATAACAGACATTTCTCCAGGATGAATATGGACCAATATTCCCTACAACTAAAGAGAGAGACAGTGAGAAAATGAAAACCATATTACCAATATTGTGTATTCCCCTGAGAAGTGTGACAATAATTAAAGGAGCTCTCAAACTTGAAAATATATTGTATTATGTATAATAAAGCTAAATCATTGGGGAAATGTTAGTAGCAAGTAGAATTTGAATAAATGTATTTATATTATCTTTATTTTATCTGTTACTGATTCTCCCACTCGGCTCTTAGTATTTGTTAGGAACCTGAAAGGGGAAAAAAAGGCAACATTTAAAGTATTTCAGAAATGCAACAATCAAAGTATCCCAATTCCAACTGCAGTGTGTGCATTCAAATGTGTAATTAGGAGAGAATCCAGAATATGCATCTTCCCGATCCCCCAGAATTAAAGATAGGGTTGGTAAATTGGTGAGAATTAAGTGTCTACTCCATAAAGAGAGAGTTGCAGAGAATTGAGAAAACTTTTGGCCATTCAGCTGATTGGGAGAATGTTTCCAACTTACTTACAATGGCCTAAAGTTTGAAGATTCCTGTCCCCTTTGCCTATCCCTGTATTGAGTAGACTGATCATATCACCTCAAATTACCTTCAACTCACCATTTTTAGTGAATAGCTCCTAATGTGTTAACTAAACATATGCCTTATAATTAGAGTTGAGCGGACACCTGGATGTTCGGGTTCGGCAGGTTCAGCCGAACTTCGAAAAAATGTCCGGGTCCGTGTTCGAACTTCACCCCGAACCACATTGAAGTCAATTGGGACACAACCCTTTGGCCACTAAAATGCCTCTAAAAAAGTCCTGGAAAGGGCTAGAGGGCTGCAAAATGAAGTAAAATGTGGCCTATTCGTATGAAAGGGGACACTATTTCGGTTTATAGAATAGCAATAGCATTACATGTATTCCATAAACCGAAAGTCTATAAACCGAAAGACATTCTGTTTATAGACTTTATTTTTATGGAATAGCAATAGCATTACATGTATTCTATAAAACGAAAGTCTATAAACCGAATGTCTTTCGGTTTATAGACTTTCGGTTTATGGAATACATGTAATGCTATTGCTATTCTATAAACTGAAATAGAGTCCCCATTCATACGAATAGGTCAATTGACCTATTAGTGTGAATGGGGACACTCACCAACATTTTACTTCATTTTGCAGCCCTCTAGCCCTTTCCAGCACTTTTTTAGAGGCATTTTAGTGGCCAAAAGTTCGGGTCCCCATTGACTTCAATGGGGTTCGGGGTCAAGTTCGACTCCGAACCCGGACTTTTTTCTGAAGTTCGGCCGAACCCGAACATCCAGGTGTCCGTTCAACTATACTTATAATACCAACTGAAGAGCAAAACCACACACTGAAACCATTAACAGTTAAACATTCATGTGACTGATGTAACTCTGCATTATCCATGGCCAGCTGAGCTCTTCTATATATTCATCTATACATTGTGCAGGGTCTGGTGAGTTTCTCCTGCTAGAAGAACAGAGTTGGTCCTGTATAATGCATTGTTATAAAGTGACAGTGTGTAAAGATGTAACTCTGCATTATCCATGGCCAGCTGAGCTCTTCTATATATTCTTCTATACATTGTGCAGGGTCTGGTGAGCTCTTCTATATATTCTATACATTGTGCAGGGTCTGGTGAGTTTCTCCTGCTAGAAGAACAGAGTTGGTCCTGTATAATGCATTGTTATAAAGTGACAGTGTGTAAAGATGTAACTCTGCATTATCCATGGCCAGCTGATCTCTTCTATATATTCTTCTATTCATTGTGCAGGGCCTGGTGAGTTTCTCCTGCTAGAAGAACATAGTTGGTCCTGTATAATGCATTGTTATAAAGTGACAGTGTGTAAAGATGTATCTCTGTATTATCCATGGCCAGCTGAGCTCTTCTACATATTCTTCTATACATTGTGCAGGGTCTGGTGAGTCTCTCCTGCTAGAAGAACAGAGTTGCCCCTGTATAATGCATTGTTATAAAGTGACAGTGTGTAAAGATGTAACTCTGCATTATCCATGGCCAGCCAAGCTCTTCTATATATTCTTTATATTCTTCTATACATTGTGCAGGGCCAGCTGAGCTCTTCTAGCAGGAGAAACTCACCTGGTTTGACCCTCCACAATGTATAGTTACATCAGTGACATGAAATGTTCCTCTCACATTAATGTATTAATAAATTGGCTCCCCATGTATCCCACAAATAGTTTTAAGGCTAAATAAGAACATTCTTAATATGTTGAAGATTTTTGATGTTTTTTTAGGACAGCTTGTTATCAAACCAAACACTTGAAAAAAACATCAAACTCCCATTCTGACAACACACTAGACCTGACGTTGGTGCCGCAGGAATTTTTACATCTTTAAAACATTTACAAGGCTTGTAACTGGCAGCATATGCTTTATATCGTCATAGCAACCAACCATCTATTACCTACTAATTATTGGAGCTGTAGATTTCATTTCATTTACACACTCTGTAACAATTAGAATTCACACCCCTGGTTTGGGGACGCTGGTTTTGATGGTTTTTCTGCAGCGCTGGAGATTAGCTCGCTGTTAAAAACCTACTCAACACAGAGAAGCGATCGCAGCTGTGTAACTGAGTTGTCTTATTACCAGGATTATTGCTGCCAGAGAGGTTTATTTAAACCAGCAGTATGTCCTTAATGCTAAAAAAATGAAAACATTTTTTGCATGATAGTTAAAAGGGAGACAATAGCTAAAAAGGCAGCTCTTCTGCATTTCAAAAGATCACTTTGTATCATCAACAACTATACGTGTGAAGCTTTCTGTTCTTCAGCATTTGGAATTATAGTTCTATTACCTATTGTGCTGGGGAAGTAATTTCCCTTTACACTCAACACCGTCCTGCTGAGCAACACAACAGTCTCCTGCTTGGAATGTACTTAAGCACTGTTCTTGCGAGGTGGGGGCAAAAAAAAAAAAGAAAGAAAATGTATAATTTCCCAGTATTTTATGTTGCGATAAAGGAATAATACATATTCCAATGCAAAGGAACCAAAAATGTATTCCCGTCTTTCACAAAAATTCTACAAATCTGGATAAGTAGGATTCGTATAAATGAATGAGCAAATATTTAACCAACTGAGTGAATTCCAGTGTAAGCCATTGAGCCTAGGGTTACAAATAATGGGCCGGCAAAAGTCCTCTTTTGGGTGGAGTGTGTGATTTGTTTTGTTTATCAGGAGAATCTCGGTTGGATTGCCAAGTGGTAGAGGGTCTGGGGTTGCATTGCAGGCCGTAGAAACCAGTATCAGCTAATATCACCATAACAGGCAGGTAATCACTGAATCTAATATATAGCTGACAAGATGGTCTCAAGTATGGTCTAAAAGGCTGGATCAACTGGTTTGATTTGACCATTTGCTACAGAATTAGTAACATATTATACTAGTATTATTAAGTGTTCGTGCATAGTAAGACCACTTAATATTATCTCACATATATATTCTTATTATAGCCAAATTTACCACCCTAACTCCTCCCACAGTTTTTACACTACATAGACAGTAATATACCTGAAACGTGCGGATTGTTCCCGATTGGTGGGCTATTACTTTGTGGAACGTTTCACCGAATGGTTCACGAAATATCGTCATTTCTGTGGCGAAATTGGTCCCATAGGAATGAATGGCGGAATGTTCAAAACTAGAGTGGGAGCTGACAAAAGCTAGAGTGGGAGCTGAAAAATCAGGACATGATTTCTAAACTGCCACCACTCCCTCATCTTCAAGCCCACCTACACAAATCTTATATCAAAACGTTCAGCTATCCCTGCTGCCACTAAACATGTCCACGGCTAAGCCATAGCCCTGATAGCTTTCACAATATGACCATTTGTTTGCAACTCACGCCGTCCAATGACATTCATTGAAACGCCACTCTAGCCACCTCAAATTTGAAGGGCAATATCTAAACTGCGACTGTGCCTTCATTTTTAATATTTCAGAGACATACTATGCATCAAAATGTAGGTCTGGGTCTTGTGATTCTCACAATATAAAGTTCTTCGCTGTAGGATTTATAGTTTTTAAAATACGACCGTTTGAAGATGGCAACCGCAGTCCAACCTTTCCACAGTTACTCCAGCCACTCCAACCACATAACAGTTACTCCAGCCACTCCAACCACACAACAGTTACTCAAGCCACTCCACCCAATTACTGCGCCCACTCCAGTTGTAGACTACTGGTGGAGGTAACAACACTTCACACAATTTCCCCAGAAATTGGAGCTTTTCTAGTTACAGATTACATTATTTAACATGCAGATGAACCACGATGTGTCTCTTGGGTAAATCTTTATGTACAATTATCATTTATATGAAAATCCTCTTCATACAGTAAATGGTAGTCTAATACCTTTACCTCAAAAAAATAAAAAATTACCAGCCATGCTATAAACCTCTATGGACTGAACATTGGCCACAATTTATTTACTGGCCTGCCGATAAAATAGCAGCCTGTTGACCACTCGAATGTGATATCAGCTATGGAATATTTTTGATTTTCCCTATGTGCTAATAAACTTTCTTATGACTTTTAATAGTGAAAATGATGTATTTTTATTTGGCAGCTACTATATATATATCGTTAGGCCGACTAGTATTTTCAATAATGCTGGTATTAAAGCAGATTATCGTTCAGAAGTGGGACTTTCGAACTGTACTGTATGTGTCGCTGGAAATAATATAGACTTATAGACTTGCACTAAACCCCACATCTCACCATAGACTTCACACTGAACCCTGCAGCTCTCCATAGACTTCACACTGAGCCCCACAGCTCTCCATAGACTCCACAATGAATCCTGCATTCCTCCATAGACTCCACAATGAATCCTGCATTCCTCCATAGACTTCACACTTAACCCCACATCTCACCATAGGCATCACGCTGAACTTTGCAGCTCTCCATAGACTTCACACTGAAACCTGCAACTCTCTATCAACTTCACACTGAACCCTTCAGCTCGCCATAGACGTCACACTGAACCCCACATCTCACCATATACATCACGCTAAACTCTGCAGCTCTCCATAAACTTTATACTGAATTCTGAATATCTCCATAGACTTCACACTAAACCCCACAGCTCACCACAGCCATCACACTAAACCCTGCAGCTCTCCATAGACTTCACACTAAACCCCACAGCTCTCTATAGACTGCACGCTGAGCCCCACAGCTCTCTATAGACTGCACACTGAGCCCCACAGCTCTCCATGACTGCACACTGAGCCCCACAGCTCTCCATAGACTGCACACTGAGCCCCACAGCTCTCCATAGACTGCACACTAAACCCCACAGCTCTCCATAGACTGCACACTGAGCCCCACAGCTCTCCATAGACTGCACACTGAGCCCCACAGCTCTCCATAGACTTCACACTAAACCCCACAGCTCTCTATAGACTGCACGCTGAGCCCCACAGCTCTCTATAGACTGCACACTGAGCCCCACAGCTCTCCATGACTGCACACTGAGCCCCACAGCTCTCCATAGACTGCACACTGAGCCCCACAGCTCTCCATAGACTGCACACTAAACCCCACAGCTCTCCATAGACTGCACACTGAGCCCCACAGCTCTCCATAGACTGCACACTAAACCCCACAGCTCTCCATAGACTGCACACTGAGCCCCACAGCTCTCCATGACTGCACACTAAGCCCCACAGCTCTCCATAGACTGCACACTGAGCCCCACAGCTCTCCATGACTGCACACTAAGCCCCACAGCTCTCTATAGACTGCACAATAAACCCCACAGCTCTCTATAGACTGCACACTGAGCCCCACAGCTCTCCATGACTGCACACTAAGCCCCACAGCTCTCCATAGACTGCACACTGAGCCCCACAGCTCTCCATGACTGCACACTAAGCCCCACAGCTCTCCATAGACTGCACACTAAACCCCACAGCTCTCCATAGACTGCACACTAAACCCCACAGCTCTCTATAGACTGCACACTGAGCCCTGCACACTGACCAGACAGTCTATTCTGCCAAACATCAAGAAGTTAATTTTTCTACCAGGACTTAATGCCACCAGTTCCAGTTTGTACCGATAACATATGTTTAAAAGAGTAAAATAATTAAAAGTTAAATAGCAGAAAAAAATCCACATATGTATAGAAAATCCCATGTATTAATGTGACTGTAGGGATATCGTCTCATGTTACAGGCTGGGGATTGGACAGTAATGGTTATATATATATATAATGAAGTCAGAACCTCAACAATCGGAGCAGTTGGGGTTTAGAGTTACGACTAATTGCAAATTCTCCCAGGTGTCTTTGGCTGAAGTAGCTGTATCATCTCTAACATACTGATTACAATGGATTGAAGAGATTAGTATGGAGGTGTAATATCTACACAAAAAGTGCAAAAAACAACAACAGATCTCTGTCATCATCTGGCTAGTGGGTAAAAAGCATTTACTCCTTAATGATTTTCTAACCCTTGCTTCCTTTCTTTAAGTAAACCTGACGTATATTTTAATAGATGATCAAGGATTTACTCAGGGGGTATATCAGGAGGCTGGAGGACACACATCGTCAGTTTTCAGAGAGCCAATCAGAGCAGGGGCTCCCCCCACTCATCCAATCATGGTCTGAGACCTTCGTTTCTGCATTAGATCAGCACCTAGGGGGCACCTAGAGGGAACCTAGTTAAGTCAGAGAGGGAATAAACTGGATTGTATTATCAAAATGACCTGCCAGTTTATCCTAAGACTAGGTACAACTCACCTTTTACCTGTGCCCTATAATAGACGCACAAGGGGGAAATAAGGTTGAGTATTCCTTTATCCAGTTCCACAGTCATTCTTTCTATGAACTTTATTTTGTTCCAACAATTTGCAATCCTGGCCAGTATCTGCGAAATCGCCCCCTTACGTTGCAACAAACGTCTTCTTATCCTGTAACCATCATAAAGGTTCTCAACAAACAACATCTCCACCAGGGTCCGTAACCTTCCACTAGCAGATTATTAAAATCGGGCTCGCTAGCGCCCAAAGATTGCAGAGATCAATTTAATCCAAGAGATCTGTGTTTGTAAAGAACTTCTAAACACAGCAGACATGAAAGGATGGCAATATTAGCTGTTTAAAACAATTAAACACATAAAATTTGCAGCACAGCGTGGAAAAGATAATCACCAATTAAGTGAGCCAGCAAGCTACTCCAAATAATATTGTCATAAAGTTTTCCAAAGGAAAGTGATTGTTAATTATCAGCGGGGAAAAAAAAAATTGTTCAAAAAGATTTAAAAAAAAAAAAAATGCTCACGAAACGTTTTCCATTTTAATTGATGGAGCTAATATATTAATGTTTATAATCAAGCTGCTGCAGGGTGGGGTGAGGGAACAGCACAGCTCCAGAGATCATATACTATGTGGATTGCTGAACAGCACAATGATTGTGTCGCTCTCACAATGGTGCCAATTTAGGATGTATAAACCATAATAAGAGAGGGAAACAAAGAACACAACACTTATTTCACTTCTGGGCTTTTTTTTTTTTTCTTACTTTAATTTTCTCTATTTTGTTCTATTCACTTTAAATATTTTTCTGTATTATAGTCTTAATATAGTTTATTTTCTCAGTTACACTTTGCATCCTTTTCTGCGTGTGTTGTTTTTCTGTATAGCGTCTTGAGTTATGTAATAATATGTAAGTTATAAAATGAAATTAAATCTTTTATCATGGTATTATAAAATACTTTACCATTGAGCTAAAGCAGGGGTCCTCAAACTTTTTAAACGGATGGCTAGTTCATTGTCCCTCAGACCGTTGGAGGGCCGGACTATAGTAAAAACAAAAACTATGAACAAATTCCTATGCACACTGCATATGTCTTATTTTGAAGTGAAGAAACAAAACGGGAACAAATACAATATTTAAAATGAAGTAAAGTTAAATCAACAAACCAGTTTTTCAATGGGAATAGTGTGCCAGTCAGATGCCCAGGGATATTATGCCAGTCTGAGTCCAGTAATATTATGCCAGTCAGAGCCCAGTAATATTATGCCAGTCAGAGCCCAGTAATATTGTGCCAGTCAGATGCCCAGGAATATTATGCCAGTCAGAGCCCAGGAATATTATGCCAGTTAGATTCCCAGGAATATTATGCCAGTCAGATGCCCAGGAATATTATGCCAATCAGAGCCCAGGAATAGTGTGCCTGTCAGATGCCCAGGAATATTATGCCATTCAGATGCCCAGGAATATTATGCCATTCAGATGCCCAGGAATAGTGTGCCAGTAAGAGCCCAGGAATATTATGCCAGTCAGATGCCCAGGAATATTATGCCAGTCAGAGCCCAAGAAAATTATGCCAGTCAGATGCCCAGGAATAGTGTGCCAGTCAGATGCCCAGGAATATTATGCCAAACAGAGCCCAGGAATAGTGTGCCTGTCAGATGCCCAGGAATATTATGCCATTCAGATGCCCAGGAATATTATGCCATTCAGATTCCCAGGAATAGTGTGCCTGTCAGATGGCCAGGAATATTATGCCATTCAGATGCCCAGGAATATTATGCCATTCAGATGCCCAGGAATAGTGTGCCAGTCAGATGCCCAGGAATATTATGCCATTCAGATGCCCAGGAATATAGTGCCAGTAAGAGCCCAGGAATATTATGCCATTCAGATGCCCAGGAATATTATGCCAGTCAGAGCCCAAGAAAATTATGCCAGTCAGATGCCCAGGAATAGTGTGCCATTCAGATGCCCAGTAATAGTGTGCCAGTCAGATGCCAAGGAATATTATGCCATTCAGATGCCCAGGAATAGTGTGTTAGTCAGAGCCCAGGAATAGTGTGACAGTCAGATGCCCAGGAATAGTGGGCCTGTCAGATGCCCAGGAATATTATGCCATTCAGATGCCCAGGAATATTATTCCATTCAGATGCCCAGGAATAGTGTGCCAGTCAGATGCCCAGGAATATTATGCCAGTCAGATGCCCAGGAATAGTGTGCCAGTCAGATGCCCAGGAATAGTGTGCCTGTCAGATGCCCAGGAATATTATGCCATTCAGATGCCCAGGAATATTATGCCATTCAGATGCCCAGGAATAGTGTGCCAGTAAGAGCCCAGGAATATTATGCCAGTCAGATGCCCAGGAATAGTGTGCCAGTCAGATGCCCAGGAATATTATGCCATTCAGATGCCCAGGAATAGAGTGCCAGTAAGAGCCCAGGAATATTATGCCAGTCAGATGCCCAGGAATAGTGTGCCAGTCAGATGCCCAGGAATAGTGTGCCTGTCAGATGCCCAGGAATATTATGCCAGTCAGAGCCCAGGAATATTATGCCAGTCAGATGCCCAGGAATAGTGTGCCAGTCAGAGCCCAGGAATAGTGTGCCAGTCAGATGCCCAGTAATATTATGCCAGTCAGATGCCCAGGAATATTATGCCATTCAGATGCCCAGGAATAGAGTGCCAGTAAGAGCCCAGGAATATTATGCCAGTCAGATGCCCTGGAATATTATGCCAGTCAGAGCCCAAGAAAATTATGCCAGTCAGATGCTCAGGAATAGTGTGCCATTCAGATGCCCAGGAATAGTGTGCCAGTCAGATGCCCAGGAATATTATGCCATTCAGATGCCCAGGAATATTATGCCATTCAGATGCCCAGGAATTGTACAGTGCTCGTTATACCTCCCTCCTCCCCCCCTTCCCCATCACTTACCTCCAGCTGCTGTGTCCCTGGCCGGACGTCTCACGCAGTATTCCCTCCTCCCTGCACGGAGGAGGGAAACAGTTACTGGGTCGCAGTGATCATTTTTTTTTTTTTTTACGTTTTCCTGCAGCCGTATCTTCTGCGGCTGCAAGAAAAAGAAAAAAAAAAAGGTAAACAGCGGGGAGCGGGGGGTGCCGGCAGCACACCCCCCCCCCCCCCCCCCCGGGCCGGATAAATGTGCTCGGCGGGCCGCATGTGGCCCACGGGCCGTAGTTTGAGGACCCCTGAGCTAAAGGCTCACTAGTAGAGTTGAGCGGACACCTGGATGTTCGGGTTCGGCCCAACTTCGGAAAAAAGTCGAACTTGACCCCGAACTTGACCCCGAACCCCATTGGGGTCAATGGGGACCCGAACTTTTGGCCACTAAAATGCCTCTAAAAAAGTCCTGGAAAGGGCTAGAGGGCTGCAAAATAAAGTAAAATGTGGGAGAGTGTCCCCATTCACACGAATAGGTCAATTGACCTATTCGTATGAATGGAGACAATCACCCACATTTTACTTCATTTTGATATATTCGGTAAAATATATGTCTGCACACACTGCAAGTATAGTTATCATTCACCTGGTATTATATGTCTGCTCTGTACAGACTCCTGTGTAATATATGTATGCACTCACTGCAAGTATAGTTATCATTCACCTGGTATTATTATATGTCTGCTCTGTACAGACTCCTGTGTAATATATGTATGCACACACTGCAAGTATAGTTATCATTCACCTGGTATTATTATATGTCTGCTCTGTACAGACTCCTGTGTAATATATGTATGCACACACTGCAGGTATAGTTATCATTCACCTGGTATTATTATATGTCTGCTCTGTACAGACTCCTGTGTAATATATGTATGCACACACTGCAAGGATAGTTATCATTCACCTGGTATTATTATATGTCTTCTCTGTACAGACTCCTGTGTAATGTATGTATGCCACACTGCAAGTATAGTTATCATTCACCTGGTATTATTATATGTCTGCTCTGTACAGACTCCTGTGTAATATATGTATGCACACATTGCAAGGATAGTTATCATTCACCTGGTATTATTATATGTCTGCTCTGTACAGACTCCTGTGTAATATATGTATGCACACACTGCAAGTATAGTTATCATTCACCTGGTATTATTATATGTCTGCTCTGTACAGACTCCTGTGTAATATATGTATGCATACACTGCAAGTATAGTTATCATTCACCTGGTATTATTATATGTCTGCTCTGTACAGACTCCTGTATAATATATGTATGCACACACTGCAAGTATAGTTATCATTCACCTGGTATTATATGTCTGCTCTGTACAGGATCCTGTGTAATATATGTATGCACACACTGCAAGTATAGTTATCATTCACCTGGTATTATATGTCTGCTCTGTACAGACTCCTGTGTAATATATGTATGCACACATTGCAAGGATAGTTATCATTCACCTGGTATTATTATATGTCTGCTCTGTACAGACTCCTGTGTAATATATGTATGCACACACTGCAAGTATAGTTATCATTCACCTGGTATTATTATATGTCTGCTCTGTACAGACTCCTGTGTAATATATGTATGCATACACTGCAAGTATAGTTATCATTCACCTGGTATTATTATATGTCTGCTCTGTACAGACTCCTGTATAATATATGTATGCACACACTGCAAGTATAGTTATCATTCACCTGGTATTATTATATGTCTGCTCTGTACAGACTCCTGTGTAATATATGTATGCACACACTGCAAGTATAGTTATCATTCACCTGGTATTATATGTCTGCTCTGTACAGACTCCTGTGTAATATATGTATGCACACATTGCAAGGATAGTTATCATTCACCTGGTATTATTATATGTCTGCTCTGTACAGACTCCTGTGTAATATATGTATGCACACACTGCAAGTATTGTTATCATTCACCTAGTATTATTATATGTCTGCTCTGTACAGATTCCTGTGTAATATATGTATGCACAAATTGCAAGGATAGTTATCATTCACCTGGTATTATTATATGTCTGCTCTGTACAGGCTCCTGTGTAATATATGTATGCACACACTGCAAGTATAGTTATCATTCACCTGGTATTATTATATGTCTGCTCTGTACAGGTTCCTGTGTAATATTTGTATGCACACATTGCAAGGATAGTTATCATTCACCTAGTATTATTATATGTCTGCTCTTTACAGACTCCTGTGTAATATATGTATGCACACATTGCAAGGATAGTTATCATTCACCTGGTATTATTATATGTCTGCTCTGTACAGACTCCTGTGTAATATATGTATGCACACACTGCAAGTATAGTTATCATTCACCTGGTATTATATGTCTGCTCTGTACAGGATCCTGTGTAATATATGTATGCACACACTGCAAGTATAGTTATCATTCACCTGGTATTATATGTCTGCTCTGTACAGACTCCTGTGTAATATATGTATGCACACATTGCAAGGATAGTTATCATTCACCTGGTATTATTATATGTCTGCTCTGTACAGACTCCTGTGTAATATATGTATGCACACACTGCAAGTATAGTTATCATTCACCTGGTATTATTATATGTCTGCTCTGTACAGACTCCTGTGTAATATATGTATGCATACACTGCAAGTATAGTTATCATTCACCTGGTATTATTATATGTCTGCTCTGTACAGACTCCTGTATAATATATGTATGCACACACTGCAAGTATAGTTATCATTCACCTGGTATTATATGTCTGCTCTGTACAGGATCCTGTGTAATATATGTATGCACACACTGCAAGTATAGTTATCATTCACCTGGTATTATATGTCTGCTCTGTACAGACTCCTGTGTAATATATGTATGCACACATTGCAAGGATAGTTATCATTCACCTGGTATTATTATATGTCTGCTCTGTACAGACTCCTGTGTAATATATGTATGCACACACTGCAAGTATAGTTATCATTCACCTGGTATTATTATATGTCTGCTCTGTACAGACTCCTGTGTAATGTATGTATGCCACACTGCAAGTATAGTTATCATTCACCTGGTATTATTATATGTCTGCTCTGTACAGACTCCTGTGTAATATATGTATGCACACATTGCAAGGATAGTTATCATTCACCTGGTATTATTATATGTCTGCTCTGTACAGACTCCTGTGTAATATATGTATGCACACACTGCAAGTATAGTTATCATTCACCTGGTATTATTATATGTCTGCTCTGTACAGACTCCTGTGTAATATATGTATGCATACACTGCAAGTATAGTTATCATTCACCTGGTATTATTATATGTCTGCTCTGTACAGACTCCTGTATAATATATGTATGCACACACTGCAAGTATAGTTATCATTCACCTGGTATTATATGTCTGCTCTGTACAGGATCCTGTGTAATATATGTATGCACACACTGCAAGTATAGTTATCATTCACCTGGTATTATATGTCTGCTCTGTACAGACTCCTGTGTAATATATGTATGCACACATTGCAAGGATAGTTATCATTCACCTGGTATTATTATATGTCTGCTCTGTACAGACTCCTGTGTAATATATGTATGCACACACTGCAAGTATAGTTATCATTCACCTGGTATTATTATATGTCTGCTCTGTACAGACTCCTGTGTAATATATGTATGCATACACTGCAAATATAGTTATCATTCACCTGGTATTATTATATGTCTGCTCTGTACAGACTCCTGTATAATATATGTATGCACACACTGCAAGTATAGTTATCATTCACCTGGTATTATTATATGTCTGCTCTGTACAGACTCCTGTGTAATATATGTATGCACACACTGCAAGTATAGTTATCATTCACCTGGTATTATATGTCTGCTCTGTACAGACTCCTGTGTAATATATGTATGCACACATTGCAAGGATAGTTATCATTCACCTGGTATTATTATATGTCTGCTCTGTACAGACTCCTGTGTAATATATGTATGCACACACTGCAAGTATTGTTATCATTCACCTAGTATTATTATATGTCTGCTCTGTACAGATTCCTGTGTAATATATGTATGCACAAATTGCAAGGATAGTTATCATTCACCTGGTATTATTATATGTCTGCTCTGTACAGGCTCCTGTGTAATATATGTATGCACACACTGCAAGTATAGTTATCATTCACCTGGTATTATTATATGTCTGCTCTGTACAGGTTCCTGTGTAATATTTGTATGCACACATTGCAAGGATAGTTATCATTCACCTAGTATTATTATATGTCTGCTCTTTACAGACTCCTGTGTAATATATGTATGCACACATTGCAAGGATAGTTATCATTCACCTGGTATTATTATATGTCTGCTCTGTACAGACTCCTGTGTAATATATGTATGCACACACTGCAAGTATAGTTATCATTCACCTGGTATTATATGTCTGCTCTGTACAGGATCCTGTGTAATATATGTATGCACACACTGCAAGTATAGTTATCATTCACCTGGTATTATATGTCTGCTCTGTACAGACTCCTGTGTAATATATGTATGCACACATTGCAAGGATAGTTATCATTCACCTGGTATTATTATATGTCTGCTCTGTACAGACTCCTGTGTAATATATGTATGCACACACTGCAAGTATAGTTATCATTCACCTGGTATTATTATATGTCTGCTCTGTACAGACTCCTGTGTAATATATGTATGCATACACTGCAAGTATAGTTATCATTCACCTGGTATTATTATATGTCTGCTCTGTACAGACTCCTGTATAATATATGTATGCACACACTGCAAGTATAGTTATCATTCACCTGGTATTATATGTCTGCTCTGTACAGGATCCTGTGTAATATATGTATGCACACACTGCAAGTATAGTTATCATTCACCTGGTATTATATGTCTGCTCTGTACAGACTCCTGTGTAATATATGTATGCACACATTGCAAGGATAGTTATCATTCACCTGGTATTATTATATGTCTGCTCTGTACAGACTCCTGTGTAATATATGTATGCACACACTGCAAGTATTGTTATCATTCACCTAGTATTATTATATATCTGCTCTGTACAGGTTCCTGTGTAATATATGTATGCACAAATTGCAAGGATAGTTATCATTCACCTGGTATTATTATATGTCTGCTCTGTACAGGCTCCTGTGTAATATATGTATGCACACACTGCAAGTATAGTTATCATTCACCTGGTATTATTATATGTCTGCTCTGTACAGGTTCCTGTGTAATATTTGTATGCACACATTGCAAGGATAGTTATCATTCACCTAGTATTATTATATGTCTGCTCTTTACAGACTCCTGTGTAATATATGTATGCACACACTGCAAGTATAGTTATCATTCACCTGGTATTATTATATGTCTGCTCTGTACAGACTCCTGTGTAATATATGTATGCACACATTGCAAGGATAGTTATCATTCACCTGGTATTATTATATGTCTGCTCTGTACAGACTCCTGTGTAATATATGTATGCACACACTGCAAGTATAGTTATCATTCACCTGGTATTATTATATGTCTGCTCTGTACAGACTCCTGTGTAATATATGTATGCATACACTGCAAGTATAGTTATCATTCACCTGGTATTATTATATGTCTGCTCTGTACAGACTCCTGTATAATATATGTATGCACACACTGCAAGTATAGTTATCATTCACCTGGTATTATATGTCTGCTCTGTACAGGATCCTGTGTAATATATGTATGCACACACTGCAAGTATAGTTATCATTCACCTGGTATTATATGTCTGCTCTGTACAGACTCCTGTGTAATATATGTATGCACACATTGCAAGGATAGTTATCATTCACCTGGTATTATTATATGTCTGCTCTGTACAGACTCCTGTGTAATATATGTATGCACACACTGCAAGTATTGTTATCATTCACCTAGTATTATTATATGTCTGCTCTGTACAGATTCCTGTGTAATATATGTATGCACAAATTGCAAGGATAGTTATCATTCACCTGGTATTATTATATGTCTGCTCTGTACAGGCTCCTGTGTAATATATGTATGCACACACTGCAAGTATAGTTATCATTCACCTGGTATTATTATATGTCTGCTCTGTACAGGTTCCTGTGTAATATTTGTATGCACACATTGCAAGGATAGTTATCATTCACCTAGTATTATTATATGTCTGCTCTTTACAGACTCCTGTGTAATATATGTATGCACACATTGCAAGGATAGTTATCATTCACCTGGTATTATTATATGTCTGCTCTGTACAGACTCCTGTGTAATATATGTATGCACACACTGCAAGTATAGTTATCATTCACCTGGTATTATATGTCTGCTCTGTACAGGATCCTGTGTAATATATGTATGCACACACTGCAAGTATAGTTATCATTCACCTGGTATTATATGTCTGCTCTGTACAGACTCCTGTGTAATATATGTATGCACACATTGCAAGGATAGTTATCATTCACCTGGTATTATTATATGTCTGCTCTGTACAGACTCCTGTGTAATATATGTATGCACACACTGCAAGTATTGTTATCATTCACCTAGTATTATTATATGTCTGCTCTGTACAGGTTCCTGTGTAATATATGTATGCACAAATTGCAAGGATAGTTATCATTCACCTGGTATTATTATATGTCTGCTCTGTACAGGCTCCTGTGTAATATATGTATGCACACACTGCAAGTATAGTTATCATTCACCTGGTATTATTATATGTCTGCTCTGTACAGGTTCCTGTGTAATATTTGTATGCACACATTGCAAGGATAGTTATCATTCACCTAGTATTATTATATGTCTGCTCTTTACAGACTCCTGTGTAATATATGTGTGCACACACTGCAAGTATAGTTATCATTCACCTGGTATTATTATATGTCTGCTCTGTACAGACTCCTGTGTAATATATGTATGCACACACTGCAAGTATAGTTATCATTCACCTGGTATCATTATATGTCTGCTCTGTACAGACTCCTGTGTAATATATGTATGCACACATTGCAAGGATAGTTATCATTCACCTAGTATTATTATATGTCTGCTCTGTACAGACTCCCATATTTTTCTACTCCTAGGGAGAGATTTTAAGATATACATTTAGATTCATTTCAATACAACAGTATCAATAGTTTCTTCCAATTAATTGCTCCAACAGCTAAAAGTGCATATTAACCCCATAATTATTGTTCCCTGAATAATTATTTAATCTCTACTCCCAATATATATGCCCTATAGACACTAAGGAAACCCCCGGAGAAGGACACAACAACAACACCAACAAAACAAGGAAAAGAAAGGAGAGAAAAAATAAATAAATCGATAAATAACATAAACATTCAATAAAAAGATGAATAAAATAAATTGTTATTTAATTATATAATCTTTGCATCTTTGAGTAATCTAATTGTCAGTGATTTGTTATGGGTGTTGGTGGAGTAGCTTGTATTATTTAAAATAATGGAAAATGGGTCTACTGGGATGATATCCAGATCTCCCACTATCTTAATTATCTCTATCACCTTTTCCCAGAATGTTCTTATCAAGGGACACTCCCCTCGTATATGGATATGGGTTCCTATATACCATTTACATCTCCAACATTTAACCAAATTAACAGGATTGGTTTTATAGCGGATGTATGGGACTTTATACCAACGGGATAGTGTTTTATATGTGTTATCTTGGTATTTAATTGATACCCTGTATGAACCAGTTCAGATATGTTATGCCATTGTTTATTATCAAGTACCACCTTACATTCTTTTTTCCTTGCCCTAATATAGTTTGTTTTATTCTCACCTATTTTTTCCATCAACATTTTAAATACTTTTGATATTAGTTTTTTTTGTACTTCCTGACTCAAACATAGGTCCTCGAACAGAGTTAGGGAGTCGGAGAAACTTGTCTCCAGTCTTAGTGTTTCTATATAGTGGGATATTTGAACATTCAGAAATTGATAACGTTTCATCTCTTGTTTTCTTGTACATTCCGGGTTTCTATATTTTTTCAGTACCAGATGACCTACTCTTGGGGTTTTTATTTGATGGTTAAAGAAACCCCTCAATGACTCTTCTACCATACCTGGGGGGAATTCTTTGTTATTTATTAACGGTGTCATTAGAGATTTGCTTTTAGTCAGAAGTCCCCTTGTTTTTGTTTCCCCTATAATTTTTATTGTTGTTGTTAATCAAGGATGTTCTTTGTCTATTTGAGCTTCTTAGTTATTATAGAGCCATAGTAATACTTGTATTGGTTTATCTCGGGATTCCTGCTCCAATATGACCAATAGTTTTTGACCTTCATCCTTACTTCATTCTATCACTCTAGCTAGATGTACTGCCCTGTAATATTTCTCTAAGTCCAGAAGGCCTAGTGTTTTGGGTCGGGTGATGTAAGAATATCTTATTCTAGAGGATTTCCCATTCCATATTAACCATCTAACAGCTTTCCTGTAATCGTTAAAAAACATATTAGGGATATATATTGGCACTGTCTGCATAATATATAGAATCTTGGTATAAGGTTCATTTTAATTACATTTACTTTTCCGAACCAGGATATTTTTAAGCTAGACCATTTCCTTAAATCAGATTTAATTTGATTTAATATACTGGAGTAATTTATTTCATATAGCCTCTTCAGGTCACTTGTTAAGTATATGCCAAGATATTTTATCTTATCCTCTACTCATTTAAAGGGGAATGATGTTTGTATATTTTCTTTATTCTCTTGGTTTATTGATATGTTTAGAATTTCTGATTTTGTCTGATTTATCTTGTAATTAGAAAATCCTGCATATATATTAAGTTATTTCATAATATTTGGCAATGTTATATGCGGTCTAGTTACAAAGAATAAAAGATCATCTGCAAAAGCATATTTCTTAAATTCAGTTCCACCTATTTTCAGCTCCCTAGTATGTTGGTTATTTCTTATTGTGTTTAGTAAGGGCTCAAGTGATAACACTAACAACATCGGTGAGAGAGGGCACCCCTGCCTAGTACCATTTGAAAGAGGAATCCGTTGGGATGATAAGCCATTTATTCTAAGGCGGGCTGTTGGGGCATGGTATAGGTATTTAATCCAATAAAACATATTTGGTTCCAAAACTATAATAAGATATGTCAAATTAACTCTATCAAATGCCTTCTCAGCATCTGTTAATAATAACAAGGCAAGGGTCCCTCTCTTTTTTGACAAGTGGATCAGATTGATAATGTGCATTGTACTGTCTCTGGCCTCTCTCCCCGGAACAAATCCCACCTGCTCTGGTTGGATTAACTGGTTGGTAAAATCAATTTGATCCTGTCACTTAAAATCTTTGCCAGTAATTTAATATTATAATTAAGCAGTGATGTGGGTCTGTAACTTGCACATTATTCTATATCTTTCCTTTCTTTCGGGATAACTACTATTTCCGCCTCTTGTGATTATGATACAAGAATTTCTCCCTATGGTATCAGATTAAATTTATCCAACATTTTAGGAGCCAGTGTTTCTGAGAAGACTTTATAGTATGTTGAAGTTAGACCATCAGGTCCTGAAGCCTTACCCACAGGTGAGTTCTTTATACCTTTAATCACTTCTTCAAATTTTATTTTCCCGTCTAGCTGGTTGCTTTCCGCTGTACTTATTTTCTTTAACAGATTTACTTTTAAGTAATCTATCATTTTATAATCTGTATTTATAGGGTGGTCTTGTTTTGATCTTTCAACATATTATAAAGGCCCCGATAGTATTCTATCATTTGTTCCGGCAAGTTAAATATATTTCCTTGATCTTTTATCCTAAATATATGATTCATTGGCTGTTTTTCTTCTAGGGTTCTAGCCAATATTCTGCCCGTATTACCGCCATGTTCATAAAATATACTTTTAATTTTCTTATAGTTTTTTTGCATTTTATAGTTAACGATTTTAAATAGATTGTCTCTTAAACCCATTAGTTTTTGGTATACTCAAGAGGACATATTCAGTTTATGATCGTTCTTGGTCTGAGCTATCTCTTCAATTATCTTGATATATTCTTCCTGATGTTTTTTTATGTGGGCTCCCCAGCTAATAAATTGACCTCTAAATACTGCTTTGTGCGTTTCCCATATACATGTCTTGGATATCTCCTCCGACTCATTCTCCTCAAAGAAAGTTTCAATAATGGATCTAAATGTATCAACTGTCTGATCTGATTTCAATATAGACTCATTTAATCACCAGTTATATCCTCCTGTTTGTAAAGATGGAATGGCAGTATTCATTAAAATCGGAGAATGGTCACTCCAACTTATATTCCATAAATAAGCATCCTCCACCAACCCAGGAGATTTATTGATTACAAAAAAATAATCGATACGAGAATAGCGTTTATGAGATGGGGAATAATAAGTGTATTCCTTTTTCTTAGGGTTTCATACCCTCCATAAATCTACTGTTATTATGTAATTTATGTATTTTGCTTTAGAATATTATATGTTGATGAGCTGGTTGATGGATCCAGTAAAGGGTCCATTGAGACATTAAAGTTTCCTCCCATAATAATCATTCCCTCAGCAAATTTTTCTATCCTTTTCTACAATCATTTCGACGAATGCCTCCTGTTTATTATTAGGGAAGTAAATATTTATTAACCCCTTCGTGACCTTATGACGAGTTAACTCGTCATAAGAGCCGCAGCATTAGCGACCTTATGACGAGTTAACTCGTCATGCAGTCTAGCTGGCGGTGCGCTCCGTGCGCACCAGCAGCCAGTCTGCAACGGGTCCAGGACTAAGCCTCGCACCCGAGGCAAAGCTCCTGGACCAGATCTGTGCATTTCCGGGCATATGATTGCGGTGATAAAGCAATAATATGCAAATTAGACGCAAAGTCAATGTGTTCACACACTGACTTTGCTTCTAATTCACTCTCTGTGCTTCACGTTCTTATAGTGAAGCACAGAGAGTGACCTGTAAGTATAAATAAAAAAAAATAAAAAAAGTTGCATGAGAAAAAAAATAAAATAACCCTTTCATTGCTGATCACAGTTTGTAACTGTGATCAGTTTCCTTCCACTTCATGGCAATCATTTAGTTTTTTTTTTATTTATTTTTGCAATTTATAATTTTTTTTTAATAAAGAAATGTAATTGTTATATGTTTATTTAATAAAATTTAACCCATGCATGCCTTTTGCATGATTTTTACGGATCTGACATCGCACTCTTCAGAGGTGTTTTTTTATGTCTTTTTTGTTTAGGGGGGTTTGGGAACCAATATTTTTTCTTTTTTATTAGTTAGTTAATTAGGGGGGATAAGTGGGTTAGTGTTGCACTAGTTGTGTAGCTTATTATTGGGAAAATAATGGGGAAAAACTTTTTTTTCCCCCAAATTTCCACTTTTATATGTATTTTTTAATACTAAAATGTAAATAATTTTTATGTATAGGGTATCAAAAGAAAGCTCTAACTGTCCTTTAAAAAAACAACATATAATTTGTATGTTTGTGTTAAATGAGAGAGAGGAAAATTATTTTTCAAAAAACGCATATTAAAAATTGAAAAACGCTCTGGTCTTTGGCCTTCGAAAACCCCTGGTCCTTAAAGGATTATTGTAACTTTCTGTTTCCCTATTAACCCCTTAATCATAATGGCTCTCCCGTCTTTATCCTGCCATTGATCCAGGACCTTAAACGAAATACGTTTATTTATAAATATAGCTACCCCTTTAGTTATTTTAGTGGAGAGTGGGAATAAAATATTTGTGTATATCTATCGAAAATAAAATTAGGGACCTTAGTCATGAAAAAGTGTGTCTCTTGGATCATTCCAATATCTACCTGGATCCTTCTCAATTCTCTGAGGAGACATGACCTTTTCAACGGGGATGTAAGGCCCTATGCATTAATGGACAATAATTTAGCAATCAACACTTTATGTCCACAAATACCAATATTCTCCTGCATAATCATTGTCCCCTCTCCCTCCCCCTGGGCCCAGCCCGATACCACCCTGTCCAAGAAGGAATGGTCTCCGAGTGAGAACTGGGGAAGAGACAAGAGGGAAGAAAAAAAAAAAAGAGGGGGGAGAGGGGAGACCGGGAGAGAGAGAGAAGCAGAGATAAAAAAAAAAAAAACAATAAAAAAAATAAAAAATATATATATAAAATACTCAACAAAAAAAAAGAAGACATCCCTCATAATACTGAGAGAGGACCCATCCTCCATCAATACCTCATCAAACCTCATCCCCCTCTTGGAGCCGTGGATCTTGGAGGAATGAAACTCCAGGGTTCCCCTCCCCCAATTGTGTACCCCACAATATACACCTATCCCGGCTTTCTTTGGGCGCATACCTTGCGGATCCCATGGAACATCTTCCTGTCCCCTATCCCCTTCTTCCGCCCTATCCCTGTGGGGTTTAATTTTTATTCCATTTTATAATATACCCTTATATTCTAGAGAGATTATTTAATTTATTTTTTATCCTGCCAAAAGGTATCCAGAAATATCAAGAAATACTTAGGTTTAGACAGAGTAAGAATAGATAAATAGACCAAATAGCTAAAATAAACCCTTTTAATCCTATATCATCACCCACAGGGTGGATGATGATATAGAGAGGAAACGGGAGCAGGAATGAGCAAGGTGATGATATAATAGGAAGGGAAAGAGAATAGGAATAAGCAGGATGGGTGATATTATTATAGGAAGGGGAGAGGAGCAGGAATGAGTGGGGTGGTGATATTATAGGAAGGGAAGGAGAGCAGGAATGAGCAGGGTGATATTATAGGAAGGGAAGGAGAGCAGGAATGAGCAGGGTGATATTATAGGAAGGGAAGGAGAGCAAGCATGAGCAGGGTGATGATATTACAGGAAGGGAAGGAGAGCAGGAATGAGCAGGGTGATGATATTACAGGAAGGGAAGGAGAGCAGGGTGATGATATTATAAGAAGGGAAGGAGAGCAAGCATGAGCAGGGTGATGATATTACAGGAAGGGAAGGAGAGCAGGAATGAGCAGGGTGATGATATTACAGGAAGGGAAGGAGAGCGGGAATGAGCAAAGTGATGATATTATAGGAAGGGAAGGAGAGCAGGAATGAGCAGAGTGACGATATGATAGAAAGGGAAGGAGAGCAGGAATGAGCAGGGTGATGATATAGGAAGGGAAGCAGGAATGAGAAGGGTGATGAAAGTATAGTTGGGGAAGGAGAGCAGGAATGAGCAGGTTGATGATATTATAGGAAGGGAAGGAAAGTAGAAATGAGCAGGTGATGATATTATAGGAGGGGAAGGAGAGCAGGAATGAGCAGGGTGATGATATTATAGGAAGGGAAGGAAAGCAGGAATGAGCAGGGTGGGTGATATTATAGGAAGGGAAGGAGAGCAGGAATGAGCAGGGTGGGTGATATTATAGGAAGGGAAGGAGAGCAGGAATGAGCAGGGTGGGTGATATTATAGGAAGGGAAGGAGAGCAGGAATGAGCAGGGTGATGATATTATAGGAAGGGAAGGAGAGCAGGAATGAGCAGGGTGATGATATTATACGTATGGAAGGAGAGCAGGAATGAGCAGGGTGATGATATTATAGGAAGGGAAGGAGAGCGGGAATGAGCAAGGTGATGATATTATAGGAAGGGAAGGAGAGCAGGAATGAGCAGGGTGATATTATAGGAAGGGAAGGAGAGCAGGAATGAGCAGGGTGATATTATAGGAAGGGAAGGAGAGCAGGAATGAGCAGGGTGATGATATTACAGGAAGGGAAGGAGAGCAGGAATGAGCAGGGTGATGATATTATAGGAAGGGAAGGAGAGCAGGAATGAGCAGGGTGATGATATTATAGGAAGGGAAGGAGAGCAGGAATGTGCAGGGTGATGATATTATAGGAAGGGAAGGAGAGCAGAAATGAGCAGGGTGATGATATTATAGGAAGGGAAGGAGAGCGGGAATGAGCAGGGTGATGATATTATAGGAAGGGAAGGAGAGCAGGAATGAGCAGGGTGATGATATTATAGGAAGGGAAGGAGAGCGGGAATGAACAGGGTGATATTATAGGAAGGGAAGGAGAGCAGGAATGAGCAGGGTGATGATATTATAGGAAGGGAAGGAGAGCAGGAATGAGCAGAGTGATGATATTATAGGAAGGGAAGGAGAGCAGGAATGAGCAGGGTGATGATATTATAGGAAGGGAAGGAGAGCAGGAATGAGCAGGGTGATGGAAGGGAAGGAGAGCAGGAATGAGCAGGGTGATATTATAGGAAGGGAAGGAGAGCAGAAATGAGCAGGGTGATGATATTATAGGAAGGGAAGGAGAGCAGGAATGAGCAGGGTGATGATATTATAGGAAGGGAAGGAGAGCAGGAATGAGCAGGGTGATGATATTATAGGAAGGGAAGGAGAGCAGGAATGAGCAGGGTGATGATATTATAGGAAGGGAAGGAGAGCAGGAATGAGCAGGGTAATGATATTATAGGAAGGGAAGGAGAGCAGGAATGAGCAGGGTGATGATATAGGAAGGGAAGCAGGAATGAGCATGGTGATGATATTATAGGAAGGGAAGGAGAGCAGGAATGAGCAGGGTGATGGAAGGGAAGGAAGGAGAGCAGGAATGAGCAGGGTGATGATATTATAGGAAGGGAAGGAGAGCAGGAATGAGCAGGGTGATGATATTACAGGGAGGGAAGGAGAGCAGGAATGAGCAGGGTGATATTATTATAGGAAGGGAAGGAGAACAGGAATGAGCAGGGTGGGTGATATTATAGGAAGGGAAGGAGAGCAGGAATGAGCAGGGTGATGATATTATAGGAAGGGAAGGAGAGCAGGAATGAGCAGGGTGATGATATTATAGGAAGGGAAGGAGAGCAGGAATGAGCAGGGTGATGATATCATAGGAAGGGAAGGAGGGCAGGAATGAGCAGGGTGATGATCAGGGCCGATCCTGGGCGGGTGCACGGGGTGCACCGCGCCCAGGCGCACCGGGAGGAAAGGCGCTCCGATGAGCACCTTTCTCCCTCATTCTGGAGGTGCAGCCCGCAGGTGAGCGCCTGCGGTCACCGCACCTCCTAATCTCATTACAGCGCGACGGGTGCAAGCTCCGCCCCGTCGCGCTGTCTGATTGCCGGATGTCTGGTGACATCCGGCAAGAAGAACTGAATGACGGTGTTCTGCCTCTGCAGACACCGTCCGGAAATGTCCTCCTCCCTCCAAGGAGGGGGACCAATAGTAAGACGTGCTTTTTTTTTTTTAAGAAAAGAAGTGTGTGTGTTTCAATGTGTAAGTGTGTGTTTCAATTTGTGTGTGTGAATGTATGTAAGTGTGTGTGTTTCAGTGTGAATGTGTGTTTCACTAAATGTGTGAATGTATGTGTGTGTGTTTCAGTGAGTGTGTGAATGTGTGTTTCAGTGTGTGTGTGAATGTGTGTTTCAGTGTGTGTGTGAATGTGTGTTTCACTGTGTGTGTGTGTGAATGTATGTAAGTGTGTGTGTATGTTTCAGTGTTTTTCAGTGTGTGTGTGAATGTGTGTTTCACTGTGTGTGTGTGTGTGTGTGTGAATGTATGTAAGTGTGTGTGTGTTTCAGTGTGTGTGTGAATGTGTGTTTCACTGCGTGTGTGTGTGTGAATGTATGTAAGTGTGTGTGTGTGAATGTGTGTTTCACTGTGTGTGTGAATGTGTGTTTCACTGTGTGTGTGTGTGTGAATGTGTGTTTCACTGTGTGTGTGAATGTATGTGTGTGTGTGTGTGAATGTGTGTGTGTGTGTTTCAGTGTGTGTGTGAATGTGTGTGTGTGTGTGTGTGTGTGTGTGTGTGTGTGTGTGAATGTGTGTGAATGTGTGTTTCACTGTGTGTGTTTCACTGTGTGTGTGTGTATGAATGTATGTAAGTGTGTGTGTGTGTGTGTGAATGTGTGTTTCACTGTGTGTGTGTGTGAATGTGTGTTTCACTGTGTGTGTGTGTGTGAATGTGTGTTTCACTGTGTGTGTGAATGTATGTGTGTGTGTGTTTCAGTGTGTGTGTGAATGTGTGTTTCACTGTGTGTGTGTGTGTGTGAATGTGTGTGAATGTGTGTTTCACTGTGTGTGTGTGTGTGTGTGTGTGTGTGAATGTGTGTTTCACTGTGTGTGTGTGTGTGTGTGTGTGTGAATGTATTTAAGTGTGTGTGTGTGTGTGTGTGTGAATGTGTGTTTCACTGTGTGTGTGAATGTGTGTTTCACTGTGTGTGTGTGTGTGTGTAAATGTGTGTTTCACTGTGTGTGTGAATGTATGTGTGTGTGTGTTTCAGTGTGTGTGTGAATGTGTGTTTCACTGTGTGTGTGTGTGTGTGTGTGAATGTGTGTGAATGTGTGTTTCACTGTGTGTGTGTGTGAATGTATGTGTGTGTGTGTTTCAGTGTGTGTGTGAATATGTGTTTCACTGTGTGTGTGAATGTATGTAAGTGTGTGTGTGAATGTGTGTTTCACTGTGTGTGTGTGTGTGTGTGAATGTGTGTTTCACTGTGTGTGTGTGTGAATGTGTGTTTCACTGTGTGTGTGTGAATGTGCGTTTCACTGTGTGTGTGTGTGTGTGTGTGTGTGTGTGTGTGTGTGTGTGTGTGTGTGTGTGCGTTTCACTGTGTGTGTGTGTGTGTGTGTGTGAATGTGTGTTTCACTGTGTGTGTGTGAATGTGTTTTTCTCTGTGTGACTCAATGTGTGTTACTGTCTGTGTAAGTGTGTGTACATAAGTGTGACTGTGTATTGCTCTGTGTGTGTATAAGGGTGTCTGTGTGTAATGGTGACTAAGTGCAAGCCCACCATCAGGGGTCCAGGTCACAACAGAAAAAAAAAATCCCCTGTGTTTAGCAGGTCCGCGGCTGTGTGGGAAGCGTTAAGCGCTCCCCTCCAGCCGGGGACCTGCTAAACAGAGCAGAGCACCAGGAGACAGAGCAGCAAGGAGGTAAGTACTGGGGAAGGGTGCAAATAACAAGCATAACGCTGGCATTTTAAATGGCATATTGAAGGGCAAAATATTGGCATATTAAATTGAAAAATACTGGCTTATTGAGTGGCAAAAGAATGGCATATTAAATGGCAAAAGAATGGCATATTGTGGGGCAAAATACTGGCACATTAAATGGCAAAATAATGGCATATTAAGGGGCAAAATACTGGCACATTAAATGGCAAAAGAATGGCATATTAAGGGGCAAAATATTGGCACAGTAAATGGTAAAATACTGGCATATTGAGGGGCAAAATATTACTGGCATATTGACCAACTGCTCCCAACCACCCTCCATATTACACTAGACTGGGATAACATGCTTGTGAGAGTAGGTGGGGCGAGTGGGAGATATTGTCGGCGGGGGGGGGGGCAGAAAATGTTTTTAGTAAGGGACCCTGAAATTTCTAGTGGCGGCCTTGACTAAGTGTGTCTGTGTAAGTGTGACTGTGTGTATGTATGCATGACCCTGTGCGTAAGTGTGGCTGTGTATGTAGGCAGGGCAACTTTAAGGGGCCACCGCTGCCCACTTGACAGTCCCCATCCTGTCGGCGGCTATTTCCGGCCTCCTGCACTGAGTGTGCATAGAGGGAAGACTGTGCGGAGGAGACACGAAAGAGCAGCAGCAAGGTGAGTACTGGGGAATGGGGGGAGGGGGTAATGCTTTTCTTGGGAAAACTGGTGGTGGCATATTAATGGACAAACTGACACTGGCATATTAGTGGCCAAACTGACACTGGCATATTAATGGGCAAACTATCTGTGCTATATTATTGGACAAACTAACTGTGGTATGTTAATGGGCAAGCTATCTGTGGCATATTAATGGGAAAACTATCTGTGGCATATTAATGGGCAAACTGGCAGTGGCATATAAATGGGCAAACTGTCTGTGGCATATTAATAGGCAAATGCATGGGATTATGAGGAGGGAGAGACATACATGTGAGTTATGAAGAGAAAGAGACAGCAGACATGGGTGTATAGAAGGAGAGACAGACATGCAGAAAAAAAGACCACCATGGGGAGCATGAGGAACAGAAAGATAGACATGGAAAAATATATGGGGTATGAAGGGAGAGATATACATGAGGGTATGAGTTGAGAGAGAGAGAGTTATATATGAGGGTATGAGTAGAGAGAGAGTTATATGAGGGTATGAGTAGAGAGAGAGTTATATATGAGGGTATGAGTGGAGAGAGAGAGATATACATGAGGGTATGAGTGGAGAGAGAGAGATACATGAGGGTATGAGTGGAGAGAGAGAGATACATGAGGGTATGCGTGGAGAGAGAGAGATACATGAGGGTATGAGTGGAGAGAGAGAGATACATGAGGGTATGAGTGGAGAGAGAGAGATACATGAGGGTATGAGTGGTGAGAAAGAGAGATACATGAGGGTATGAGTGGAGAGAGTTATACATGAGGGTATGAGTGGAGAGAGATACATGAGGGTATGAGTGGAGAGAGTTATACATGAGGGTATGAGTGGATAGAGAGAGATACATGAGGGTATGAGTGGAGAGCGAGATATACATGAGGGTATGCGTGGAGCGAGAGATACATGAGGGTATGAGGGGAGAGGGAGAAAGACATGGAGGTATGGGAAGAGAGAGACACGTGAGTGACTGACTTGGTGGAATATTATTTATTGCTCCTTGTGTACTTCTTTTCCAATGATGCTCAGCCAGACTAATGGGAGACTTTGGCTGGTTGGAAATCATGGGAACTGTAGTTAAAACTGCTAGCCAGCAAAAAGTCTCCCATGTTACTGGCTGAGCATCATAGACATAAATAAAACCACTACACTGTTTTACGGCCAAATAAATATCTTTATTTAAAAAAAAAGCTTGTGTTGGTCCTCCATCTAAAAATAAAGTTTGTGCTCTCCACAAGAATCCCCCCACCCCAATAATGAAAAATTGGTATGCCTGGAACATACATGTGTAAAGGGGAGGGGTTTATCATATAGCCACGCCCACCTGGGGGCGCCAAAAAAATCCTGCACCCAGGCGCCCGTGACCCTAGGATCAACCCTGGTGATGATATTATAGGAAGGGAAGGAGAGCAGGAATGAGCAGGGTGATGATATTATAGGAAGGGAAGGAGAGCAGGAATGAGCAGGGTGCTGATATTATAGGAAGGGAAGGAGAGCAGGAATGAGCAGGGTGATGATATTATAGGAAGGGAAGGAGAGCAGGAATGAGCAGGGCGATGATATTATAGGAAGGGAAGGAGAGCAGGAATGAGCAGGGTGGGTGATATTATAGGAAGGGAAGGAGAGCAGGAATGAGCAGGGCGATGATATTATAGGAAGGGAAGGAGAGCAGGAATGAGCAGGGTGATGATATTATAGGAAGGGAAGGAGAGCAGGAATGAGCAGGGCGATGATATTATAGGAAGGGAAGGAGAGCAGGAATGAGCAGGGTGGGTGATATTATAGGAAGGGAAGGAGTGCAGGAATGAGCAGGGCGGGTGATATTATTATTTATCACGCATATTTACACTTCTTTTGGCCAGGGATTGGCATCAGCATTATACATGGTTAGTGTTCACCGGACTTTGTGTCAGACAATTTTATGATGTTGGATGGTAAGTCCCTGTGCTCCACATCGGTGGGCTCCTTGTACAGACACCCTATCCTTGCTCATCCTTGATATCCAGGTGGTCGAGACACATGATAGAGTTAATCCATTAGGCCTCGGAGACACACAATAATTTTGTCTAATGGATGGAAGCTGAATCTCCTGTTATCCATTACCGACACTAATTCGTTACACAGCTGGGATGAGTCCCGTTAGGACAACATGTCGTTTAATCTGGGGCCATTTGTCTATTTATCTAAATGCTGCTGGGATGAACCATGTCTGGCGTTCCTGGATTCGGGATCAGCGCAATGCATTGCAATAAGGTCTTGCTAAGTGACTCGAATGAAAATCGTATCATTTAAATCGAGTTTAATTACATGCAAATGTTAGGATTGCATTGAAGATGTTTGAACCCATTCATTCGAAGCAATCACTAAACACAACCTGCTAGAAAGATGGTGAGGTCTACAAGTTGGACAGAGCTTAGACTGCCTCTCCCCTTTCTGTATCTCTTGTATGTATCATAATAATGAGATACAAGTGCAGCAAATCTTCTTCTGATACTGTGACACACAATAGGTTACTGTATAAAGTAAGGAATATTGCACTGGAAAAAAAGTAATTATTCTTGGATAGCTCGTTGACAAAGCTTTGCTGTAATATTTTCCAGTTCGTTCTCTTATTTTGGGCTATTTGGATTATTTTTCTATACATGAAATGCACACAGGATTATCCTTGGTAAGAGGAGATCAGTTAATCCAGGGTGAGTCCGACTTCCTTGGAGTCAAAATGTTTTATTTTCCCTTTTAAATGACATTGGTTGCGTCAACAAATATGGATGAACTTGATGGACTGCTTATACAACCTGATTAACCTCGGGCTTCCCTCTATTCATTCTACTGAATAGGAGCATTTTTCCAACTCATCTACTTTGGTCTAAAGTTCGAAATTCACTTGTCAATTCATTGAAATCCCCCATTTATGAATAAAACCTTATCCCACAGACGTCCTTCCTGCTGTACCAACCCACTACCATTCAATGATCACACCAGTCAGAAAACGAAACCCGTTCATATATATTAACATTACAAAGAAATTAGATTTCTATGTTTTAGTTTGCTGTATTTGTAGTTATTGCAAAACTTTTGAAGGGTTTGTCCTGGGGACTGAACTTCCTGCCATAACCTTTTCTATTCTGTTTAAATACAAGGCCCCACTCATCTGAACAGATCCTCTTAAAAAACACATGTTAAAGGGTAGCAAAAGGATACATTTCACCTTTGCTACACCAATTGAAGCAAAACGTATAACTCCTTTGGCACTGTTCAGAAGTAAACCAGACGTGTGTTTTTGCAGATACCCAAGGGTTTTCTCTGAGCTCTGCCTCTCAAATGAGGCAGAGGTCTTTGGATGTTGGCACACGCTGACTCAGCATGTATGCACTCAGCATGTATGCCAATCAGCGCGGGTGCTCACCTCAAGCATCTGATGGTGATTGGTCTGGCCTGATACTCTCTCTCTGCTAGTGCTCAGAGAGAATTTCATTTTTGAATACCACCATTTGCATCCCTGGTGTTTTTAAATGCCTGTTAATGCCATGTGTCAACATGTCCGTCCGAGGATTAACTGTTTATTCTCATACTAGGGCCTCTCATTTTATTTTTCAACAAAAAATCTGTACAATGTACAGGTTGGACACCACTAGAGGCATCACAGATAATTGATGTCTGAAGTGACCCTGTATATATGTTCTATTCTTTAGGATTATGTGTAAAGATAAACAGAAACACATGAAGGTTATTAATCGTCTGGCTAAACAACAGATGTAGAACACTAGGTACAGAGTCAGTATATTTCACATATTAATATCAAAGCACATAATTCAGTTTAGTATAGACATAAGTAAAGTGTATTAAATTACGTGAACTTCACAAGGATCCAGGAAAGCGCTTCTGTGAATATAGCTAAAAGCAATTAGGGCACTGAAAAGGCTAATTAGTGTCAGAAAACTGGGAATATGAGAGAAAGCTTTGCGAGCGTTATAATACCCATTTCATTAAATAATATCAGTCCAAATAAGACATTTAGCCTTATCCTTGAAATGCCCTGCATTTAACTCCTCCCAATATGTATCATTGATGATCTTACTGAGAGGTATTTGATCACGGGCCATATCCAAACTGCTGGTATATTACACATTGTATGCAGATGTTAGGAGAAATAAAACTGATCAGAGAGAGCGTTGATGCGGTACTTATTTAACGCTTTCCTGCCAGTAGAACATTCTTATTGGACACCATTGTACATTGTTTGCTCTGTGGCCCCCTGCGATGAGCTGTTCTGGGGATGGTGCGGCAGTGGGATATCACCTGTCGGATGAGGTCACAGACTAGTAAAATTCAGCCAACGCTTCGATTTACTGGAATCGTGCCAAGTCTGAAGGCCCACAGTCTGTAACTACCCTGACTCTGTGATCCCGGGCACTCTGTGATTGGGGTCAGGTACAAAAAAATCAGCGTTGGGTAAAGAGGCGTCACTAGGGTTGGTGTCACCCGGTGTGGAAACTCATGGTGTCACCCCATTAATCTGCCAATCAGTGATTGCGAATAGAGTTGAGCGGACACCTGGATGTTCGGGTTCGGCAGGTTTGGCTGAACTGTCCGGGTCCATGCTCAAACTTGACCCAGAACTTGACCCCGAACCCGAACCCCATTGAAGTCAATGGGGACACAAACTTTTGGCCACTAAAATGCCTCTAAAAAAGTCCTGGAAAGGGCTAGAGGGCTGCAAAAGGAATTAAAATGTGGGTAAGAGTAGGACAAGTGCCCTCCAAGCAAATATGGATAGGGAAATAACTTCAATTAACATAAAATACATACAAATTACAAATACAGCTGAGCCATAAAATAGCACTAGATGGAATCTTTGATTTTAGCTTTGGAAGAACATAAATCTAAATCTAAAGCATGGCTGCCAGGACGATCAACAGAATTACCCATTTGAGAGAGGGTTGGAGTGCAGGGTATTCTCTTTCAGTTTATACTAAGTGACCCATAGGTTGAGGAGGCGGTGACCGTGGCGGTGTAGGTGGAAGCGGCGCTGGAGGAGGAGGAGGAGGAGGTAGCCAGAATTTTTCAAAGTACTCTGCAGCACAGTATTTGATGGTTCTATTTGACTCTCAGATATGAAGTGCACCACAAGACACAAATGTACTATTTACCACCCAAAACTATTCAAATTTTTCAAAGTGCGCTGTAAGCACAGTATTTGACGGTTCTATTTGACTCTCAGATATGAAGTGCAGGAATGCATGTAATGCTATTGGTATTCTATACACCGACTCTATTTCGGTTTATAGAAAGCCAATAGCACGAATGGACGAATGATTTTCGTTCATTAACCATTCGTTCATTCGTTCATAGCATTACATGCATTCCATAAACCGAAAGTCTATAAACCGAAAGAGAGTCGGTGTATAGACTTTCAGTTTATGTAATACATCTAATGCTATTGCTATTCTATAAACCGAAATAGAGTCCCCATTCATACGAATAGGTCAATTGACCTATTCGTATGAATGGGGACTGTATTTCGGTTTATAGAAAGCCAATAGCATTACATGTATTCCATAAACCGAAAGTCTATAATCCGAAAGAGATTCAGTTTATAGACTTTCGGTTTATAGAATGCCCATAGCATTACATGCATTCTATAAAACGAAAGTCTATAAACTGAATCTCTTTCGGTTTATAGACTTTCGGTTTATAGAAAGCCCATAGCATTACATACAATGTATGTAATGCTATGGGCTTTCTGATTGGCTGCCCTGCAGCCTTTCAAAACGTGCCATTAAATTGCCGAACCCCGAACTCCAACCCGAACATACAGTGAAATGTCCGTGTGTTCGGGTCCGGGGTCCAAAAACCGTAATGTTCGGTACGAACCCGAACAGTGCAGTTCGGGTTCTCTCAACACTAATTGCAAATTAAGTTTTTAACATGCTCACTGGCAGCAGAGAATTTAACAAATATGGGTCTGTCTTCTTTATCATAGAAGATGCTGTGTCCCTGTCCTGTCCTATTCTCATTTTTGTTATAGTCAGTAGTTCTGAATCATAACGTCAGTGACCCAGTCAGGTCCTCATTTCTAGTGCTCATCCTATTGATCCTCAACATCTTGGAACAGGGTAATGATGATAGCTATCTGCACTTTGAACCCTGTCTGTATCTTTTCTAAATATTTTGGAATAGACCCTACTTTCTTCGATGCGAAGGTAAGACATCCAAACAGGCTAATTCGGATACTCTGATAAAATAATCATTCACCTGCAGCAAAAAATGACTGGTGGGAGCAAATCGGATTCAAGTTCATGAACAGCAATACATAACTGAAACACTAGAGCGTTAAACATCTCTAAACCCGCAAGGCTGCGGATCTGACTTGGCCAACAACCTGCCGCTGGGCACTCCGCTGCCTCCCATAGCAAAACATGAAACAGAACTCACATAGGATGCCTCCATCCTCAGAAATAGTGGACCACAGCTGCTTAGGTACAATCTGGAAACTAATCCCTACATCAGGGGTCTGCTGCAAACACAACACTCAAGGTGCTAATAATTCTTCCAACTGTACACATAACTTCAAACTGTACAACCACCCCAGACGAAGCCCCAGTTGTGAAACATATCGCATGTTTTGATCCACTTCTTCTTAGAAAGAAATCCGTTATAAGTAACTGTATACGTTTGTTAATATCCTTTTGGGGGGCAAACTAGATGGAACGAATGGTTCTTTTCTGCCGACACATTCTATTTTTCTAATGTATATTTTATAAATGATATGCATTTTTATTGTTGTCTTATACTGATTAAACATTTTTAAATGTACTATATTGTTACCATGTTACATTGTATCTTCTCCTGAGAGCTGGCGTGCACAACAGCTTCCTATGTACTCACCAAGTCTCTTCTGAACCTGTGGACAGCAGCAGCTCACTCATTTCATTAGTCTCTTCCCAACACTTACCTCCTTTCTCTGTATGAGTTGGCACTGACTTAAATCTCCTTACTGTGTTTCTGTACAGCCTTGACGCGGTGTGTTTCTGTGTGGCCTTGACGTGGTGTGTTTCTGTGTAGCCTTGTTGCGGTGTGTTTCTGTGTAGCCTTGTCATGGTGTGTTTCTGTAAAGCCTTGTTGCGGTGTGTTTCTGTGTAGCCTTGTCGTGGTGTGTTTCTGTATAGCCTTGTTGCGGTGTGTTTCTGTGTAGCCTTGTCATGGTGTGTTTCTGTGTAGCCTTGTCATGGTGTGTTTCTGTGTGGCCTTGACGTGGTGTGTTTCTGTGTAGCCTTGTTGCGGTGTGTTTCTGTGTAGCCTTGTCATGGTGTGTTTCTGTATAGCCTTGTTGCGGTGTGTTTCTGTGTAGCCTTGTCGTGGTGTGTTTCTGTGTAGCCTTGTCGTGGTGTGTTTCTGTGTAGCCTTGTCGTGGTGTGTTTCTGTGTAGCCTTGTCGTGGTGTGTTTCTGTGTAGCCTCGTTGTGGTGTGTTTCTGTGTAGCCTTGTCATGGTGTGTTTCTGTGTAGCCTTGTCATGGTGTGTTTCTGTATAGCCTTGTTGCGGTGTGTTTCTGTGTAGCCTTGTCATGGTGTGTTTCTGTGTAGCCTTGTCATGGTGTGTTTCTGTGTAGCCTTGTTGTGGTGTGTTTCTGTATAGCCTTGTTGCGGTGTGTTTCTGTGTAGCCTTGTCATGGTGTGTTTCTGTGTAGCATTGTCATGGTGTGTTTCTGTGTAGCCTTGTCATGGTGTGTTTCTGTATAGCCTTGTTGCGGTGTGTTTCTGTATAGCCTCGTTGTGGTGTGTTTCTGTGTAGCCTTGTCATGGTGTGTTTCTGTGTAGCCTTGTCATGGTGTGTTTCTGTGTAGCCTTGTCATGGTGTGTTTCTGTATAGCCTTGTTGCGGTGTGTTTCTGTATAGCCTTGTCGTGGTGTGTTTCTGTGTAGCCTTGTCGTGGTGTGTTTCTGTGTAGCCTTGTCATGGTGTGTTTCTGTGTAGCCTTGTTGCGGTGTGTTTCTGTATAGCCTTGTCATGGTGTGTTTCTGTGTAGCCTTGTCATGGTGTGTTTCTGTGTAGCCTTGTTGCGGTGTGTTTCTGTGTAGCGTTGTTGCGGTGTGTTTCTGTGTAGCCTGGTTGTGGTGTGTTTCTGTGTAGCCTTGTCATTGTGTGTTTCTGTGTAGCCTTGTCATGGTGTGTTTCTGTATAGCCTTGTTGCGGTGTGTTTCTGTATAGCCTTGTTGTAGTGTGTTTCTGTATAGCCTGGTTGTAGTGTGTTTCTGTATAGCCTGGTTGTGGTGTGTTTCTGTGTAGCCTTGTCATGGTGTGTTTCTGTATAGCCTTGTTGCGGTGTGTTTCTGTATAGCCTTGTTGCGGTGTGTTTCTGTGTAGCCTTGTCATGGTGTGTTTCTGTGTAGCCTTGTTGCGGTGTGTTTCTGTGTAGCCTTGTCATGGTGTGTTTCTGTGTAGCCTTGTCGTGGTGTGTTTCTGTATAGCCTCGTTGTGGTGTGTTTCTGTGTAGCCTTGTCATGGTGTGTTTCTGTGTAGCCTTGTTGCGGTGTGTTTCTGTGTAGCCTTGTCATGGTGTGTTTCTGTGTAGCCTTGTCATGGTGTGTTTCTGTGTAGCCTTGTTGCGGTGTGTTTCTGTGTAGCCTTGTCATGGTGTGTTTCTGTGTAGCCTTGTCATGGTGTGTTTCTGTGTAGCCTTGTTGCGGTGTGTTTCTGTGTAGCCTTGTCATGGTGTGTTTCTGTATAGCCTGGTTGTGGTGTGTTTCTGTATAGCCTTGTTGCGGTGTGTTTCTGTGTAGCCTTGTCGTGGTGTGTTTCTGTGTAGCCTTGTCATGGTGTGTTTCTGTGTAGCCTTGTTGCAATGTGTTTCTGTATAGCCTGGTTGTGGTGTGTTTCTGTATAGCCTCGTTGTGGTGTGTTTCTGTGTAGCCTTGTTGCGGTGTGTTTCTGTGTAGCCTTGTTGCGGTGTGTTTCTGTATAGCCTTGTCGTGGTGTGTTTCTGTGTAGCCTTGTTGCGGTGTGTTTCTGTGTAGCCTTGTTGCGGTGTGTTTCTGTGTAGCCTTGTCATGGTGTGTTTCTGTGTAGCCTTGACGCGGTGTGTTTCTGTGTAGCCTTGTCGTGGTGTGTTTCTGTGTAGCCTTGTTGCGGTGTGTTTCTGTGTAGCCTTGTCATGGAGTGTTTCTATGTAGCCTTGTTGCAGTGTGTTTCTGTGTAGCCTTGTTGTGGTGTGTTTCTGTGTAGCCTTGTCATGGTGTGTTTCTGTGTAGCCTTGTCATGGTGTGTTTCTGTATAGCCTTGTTGCGGTGTGTTTCTGTGTAGCCTTGTCATGGTGTGTTTCTGTGTAGCCTTGTCATGGTGTGTTTCTGTATAGCCTTGTTGCGGTGTGTTTCTGTGTAGCCTTGTCATGGTGTGTTTCTGTGTAGCCTTGTCATGGTGTGTTTCTGTGTAGCCTTGTCATGGTGTGTTTCTGTGTAGCCTTGTCATGGTGTGTTTCTGTATAGCCTGGTTGTAGTGTGTTTCTGTATAGCCTCGTTGTGGTGTGTTTCTGTATAGCCTTGTCATGGTGTGTTTCTGTGTAGCCTTGTCATGGTGTGTTTCTGTATAGCCTGGTTGTGGTGATGTGTTTCTGTGTAGCCTTGTCGTGGTGTGTTTCTGTGTAGCCTTGTCGTGGTGTGTTTCTGTGTAGCCTTGTCGTGGTGTGTTTCTGTGTAGCCTCGTTGTGGTGTGTTTCTGTGTAGCCTTGTCATGGTGTGTTTCTGTGTAGCCTTGTCATGGTGTGTTTCTGTATAGCCTTGTTGCGGTGTGTTTCTGTGTAGCCTTGTCATGGTGTGTTTCTGTGTAGCCTTGTCATGGTGTGTTTCTGTGTAGCCTTGTTGTGGTGTGTTTCTGTATAGCCTTGTTGCGGTGTGTTTCTGTGTAGCCTTGTCATGGTGTGTTTCTGTGTAGCATTGTCATGGTGTGTTTCTGTGTAGCCTTGTCATGGTGTGTTTCTGTATAGCCTTGTTGCGGTGTGTTTCTGTATAGCCTCGTTGTGGTGTGTTTCTGTGTAGCCTTGTCATGGTGTGTTTCTGTGTAGCCTTGTCATGGTGCGTTTCTGTATAGCCTTGTTGTAGTGTGTTTCTGTATAGCCTGGTTGTAGTGTGTTTCTGTATAGCCTGGTTGTGGTGTGTTTCTGTGTAGCCTTGTCATGGTGTGTTTCTGTATAGCCTTGTTGCGGTGTGTTTCTGTATAGCCTTGTTGCGGTGTGTTTCTGTGTAGCCTTGTCATGGTGTGTTTCTGTGTAGCCTTGTTGCGGTGTGTTTCTGTGTAGCCTTGTCATGGTGTGTTTCTGTGTAGCCTTGTCGTGGTGTGTTTCTGTATAGCCTCGTTGTGGTGTGTTTCTGTGTAGCCTTGTCATGGTGTGTTTCTGTGTAGCCTTGTTGCGGTGTGTTTCTGTGTAGCCTTGTCATGGTGTGTTTCTGTGTAGCCTTGTCATGGTGTGTTTCTGTTTAGCCTTGTTGCGGTGTGTTTCTGTGTAGCCTTGTCATGGTGTGTTTCTGTGTAGCCTTGTCATGGTGTGTTTCTGTGTAGCCTTGTTGCGGTGTGTTTCTGTGTAGCCTTGTCATGGTGTGTTTCTGTATAGCGTGGTTGTGGTGTGTTTCTGTATAGCCTTGTTGCGGTGTGTTTCTGTGTAGCCTTGTCGTGGTGTGTTTCTGTGTAGCCTTGTCATGGTGTGTTTCTGTGTAGCCTTGTTGCAATGTGTTTCTGTATAGCCTGGTTGTGGTGTGTTTCTGTATAGCCTCGTTGTGGTGTGTTTCTGTGTAGCCTTGTTGCGGTGTGTTTCTGTGTAGCCTTGTTGCGGTGTGTTTCTGTATTGCCTTGTCATGGTGTGTTTCTGTGTAGCCTTGTTGCGGTGTGTTTCTGTGTAGCCTTGTTGCGGTGTGTTTCTGTGTAGCCTTGTCATGGTGTGTTTCTGTGTAGCCTTGACGCGGTGTGTTTCTGTGTAGCCTTGTCGTGGTGTGTTTCTGTGTAGCCTTGTTGCGGTGTGTTTCTGTGTAGCCTTGTCATGGAGTGTTTCTATGTAGCCTTGTTGCAGTGTGTTTCTGTGTAGCCTTGTTGTGGTGTGTTTCTGTGTAGCCTTGTCATGGTGTGTTTCTGTGTAGCCTTGTCATGGTGTGTTTCTGTATAGCCTTGTTGCGGTGTGTTTCTGTGTAGCCTTGTCATGGTGTGTTTCTGTGTAGCCTTGTCATGGTGTGTTTCTGTATAGCCTTGTTGCGGTGTGTTTCTGTGTAGCCTTGTCATGGTGTGTTTCTGTGTAGCCTTGTCATGGTGTGTTTCTGTGTAGCCTTGTCATGGTGTGTTTCTGTGTAGCCTTGTCATGGTGTGTTTCTGTATAGCCTGGTTGTAGTGTGTTTCTGTATAGCCTCGTTGTGGTGTGTTTCTGTATAGCCTTGTCATGGTGTGTTTCTGTGTAGCCTTGTCATGGTGTGTTTCTGTATAGCCTGGTTGTGGTGATGTGTTTCTGTGTAGCCTTGTCGTGGTGTGTTTCTGTGTAGCCTTGTCGTGGTGTGTTTCTGTGTAGCCTTGTCGTGGTGTGTTTCTGTGTAGCCTCGTTGTGGTGTGTTTCTGTGTAGCCTTGTCATGGTGTGTTTCTGTGTAGCCTTGTCATGGTGTGTTTCTGTATAGCCTTGTTGCGGTGTGTTTCTGTGTAGCCTTGTCATGGTGTGTTTCTGTGTAGCCTTGTCATGGTGTGTTTCTGTGTAGCCTTGTTGTGGTGTGTTTCTGTATAGCCTTGTTGCGGTGTGTTTCTGTGTAGCCTTGTCATGGTGTGTTTCTGTGTAGCATTGTCATGGTGTGTTTCTGTGTAGCCTTGTCATGGTGTGTTTCTGTATAGCCTTGTTGCGGTGTGTTTCTGTATAGCCTCGTTGTGGTGTGTTTCTGTGTAGCCTTGTCATGGTGTGTTTCTGTGTAGCCTTGTCATGGTGTGTTTCTGTGTAGCCTTGTCATGGTGTGTTTCTGTATAGCCTTGTTGCGGTGTGTTTCTGTATAGCCTTGTCGTGGTGTGTTTCTGTGTAGCCTTGTCGTGGTGTGTTTCTGTGTAGCCTTGTCATGGTGTGTTTCTGTGTAGCCTTGTTGCGGTGTGTTTCTGTATAGCCTTGTCATGGTGTGTTTCTGTGTAGCCTTGTCATGGTGTGTTTCTGTGTAGCCTTGTTGCGGTGTGTTTCTGTGTAGCGTTGTTGCGGTGTGTTTCTGTGTAGCCTGGTTGTGGTGTGTTTCTGTGTAGCCTTGTCATTGTGTGTTTCTGTGTAGCCTTGTCATGGTGTGTTTCTGTATAGCCTTGTTGCGGTGTGTTTCTGTATAGCCTTGTTGTAGTGTGTTTCTGTATAGCCTGGTTGTAGTGTGTTTCTGTATAGCCTGGTTGTGGTGTGTTTCTGTGTAGCCTTGTCATGGTGTGTTTCTGTATAGCCTTGTTGCGGTGTGTTTCTGTATAGCCTTGTTGCGGTGTGTTTCTGTGTAGCCTTGTCATGGTGTGTTTCTGTGTAGCCTTGTTGCGGTGTGTTTCTGTGTAGCCTTGTCATGGTGTGTTTCTGTGTAGCCTTGTCGTGGTGTGTTTCTGTATAGCCTCGTTGTGGTGTGTTTCTGTGTAGCCTTGTCATGGTGTGTTTCTGTGTAGCCTTGTTGCGGTGTGTTTCTGTGTAGCCTTGTCATGGTGTGTTTCTGTGTAGCCTTGTCATGGTGTGTTTCTGTGTAGCCTTGTTGCGGTGTGTTTCTGTGTAGCCTTGTCATGGTGTGTTTCTGTGTAGCCTTGTCATGGTGTGTTTCTGTGTAGCCTTGTTGCGGTGTGTTTCTGTGTAGCCTTGTCGTGGTGTGTTTCTGTGTAGCCTTGTCATGGTGTGTTTCTGTGTAGCCTTGTTGCAATGTGTTTCTGTATAGCCTGGTTGTGGTGTGTTTCTGTATAGCCTCGTTGTGGTGTGTTTCTGTGTAGCCTTGTTGCGGTGTGTTTCTGTGTAGCCTTGTTGCGGTGTGTTTCTGTATAGCCTTGTCGTGGTGTGTTTCTGTGTAGCCTTGTTGCGGTGTGTTTCTGTGTAGCCTTGTTGCGGTGTGTTTCTGTGTAGCCTTGTCATGGTGTGTTTCTGTGTAGCCTTGACGCGGTGTGTTTCTGTGTAGCCTTGTCGTGGTGTGTTTCTGTGTAGCCTTGTCGTGGTGTGTTTCTGTGTAGCCTTGTTGCGGTGTGTTTCTGTGTAGCCTTGTCATGGTGTGTTTCTGTGTAGCCTTGACGCGGTGTGTTTCTGTGTAGCCTTGTCGTGGTGTGTTTCTGTGTAGCCTTGTCGTGGTGTGTTTCTGTATAGCCTCGTTGTGGTGTGTTTCTGTGTAGCCTTGTCGTGGTGTGTTTCTGTGTAGCCTTGTTGTGGTGTGTTTCTGTGTAGCCTTGTCGTGGTGTGTTTCTGTGTAGCCTTGTTGCGGTGTGTTTCTGTATAGCCTCGTTGTGGTGTGTTTCTGTGTAGCCTTGTTGCGGTGTGTTTCTGTATAGCCTGGTTGTAGTGTGTTTCTGTGTAGCCTTGTCATGGTGTGTTTCTGTGTAGCCTTGTTGCGGTGTGTTTCTGTGTAGCCTTGTTGCGGTGTGTTTCTGTGTAGCCTTGTTGCGGTGTGTTTCTGTATAGCCTGGTTGTGGTGTGTTTCTGTGCAGCCTTGTCAAGGTGTGTTTCTATGTAGCCTTGTTGCATTGTGTTTGTGTATAGCATTGTGGTGATGTGTTTCTGTATAGCCTCGTTGTGGTGTGTTTCTGTGTGGCCTTGTCATGGTGTGTTTCTGTGTAGCCGTGTCATGGTGTATTTCTGTGTAGCCTTGTTGCATTGTGTTTGTGTATAGCATTGTGGTGATGTGTTTCCGTATAGCCTTGTCATGGTGTGTTTCTGTACAGCCTTGTCACAATGTGTTTCTGTGTAGCCTTGTCACAATGTGTTTCTATACAGACTTGTTGCGGTGTGTTTATCTACAGCCTTGTTGTGGTGTGTTTCTGTGTAGTCTTGTCATGGTGTGCTTCTGTATAGCCTGGTTGTAGTGTGTTTCTGTATAGCCTGGTTGTGGTGTGTTTCTGTGTAGTCTTGTCATGGTGTGTTTCTGTATAGCCTGGTTGTGGTGTGTTTCTGTGTAGCCTTGTTGCGGTGTGTTTCTGTATAGCCTGGTTGTGGTGTGTTTCTGTGTAGTCTTGTCATGGTGTGTTTCTGTAGAGCCTGGTTGTGGTGTGTTTCTGTGTAGCCTTGTCATTGTGTGTTTCTGTATAGCCTGGTTGTGGTGTGTTTCTGTGTAGCCTTGTCGTGGTGTGTTTCTTTGTAGCCTTGTTGTGGTGTGTTTCTGTGTAGCCTTGTTGTGGTGTGTTTCTGTGTAGCCTTGTCACGGTGTGTTTCTGTATAGCCTGGTTGTGGTGTGTTTCTGTGTAGCCTTGTTGTGGTGTGTTTCTGTATAGCCTTGTTGCGGTGTGTTTCTGTATAGCCTGGTTGTGGTGTGTTTCTGTATAGCCTGGTTGTGGTGTGTTTGTGTATAGCATTGTGGTGATGTGTTTCTGTATAGCCTCGTTGTGGTGTGTTTCTGTGTAGCCTTGTCGTGGTGTGTTTCTGTGTAGCCTCGTTGTGGAGTGTTTCTGTGTAGCCTTGTCATGGTGTGTTTCTATGTAGCCTTGTTGCGGTGTGTTTCTGTGTAGCCTTGTCATGGTGAGTTTCTGTATAGCCTTGTTGCGGTGTGTTTCTGTGTAGCCTTGTCATGGTGTGTTTCTGTGTAGCCTCGTTGTGGAGTGTTTCTGTGTAGCCTTTTCATGGTGTGTTTCTGTGTAGCCTTGTCATGGAGTGTTTCTATGTAGCCTTGTTGCAGTGTGTTTCTGTGTAGCCTTGTTGTGGTGTGTTTCTGTGTAGCCTTGTCATGGTGTGTTTCTGTGTAGCCTTGTCATGGTGTGTTTCTGTATAGCCTTGTTGCGGTGTGTTTCTGTGTAGCCTTGTCATGGTGTGTTTCTGTGTAGCCTTGTCATGGTGTGTTTCTGTATAGCCTTGTTGCGGTGTGTTTCTGTGTAGCCTTGTCATGGTGTGTTTCTGTGTAGCCTTGTCATGGTGTGTTTCTGTGTAGCCTTGTCATGGTGTGTTTCTGTGTAGCCTTGTCATGGTGTGTTTCTGTATAGCCTGGTTGTAGTGTGTTTCTGTATAGCCTCGTTGTGGTGTGTTTCTGTATAGCCTTGTCATGGTGTGTTTCTGTGTAGCCTTGTCATGGTGTGTTTCTGTATAGCCTGGTTGTGGTGATGTGTTTCTGTGTAGCCTTGTCGTGGTGTGTTTCTGTGTAGCCTTGTCGTGGTGTGTTTCTGTGTAGCCTCGTTGTGGTGTGTTTCTGTGTAGCCTTGTCATGGTGTGTTTCTGTGTAGCCTTGTCGTGGTGTGTTTCTGTGTAGCCTTGTTGCGGTGTGTTTCTGTGTAGCCTTGTCATGGTGTGTTTCTGTGTAGCCTCGTTGTGGTGTGTTTCTGTGTAGCCTTGTGGTGATGTGTTTCTGTGTAGCCTTGTCACGGTGTGTTTCCGTGTAGCGTTGTCACAATGTGTTTCTATACAGACTTGTCGTGGTGTGTTTATCTGTAGCCTTGTTGCGATGTGTTTCTGTATAGCCTGGTTGTAGTGTGTTTCTGTGTAGCGTTGTTGCGATGTGTTTCTGTGTAGCCTTGTTGCGGTGTGTTTCTATACAGACTTGTTGCGGTGTGTTTATCTGTAGCCTTGTTGTGGTGTGTTTCTGTGTAGTCTTGTCATGGTGTGTTTCTGTATAGCCTGGTTGTAGTGTGTTTCTGTATAGCCTGGTTGTGGTGTGTTTCTGTGTAGCCTTGTCACAATGTGTTTCTGTGTAGCCTTGTCACAATGTGTTTCTATACAGACTTGTTGCGGTGTGTTTATCTGTAGCCTTGTTGTGGTGTGTTTCTGTGTAGTCTTGTCATGGTGTGTTTCTGTATAGCCTGGTTGTAGTGTGTTTCTGTATAGCCTGGTTGTGGTGTGTTTCTGTGTAGTCATGTCATGGTGTGTTTCTGTATAGCCTGGTTGTGGTGTGTTTCTGTGTAGCCTTGTCATTGTGTGTTTCTGTATAGCCTGGTTGTGGTGTGTTTCTGTGTAGCCTTGTTGCGGTGTGTTTCTGTATAGCCTGGTTGTGGTGTGTTTCTGTGTAGTCTTGTCATGGTGTGTTTCTGTATAGCCTGGTTGTGGTGTGTTTCTGTGTAGCCTTGTCATTGTTTGTTTCTGTATAGCCTGGTTGTGGTGTGTTTCTGTGTAGCCTTGTCGTGGTGTGTTTCTGTGTAGCCTTGTTGTGGTGTGTTTCTGTGTAGCCTTGTTGTGGTGTGTTTCTGTGTAGCCTTGTCATGGTGTGTTTCTGTATAGCCTGGTTGTGGTGTGTTTCTGTGTAGCCTTGTTGTGGTGTGTTTCTGTGTAGTCTTGTCATGGTGTGTTTCTGTATAGCCTGGTTGTGGTGTGTTTCTGTGTAGCCTTGTCATGGTGTGTTTCTGTATAGCCTCGTTGTGGTGTGTTTCTGTGTAGCCTTGTCGTGGTGTGTTTCTGTGTAGCCTCGTTGTGGAGTGTTTCTGTGTAGCCTTGTCATGGTGTGTTTCTGTGTAGCCTTGTCATGGAGTGTTTCTATGTAGCCTTGTTGTGGTGTGTTTCTGTGTAGCCTTGTCGTGGTGTGTTTCTGTGTAGCCTTGTCATGGTGTGTTTCTGTGTAGCCTTGTCATGGTGTGTTTCTGTGTAGCCTTGTCATGGTGTGTTTCTGTATAGCCTTGTTGCGGTGTGTTTCTGTGTAGCCTTGTTGCGGTGTGTTTCTGTGTAGCCTTGTCATGGTGTGGTTCTGTGTAGCCTCGTTGTGGAGTGTTTCTGTATAGCCTTGTTGCGGTGTGTTTCTGTGTAGCCTTGTTGTGGTGTGTTTCTGTGTAGCCTTGTCATGGTGTGTTTCTGTATAGCCTTGTCGTGGTGTGTTTCTGTGTAGCCTTGTTGCGGTGTGTTTCTGTGTAGCCTTGTTGCGGTGTGTTTCTGTGTAGCCTTGTCATGGTGTGTTTCTGTGTAGCCTCGTTGTGGAGTGTTTCTGTATAGCCTTGTTGCGGTGTGTTTCTGTGTAGCCTTGTCATGGTGTGTTTCTGTATAGCCTTGTTGCGGTGTGTTTCTGTGTAGCCTTTTCATGGTGTGTTTCTGTGTAGCCTTGTCATGGAGTGTTTCTATGTAGCCTTGTTGCAGTGTGTTTCTGTGTAGACTTGTTGTGGTGTGTTTCTGTGTAGCCTTGTCATGGTGTGTTTCTGTGTAGCCTTGTTGCGGTGTGTTTCTGTGTAGCCTTGTTGCGGTGTGTTTCTGTATAGCCTTGTTGCGGTGTGTTTCTGTGTAGCCTTGTCATGGTGTGTTTCTGTGTAGCCTCGTTGTGGAGTGTTTCTGTATAGCCTTGTTGCGGTGTGTTTCTGTGTAGCCTTGTCATGGTGTGTTTCTGTATAGCCTTGTTGCGGTGTGTTTCTGTGTAGCCTTGTTGCGGTGTGTTTCTGTGTAGCCTTGTCATGGTGTGTTTCTGTGTAGCCTCGTTGTGGAGTGTTTCTGTATAGCCTTGTTGCGGTGTGTTTCTGTGTAGCCTTGTTGTGGTGTGTTTCTGTGTAGCCTTGTCATGGTGTGTTTCTGTATAGCCTTGTCGTGGTGAGTTTCTGTGTAGCCTTGTTGCGGTGTGTTTCTGTGTAGCCTTGTTGCGGTGTGTTTCTGTGTAGCCTTGTCATGGTGTGTTTCTGTGTAGCCTCGTTGTGGAGTGTTTCTGTATAGCCTTGTTGCGGTGTATTTCTGTGTAGCCTTGTCATGGAGTGTTTCTGTGTAGCCTTGTTGCGGTGTGTTTCTGTGTAGCCTTGTCATGGTGTGTTTCTGTATAGCCTTGTCATGGTGTGTTTCTGTGTAGCCTTGTCATGGTGTGTTTCTGTGTAGCCTTGTCATGGTGTGTTTCTGTGTAGCCTTGTCATGGTGTGTTTCTGTATAGCCTGGTTGTAGTGTGTTTCTGTATAGCCTCGTTGTGGTGTGTTTCTGTATAGCCTTGTCATGGTGTGTTTCTGTGTAGCCTTGTCATGGTGTGTTTCTGTATAGCCTGGTTGTGGTGATGTGTTTCTGTGTAGCCTTGTCGTGGTGTGTTTCTGTGTAGCCTTGTCGTGGTGTGTTTCTGTGTAGCCTCGTTGTGGTGTGTTTCTGTGTAGCCTTGTCATGGTGTGTTTCTGTGTAGCCTTGTCGTGGTGTGTTTCTGTGTAGCCTTGTTGCGGTGTGTTTCTGTGTAGCCTTGTTGCGGTGTGTTTCTGTGTAGCCTTGTCATGGTGTGTTTCTGTGTAGCCTCGTTGTGGTGTGTTTCTGTGTAGCCTTGTGGTGATGTGTTTCTGTGTAGCCTTGTCACGGTGTGTTTCCGTGTAGCCTTGTCACAATGTGTTTCTATACAGACTTGTCGTGGTGTGTTTATCTGTAGCCTTGTTGCGATGTGTTTCTGTATAGCCTGGTTGTAGTGTGTTTCTGTGTAGCGTTGTTGCGATGTGTTTCTGTGTAGCCTTGTTGCGGTGTGTTTCTATACAGACTTGTTGCGGTGTGTTTATCTGTAGCCTTGTTGTGGTGTGTTTCTGTGTAGTCTTGTCATGGTGTGTTTCTGTATAGCCTGGTTGTAGTGTGTTTCTGTATAGCCTTTTTGTGGTGTGTTTCTGTGTAGTCTTGTCATGGTGTGTTTCTGTATAGCCTGGTTGTGGTGTGTTTCTGTGTAGCCTTGTCATTGTGTGTTTCTGTATAGCCTGGTTGTGGTGTGTTTCTGTGTAGCCTTGTTGCGGTGTGTTTCTGTATAGCCTGGTTGTGGTGTGTTTCTGTGTAGTCTTGTCATGGTGTGTTTCTGTATAGCCTGGTTGTGGTGTGTTTCTGTGTAGCCTTGTCATTGTGTGTTTCTGTATAGCCTGGTTGTGGTGTGTTTCTGTGTAGCCATGTTGCGGTGTGTTTCTGTATAGCCTGGTTGTGGTGTGTTTTTGTATAGACTGGTTGTGGTGTGTTTCTGTGTAGCCTTGTCATTGTTTGTTTCTGTATAGCCTTGTTGTGGTGTGTTTCTGTGTAGCCTGGTTGTGGTGTGTTTCTGTGTAGCCTTGTCATGGTGTGTTTCTGTATAGCCTGGTTGTGGTGTGTTTCTGTGTAGCCTTGTTGTGGTGTGTTTCTGTATAGCCTGGTTGTGGTGTGTTTCTGTATAGCCTGGTTGTGGTGTGTTTGTGTATAGCATTGTGGTGATGTGTTTCTGTATAGCCTCGTTGTGGTGTGTTTCTGTGTAGCCTCGTTGTGGAGTGTTTCTGTGTAGCCTTGTCATGGTGTGTTTCTGTGTAGCCTTGTCATGGTGTGTTTCTGTGTAGCCTTGTCATGGTGTGTTTCTGTGTAGCCTTGTCATGGTGTGTTTCTGTATAGCCTGGTTGTAGTGTGTTTCTGTATAGCCTCGTTGTGGTGTGTTTCTGTATAGCCTTGTCATGGTGTGTTTCTGTGTAGCCTTGTCATGGTGTGTTTCTGTGTAGCCTTGTCATGGTGTGTTTCTGTGTAGCCTTGTCGTGGTGTGTTTCTGTGTAGCCTCGTTGTGGTGTGTTTCTGTGTAGCCTTGTCATGGTGTGTTTCTGTGTAGCCTTGTCGTGGTGTGTTTCTGTGTAGCCTTGTTGCGGTGTGTTTCTGTGTAGCCTTGTCATGGTGTGTTTCTGTGGAGCCTCGTTGTGGTGTGTTTCTGTGTAGCCTTGTCATGGTGTGTTTCTGTATAGCCTGGTTGTGGTGTGTTTCTGTGTAGCCTTGTTGTGGTGTGTTTCTGTGTAGCCTTGTGGTGATGTGTTTCTGTGTAGCCTTGTCACGGTGTGTTTCCGTGTAGCCTTGTCACAATGTGTTTCTATACAGACTTGTCGTGGTGTGTTTATCTGTAGCCTTGTTGCGATGTGTTTCTGTATAGCCTTGTCGTGGTGTGTTTCTGTGTAGCCTGGTTGCGATGTGTTTCTGTGTAGCCTTGTTGCGGTGTGTTTCTGTATAGCCTTGTCGTGGTGTGTTTCTGTGTAGCCTTGTTGCGGTGTGTTTCTGTGTAGCCTTGTTGCGGTGTGTTTCTGTGTAGCCTTGTTGCGGTGTGTTTCTGTGTAGCCTTGTTGCGGTGTGTTTCTGTATAGCCTTGTTGCGGTGTGTTTCTGTGTAGCCTTGTCATGGTGTGTTTCTGTGTAGCCTTGTTGCGGTGTGTTTCTGTATAGCCTGGTTGCGTGTGTTTCTGTGTAGCCTTGTCATGGTGTGTTTCTGTGTAGCCTTGTGGTGATGTGTTTCTATATAGCCTGGTTGTGGTATGTTTCGGTGCAGCCTTGTCAAGGTGTGTTTCTATGTAGCCTTGTTGCATTGTGTTTGTGTATAGCATTGTGGTGATGTGTTTCTGTATAGCCTCGTTGTGGTGTGTTTCTGTATAGCCTCGTTGTGGTGTGTTTCTGTGTAGCCTCGTTGTGGTTTGTTTCTGTACAGCCTTGTCATGGTGTGTTTCTGTATAGCCTGGTTGTGGTGTGTTTCTGTATAGCCTGGTTGTGGTGTGTTTCTGTGTAGCCTTGTCACAATGTGTTTCTATACAGACTTGTTGCGGTGTGTTTCTGTGTAGCCTTGTCACAATGTGTTTCTATACAGACTTGTTGCGGTGTGTTTCTGTGTAGCCTGGTTGTGTTATGTTTCTGTATAGCCTGGTTGTGGTGTGTTTCTGTGTAGCCTTGTTGTGGTGTGTTTCTGTATAGCCTGGTTGTGGTTTGTTTCTGTATAGCCTGGTTGTGGTGTGTTTGTGTATAGCATTGTGGTGATGTGTTTCTGTATAGCCTCGTTGTGGTGTGTTTCTGTATAGCCTGGTTGTGGTGTGTTTCTGTATAGCCTCGTTGCGGTGTGTTTCTGTGTAGCCTTGTCGTGGTGTGTTTCTGTGTAGCCTTGTCGTGGTGTGTTTCTGTGTAGCCTTGTCATGGTGTGTTTCTGTGTAGCCTTGTCGTGGTGTGTTTCTGTGTAGACTTGTTGCGATGTGTTTCTGTGTAGCCTTGTCGTGGTGTGTTTCTGTGTAGCCTTGTTGCAGTGTGTTTCTGTATAGCCTCGTTGTGGTGTGTTTCTGTATAGCCTGGTTGTGGTGTGTTTCTGTATAGCCTCGTTGCGGTGTGTTTCTGTGTAGCCTTGTCATGGTGTGTTTCTGTGTAGCCTTGTCGTGGTGTGTTTCTGTGTAGCCTTGTTGCGGTGTGTTTCTGTATAGCCTGGTTGTGGTATGTTTCTGTGCAGCCTTGTCAAGGTGTGTTTCTATGTAGCCTTGTTGCATTGTGTTTGTGTATAGCATTGTGGTGATGTGTTTCTGTATAGCCTCGTTGTGGTGTGTTTCTGTGTAGCCTTGTTGCGTTGTGTTTCTGTGTAGCCTCGTTGTGGTGTGTTTCTGTGTAGCCTTGTCATGGTGTGTTTCTGTATAGCCTGGTTGCGGTGTGTTTCTGTGTAGCCTTGTCATGGTGTGTTTCTGTATAGCCTTGTTGCGGTGTGTTTCTGTACAGCCTTGTCATGGTGTGTTTCTGTATAGCCTGGTTGTGGTGTGTTTCTGTATAGCCTGGTTGTGGTGTGTTTCTGTATAGCCTGGTTGTGGTGTGTTTCTGTGTAGCCTCGTTGTAGTGTGTTTCTGTGTAGCCTTGTCACGGTGTGTTTCTGTGTAGCCTTGTCACAATGTGTTTCTATACAGACTTGTTGCGGTGTGTTTCTGTGTAGCCTGGTTGTGGTATGTTTCTGTATAGCCTGGTTGTGGTGTGTTTCTGTGTAGCCTTGTTGTGGTGTGTTTATCTGTAGCCTTGTCATGGTGTGTTTCTGTATAGCCTGGTTGTGGTGTGTTTCTGTATAGCCTGGTTGTGGTGTGTTTCTGTATAGCCTCGTTGTGGTGTGTTTCTGTGTAGCCTTGTAATGGTGTGTTTCTGTATAGCCTGGTTGTGGTGTGTTTCTGTATAGCCTCGTTGTGGTGTGTTTCTGTGTAGCCTTGTCGTGGTGTGTTTCTGTGTAGCCTTGTTGTGGTGTGTTTCTGTGTAGCCTTGCTGCGTTGTGTTTCTGTGTAGCCTTGTGGTGATGTGTTTCTGTGTAGCCTTGTCATGGTGTGTTTCTGTATAGACTGGTTGTGGTGTGTTTCTGTGTAGCCTTGTTGTGGTGTGTTTCTGTGTAGCCTTGTCGTGTTGTGTTTCTGTATAGCCTCGTTGTGGTGTGTTTCTATACAGCCATGTTGTGTTGTGTTTCTGTGTAGCCTTGTTGCGGTGTGTTTCTGTGTAGCCTTGTTGCGGTGTGTTTCTGTGTAGCCTTGTCGTGGTGTGTTTCTGTGTAGCCTTGTTGTGGTGTGTTTCTGTGTAGCCTTGTTGCGGTGTGTTTATGTGTAGCCTTGTTGTGTTGTGTTTCTGTATAGCCTCGTTGTGGTGTGTTTCTATTTCAGCCATGTTGTGTTGTGTTTCTGTGTAGCCTTGTTGCGGTGTGTTTCTGTGTAGCCTTGTCGTGTTGTGTTTCTGTATAGCCTCGTTGTGGTGTGTTTCTATACAGCCATGTTGTGTTGTGTTTCTGTGTAGCCTTGTTGCGGTGTGTTTCTGTGTAGCCTTGTTGCGGTGTGTTTCTGTGTAGCCTTGTCGTGGTGTGTTTCTGTGTAGCCTTGTTGTGGTGTGTTTCTGTGAAGCCTTGTTGCGGTGTGTTTATCTGTAGCCTTGTCGTGGTGTGTTTATGTATAGCCTGGTTGTGGTGTTTCTGTGTAGCCTTGTTGCGGTGTGTTTCTGTGTAGCGTTGTTGCGATGTGTTTCTGTATAGCCTGGTTGTGGTGTGTTTCTGTGTAGCGTTGTTGCGATGTGTTTCTGTATAGCCTGGTTGTGGTGTGTTTCTGTGTAGCCTTGTCGTGGTGTGTTTCTGTGTAGCCTTGTTGCGGTGTGTTTCTGTGTAGCCTTGTCATGGTGTGTTTCTGTGTAGCCTTGTCGTGGTGTGTTTCTGTGTAGCCTTGTCGTGGTGTGTTTCTGTGTAGCCTTGTCATGGTGTGTTTCTGTGTAGCCTTGTTGCGGTGTGTTTCTGTGTAGCCTTGTTGCGGTGTGTTTCTGTGTAGCCTTGTCATGGTGTGTTTCTGTATAGCCTCGTTGTGGTGTGTTTCTGTGTAGCCTTGTCGTGGTGTGTTTCTGTGTAGCCTTGTTGCGGTGTGTTTCTGTATAGCCTGGTTGTGGTGTGTTTCTGTATAGCCTGGTTGCGGTGTGTTTCTGTGTAGCCTTGTCATGGTGTGTTTCTGTATAGCCTCGTTGTGGTGTGTTTCTGTGTAGCCTTGTCATGGTGTGTTTCTGTACAGCCTTGTCATGGTGTGTTTCTGTATAGCCTGGTTGTGGTGTGTTTCTGTATAGCCTGGTTGTGGTGTGTTTCTGTATAGCCTGGTTGTGGTGTGTTTCTGTGTAGCCTCGTTGTAGTGTGTTTCTGTGTAGCCTTGTCATGGTGTGTTTCTGTGTAGCCTTGTTGCGGTGTGTTTCTGTGTAGCCTTGTCGTGGTGTGTTTCTGTGTAGCCTGGTTGTGGTATGTTTCTGTATAGCCTGGTTGTGGTGTGTTTCTGTGTAGCCTTGTTGCGGTGTGTTTATCTGTAGCCTTGTCATGGTGTGTTTATGTATAGCCTGGTTGTGGTGTTTCTGTGTAGCCTTGTCGTGGTGTGTTTCTGTATAGCCTTGTCGTGGTGTGTTTCTGTGTAGCCTTGTTGCGGTGTGTTTCTGTGTAGCCTTGTCGTGGTGTGTTTCTGTGTAGCCTTGTTGCGATGTGTTTCTGTATAGCCTGGTTGTGGTGTGTTTCTGTGTAGCCTTGTTGCGATGTGTTTCTGTATAGCCTGGTTGTGGTGTGTTTCTGTGTAGCGTTGTTGCGGTGTGTTTCTGTGTAGCGTTGTTGCGGTGTGTTTCTGTGTAGCCTTGTCATGGTGTGTTTCTGTGTAGCCTTGTCATGGTGTGTTTCTGTGTAGCCTTGTTGCGGTGTGTTTCTGTGTAGCCTTGTTGTGGTGTGTTTCTGTATAGCCTGGTTGTGGTGTGTTTCTGTGTAGCCTTGTCATGGTGTGTTTCTGTGTAGCCTTGTTGTGGTGTGTTTCTGTATAGCCTGGTTGTAGTGTGTTTCTGTGTAGCCTTGTCATGGTGTGTTTCTGTATAGCCAGGTTGTGGTGTGTTTCTGTGTAGCCTTGTCGTGGTGTGTTTCTGTGTAGCCTTGTTGCGTTGTGTTTCTGTGTAGCCTTGTTGCGGTGTGTTTCTGTGTAGCCTTGTCGTGGTGTGTTTCTGTGTAGCCTTGTTGCGGTGTGTTTCTGTGTAGCCTTGTTGCGGTGTGTTTCTGTGTAGCCTTGTTGCGGTGTGTTTCTGTGTAGCCTTGTTGCGGTGTGTTTCTGTGTAGCCTTGTCGTGGTGTGTTTCTGTGTAGCCTTGTCGTGGTGTGTTTCTGTGTAGCCTTGTCGTGGTGTGTTTCTGTGTAGCCTTGTTGCGGTGTGTTTCTGTGTAGCCTTGTTGCGGTGTGTTTCTGTGTAGCCTTGTTGCGGTGTGTTTCTGTATAGCCTGGTTGTGGTGTGTTTCTATGTAGCCTTGTTGCATTGTGTTTGTGTATAGCCTGGTTGTGGTGTGTTTCTGTGTAGCCTTGTTGCAGTGTGTTTTTATACAGCCTCGTTGTGGTGTGTTTCTATACAGCCTTGTTGCAGTGTGTTTCTATACAGCCTTGTTGCAGTGTGTTTTTATACAGCCTTGTTGCAGTGTGTTTTTATACAGCCTTGTCGCGATGTGTTTCTATACAGCCTTGTTGCAGTGTGTTTCTATACAGCCTTGTTGCAGTGTGTTTCTATACAGCCTTGTTGCAGTGTGTTTTTATACAGCCTTGTTGCAGTGTGTTTCTATACAGCCTTGTTGCAGTGTGTTTCTATACAGCCTTGTTGCAGTGTGTTTCTATACAGCCTTGTTGCAGTGTGTTTCTATACAGCCTTGTTGCAGTGTGTTTCTATACAGCCTTGTTGCAGTGTGTTTCTATACAGCCATGTTGCAGTGTGTTTCTATACAGCCTTGTTGCAGTGTGTTTCTATACAGCCTTGTTACAGTGTGTTTCTATACAGCCTTGTTGCAGTGTGTTTCTATACAGCCTTGTTGCAGTGTGTTTCTATACAGCTTTGTTGCAGTGTGTTTCTATACAGCCTTGTTGCAGTGTGTTTCTATACAGCCTTGTTGCAGTGTGTTTCTATACAGCCTTGTTGCAGTGTGTTTCTATACAGCCTTGTTGCAGTGTGTTTTTATACAGCCTTGTTGCGATGTGTTTCTATACAGCCTTGTTGCAGTGTGTTTCTATACAGCCTTGTCGCCATGTGTTTCTATACAGCCTTGTTGCAGTGTGTTTCTATACAGCCTTGTTGCAGTGTGTTTCTATACAGCCTTGTTGCAGTGTGTTTATATACAGCCTTGTTGCAGTGTGTTTCTATACAGCCTTGTTGCAGTGTGTTTTTATACAGCCTTGTTGCGATGTGTTTCTATACAGCCTTGTTGCAGTGTGTTTCTATACAGCCTTGTTGCAGTGTGTTTTTATACAGCCTTGTTGCAGTGTGTTTCTATACAGCCTTGTTACAGTGTGTTTCTATACAGCCTTGTCGCGATGTGTTTCCATACAGCCTTGTTGCGATGTGTTTCCATACAGCCTTGTTGCGATGTGTTTCTATACAGCCTTGTTGCAGTGTGTTTCCATACAGCCTTGTTGCAGTGTGTTTCCATACAGCCTTGTTGCGATGTGTTTCTATACAGCCTTGTTGCAGTGTGTTTCTATACAGCCTTGTTGCAGTGTGTTTCTATACAGCCTTGTCGCGATGTGTTTCCATACAGCCTTGTTGCGATGTGTTTCTATACAGCCTTGTTGCAGTGTGTTTCCATACAGCCTTGTTGCAGTGTGTTTCTATACAGCCTTGTTGCAGTGTCTTTCTATACAGCCGTGTTGCAGTGTGTTTCTATACAGCCTTGTTGCAGTGTGTTTCTATACAGCCTTGTTGCAGTGTGTTTCTATACAGCCTTGTTGCAGTGTGTTTCTATACAGCCTTGTTGCAGTGTGTTTCTATACAGCCTTGTTGCAGTGTGTTTCTATACAGCCTTGTTGCAGTGTGTTTCTATACAGCCTTGTTGCAGTGTGTTTCTATACAGCCTTGTTGCAGTGTGTTTCTATACAGCCTTGTCGCGATGTGTTTCTATACAGCCTTGTTGCAGTGTGTTTCTATACAGCCTTGTTGCAGTGTGTTTTTATACAGCCTTGTTGCAGTGTGTTTCTATACAGCCTTGTTGCAGTGTGTTTCTATACAGCCTTGTTGCAGTGTGTTTTTATACAGCCTTGTTGCAGTGTGTTTCTATACAGCCTTGTTGCAGTGTGTTTCTATACAGCCTTGTTGCAGTGTGTTTCTATACAGCCTTGTTGCAGTGTGTTTCTATACAGCCTTGTTGCAGTGTGTTTCTATACAGCCTTGTTGCAGTGTGTTTCTATACAGCCTTGTCGCGATGTGTTTCTATACAGCCTTGTTGCAGTGTGTTTCTATACAGCCTTGTTGCAGTGTGTTTTTATACAGCCTTGTTGCAGTGTGTTTCTATACAGCCTTGTTGCAGTGTGTTTCTATACAGCCTTGTTGCAGTGTGTTTTTATACAGCCTTGTTGCAGTGTGTTTCTATACAGCCTTGTTGCAGTGTGTTTCTATACAGCCTTGTTGCAGTGTGTTTCTATACAGCCTTGTTGCAGTGTGTTTCTATACAGCCTTGTTGCAGTGTGTTTCTATACAGCCTTGTTGCAGTGTGTTTTTATACAGCCTTGTTGCAGTGTGTTTCTATACAGCCTTGTTGCAGTGTGTTTCTATACAGCCTTTTTGCAGTGTGTTTCTATACAGCTTTGTTGCAGTGTGTTTCTATACAGCCTTGTTGCAGTGTGTTTCTATACAGCCTTGTCGCGATGTGTTTCCATACAGCCTTGTTGCGATGTGTTTCTATACAGCCTTGTTGCAGTGTGTTTCTATACAGCCTTGTTGCAGTGTGTTTCTGTACAGCCTTGTTGCAGTGTGTTTCTATACAGCCTTGTTGCAGTGTGTTTCTATTCAGCCTTGTTGCAGTGTGTTTCCATACAGCCTTGTTGCAGTGTGTTTATATACAGCCTTGTTGCAGTGTGTTTCTATACAGCCTTGTTACAGTGTGTTTCTATACAGCCTTGTTGCAGTGTGTTTCTATACAGCCTTGTTGCAGTGTGTTTCTATACAGCCTTGTTGCAGTGTGTTTCTATACAGCCTTGTTACAGTGTGTTTCTATACAGCCTTGTTGCAGTGTGTTTCTATACAGCTTTGTTGCAGTGTGTTTCTATACAGCCTTGTTGCAGTGTGTTTCTATACAGCCTTGTTGCAGTGTGTTTTTATACAGCCTTGTTGCAGTGTGTTTCTATACAGCTTTGTTGCAGTGTGTTTCTGTACAGCCTTGTTGCAGTGTGTTTCTATACAGCCTTGTTGCAGTGTGTTTTTATACAGCCTTGTTGCAGTGTGTTTCTATACAGCTTTGTTGCAGTGTGTTTCTGTACAGCCTTGTTGCAGTGTGTTTCTATACAGCCTTGTTGCAGTGTGTTTTTATACAGCCTTGTTGCAGTGTGTTTCTATACAGCCTTGTTGCAGTGTGTTTCTATACAGCTTTGTTGCAGTGTGTTTCTATACAGCCTTGTTGCAGTGTGTTTCTATACAGCCTTGTTGCAGTGTGTTTCTATACAGCCTTGTTACAGTGTGTTTCTATACAGCCTTGTTGCAGTGTGTTTCTATACAGCTTTGTTGCAGTGTGTTTCTATACAGCCTTGTTGCAGTGTGTTTCTATACAGCCTTGTTGCAGTGTGTTTCTATACAGCCTTGTTGCAGTGTGTTTCTATACAGCCTTGTTACAGTGTGTTTCTATACAGCCTTGTTGCAGTGTGTTTCTATACAGCTTTGTTGCAGTGTGTTTCTATACAGCCTTGTTGCAGTGTGTTTCTATACAGCCTTGTTGCAGTGTGTTTTTATACAGCCTTGTTGCAGTGTGTTTCTATACAGCTTTGTTGCAGTGTGTTTCTGTACAGCCTTGTTGCAGTGTGTTTCTATACAGCCTTGTTGCAGTGTGTTTTTATACAGCCTTGTTGCAGTGTGTTTCTATACAGCCTTGTTGCAGTGTGTTTCTATACAGCCTTGTTGCAGTGTGTTTCTATACAGCCTTGTTGCAGTGTGTTTCTATACAGCCTTGTTGCAGTGTGTTTCTATACAGCTTTGTTGCAATGTGTTTCTATACAGCCTTGTTGCAGTGTGTTTCTATACAGCCTTGTTGCAGTGTGTTTCTATACAGCCTTGTTGCAGTGTGTTTCTATACAGCTTTGTTGCAGTGTGTTTCTATACAGCCTTGTTGCAGTGTGTTTCTATACAGCCTTGTTGCAGTGTGTTTTTATACAGCCTTGTTGCAGTGTGTTTCTATACAGCTTTGTTGCAGTGTGTTTCTGTACAGCCTTGTTGCAGTGTGTTTCTATACAGCCTTGTTGCAGTGTGTTTTTATACAGCCTTGTTGCAGTGTGTTTCTATACAGCCTTGTTGCAGTGTGTTTCTATACAGCCTTGTTGCAGTGTGTTTCTATACAGCCTTGTTGCAGTGTGTTTCTATACAGCCTTGTTGCAGTGTGTTTCTATACAGCCTTGTTGCAGTGTGTTTTTATACAGCCTTGTTGCAGTGTGTTTCTATACAGCTTTGTTGCAGTGTGTTTCTATACAGCCTTGTTGCAGTGTGTTTCTATACAGCCTTGTTGCAGTGTGTTTCTATACAGCTTTGTTGCAGGTGTGTTTCTGTACAGCCTTGTTGCAGTGTGTTTCTATACAGCCTTGTTGCAGTGTGTTTTTATACAGCCTTGTTGCAGTGTGTTTCTATACAGCCTTGTTGCAGTGTGTTTCTATACAGCTTTGTTGCAGTGTGTTTCTATACAGCCTTGTTGCAGTGTGTTTTTATACAGCCTTGTTGCAGTGTGTTTCTATACAGCCTTGTTGCAGTGTGTTTCTATACAGCCTTGTTGCAGTGTGTTTCTATACAGCCTTGTTGCAGTGTGTTTCTATACAGCCTTGTTGCAGTGTGTTTCTATACAGCCTTGTTGCAGTGTGTTTTTATACAGCCTTGTTGCAGTGTGTTTCTATACAGCTTTGTTGCAGTGTGTTTCTATACAGCCTTGTTGCAGTGTGTTTCTATACAGCCTTGTTGCAGTGTGTTTCTATACAGCTTTGTTGCAGGTGTGTTTCTGTACAGCCTTGTTGCAGTGTGTTTCTATACAGCCTTGTTGCAGTGTGTTTTTATACAGCCTTGTTGCAGTGTGTTTCTATACAGCCTTGTTGCAGTGTGTTTCTATACAGCCTTGTTGCAGTGTGTTTCTATACAGCCTTGTTGCAGTGTGTTTCTATACAGCTTTGTTGCAGTGTGTTTCTATACAGCCTTGTTGCAGTGTGTTTCTATACAGCCTTGTTGCAGTGTGTTCTGCTCACTATTGTAGTTATTGTAATCTTTTGCTGTTTCCATTCCTGTCATAGTGAATATTTAAATTCCCTTCTATCGCTTACTTCATTCATTAGATACATTAGGAATGGATGGAATTCTCCCCAGTCGAGGTGACAGTTTCTCGGTGGTCTGAGTACAGCCAATGCAGCTATTCAAGAATAATATGTTCTTATTAAGTGGTATTATTATCACAAACCACTTATCATCACAAACAAACTTCCTTTGTCACACACTGCGTCACACAAACAAACACAAAGACATAATCACGCATACATAAACGTACACATAGACATGCATACACACATAGACACACACAGATACATTCAAACATACAAACACACAGACACACTCATGCATACATGTACACATATGCATACATACATACAAACACACATAGACACACATACATACACACATACACACTCATACATACACACACATAGACATACATACAAACACACATACACACACACACACATACAAACACACAGACATACACACATACAGATGCAAACATTCACACACAAATAGACATAGACACAGACATACATACAGACATAGACACAAATACATTCATACAAACGTACATACAAACACACATACAAACACAAACACACATACACACACAGACATACATACAAACACACATACATAAACACAACCACACATTCATGCATACAAACACACACATACATACATACATACATACATACATACACACAAACATACAAACATGCGCATACATACACACACACAAACACACATACAAACACATGCATACATACACACAATAAATAAAAAGGTACAAGGTTGTGATAAAATTGATGGGTATAATATAAAAGCTCATGAATAATCATATATGGTATTATTTCATGCTGGCTTATAAAACATGACAGTCTATAGTGGATTAAACTTTGCCGATGCTAATGAGAATTCAAGCACATTTCATGTGTTATACTTAATCTTTTGCCATATGTCAGGAATGAAATGAAGATGAGATATTTACCTTCATCTTGTCACATCACTGGCAAGGATTATATTTTACAGGAGGCATGATGTCTGTCTGCGTTTCTGCTGTCTACCTGGAATGTGCAGTTGGGATAGCCAGGGAGTTTGTGGAAGGTCTATACATAGATCACCACTTCGTCCAGTAAATGCTGGGTGACCATTAGCCACGTATACAAAGGGGAGAGAGAGACACATACAACAGTGCAGAGCTGTAGCTAATAAATAAATTTTCCTAATAAACGTCCATGAGAGCACTAAAAATGCCATTCACAACCTAATGGTACAAACTAATGGTACAAACTTTCCTAGTGTCCATTAATCCGATGCACTGCTCGAATTGGAAATGTCACGTGTAGACCACATCTCAAGCATCCAAATGAGGCCACCACCCGAGAGGATGGACAAACCCTGGAGATACCAGGTGTGAAACAAAACTCTGAAGAGAGACCCCAGAGGCAGGGAGCCTACCAGGGTCAGGAATATCTAAGCGTGGGCAGCTAGTCTGTTTAACTATCTTTTTTTTACTAGCTCTTTTTCATTTTTCTAATTAAGGATCTAAACATGGATGTGGGATATGATGGAGGCTTCAACTTTTTGAAAATGTTCAGGCATATCTAAGCAAAGTCTATGAAACTTGCAGGACTATTGTGGATAAATAAATTAAGTTATGTTTAATTGAAAGCTTTCATGCAGTGCAAACATTGGTAGAGTGATAGGGAGCGTGCATACATGCAGGAGAGAAAAAATAAACCAAAAATAGTGTAATACTATAGATCAATGGGGATGAGTGTAGAAGGGTATATGTATGGCCTCCCAAGAAGATCATAAAATATAGGCCCATCAAAGGTGTGGAGAAATCTTTTTTTTTAATTGAACTGGAAGAAAAATATAAAAGAGACCACTGTGCAACATCTAAAGTGCCAGTGGTCGCATGCAATAAAACCCCCTAACAGTATCTCCAGGCACATCCGCATATGATGTTCAAAAGAGAGTTATACAAATTTCCCTGGGGTCGATTTCCACAATATGAGAAGCATATCAGGATGTCCACACATGCGGAGCTGTGCCACAGGAGAAAAAAAACACCCAACGCAAATCACTGCTTGGACATCTCCTTCCTCGGGAGTAGTAAACGAAGATAAGACTTTGTGAAGAAAATCTCCATATCAGGGCTATCCCACGCAAAGGGGGACAGTTGGCAAGCATGCCAGAAAAATGGGCTTCATGCCAATGTTAAGTCTATGGAGGGGATAGCATGGCCAGAATTGTATTTAAAGAAAAGGTGGCAAGCCTAGTGCCCAAACTTTAGCCACTCCCACAAAAAAAGTGCCCCTCCTTGGAGCTATGCTTTCCCTGTGTCCTTAGACCAAAATTTTAATTTTACAAAAAAAAAATTCTTCAAGTCAAAAAATAGATATATCCCATGCATGTGAGTGAGGAAATCACTAAACTCCCAGCCTCAAAAATACTCTATAATCACCCCACAAGCCTTCACATCAGAATATAAATCCATTATTTAAACTGGTTGAATACATCTCGCCTGTTTTTTATTTCTCCATTCGAGTCCAGCCAACCTCAGACGGAGAGGGTTTAATATTCCAATCTCTGTCTGACATACGCTTTGGGAAGCCAGCCCGCGAGCAGGCCCAGCATCTCGGATACGGTGGGACGAGGCAATTCGGAGCTGATTTCAACAAATTAGGCAGGTGGGTGGACAAAACGCAATCTGTAGCAAGGAAAGCATTCAGTAACGAGCCCTGAAAACCTTAACGAAATGATCAGCTGGGGAAGGCAGCGGGAGAATCGGATTAATTACACGCAGGCTATTCTGACATCCTGTCGTTTTAATAATCCACACAGGCGACAGTTCGGACAGTTATTACGCAGAGGAACTTGTTACAGAAGGGAACATGGCTACAAGGTGTCGAACAGGTTTTTTCTAGGGATGCTGTCAATCGAATTGTAATAATTATTTACTGTTTTCCAAATTTAGTCAAAGATCCAGTGACGGATCTTTGAATAAATTTGACGGATCTTTCTACAATGTGCCAAAAAGTGCCATACTAGATGTGTTTGGGCTGAATAACGATAGAGATAGTTTATAAACAGCTGTGTGCAGTAGTTATTATTGTTTGTATATTTGGGGGGAAACAGGTAAAGTGATGTAACAGACACGTTATTGGCTGTTTTTAAAAGAACACTCCAGGCAGCAATCTAACTGGTATGATTCCTCTGTATAGTGCAAAGATGTGTCTTTAATAGAAATGCATGCAGGTATTCCTTGAAAAGATTCCCCCATTCCCTTTTTTGCACTTGCAAGAGGCTCAGTGTCAATGCACTGGGTCGTCAATTCATGAGCCTGTGCAAAGTTCAGTAATTAATAATGAATGACTTCTTGTTTTTCGCGGAGGGTTTGACGGCAGTGATTGGATGACACCAGTCATGGTTCCCCAGAGGTGCTGGTGATTCCTGTTTTGTGCTAGAGCCCACCATGATGTATGTTTTTCGAATGAAGTATTACAAAAAACTTTGGGAAAAAAACTAAATCTGAAACCAATAAATTCATGTGTATTTTATGTTTATTTTTAACGTGTTGGCTTTAATGCATTTAAGTTTTTTCTTTCATCCTTTAAGGGCTTATTAGACATGGATTATAATGATTAAATGAGATTTAAGTAACATTATCAGAACAATATTATTATTATTTTTGAATTAATTTCTTTGTTGTCAATTCTCATCCTGTAATTTCATTTAACAGAAGGAAACATTTAACCACATTTTTTTTCTCTCCATAATTACGTGGCAGAAGGTCTTTTTATCAAGTGTTTTTTGCTTTCTCCTGAAACCATATCTTTTTCTCTTAATATGCTATTTCTGTCTCAAGGTTGTACGGAATGCCGAAACAAATTGTCTATCTTGTGGTGTAAATTGAATCTTCGAGATAGAGAAATTCATTTCAAAATCCACATTTGCACAGTATCAAATGAACCCACCATTACTAAAAAAACAGTGGGAGTTGATGTTTGAATCACTTTTTTTTTTTTATTTTTGGGGGGGGGGAGAGGGGTTGGTCCTAAGTGGCGCCCCAAGTAATAACAGGTAATGCAAGACCTGGGGAGCTAAAGTGTGATAGTAAGTTAATACCTGTTAAATAAAAAAATATGTTAAAACAAAAAAACACTAAATTGTGCTATGTTTTAGATCTTTTGACAACTGGCAGAAACAAAACTGTTTAAAAATGTCCATTTGCCAGAAAAAATAATAATCATAACATGTCCATGTGTTTCACTGGAAAATATAGCTTCTTCACAGGTAAAAAAAGCTGTATATAAGGAGAATATGTTCAATAATTCCCTTAACAATAAGGAATAATTAGTAATTCACATCGCCTGGTTCTATTCACCATGAAAAAAAAGATTTATTGTGTGTATAATATGTATCAAAGTCAGACTAAGCTTGATCTCCTCCGTGTACACACATTTTTGGTCCTTGTGACTGGTGCTTTAATATCGGCTCCACGTGGCTCCAGTACTGTGTGCAATACTCCAAGTGAGGTCTCACCAGCTCTCTGTACAATACTCCAAGTGAGATCTCACCAGTGCTCTGTACAATACTCCAAGTGAGGTCTCACCAGCGCTCTGTACAATACTCCAAGTGAGGTCTAACCAGTGCTCTGTACAATACTCCAAGTGAGGTCTAACCAGCGCTCTGTACAATACTCCAAGTGAGGTCTCACCAGCGCTCTGTACAATACTCCAAGTGAGGTCTAACCAGTGCTCTGTACGATACTCCAAGTGAGGTCTCACCAGCGCTCTGTACAATACTCCAAGTGAGGTCTCACTAGCGCTCTGTACAATACTCCAAGTGAGGTCTCACCAGCGCTCTGTACAATACTCCGAGTGAGGTCTCACCAGCGCTCTGTACAATACTTCAAATGAGGTCTCACCAATGCTCTGTACAATACTCCAAGTGAGGTCTCACTAGCACTCTGTACAATACTCCAAGTGAGGTCTCACCAGTGCTCTGTACAATACTCCAAGTGAGGTCTCACCAGCGCTCTGTACAATACTCCAAGTGAGGTCTCACCAGTGCTCTGTACAATACTCCAAGTGAGGTCTCACCAGCGCTCTGTACAATACTCCAAGTGAGGTCTCACCAGCGCTATGTACAATACTCCAAGTGAGGTCTCACCAGCGCTCTCTACAATACTCCAAGTGAGGTCTCACCAGTGCTCTGTACAATACTCCAAGTGAGGTCTCAATACAATGGCATGAGCATTTCCCTCTTTCTACTGCTAATACCCCTCCCTATGCAACCAAGCATTCTGCTAATACCTCTCCCTGTACAACCAAGCATTCTGCTAACACCTCTCCCTCTACAACAAAGCATTCTGCTAATACCTCTGCTTATACAACAAAGCATTCTGCGAATACATCTCCCTTTACAACCAAGCATTCTACTAATACCTCTCCCTATACAACCAAGCATTCTGCTAATACCTCTGCCTGTACAACCAAGCATTCTGCTAATACCTAGGCCTATACAACCAAGCATTCTGCTAATACCTCTCCCTACACAACCAATCATTCTGCTAATACCTCTCCCTATACAACCAAGCATTCTGCTAATACCTCTCCCTATACAACCAAGCATTCTGCTAATACCTCTCCCTATACAACCAAGCATTCTGCTAATACCTCTCCCTATACAACCACGCATTCTGCTAATACCTCTCCCTATACAACCTAGCATTCTGCTAATACCTCTCCCTATACAACCAAGCATTCTGCTAGCATTTCCTGCTGCTCTATTACATTGCCTACCTACCTTCAAGTCCTCTGAAATTATCACCCCAAAATCTCTTTCTTTGGATGTTGATATTCTCTTTATATGCACCTTGTTTGCTGCTGAGGGAATGCATCGATATGTATTGTTTATAATTTATTCTGATGAATGGATCACGTGACCAGTGATATCTGTGTATTGTTTTAACTGGACTATTTTATCTCTGTTTTGTATTTGTAAATTCTATATGGACATTTTGACAAACTGTAGTTCCTGCCAATTGCCTTAAGATCTGAATGTAGCGCCATTTAGTATTTTTTATCTAATCACATTATGTATTTAATAGGTATTCAATTCAACCTGAGCTGACTGCTCAATTAGATGTCCTTAGTAAATCCCGAGATGAATCTGTGTGCAGTGAGCAGGAGAACTCCAGAAATGATTACTGTAACAACGAATATAAATGGATAAAAAAGGCAGAGACAGAGAGAGAGAGAGTGTTTCTCCTAATATGTTAAAGATTTCTGTTTATTCCAAGAAATTCTGACTAAGACTTAGACATTCCAGCATTAAAATACCAATAATAAGCATGGATATTAAATTCCTCCCCTCTGAACCCTGTAATCTCCGGCTTTGAGAAGAAATCCCTGTGTGTCTTTTGTTGTATTCGTTATCGGCCGTTCACCATTGCCAGGCTGCACTATTTATTGTCATTACAAGGTAACTCAGCATTATCCCTGTCAGGAAATGTACATTAGAAGTGTGAACAAACGCAGGTAAGGCCAGAGGGGCGCATAAGACAACTCTTTATTCTCACCGTCATACTTTATTGTGACCAAAAGGCGCTGGGTAACACAAAATGCGCTGGGTAACACAAAATGCGCTGGGTAACACAAAATGCACTGGGTAACACAAAAAAGATTTGCTGTCGCAGGAAACGTTGCAGGGCTGAATAATCTAATTTTGATAATGATATAGTAATAATATAAACAAATATTCTATAGCTCACATTCCCTGAGCAGCACTTGATACAATCTTCCAATTAAAGTCATTTGTTGTCACCATTTTTCCTTTAAAAGGCCACAAGATTTACATTATTTACAAACATTTGTTTAAAAAAAAAAGTTAAAAACCTCCAGGGAACTTATCTCTGGATAGTAGGCCGCGGTCTGTGTCCAGTTACACCAACAATGCTAGTGATAAAATGGATGTACATGTCTCTAAACGTATTCAGACCCACTGCTCCCAATCTATTCTCCATAACAGCTGCACTGCTGATTTTCCTCTTTTACAAATCAAAAATTCTCGTTCCTCTCTAAAGCCAGTAGCTCATTTTGTCATATGCAAATGCTGCCCATTAGTTCCGCACAAGGCTTTTTTTCCCCCTGAAAACTGCGGCGAATTCGCGCAGTTTCTTTTTTTGGGCCTCGGAGAAGATGTTTTCATTCCAGTGCTGCATTATTTGTAAATATCCTGATGGTAAGTAGACCCTGAATCTGATAGTCTGATAGGCAAATTACACATTCCCCACTGAAAAGCAGCTCATTTGCATATTAAGCCCCAAATGATGTCATAAGCCGGAGACTCCACAGACACATTTAAAACACATTTTTTTCTCCTAATTTAGGGATTTAATGAAATTTTGCTAACAAAATGTATAGATCATTTTCATTAATTTTTAATCCTCTACATGCACAGTAAAAACAATATTAGAGTTATACCGTCCCTTTAAGGAACTTCATTTAAATCTAAATATATTAGAAATAAAGTGTAATTATTCTTTAGCGCTGTAAAACAGGGATCAGGTTTAATGAAGGCATCGTGTCTATATATTTTGTATTTTTCTTTCCATTTTAATTGCCTGTCAAACATGACATTATTTTTAGGATCTGTCCGCCCACTCCTCAGTCGCACACACAAACACGCATGCACGTATTTATCCACACCGTTAAGTCACCCACGTGTGGTTTCTCCATTTCACCATTTCATACATTTTTCCTTTTTTTTTTATTATTTTGATGGATATCATTTCAGCTCACACAGGTTAATGTGCCTTGACAAGCCTCCTGCTTAAATAGAGACACTAAATATTCATCTGGTGGCACGTGAAGGAACCCTACGCTTTTCCTCTGGCGGTAATGATCACCATCGTTGGTTCATTAGCAGCTGATGTATGACGCAGGGACAGAGGTGAGCCCCACTCTACATCAAATGTATAAATAATTTCTGAGCATTTAATGTTTCCGAGCTTCATGCCAGCATCATCTTATCGTATCGCTCTGCCACGTGTAACGGAGAAAGAAAGAACAGCCTTGATTGTCTGCCCTTCTCTACAGCAGCCTTCCTCGCAGATATTCCAAGTGGGTTTCTTTGCATCTGTGAGTGTTGCAGGTGGAAATTTTAGTCTAATAAGAGATTTAGATTCCAGGCTGATCTTACTATTTTTTTATCCCGCTAGATACATCTGCTTCGTCTCCTCCTCTCTAACAGGACGATAAGTAGAGGTGATGGGGGAGGACCCTTGCCAAGTTTCTAGATAATCCCTGTACCATGTACGAGATCTGTCTGATCAGTACCAGATGGGAATTGCAAACATAAGTCCAAAGTAGTCAAGCTCTACTTCAAACTAATTTAGCAACTCCCTTCTCAATTCCCTGCCGTTAAAGCCCTACATTTGAAAAGTGTATCATTCAAAAGATATTCTTCACCAATCTTTGCTTTTTGACATGGAGTGGGGGGAGGGGTCCATGGCTCCTTGAGAGCAGAGAGAGATGGTCCATAGCCCACCATTAAAGTGATGCTCTAAGTCTCCTGAATCTCCAGTCTCTCCATAAAATCAGCACCATCGTCTGCTCCATAACTTGCCGATGTGTTACAGCCGGGCTGTGGAACCAGAGGAGCCCATGACCACCCAACAGACACCCCTGAGTTTGAGCTTCTTAGTGGTGGAGCTAAGAGTAAAGGGATGTCTCTAAGAGTGGTCTAATGCGGAAGCTGTCGAATTCCTGGCAGGATCAGCTCAGGCCTTCCATCTTGAGGTTTAGAAAGTGTTTACTACATACACCCAACTTCTGACCTCCGGCAAATTGGGACACTTGGGGAGGGGGGCGGTGATTGGGAGGTCGATGGTCAGTGCTGCTGTGCATGTGCAGGTGGGTGTGCATGCCCACGATTTATTCTCCAGTGTCCCACTCACCAGAGAAAGAAAAACGGGATCATCCAGCTTACAGGGGGACAGTTGGGAGTCATGGGATCAAAAAACTGGGTAAGAGCAACATCTCCACAAAATACTTAAAAATGAGGAACAATCCTAGTGAACCCCACACATTAAATGAATACGAACAAGGTGCTAACTTTAAAAACACAATTAGTCCAAACGCCTCTCCATCCTTCAGGGCTGTATTCATGAAAGATGCAATTTCAGGAATTGACAAGGTAATTTCAATCGTAAGTACAAAGTAGCCGATTCAGCTGAATTGGACAATTTTCCAACTCAGTTAGTTTGACCACAAGTAGTAATTCTCTTGTTAATTCCCTGCAATCCATTCTTTTGTGAATACACACTTAGATTTCAGCCTATCAGAGCAGCGTTTCTTGAATCATTTAAACCACTGCTCAGTTATTGGAGCCTTTTTTTCATTTATTTATGCCTGACCCACAATCCTTTCGAAGCTTCACCCAGACCTCTACGCAAATCCGTATGGCGTTTGTTTAATTTTCTCTATTCTCTAAGAACCCAATTATATGCGCGATAGTAATTTAGAAATAAAAAGGTCCACGAGTGTTGGCACTGGTTATTTAAAACACCCCATTCTCCATGGGAATCACTCAAATGATAAATGAATGTTCCCCCCTCTCCCCCTCGTTTTCCTCCATTTCTGCATTTTGACACATTCGCTAGAATAATTATAATATAATAACATCATTTCCCACAATTTCTATTTTTCTCAGTTGAACACCGACTTGATCTATTTTAATATTATGCTCTGGAACTTGACAGATGAGTTAACTAAGAATTCGTTGGTTTGATGCAGTGAGCCCACTTAGAGCTGAAGGGGGATGTGCAGATCCTTGTGCTTTAAGACATTGTATTTTGTCGACGGGGACCCTTTTTTCGGAAGTAAGAGGTTTTAAAGATGGCACTGCAATGACTGCAGAGGAAATGTTTGGAGTAGGTTCAGTCATATGCAAGATGAGGAACAAATCATAAAAATTATGACAAGTGTTCAATTCTCAGCTGCATACATTTCACATCACCATTGCAATCTAGCCGGCGGCCCTGAAACCTGGCAGCATTAAGAGAGAAGAAGTAGAAAAATCCAGGGGAAGAAAAAAATCCAAATAGAATAAGACGTTGGAGTGATTTGGGATATTCATGCAGAAATGTACAATGTGCTCTCAGGCTGCTGGATTCTCTCTCACCATTGGCCGTCTATAATACAGCAATGATCTGGCCAAACGTGTAATATATCTCAGCGCTGGTTAGAGGTGCGGTGAGAGACGAGTCTTTTATTCTGTCCATCTGTCACTGCGCTCTGTTTCTAGACATGTTTTGCATGGCCGCTTTATGTTTCTGAGAATAACAGAGGCAAAGTGTTTTCTATAAACTTGTCAAGGTGATCGCTGACTCTCCCCCGCCATGTTTACTGCGACAAGGTTCATTCTCCCGTCGCTCCCTCTCTCACTCACTCCAACACGCTAATCTCCAGCGCATGTCTGACAGGGGAAGCACTTCACATGCCGTGTCAAACTAGATTACTTTACCTGTGGGATTTATTGTACACATATCACGCTTAAAGGGACAGTGTCACCAGAACACCGCTTATTCTATGCACGTAGACAATTCAACTTGGTAGTTTTAGCACAACTGCAGCAAATGCATAGATCAAGGGTGTACGGTGTGTCTCCTTTTTATGCCATCACCTGGGGCTTAATATGCAAATGATTTTCAATGAGAATTGTGTAATTTGCATATCAAGCCATAAGGTGAATAGAAGACTCCACGGACACCTTTTACTCTTGATCTATGCATTTGCTTACAATTCTGCTAACACAAGGAAGCACCACTACCTGGCTCTATCTGCATGTCAACTCTCTTGATACATGGCTCCCATTGCCGTTGCAATTATCATAGCTATTTCCTAAATTAGTTCTCTGTTACATACAATTGAATTACGCTAAACCTGTGTTTGGACCTATGAAGAGTGAAACACTGTAATCACTGTAGGGCACAAGTATGTAGAAGTCATTGCACTGTACATGCTAATGGTGGTCTGCTTTTAATTAGCTACATTTGCATTAACATGTTCTAACCATGATCATGCAGTGTACATGTTTATCTACCTGGGGTGGTGGGTCCCAGGACCGGCACATCAGGAGTCTGAAGTTGGTGGGAATAATCTTGTCCGGGAGGTGGTGAGCTTGCTCTGCTATGCTCTGCTCCAACCTAAAAGTATTAAAATCAGTACTGTAGACTTCAACGTTTGTATAACACCAAGGCCAAAGAGATCACCCGAATTCCAGAAAAGCATTATAATACTACACACATCATTTAGCTCATCTCATGCGGCTGTGGCATTCAGTACATAGGAGAAACAACTCAAAGGCCAAAATCTAGTTCACACAGGGCCCATCTTGTCTGACAAATCCGATCATTTAGTTCTGCTGTGTTTTAATCAGTGTCCCAAGGGAGGTCTTTCTAATGTAAAATTCATCGCTAATGTGTTTTGTTGCCTCCACTTGGAGGAGGGGTGATAGAGCCAAATAAATATTCTCCAGAGAAAGGCTTTTTGGATTTACCAATTAAAAACTAAAGATTTCCCCCTTAAACCTTTTTCTGTGAATTTCTTCTTTTGTGCTCTTTTATATCCATCCATTTAACTTATACTTAACCTTAAATGTCCCATGACTCTCACTCGTTGTCCCCCGATGCATATTTTTCAGTATATATATTTTTGTTTTAATATGAGTATTATGTCTCTTTAAATGATTGTCTGTTGTCATGTGATTATGTATAATTACTGCTGCCCTCCCTGATGATCTTACCTGCCCTGATGAAGACTATAGGTCGAAACACTTTGGCTCTTTTTTGGTTTTGGTTCTTTGTTTCCACCATAGAACTCGGACACAGATGCTGCTTGTACCCAGGAACCAAAACTTAACCTAAAAGACCACTTATCGAAGTAATACCGAGAGTGACTGCATATAGAAAGTTATCCAAAAATAAGACTGAAGTGTGGCTTGTACTCAGCGATCACCTGCCGATAGCGAAGTCTGGAAGCACCCTGTTGGAGAAGAAATCTCACACCGTCCCTCCTGACAGACAAATCACTTTGCTGCTATTTTCTTCTTGCTTTTAAGTTGTTTTAATCTTCAAGGATTTTTAGTATTTGCTGCTTGTATCCAGTTTAAGACTCTAATGGGCCCTGGGCAATGTCTTTAGCAGTGGGCCCCCCTAGACCCAATTTTTATAAAGTCGCATTGTAAAAAACTGTATGTAAATGTGAACTTTTTAATATTATATGCAAATATTTGCATATCATATTCAACTATTTGTATATGTAATAAAAAAGTTATTGAAAAATTGCATTTCTTGTTTTTATTCGCTTTTTCTGCATCCACATTGCACCTAAAGAACTTAACAAAACACCATACAGTACCCACAGCACTTGCCATGCACCTATATAGCACCCCCAGCACTTGCCATGCACCTATATAGCACCCACAGCACTTGCCATGCACCTGTATTGCACCCCCAGCACTTGACTTGCACTCATATTGCACCCACACAATTTGGCATGCTACTGTGTCCCCCAGAACAAGCCACAGTGTCACTTTCCCCCCTAGTTCATGTTATTTTGCACCACAGAGCATGCCACGGCATCACTTTACCAATTAACCCGTGGCCTGCAGGGACCCCTTTACCAGTGAGCCCTGGGCAAGTGCCCATTTTTCCCATTGGTTAATGCGGCCCTGCTTGTATCCGCCATTAAACGTTGTGTATATAGATATATATACGCTAGATGTCATTGGAGCCAGACCCCTGATCCCGCCAGTCATTTGCCCTTTGATTTCCATACATATTGTCATTTATATATATTATTTTTAGTGCAGAGTCTAATCTACACCTTTGCGCAGAGTTACACTTCTTTCCCATTATTAAGTTGTGCACTAATCTTCTCCCCTGTTTTGGATCGCCTGTCTTTTGACCTCTTCTATTTGCATATTGGGTAAACCCTTAAGTAAATCATGTTGCCTACTTCTGGTTGCAATCCCATGTACACAGCACTGGCTGCTTGGAAGCTATGGACAGATGTGTCATATTTTTTATTATAATGGATTTTTTGATATGTGTATTAACTTGAATTAATGGGAGTTCACCTTTACATATATTGTTAGTCTTTTTCTATATATTTTTTCCAAACAAATCTTATATTTGGATTATATTTCTCAAGAATGCCGGATATCTGAGCACCTTTTTCCATAACTGTTTCTGTGTATTATACTTTTACTCTAGGCTGTCTCCCTATCTTGCTTGGGATTTTGAGATCTATCCTTGTATCTAATCATTCAGAGTGGATCTTAATTTTTCTATGCATTGTAACAGCCTTTGTGAGTTCTATGTCTTTGCACACGTCTGGTTAAGAGTTCTCCAGGTTTGAGGAATTAGAGACACAGTCTGTGAGATGTTTATTACCAGGCAAATAAACCCTTCCCATTTGTTATATTTCTCTAAATATTAATGTGCAGCCTAGTTCGCTGTCAGCCCAACTCTAGACATGTGTATAATGAGCTGACAGACTAATGAAACAAACTCCATTGCAATTCACCACTTTGCATACTTAACTGTAACATCCTCCTCTCTCTCCCCTCTCGATCGGCTCTGCTAACGCGTTTTGCACAGAAAACTATTCCTAAAAACCCTGAGATGAGAGCCTGCAACTTACTGTGATACTATCATTTAAATCAATGGTTATTCATCAACACTTATTCCTCATTCACAGCTTTCAAAACAAGTCAGACTTTTCACTGCGATGCAAGAAGGAGCAGACACTCTCTCTATTCTTAGCTGCCTGTCTCATCCTCCAGATGTTGCAGTAAGTAATTACACAGTCTGTTAGCCCAGGTGATCGTTCCCAGCACTCTCTAGCTCTCTAACATATGGAAATTCAAAAGTCTTTTGCCTTAAAGTACAACATGTAAGCTTGGATGAAAAGAGTCAGCGGTTAATGCACCACTCACAAAATAAATGAATGGAGGCTGAGCGCGTTGGCAATACAAATTCTGGAAACGCTGCTGGTTTTTCTTTAAAATAGACCTGTCTTTAGAATTGTTCTTTGCATGTAGTTATTTAAATTCTGGTTTATGTGTTGTCACTTTAATATTTGTTCAGAAGCTTTCTAAAATAGAAAATGAGGGTTCTAACAAATATGTAATTTCCCCTGGGTACAGGGGGCACATTGCATCAATTGATTTTTTTCTGCACAGTTGAATTCAGCTCAGATAATCCCAGATCCTTACCAAATGCCACCATGTCATGCAATAGTAAATGCCTCCATGGGAAGGATCCCCAGGGCTGGGTATAAGATCTCCAGGGCTGGGTATAAGATCCCCAGGGCTGGGTATAAGATCCCCAGGGCTGGTTATAAGATCGACATTATTTTTTTATTTTTATGGGAAACACCTTGGCCACTATGTTCATATAAGCAGGAAGTGTAGACATGTCCATGCAAATAAAAAAGCAATAAAAAAAAACAGCACAATAGTAGAGATGCTACTGCTGCCATATGATATAAACACTATACAGTACTATAATCACTTGCCACAGTGCATTGTTCCCTCAAATCACTTGCCATAGGTTATTAATCTCCCTAAAACATAGTCCTGCATTCCTCCAAATTACCGGTGGGATCCCTGGTAATCTAGTGGTCATCCCAAGGGTCTTCTCCATGAGAGGTCACAGACTCCAGGCTGCCTCTACTGGCACTTGTATGGAGGGGCTGGTTAGAGGACATCCCATGGAACCTGTCCTTCTGCCATGTATGCAGTGAGGCAGGTAGTTACACTGGGCCAGGCTCAGTGCACCAGAGCCCCCAACCTAGAGCCAGGTCTCTGGCCTCCTTCACACTGATTGCAGTCACATCTTCACATTGTAACTAAATGTACCATAGCTTATTAGGTGAGATGTCAGTATCGTCAGCGACCCATTGTCACCAGTTAAACCCTTGCAGCCCTAGTGCCTTGTTTTTGATGTTTTGCCATGTCAGCTCCTGTCCTATCACATGTGCAGAGTAACTTTCCTCTAGAAATCCATTAACTGTCCTTTGTACTTTGTTATTTGGTTTTCAGACTTGGTGGATAGAATTGTGGTAATACCGATCATTGAGCAGTGATCGCTGCATGGGTACCACCCCCCCCCAACTATCTCGTATTACATGGGACAATCATAATTTGGGACCGCAATTCCCTGTTCTTGATTTTATTTACCAGAGAGCGAATACTATCCATGTGCACAGGTCTGATGCTCCTGTGGTACCTGCAGTTTGATGGTGTTGCTGTGTTACCTGCAGTTTGATGGTGTTGCTGTGTTACCTGCAGTTTGATAGTGTTGCTGTGATACTTGCAGTTTGATGGTGTTGCTGTGTTACCTGCAGTTTGAAGGTGTTGCTGTGTTACCTGCAGTCTGATGGTGTTGCTGTGTTACCTGCAGTTTGATGGTGTTGCTGTGTTACCTGCAGTTTGATGGTGTTGCTGTGTTACCTGCAGTTTGATGGTGTTGCTGTATTACCTGCAGTTTGATGGTGTTGCTGTGTTACCTGCAGTTTGATGGTGATCCTGTGTTACCTGCAGTTTGATGGTGATCCTGTGTTACCTGCAGTTTGATGGTACTCCTGTGTTACCTGCAGTTTGATGGTGTTGCTGTGTTACCTGCAGATTGATGGTGTTGCTGTGTTACCTGCAGTTTGATGGTGTTGCTGTGTTACCTGCAGTTTGATGGTGTTGCTGTGTTACCTGCAGTTTGATGGTGTTGCTGTGTTACCTGCAGTTTGATCATGTTGCTGTGTTACCTGCAGTTTGATGGTGTTGCTGTGTTACCTGCAGTTTGATGGTGTTGCTGTGTTACCTGCAGTTTGGTGGTGTTGCTGTGTTACCTGCAGTTTGATGGTGTTGCTGTGTTACCTGCAGTTTGATGGTGTTGCTGTGTTACCTGCTGTTTGAAGGTGTTGCTGTATTACCTGCAGTTTGATGGTGTTTCTGTGTTACCTGCAGTTTGATGGTGTTGCTGTGTTACCTGCAGATTGATGGTGCTCCTGTGTTACCTGCAGTTTGATGGTGTTGCTGTGTAACCTGCAGTTTGATGGTGTTGCTGTGTTACCTGCAGTTTGAAGGTGTTGCTGTATTACCTGCAGTTTGATCATGTTGCTGTGGTACCTGCAGTTTGATGGTGTTTCTGTGTTACCTGCAGTTTGATGGTGTTGCTGTGTTACCTGCAGATTGATGGTGCTCCTGTGTTACCTGCAGTTTGATGGTGTTTCTGTGTTACCTGCAGTTTGATGGTGTTGCTGTGTTACCTGCAGTTTGATGGCGTTGCTGTGTTACCTGCAGTTTGATGGTGTTGCTGTGTTACCTGCAGTTTGATAGTGTTGCTGTGTTTCCTGCAGTTTGATGGTGTTGCTGTGTTACCTGCAGTTTGATGGTGTTGCTGTGTTACCTGCAGTTTGATGGTGTTGCTGTGTTTCCTGCAGTTTGATGGTGTTGCTGTGTTACCTGCAGTTTGATGGTGTTGCTGTGTTACCTGCAGTTTGATAGTGTTTCTGTGATACTTGCAGTTTGATGGTGTTGCTGTGTTACCTGCAGTTTGATGGTGTTGCTGTGTTACCTGCAGTTTGGTGGTGTTGCTGTGTTACCTGCAGTTTGAAGGTGTTGCTGTGTTACCTGCAGTTTGATGGTGTTGCTGTGTTACCTGCAGTTTGATGGTGTTGCTGTGGTACCTGCAGTTTGATCATGTTGCTGTGTTACCTGCAGTTTGATGGTGTTGCTGTGTTACCTGCAGTTTGATAGTGTTGCTGTGTTACCTGCAGTTTGATGGTGTTGCTGTGTTACCTGCAGATTGATGGTGTTGCTGTGATACTTGCAGTTTGATGGTGTTGCTGTGTTACCTGCAGTTTGATGGTGTTGCTGTGTTACCTGCAGTTTGATGGTGTTGCTGTGTTACCTGCAGTTTGATGGTGTTGCTGTGTTACCTGCAGTTTGATGGTGTTGCTGTGTTACCTGCAGTTTGATGGTGCTGCTGTGTTACCTGCAGTTTGATGTTGCTCCAGTGTTACCTGCAGTTTGATGGTGTTGCTGTGTTACCTGCAGTTTGATGATGCTCCTGTGTTACTTGCAGTTTGATGGTGTTGCTGTGTTACCTGCAGTTTGATGGTGTTGCTGTGTTACCTGCAGTTTGATGTTGCTCCAATGTTACCTGCAGTTTGATGGTGTTGCTGTGTTAGCTGCAGTTTGATGATGCTCCTGTGTTACTTGCAGTTTGATGGTGTTGCTGTGTTACCTGCTGTTTGATGGTGTTTCTGTGTTACCTGCAGTTTGATGGTGTTGCTGTGATACTTGCAGTTTGATGGTGTTGCTGTGTTACCTGCAGTTTGATGGTGTTGCTGTGTTTCCTGCAGTTTGATGGTGTTGCTGTGTTACCTGCAGTTTGATGGTGTTGCTGTGTTACCTGCAGTTTGATAGTGTTGCTGTGATACTTGCAGTTTGATGGTGTTGCTGTGTTACCTGCAGTTTGATGGTGTTGCTGTGTTACCTGCAGTTTGAAGGTGTTGCTGTGTTACCTGCAGTTTGATGGTGTTGCTGTGTTACCTGCAGTTTGATGGTGTTGCTGTGGTACCTGCAGTTTGATCGTGTTGCTGTGTTACCTGCAGTTTGATGGTGTTGCTGTGTTACCTGCAGTTTGATAGTGTTGCTGTGTTACCTGCAGTTTGATGGTGTTGCTGTGTTACCTGCAGATTGATGGTGTTGCTGTGATACTTGCAGTTTGATGGTGTTGCTGTGTTACCTGCAGTTTGATGGTGTTGCTGTGTTACCTGCAGTTTGATGGTGTTGCTGTGTTACCTGCAGTTTGATGGTGTTGCTGTGTTACCTGCAGTTTGTTGGTGTTGCTGTGTTACCTGCAGTTTGATGGTGTTGCTGTGTTACCTGCAGTTTGATGTTGCTCCAGTGTTACCTGCAGTTTGATGGTGTTGCTGTGTTACCTGCAGTTTGATGATGCTCCTGTGTTACTTGCAGTTTGATGGTGTTGCTGTGTTACCTGCAGTTTGATGGTGTTGCTGTGTTACCTGCAGTTTGATGGTGTTGCTGTGTTACCTGCAGTTTGATGGTGTTGCTGTGTTACCTGCAGTTTGAAGGTGTTGCTGTGTTACCTGCAGTTTGATGGTGTTGCTGTGTTACCTGCAGTTTGATGGTGTTGCTGTGGTACCTGCAGTTTGATCATGTTGCTGTGTTACCTGCAGTTTGATGGTGTTGCTGTGTTACCTGCAGTTTGAAGGTGTTGCTGTGTTACCTGCAGTTTGATGGTGTTGCTGTGTTACCTGCAGTTTGATGGTGTTGCTGTGGTACCTGCAGTTTGATCATGTTGCTGTGTTACCTGCAGTTTGATGGTGTTGCTGTGTTACCTGCAGTTTGATAGTGTTGCTGTGTTACCTGCAGTTTGATGGTGTTGCTGTGTTACCTGCAGTTTGATGGTGTTGCTGTGTTACCTGCAGTTTGATGTTGCTCCAGTGTTACCTGCAGTTTGATGGTGTTGCTGTGTTACCTGCAGTTTGATGATGCTCCTGTGTTACTTGCAGTTTGATGGTGTTGCTGTGTTACCTGCAGTTTGATGGTGTTGCTGTGTTACCTGCAGTTTGATGTTGCTCCAGTGTTACCTGCAGTTTGATGGTGTTGCTGTGTTACCTGCAGTTTGATGATGCTCCTGTGTTACTTGCAGTTTGATGGTGTTGCTGTGTTACCTGCAGTTTGATGGTGTTTCTGTGTTACCTGCAGTTTGATGGTGTTGCTGTGATACTTGCAGTTTGATGGTGTTGCTGTGTTACCTGCAGTTTGATGGTGTTGCTGTGTTACCTGCAGTTTGATGGTGTTGCTGTGTTACCTGCAGTTTGATGGTGTTGCTGTGATACTTGCAGTTTGATGGTGTTGCTGTGTTACCTGCAGTTTGATGGTGTTGCTGTGATACTTGCAGTTTGATGGTGTTGCTGTGTTACCTGAAGTTTGATGGTGTTGCTGTGTTACCTGCAGTTTGATGGTGTTGCTGTGATACTTGCAGTTTGATGGTGTTGCTGTGTTACCTGCAGTTTGATGGTGTTGCTGTGATACTTGCAGTTTGATGGTGTTGCTGTGTTACCTGCAGTTTGATGGTGTTGCTGTGTTACCTGCAGTTTGATGGTGTTGCTGTGATACTTGCAGTTTGATGGTGTTGCTGTGATACTTGCAGTTTGATGGTGTTGCTGTGTTACCTGCAGTTTGATGGTGTTGCTGTGTTACCTGCAGTTTGATGGTGTTGCTGTGTTACCTGCAGTTTGATGGTGTAGCTGTGTTACCTGCAGTTTGATGGTGTTGCTGTGTTACCTGCAGTTTGATGGTGTTGCTGTGTTACCTGCAGTTTGATGGTGTTGCTGTGTTACCTGCAGTTTGATGGTGTAGCTGTGTTACCTGCAGTTTGATGGTGTTGCTGTGTTACCTGCAGTTTGATGGTGTTGCTGTGATACTTGCAGTTTGATGGTGTTGCTGTGTTACCTGCAGTTTGATAGTGTTGCTGTGTTACCTGCAGTTTGATGGTGTTGCTGTGTTACCTGCAGTTTGAAGGTGTTGCTGTGTTACCTGCAGTTTGAAGGTGTTGCTGTGATACTTGCAGTTTGATGGTGTTGCTGTGTTACCTGCAGTTTGATGGTGTTGCTGTGTTACCTGCAGTTTGATAGTGTTGCTGTGTTACCTGCAGTTTGAAGGTGTTGCTGTGATACTTGCAGTTTGATGGTGTTGCTGTGTTACCTGCAGTTTGATGGTGTTGCTGTGTTACCTGCAGTTTGATGGTGTTGCTGTGTTACCTGCAGTTTGATGTTGCTCCAGTGTTACCTGCAGTTTGATGGTGTTGCTGTGTTACCTGCAGTTTGATGGTGTTGCTGTGATACTTGCAGTTTGATGGTGTTGCTGTGTTACCTGCAGTTTGATGGTGTTGCTGTGATACTTGCAGTTTGATGGTGTTGCTGTGTTACCTGAAGTTTGATGGTGTTGCTGTGTTACCTGCAGTTTGATGGTGTTGCTGTGATACTTGCAGTTTGATGGTGTTGCTGTGTTACCTGCAGTTTGATGGTGTTGCTGTGATACTTGCAGTTTGATGGTGTTGCTGTGTTACCTGCAGTTTGATGGTGTTGCTGTGTTACCTGCAGTTTGATGGTGTTGCTGTGATACTTGCAGTTTGATGGTGTTGCTGTGATACTTGCAGTTTGATGGTGTTGCTGTGTTACCTGCAGTTTGATGGTGTTGCTGTGTTACCTGCAGTTTGATGGTGTTGCTGTGTTACCTGCAGTTTGATGGTGTAGCTGTGTTACCTGCAGTTTGATGGTGTTGCTGTGTTACCTGCAGTTTGATGGTGTTGCTGTGTTACCTGCAGTTTGATGGTGTTGCTGTGTTACCTGCAGTTTGATGGTGTAGCTGTGTTACCTGCAGTTTGATGGTGTTGCTGTGTTACCTGCAGTTTGATGGTGTTGCTGTGATACTTGCAGTTTGATGGTGTTGCTGTGTTACCTGCAGTTTGATAGTGTTGCTGTGTTACCTGCAGTTTGATGGTGTTGCTGTGTTACCTGCAGTTTGAAGGTGTTGCTGTGTTACCTGCAGTTTGAAGGTGTTGCTGTGATACTTGCAGTTTGATGGTGTTGCTGTGTTACCTGCAGTTTGATGGTGTTGCTGTGTTACCTGCAGTTTGATAGTGTTGCTGTGTTACCTGCAGTTTGAAGGTGTTGCTGTGATACTTGCAGTTTGATGGTGTTGCTGTGTTACCTGCAGTTTGATGGTGTTGCTGTGTTACCTGCAGTTTGATGGTGTTGCTGTGTTACCTGCAGTTTGATGTTGCTCCAGTGTTACCTGCAGTTTGATGGTGTTGCTGTGTTAACTGCAGTTTGAAGGTGTTGCTGTGATACTTGCAGTTTGATGGTGTTGCTGTGTTACCTGCAGTTTGATGGTGTTGCTGTGTTACCTGCAGTTTGATGGTGTTGCTGTGTTACCTGCAGTTTGATGGTGTTGCTGTGTTTCCTGCAGTTTGATGGTGTTGCTGTGTTACCTGCAGTTTGATGGTGTTGCTGTGTTACCTGCAGTTTGATGGTGTTGCTGTGATACTTGCAGTTTGATGGTGTTGCTGTGATACTTGCAGTTTGATGGTGTTGCTGTGTTACCTGCAGTTTGATGGTGTTGCTGTGTTACCTGCAGTTTGATGGTGTTGCTGTGATACTTGCAGTTTGATGGTGTTGCTGTGTTACCTGCAGTTTGATGGTGTTGCTGTGTTACCTGCAGTTTGATGGTGTTGCTGTGTTACCTGCAGTTTGATGGTGTTGCTGTGTTACCTGCAGTTTGATGGTGTTGCTGTGATACTTGCAGTTTGATGGTGTTGCTGTGTTACCTGCAGTTTGATGGTGTTGCTGTGTTACCTGCAGTTTGATGGTGTTGCTGTGTTACCTGCAGTTTGATGGTGTTGCTGTGTTACCTGCAGTTTGATGGTGTTGCTGTGTTACCTGCAGTTTGATGGTGCTCCTGTGGTACCTGCAGTTTGATGGTGTTGTTGTGTTACCTGCAGTTTGATGGTGTTGCTGTGTTACCTGCAGTTTGATGGTGTTGCTGTGTTACCTGCAGTTTGATGGTGTTGCTGTGTTACCTGCAGTTTGATGGTGTTGCTGTGATATTTGCAGTTTGATGGTGTTGCTGTGTTACCTGCAGTTTGATGGTGTTGCTGTGTTACCTGCAGTTTGATGGTGTTGCTGTGTTACCTGCAGTTTGATGGTGTTGCTGTGTTCCCTGCAGTTTGATGGTGTTGCTGTGTTCCCTGCAGTTTGATGGTGTTGCTGTGATACTTGCAGTTTGATGGTGTTGCTGTGTTACCTGCAGTTTGATGGTGTTGCTGTGTTACCTGCAGTTTGATGGTGTTGCTGTGTTACCTGCAGTTTGATGTTGCTCCAGTGTTACCTGCAGTTTGATGGTGTTGCTGTGTTACCTGCAGTTTGATGATGCTCCTGTGTTACTTGCAGTTTGATGGTGTTGCTGTGTTACCTGCAGTTTGATGGTGTTTCTGTGTTACCTGCAGTTTGATGGTGTTGCTGTGATACTTGCAGTTTGATGGTGTTGCTGTGTTACCTGCAGTTTGATGGTGTTGCTGTGTTACCTGCAGTTTGATGGTGTTGCTGTGATACTTGCAGTTTGATGGTGTTGCTGTGTTACCTGCAGTTTGATGGTGTTGCTGTGTTACCTGCAGTTTGATGGTGTTGCTGTGATACTTGCAGTTTGATGGTGTTGCTGTGTTACCTGCAGTTTGATGGTGTTGCTGTGTTACCTGCAGTTTGATGGTGTTGCTGTGTTACCTGCAGTTTGATGGTGTAGCTGTGTTACCTGCAGTTTGATGGTGTTGCTGTGTTACCTGCAGTTTGATGGTGTTGCTGTGTTACCTGCAGTTTGATGGTGTTGCTGTGTTACCTGCAGTTTGATGGTGTTGCTGTGTTACCTGCAGTTTTAAGGTGTTGCTGTGTTACCTGCAGTTTGATGGTGTTGCTGTGTTACCTGCAGTTTGATGGTGTTGCTGTGTTACCTGCAGTTTGATGGTGTTGCTGTGTTACCTGCAGTTTGATGGTGTTGCTGCATTACCTGCAGTTTGATGGTGTTGCTGTGTTACCTGCAGTTTGATGGTGTTGCTGTGTTACCTGCAGTTTGATGGTGTTCCTGTGGTACCTGCAGTTTGATGGTGTTGCTGTGTTACCTGCAGTTTGATGGTGTTGCTGTGTTACCTGCAGTTTGATAGTGTTGCTGTGTTACCTGCAGTTTGATGGTGTTGCTGTGTTACCTGCAGTTTGAAGGTGTTGCTGTGATACTTGCAGTTTGATGGTGTTGCTGTGTTACCTGCAGTTTGATGGTGTTGCTGTGTTATCTGCAGTTTGATAGTGTTGCTGTGTTACCTGCAGTTTGAAGGTGTTGCTGTGATACTTGCAGTTTGATGGTGTTGCTGTGTTACCTGCAGTTTGATGGTGTTGCTGTGTTACCTGCAGTTTGATGGTGTTGCTGTGTTACCTGCAGTTTGATGTTGCTCCAGTGTTACCTGCAGTTTGATGGTGTTGCTGTGTTAACTGCAGTTTGAAGGTGTTGCTGGGATACTTGCAGTTTGATGGTGTTGCTGTGTTACCTGCAGTTTGATGGTGTTGCTGTGTTACCTGCAGTTTGATGGTGTTGCTGTGATACTTGCAGTTTGATGGTGTTGCTGTGTTACCTGCAGTTTGATGGTGTTGCTGTGTTACCTGCAGTTTGATGGTGTTGCTGTGATACTTGCAGTTTGATGGTGTTGCTGTGTTACCTGCAGTTTGATGGTGTTGCTGTGTTACCTGCAGTTTGATGGTGTTGCTGTGATACTTGCAGTTTGATGGTGTTGCTGTGATACTTGCAGTTTGATGGTGTTGCTGTGTTACCTGCAGTTTGATGGTGTTGCTGTGTTACCTGCAGTTTGATGGTGTTGCTGTGATACTTGCAGTTTGATGGTGTTGCTGTGTTACCTGCAGTTTGATGGTGTTGCTGTGTTACCTGCAGTTTGATGGTGTTGCTGTGTTACCTGCAGTTTGATGGTGTTGCTGTGATACTTGCAGTTTGATGGTGTTGCTGTGTTACCTGCAGTTTGATGGTGTTGCTGTGAAACTTGCAGTTTGATGGTGTTGCTGTGTAACCTGCAGTTTGATGGTGTTGCTGTGTTACCTGCAGTTTGATGGTGTTGCTGTGTTACCTGCAGTTTGATGTTGCTCCAGTGTTACCTGCAGTTTGATGGTGTTGCTGTGTTACCTGCAGTTTGATGATGCTCCTGTGTTACTTGCAGTTTGATGGTGTTGCTGTGTTACCTGCAGTTTGATGGTGTTTCTGTGTTACCTGCAGTTTGATGGTGTTGCTGTGATACTTGCAGTTTGATGGTGTTGCTGTGTTACCTGCAGTTTGATGGTGTTGCTGTGTTACCTGCAGTTTGATGGTGTTGCTGTGATACTTGCAGTTTGATGGTGTTGCTGTGATACTTGCAGTTTGATGGTGTTGCTGTGTTACCTGCAGTTTGATGGTGTTGCTGTGTTACCTGCAGTTTGATGGTGTTGCTGTGTTACCTGCAGTTTGATGGTGTAGCTGTGTTACCTGCAGTTTGATGGTGTTGCTGTGTTACCTGCAGTTTGATGGTGTTGCTGTGATACTTGCAGTTTGATGGTGTTGCTGTGTTACCTGCAGTTTGATGGTGTTGCTGTGTTACCTGCAGTTTGATGGTGTTGCTGTGATACTTGCAGTTTGATGGTGTTGCTGTGTTACCTGCAGTTTGATGGTGTTGCTGTGTTACCTGCAGTTTGATGGTGTTGCTGTGTTACCTGCAGTTTGATGGTGTTGCTGTGATACTTGCAGTTTGATGGTGTTGCTGTGTTACCTGCAGTTTGATGGTGTTGCTGTGAAACTTGCAGTTTGATGGTGTTGCTGTGTAACCTGCAGTTTGATGGTGTTGCTGTGTTACCTGCAGTTTGATGGTGTTGCTGTGTTACCTGCAGTTTGATGTTGCTCCAGTGTTACCTGCAGTTTGATGGTGTTGCTGTGTTACCTGCAGTTTGATGATGCTCCTGTGTTACTTGCAGTTTGATGGTGTTGCTGTGTTACCTGCAGTTTGATGGTGTTTCTGTGTTACCTGCAGTTTGATGGTGTTGCTGTGATACTTGCAGTTTGATGGTGTTGCTGTGTTACCTGCAGTTTGATGGTGTTGCTGTGTTACCTGCAGTTTGATGGTGTTGCTGTGATACTTGCAGTTTGATGGTGTTGCTGTGTTACCTGCAGTTTGATGGTGTTGCTGTGTTACCTGCAGTTTGATGGTGTTGCTGTGATACTTGCAGTTTGATGGTGTTGCTGTGATACTTGCAGTTTGATGGTGTTGCTGTGTTACCTGCAGTTTGATGGTGTTGCTGTGTTACCTGCAGTTTGATGGTGTTGCTGTGTTACCTGCAGTTTGATGGTGTAGCTGTGTTACCTGCAGTTTGATGGTGTTGCTGTGTTACCTGCAGTTTGATGGTGTTGCTGTGATACTTGCAGTTTGATGGTGTTGCTGTGTTACCTGCAGTTTGATGGTGTTGCTGTGTTACCTGCAGTTTGATGGTGTTGCTGTGTTACCTGCAGTTTGATGGTGTTGCTGTGTTACCTGCAGTTTGAAGGTGTTGCTGTGTTACCTGCAGTTTGATGGTGTTGCTGTGTTACTTGCAGTTTGATGGTGTTGCTGTGTTACCTGCAGTTTGATGGTGTTGCTGTGATACTTGCAGTTTGATGGTGTTGCTGTGTTACCTGCAGTTTGATGGTGTTGCTGTGTTACCTGCAGTTTGATGGTGTTGCTGTGTTACCTGCAGTTTGATGGTGTTGCTGTGTTACCTGCAGTTTGATGGTGTTGCTGTGATACTTGCAGTTTGATGGTGTTGCTGTGTTACCTGCAGTTTGATGGTGTTGCTGTGTTACCTGTAGTTTGATGGTGTTGCTGTGTTACCTGCAGTTTGATGGTGTTGCTGTGTTACCTGCAGTTTGATGGTGTTGCTGTGTTACCTGCAGTTTGATGGTGTTGCTGTGTTACCTGCAGTTTGATAGTGTTGCTGTGTTACCTGCAGTTTGATGGTGTTGCAGTGTTACCTGCAGTTTGAAGGTGTTGCTGTGTTACCTGCAGTTTGAAGGTGTTGCTGTGATACTTGCAGTTTGATGGTGTTGCTGTGTTACCTGCAGTTTGATGGTGTTGCTGTGTTACCTGCAGTTTGATAGTGTTGCTGTGTTACCTGCAGTTTGAAGGTGTTGCTGTGATACTTGCAGTTTGATGGTGTTGCTGTGTTACCTGCAGTTTGATGGTGTTGCTGTGTTACCTGCAGTTTGATGGTGTTGCTGTGTTACCTGCAGTTTGATGTTGCTCCAGTGTTACCTGCAGTTTGATGGTGTTGCTGTGTTAACTGCAGTTTGAAGGTGTTGCTGTGATACTTGCAGTTTGATGGTGTTGCTGTGTTACCTGCAGTTTGATGGTGTTGCTGTGTTACCTGCAGTTTGATGGTGTTGCTGTGATACTTGCAGTTTGATGGTGTTGCTGTGTTACCTGCAGTTTGATGGTGTTGCTGTGATACTTGCAGTTTGATGGTGTTGCTGTGTTACCTGCAGTTTGATGGTGTTGCTGTGTTACCTGCAGTTTGATGGTGTTGCTGTGATACTTGCAGTTTGATGGTGTTGCTGTGTTACCTGCAGTTTGATGGTGTTGCTGTGTTACCTGCAGTTTGATGGTGTTGCTGTGTTACCTGCAGTTTGATGGTGTTGCTGTGTTACCTGCAGTTTGATGGTGTTGCTGTGATACTTGCAGTTTGATGGTGTTGCTGTGTTACCTGCAGTTTGATGGTGTTGCTGTGTTACCTGTAGTTTGATGGTGTTGCTGTGTTACCTGCAGTTTGATGGTGTTGCTGTGTTACCTGCAGTTTGATGGTGTTGCTGTGTTACCTGCAGTTTGATGGTGCTCCTGTGGTACCTGCAGTTTGATGGTGTTGTTGTGTTACCTGCAGTTTGATGGTGTTGCTGTGTTACCTGCAGTTTGATGGTGTTGCTGTGTTACCTGCAGTTTGATGGTGTTGCTGTGTTACCTGCAGTTTGATGGTGTTGCTGTGATACTTGCAGTTTGATGGTGTTGCTGTGTTACCTGCAGTTTGATGGTGTTGCTGTGTTACCTGCAGTTTGATGGTGTTGCTGTGTTACCTGCAGTTTGATGGTGTTGCTGTGTTACCTGCAGTTTGATGGTGTTGCTGTGTTACCTGCAGTTTGATGGTGCTCCTGTGGTACCTGCAGTTTGATGATGTTGTTGTGTTACCTGCAGTTTGATGGTGTTGCTGTGTTACCTGCAGTTTGATGGTGTTGCTGTGTTACCTGCAGTTTGATGGTGTTGCTGTGTTACCTGCAGTTTGATGGTGCTCCTGTGGTACCTGCAGTTTGATGGTGTTGTTGTGTTACCTGCAGTTTGATGGTGTTGCTGTGTTACCTGCAGTTTGATGGTGTTGCTGTGTTACCTGCAGTTTGATGGTGTTGCTGTGTTACCTGTAGTTTGATGGTGTTGCTGTGTTACCTGCAGTTTGATGGTGTTGCTGTGTTACCTGCAGTTTGATGGTGCTCCTGTGGTACCTGCAGTTTGATGGTGTTGTTGTGTTACCTGCAGTTTGATGGTGTTGCTGTGTTACCTGCAGTTTGATGGTGTTGCTGTGTTACCTGCAGTTTGATGGTGTTGCTGTGTTACCTGCAGTTTGATGGTGTTGCTGTGATACTTGCAGTTTGATGGTGTTGCTGTGTTACCTGCAGTTTGATGGTGTTGCTGTGTTACCTGCAGTTTGATGGTGTTGCTGTGTTACCTGCAGTTTGATGGTGTTGCTGTGTTACCTGCAGTTTGATGGTGCTCCTGTGGTACCTGCAGTTTGATGGTGTTGTTGTGTTACCTGCAGTTTGATGGTGTTGCTGTGTTACCTGCAGTTTGATGGTGTTGCTGTGTTACCTGCAGTTTGATGGTGTTGCTGTGTTACCTGCAGTTTGATGGTGTTGCTGTGTTACCTGCAGTTTGAAGGTGTTGCTGTGATACTTGCAGTTTGATGGTGTTGCTGTGTTACCTGCAGTTTGATGGTGTTGCTGTGTTACCTGCAGTTTGATGGTGTTGCTGTGTTATCTGCAGTTTGATGTTGCTCCAGTGTTACCTGCAGTTTGATGGTGTTGCTGTGTTAACTGCAGTTTGAAGGTGTTGCTGTGATACTTGCAGTTTGATGGTGTTGCTGTGTTACCTGCAGTTTGATGGTGTTGCTGTGTTACCTGCAGTTTGATGGTGTTGCTGTGTTACCTGCAGTTTGATGGTGTTGCTGTGTTACCTGCAGTTTGATGGTGTTGCTGTGATACTTGCAGTTTGATGGTGTTGCTGTGTTACCTGCAGTTTGATGGTGTTGCTGTGATACTTGCAGTTTGATGGTGTTGCTGTGTTACCTGCAGTTTGATGGTGTTGCTGTGATACTTGCAGTTTGATGGTGTTGCTGTGTTACCTGCAGTTTGATGGTGTTGCTGTGTTACCTGCAGTTTGATGGTGTTGCTGTGATACTTGCAGTTTGATGGTGTTGCTGTGTTACCTGCAGTTTGATGGTGTTGCTGTGTTACCTGCAGTTTGATGGTGTTGCTGTGTTACCTGCAGTTTGATGGTGTTGCTGTGTTACCTGCAGTTTGATGGTGTTGCTGTGTTACCTGCAGTTTGATGGTGCTCCTGTGGTACCTGCAGTTTGATGGTGTTGTTGTGTTACCTGCAGTTTGATGGTGTTGCTGTGTTACCTGCAGTTTGATGGTGTTGCTGTGTTACCTGCAGTTTGATGGTGTTGCTGTGTTACCTGCAGTTTGATGGTGCTCCTGTGGTACCTGCAGTTTGATGGTGTTGTTGTGTTACCTGCAGTTTGATGGTGTTGCTGTGTTACCTGCAGTTTGATGGTGTTGCTGTGTTACCTGCAGTTTGATGGTGTTGCTGTGTTACCTGCAGTTTGATGGTGTTGCTGTGATACTTGCAGTTTGATGGTGTTGCTGTGTTACCTGCAGTTTGATGGTGTTGCTGTGTTACCTGCAGTTTGATGGTGTTGCTGTGTTACCTGCAGTTTGATGGTGTTGCTGTGTTACCTGCAGTTTGATGGTGTTGCTGTGTTACCTGCAGTTTGATGGTGCTCCTGTGGTACCTGCAGTTTGATGGTGTTGTTGTGTTACCTGCAGTTTGATGGTGTTGCTGTGTTACCTGCAGTTTGATGGTGTTGCTGTGTTACCTGCAGTTTGATGGTGTTGCTGTGTTACCTGCAGTTTGATGGTGTTGCTGTGTTACCTGCAGTTTGATGGTGTTGCTGTGTTACCTGCAGTTTGATGGTGTAGCTGTGTTACCTGCAGTTTGATGGTGTTGCTGTGTTACCTGCAGTTTGATGGTGTTGCTGTGTTACCTGCAGTTTGATGGTGTTGCTGTGTTACCTGCAGTTTGATGGTGTTGCTGTGTTACCTGCAGTTTGATGGTGTTGCTGTGTTACCTGCAGTTTGATAGTGTTGCTGTGTTACCTGCAGTTTGATGGTGTTGCTGTGTTACCTGCAGTTTGAAGGTGTTGCTGTGTTACCTGCAGTTTGAAGGTGTTGCTGTGTTACCTGCAGTTTGATGGTGTTGCTGTGTTACCTGCAGTTTGATGGTGTTGCTGTGTTACCTGCAGTTTGAAGGTGTTGCTGTGATACTTGCAGTTTGATGGTGTTGCTGTGTTACCTGCAGTTTGATGGTGTTGCTGTGTTACCTGCAGTTTGATGGTGTTGCTGTGTTATCTGCAGTTTGATGTTGCTCCAGTGTTACCTGCAGTTTGATGGTGTTGCTGTGTTAACTGCAGTTTGAAGGTGTTGCTGTGATACTTGCAGTTTGATGGTGTTGCTGTGTTACCTGCAGTTTGATGGTGTTGCTGTGTTACCTGCAGTTTGATAGTGTTGCTGTGTTACCTGCAGTTTGATGGTGTAGCTGTGTTACCTGCAGTTTGATGGTGTTGCTGTGTTACCTGCAGTTTGATGGTGTTGCTGTGTTACCTGCAGTTTGATGGTGTTGCTGTGTTACCTGCAGTTTGATGGTGTTGCTGTGTTACCTGCAGTTTGATAGTGTTGCTGTGTTACCTGCAGTTTGATGGTGTTGCTGTGTTACCTGCAGTTTGAAGGTGTTGCTGTGTTACCTGCAGTTTGAAGGTGTTGCTGTGTTACCTGCAGTTTGATGGTGTTGCTGTGTTACCTGCAGTTTGATGGTGTTGCTGTGTTACCTGCAGTTTGAAGGTGTTGCTGTGATACTTGCAGTTTGATGGTGTTGCTGTGTTACCTGCAGTTTGATGGTGTTGCTGTGTTACCTGCAGTTTGATGGTGTTGCTGTGTTATCTGCAGTTTGATGTTGCTCCAGTGTTACCTGCAGTTTGATGGTGTTGCTGTGTTAACTGCAGTTTGAAGGTGTTGCTGTGATACTTGCAGTTTGATGGTGTTGCTGTGTTACCTGCAGTTTGATGGTGTTGCTGTGTTACCTGCAGTTTGATAGTGTTGCTGTGTTACCTGCAGTTTGATGGTGTTGCTGTGTTACCTGCAGTTTGAAGGTGTTGCTGTGTTACCTGCAGTTTGAAGGTGTTGCTGTGATACTTGCAGTTTGATGGTGTTGCTGTGTTACCTGCAGTTTGATGGTGTTGCTGTGTTACCTGCAGTTTGATGGTGTTGCTGTGTTACCTGCAGTTTGATGGTGTTGCTGTGTTACCTGCAGTTTGATGGTGTTGCTGTGTTACCTGCAGTTTGAAGGTGTTGCTGTGATACTTGCAGTTTGATGGTGTTGCTGTGTTACCTGCAGTTTGATGGTGTTGCTGTGTTACCTGCAGTTTGATGGTGTTGCTATGTTATCTGCAGTTTGATGTTGCTCCAGTGTTACCTGCTGTTTGATGGTGTTGCTGTGTTAACTGCAGTTTGAAGGTGTTGCTGTGATACTTGCAGTTTGATGGTGTTGCTGTGATACTTGCAGTTTGATGGTGTTGCTGTGTTACCTGCAGTTTGAAGGTGTTGCTGTGATACTTGCAGTTTGATGGTGTTGCTGTGTTACCTGCAGTTTGATGGTGTTGCTGTGTTACCTGCAGTTTGATGGTGTTGCTGTGTTACCTGCAGTTTGATGGTGTTGCTGTGTTACCTGCAGTTTGATGGTGTTGCTGTGTTACCTGCAGTTTGATGGTGTAGCTGTGTTACCTGCAGTTTGATGGTGTTGCTGTGATACTTGCAGTTTGATGGTGTTGCTGTGTTACCTGCAGTTTGATGGTGTTGCTGTGTTACCTGTAGTTTGATGGTGTTGCTGTGTTACCTGCAGTTTGATGGTGTTGCTGTGTTACCTGCAGTTTGATGGTGCTCCTGTGGTACCTGCAGTTTGATGGTGTTGTTGTGTTACCTGCAGTTTGATGGTGTTGCTGTGTTACCTGCAGTTTGATGGTGTTGCTGTGTTACCTGCAGTTTGATGGTGTTGCTGTGTTACCTGCAGTTTGATGGTGTTGCTGTGATACTTGCAGTTTGATGGTGTTGCTGTGTTACCTGCAGTTTGATGGTGTTGCTGTGTTACCTGCAGTTTGATGGTGTTGCTGTGTTACCTGCAGTTTGATGGTGTTGCTGTGTTACCTGCAGTTTGATGGTGCTCCTGTGGTACCTGCAGTTTGATGGTGTTGTTGTGTTACCTGCAGTTTGATGGTGTTGCTGTGTTACCTGCAGTTTGATGGTGTTGCTGTGTTACCTGCAGTTTGATGGTGTTGCTGTGTTACCTGCAGTTTGATGGTGTTGCTGTGTTATCTGCAGTTTGATGGTGATCCTGTGTTACCTGCAGTTTGATGGTGTTGCTGTGTTACCTGCAGTTTGATGATGTTGCTGTGTTACCTGCAGTTTGATGGTGTTGCTATGTTACCTGCAGTTTGAAGGTGTTGCTGTGTTACCTGCAGTTTGATAGTGTTGCTGTGGTACCTGCAGTTTGATGGTGTTGCTGTGGTACCTGCAGTTTGATGGTGTTGCTGTGTTACCTGCAGTTTGATGGTGTTGCTGTGTTACCTGCAGTTTGATGGTGTTGCTGTGTTACCTGCAGTTTGATGGTGTTGCTGTGTTACCTGCAGTTTGATGGTGTTGCTGTGTTACCTGCAGTTTGATGGTGTTCCTGTGGTACCTGCAGTTTGAAAGTGTTGCTGTGTTTCCTGCAGTTTGATGGTGTTGCTGTGTTACCTGCAGTTTGATGGTGTTGCTGTGTTACCTGCAGTTTGATGGTGTTGCTGTGTCACCTGCTAATGTCATTCGGATGTCATTCCAATATTAAAAAAGGGATAAAAATCTCTGCCGGGTAATTACAGGCCAGTGAGCATGACAGCTGTAGTGGGGAAATTATTTGAAGGATTGCTTAAGGTGTGCACTTAAGAATACATCTTGAATCAGAATATAATCAGGTAAAGTCAACATGGTTTTGTGAAAGACAGGTCTTGTCAAACAAACTTAATAACATTCTATGAAGAAGTCAGTAAAAATATAGATCTAGGTGTGGCAGTTGATGTGATCTATTTAGACTTTGCTAAAGCATTTGATACAGTTCCACACAAAAGGCTACTCTACAAATTGAGAGAAATAGGATTGGGGGAAAATGTATGTATTTGGATTGAAAATTGTCTAAAAGATAGAATGCAGAGGGTTGTTATAAATGGAAAATCCTCAAATTGGACCAGGGTATTGAGAGGAGTACCTCAGGGGTCTGTTTGAGGCCCTTTTTTTTTTTTTAATTTGTTTATTAATGATCTCCCAAGTTGTGCTGTGAGCCATCTATCAGTGTTTGCTGATGACACAAACTTAGGTAAGGTAATATAGACTCATCTTGATGTTTGTTCTTTACAGGAAGATTTTGACAGAGTGGGGGACTGGGCAAGAAAGTGGCAAATGAGGTTCAATATAGACAAATGTAAAGTTATGCATTATGGGAAAAATAATAACAAAGCAACATATACGTTAAATGGTATTTCCCTGGGAAAAACTACTAATGAAAAGGTTTTAGGAATAATTATAGACAACAAACTTGGCAACAGTGCCCAATGCCAGTCAGCAGCTGCAAGGGCCAATAAGCTATTGGCATGTATAAAACGAGGTATAGATTCACAGGAGGAGGACATCATCTTGCCTCTTTACAAATCAATGGTAAGACCTCACATTGAATATGCAGTACAATTCTGGGCACCAGTCCTTAAAAAGGATATTAAGGAACTAGAAAAAGTTCAAAGCAGGGCTACAAAATTAATAAGTGGATTGGAGAATCTTAGGTATGAAGAGAGACTTAAAAAAATCCATGTATATACGTGAGAAAAAAGGCATCTCAGAGGGGATATGATAACATTATATAAATATGTGCAGGACCAATATAAAGAGCTCTCCAGGGGCCTGTTCATTAACAGAAATGTACAAAGAACAAGAGGTCACCCCCTGAGACTGGAAGAGCAAAGATTTCATAGACAGCAAAGGAAGGGATTCTTTACGGTTAGGACAATAAAGTTATGGAACTCACTGCCAAGAGAGGTAGTGCTAGCAACCACAATAGATGCATTTAAACATGGAAAAGCAGAACATACAGGGCTACTAATAATAGAATAAGCATTAATAATAGAGCTTATTGATCCAAGGAGAAATCTGACTGTACTTTGGAGCCAAGAAGGAATTTTTTCCCCTAGGAGGCAAAATTCAAAATAGTTTCCTTAGGGGTTTTTGCTTCTTTTGGATCAAAAGCTGGAATGATAGGTAGAAGGGTTGAACTTGATGGACTTTTTCTCAACCTAAATTACTATGTTACTATGTTACTGTGGCCTTTTCTACTCACTATGTATGTGCCAGTCCTGTTTTTATGTGGTAAAACAGACCAGTGATTGGAACTTAATATATCATAATATATACATTAAACAACCACTCTGATATGAAAATGCATGTATTCATTAAAATGTGAATATCTAGTTTCTGAATAGGTTTAATTTACTCACATTTATCAGGTTTGCTGCTTCTACTGATCCTCCCACTCAGCTCTCAGACATATAATACCATGTGAATGATAACTATACTTGCAGTGTGTGCATACATATATTACACAGGAGTCTGTACAGAGCAGACATATAATAATACCATGTGAATGATAACTATACTTGCAGTGTGTGCATACATATATTACACAGGAGTCTGTACAGAGCAGACATATAATAATACCAGGTGAATGATAACTATACTTGCAGTGTGTGCATACATATATTACACAGGAGTCTGTACAGAGCAGTCATATAATACCAGGTGAATGATAACTATACTTGCAGTGTGTGCATACATATATTACACAGGAGTCTGTACAGAGCAGACGTATAATAATATCAGGTGAATTATAACTATACTTGCAGTGTGTGCATACATATAATACACAGGAGTCTGTACAGAGCAGACATATAAAAATACCAGGTGAATGATAACTATACTTGCAGTGTGTGCATACATATATTACACAGGAGTCTGTACAGAGCAGACATATAAAAATACCAGGTGAATGATAACTATACTTGCAATGTGTGCATACATATATTACACAGGAGCCTGTACAGAGCAGACATATAAAATACCAGGTGAATGATAACTATACTTGCAATGTGTGCATACATATATTACACAGGAGCCTGTACAGAGCAGACATATAATAATACCAGGTGAATCATAACTATACTTGTAATGTGTGCATACATATATTACACAGCAGCCTGTACAGAGCAGACATATAATAATACCAGGTGAATGATAACTATACTTGCAGTGTGTGCATACATATAATACACAGGAGCCTGTACAGAGCAGACATATAAAAATACCAGGTGAATGATAACTGTACTTGCAATGTGTGCATACATATATTACACAGGAGTCTGTACAGAGCAGACGTATAATAATATCAGGTGAATGATAACTATACTTGCAGTGTGTGCATACAAATACTACACAGGAGCCTGTACAGAGCAGACATATAATAATATCAGGTGAACTATAACTATACTTGCAATGTGTGCATACATATATTACACAGGAGTCTGTACAGAGCAGGCATATAATAATACTAGGTGAATGATAACTATACTTGCAATGTGTGTATACATATATTACACAGGAGTCTGTTCAGAGCAGACATATACTAATACCAGGTGAATGATAACTATACTTGCAATGTGTGCATACATATATTACACAGGAGCCTGTACAGAGCAGGCATATAATAATACCAGGTGAATGATAACTATACTTGCAATGTGTGCATACATATATTACACAGGAGCCTGTACAGAGCAGGCATATAATAATACTAGGTGAATGATAACTATACTTGCAATGTGTGTATACATGTATTACACAGGAGTCTGTTCAGAGCAGACATATAATAATACCAGGTGAATAAAACTATACTTGCAATGTGTGGATACATATATTACAGAAGCCTGTACAGAGCAGACATATAATAATGCCAGGTGAATGATAACTATACTTGCATGTGTGCGTACAAATATTACACAGGAGTCTGTACAGAGCACACATATACTAATACCAGGTGAATGATAACTATACTTGCAGTGTGTGTATACATATATTACACAGGAGTCTGTACAGAGCAGACATATAATAATACCAGGTGAATGATAACTATACTTGCAGTGTGTGCATACATATATTACAGGAGTCTGTACAGAGCAGACATATAATAATACCAGGTGAATGATAACTATACTTGCAGTGTGTGCATACATATATTACACAGGAGTCTGTACAGAGCAGACATATAATAATACCAGGTGAATGATAACTATACTTTCAATGTGTGCATACATATATTACACAGGAGTCTGTACAGAGCAGTCATATAATAATACCAGGGGAATGATAACCACACTTGGAATAAGTGCATATATATATTACACTGGAGTCTGTTCAGAGCAGACATATACTAATACCAGTGGAATGATAACTATACTTGCAGTGTGTGCATACATATATTACACAGGAGCCTGTACAGAGCAGACATATAATAATACCAGGTGAATGATAGCTATAATTGCAATGTGTGCATACATATATTACACAGAAGTCTGTACAGAGCAGACATATAATAATACCAGGTGAATGATAACTATACTTGCAGTGTGTGCATACATATATTACACAGGAGTCTGTACAGAGCAGACATATAATAATACCAGGTGAATGATAACTATACTTGCAGTGTGTGCATACATATATTACAGGAGTCTGTACAGAGCAGACATATAATAATACCAGGTGAATGATAACTATACTTGCAGTGTGTGCATACATATATTACACAGGAGTCTGTGCAGAGCAGACATACACTAATACCAGGTGAATGATAACTATACTTGCAATAAGTGCATACTAGGATGAGCACCTATCCTGGATTGCCCAAGGCAATCTCCTGACTGGCTCAGCTTCCTGCACCAAGTAAGCAAATAAACCCACACTCTCTCTCGCTGACTGTGTTTGTGTATCTGTGGGTATGTGTGAGTAAGTGTAAGTGTTTATGAGATGTATGTGTGAGAGAGAGTCTGTAAGTGAATCTGTGTGTGTGTAATGGATAAATATTAATATAGGGTTAATTCTCAAAAATTGCCTGTCTGCTAATAGTGAGATTAAATCTCCAAAACTGCCTATCTTTTCACACAGGGGTTCATTCCATAAAACTGCTGGTCTTTTAACAGAGGGTTTAATCTCTAAAAGTTCCTGACTGCTAACAGAGAGGTTAATTCTCCAAGATTGCCCATATTTTAATGCAGTGTTTCATTCGCCAAAACAGCATATCTTTTAAAAGAGGGGTTCATTCTCTGAAACTGTATTTTAACAGAGGTTAATTCTCTGAGTCTGCCTGTCTGGTAATAGATTGATTAATTCTCTGACATTGTCTGTCTGCTAATAGATGGGTTAATTCTCTGACAAGGCTTGTCTGCTAATAGAGGGGTTAATTCTCTGAGTCTGCCTGTCTGGTAATAGATTGATTAATTCTCTGACATTGTCTGTCTGCTAATAGATGGGTTCATTCTCTGACAAGGCTTGTCTGCTAATAGAGGGGTTAATTCTCTGAGTCTGCCTGTCTGTTAATAGATCGATTAATTCTCTGACATTGTCTGTCTGCTAATAGATGGGTTAATTCTCTGACAAGGCTTGTCTGCTAATAGAGGGGTTAATTCTCTGAGTCTGCCTGTCTGGTAATAGATCGATTAATTCTCTGACATTGTCTGTCTGCTAATAGATGGGTTAATTCTCTGACAAGGCTTGTCTGCTAATAGAGGGGTTAATTCTCTAAATCTGCCTGTCTGGTAATAGATTGATTAATTCTCTGACATTGTCTGTCTGCTAATAGATGGGTTAATTCTCTGACAAGGCTTGTCTGCTAATAGAGGGGTTAATTCTCTGAAACTGCCTATCTGCTAATACAAGGGTTAATTCTCTGAGTCCGCCTGTCTGGTAATAGATGGATTAATTCTCTGACATTGTCTGTCTGCTAATAGATGGGTTAATTCTCTGAGTCTGCCTGTCTGGTAATAGATGGATTAATTCTCTGACATTGTCTGTCTGCTAATAGATGGGTTAATTCTCTGAGTCTGCCTGTCTGTTAATAGATGGATTAATTCTCTGACATTGTCTGTCTGTTAATAGATGGGTTAATTCTCTGACAAGGCTTGTCTGCTAATAGAGGGGTTAATTCTCTGTGTCTGCCTGTCTGGTAATAGATGGGTTAATTCTCTGACAAGGCTTGTCTGCTAATAGAGGGGTTAATTCTCTGTGTCTGCCTGTCTGGTAATAGATGGATTAATTCTCTGACATTTTCTGTCTGCTAATAGATGGGTTAATTCTCTGACAAGGCTTGTCTGCTAATAGAGGGGTTAATTCTCTGAGTCCGCCTGTCTGGTAATAGATTGATTAATTCTCTGACATTGTCTGTCTGCTAATAGATGGGTTAATTCTCTGACAAGGCTTGTCTGCTAATAGAGGGGTTAATTCTCTGAGTCCGCCTGTCTGGTAATAGATTGATTAATTCTCTGACATTGTCTGTCTGCTAATAGATGGATTAATTCTCTGACAAGGCTTGTCTGCTAATAGAGGGGTTAATTCTCTGAGTCTGCCTGTCTGGTAATAGATGGATTAATTCTCTGACATTGTCTGTCTGCTAATAGATGGGTTAATTCTCTGACAAGGCTTGTCTGCTAATAGGGGGATTAATTCTCTGAAACTGCCTATCTGCTAATACAGGGGTTCATTCTTTGAAACTGCCTGTTAATATAGATGGGTTAATTCTCTGAAAATACCTTTCTGCTGATAGAGGGGTTAATGCTCTGAATATGCCTGTCTGTTAATATAGGGACTAATACTCTGCTGCATGCATAAAGTACACTCTGGTGAGCGGTGCTCTGCCTGTAGAGTGGGTTTCACTTAATACGTAGTGGAACAAAGCAGACCAAACCAATATAAATATGCAAATCATAGACACCCGCTGTGAGATTGGCAGTGCTGGGTCCTTATTATGGGTGGAGCTTCAGAGGCATAACAGGGGTCATTCATTACCCCTGTAAAAATCAGTAAACCAACAAATATCACTCCCAGCACCACTCACGTGTAATCCATGTATAAGGAGTCCGGCACCTGATTAATGACAGAGACCCTCTATTAAACACTGTCTGCATGTATCAAAATGTCTCAATGGCTATTTCATTAATAAAAAGCAGATTGAGCCTATTTGTTTAACTTGCTGACACTTTAATGTGCAGGAACATTTATACATAACCGCCAATGTCTTTTTTTTCTGCAAATTCATTAATAAGGATTGATAGTTAAAGTGTACAATGTCTTTTATCTTAAAACAAATACTTTACATAGTGTCTGGCTTCTGACATTTCTGTTTACTGGAGTAGGTATAGCGTTTGGCCAAACCACATTACGGAGAGACGTCAGAATCCCTAAAACCAAACTGATTAATGCAAGCTGGTGGATGTAAGGTTTGTACCCCCGTGCTGTGTGCATGTACAAACAAGCAAACATTAAACATGTCTAAGCATGCAAAATACTGTAATAGACTAATGCAACCATTTCTACTAAAAATATACAGTATAAATGAAGGTGCCCATCAAAGCTTCCTGTAAAACCAGGAACAAGAAGATCGAAGGGATTTATTTCATGTCGTTTAGAGAGTCTAACTTTGTTTGCAATATAAGAAAATAACAAAGAAAGAGTCAAGTTTACCAGCCAGAGAGATGCTCCAGAAAGTGAGACGATAGCATCTATTTTTCTTTTCATCCATATGTTACATTTTTCTTTTTTCCTTTTACATATAGAGTGCTTGAAGGTCAGAAATGTAATAATTTTGCTGGAGGAATGTAATTCACACCTCCTCCTAGGAGAAGAATCGATCAAATTAAACGTGATGTAACTTGCCGGATAGATTTTTATAGATACATGAGAATGACAAAAGACGAGCGAATCAGAGACAATATTCCTGTGAAATCAAAATGAAAATGTATGTCCCATTAAATGTGCCAGAGGAGGATGACTAGCAACAGATAGTACAAAATCCCTACACAAATTCCATGCCAGCAACAAAGAACATGGTACAGCGCAGGGTCACAGACAAACAATACAACCCGAGTTCTAACCTCATCTTCTCCATTAAAGGGAATTTGTCAGACAAAACACTGCTTACCCAGTGAATGTACAGAATAAACAATGATCTGTGCATTGTGTTGGATAATTATATAGATCTTTTGTGATCATTTGATTATCACCCTGAGAATCTGTCCCTTTACCCTGTGAATCTACCCCCTCACCCTGAAAATCTGTCCCTTTACCCTGTGAATCTACCCCCTCACCCTGAAAATCTGTGCCTTTACCTAACAAATCTGCCCCCTGACCCTGAGAAACATACAATGTGTCGGCAGATAAGAACAATTGGATCCATCTAGTCTGCCCAATTAAAACATTGGGTACCATTTACCCTTTAAAACTGCCCCCTCACCCTGAAAATCAGTCCCTTTACCCAGAGAATCTGCCCATTTGCCTCTGGATTGCAGGCTGAGGGGAATGCCATGGGGATCACTTTGAGCATGGAGGTGGAGGAAGGACACACATCTCATGCATGCCTCTGATGGCGACAATGGGGCGCAGGAGAAAGGATCTGTTGCAAGTTGGGGGGGTAGGTTTGTTGGCATGTGGCTGGCAGAGGCCATTTAAAGTGATAGGTACTGTCTGTAGTGAACTTTTCTTCCACAAACCCACTTACAAATAATCAAAACACAGGAGGTGGAAGCAGTAAAAGCAAAATAACATGTATTAGTGTAATGTTATCAGTTTTATGGATCTCGCACAATCTCCAGCAGGGTGTGTGTTGGTCTCACTCCCGCAGAGCCATCCAGTAAAGGAGGCTTCCTCGGAGCTTCCCAATGAGTCACACTGACCATCACAATACACCTAAAGCTAAGCTTTAGGAACTTTCCAAAGTCAATTCATTAAGATCCAATTTATCCAGATCCTGTGGGTTCTATTCACTTTAAATACAATTTGTCGAGCAGAGGTCGAATGAAACACCATCTGGTCAAAGTCAAACTCAACCTCGCATTTCACCAGAAGTTGATATTCACTAAAATGTTCTGGAGGTGGAATCATTGCTCTCAACTCACCTACATTAAGGTTGGCAAGTCCCGTTTCCCATGGGGAGAAAGTCACATTAGACCTCTGAGGTCCAATTAGAGGTAGTCTGATAAGTCACTAGTTTCATTTCATCCTCCAATATACTATGACGGGAGGTGAATGGAGAAAAGGGATTAATGCACTCAGAGGTCTGATTTTACTTACTCTCCTGCTGGTTTCGGCCTCCTCGGCATACCTCCCTCGGCAGCCATTGCCAAATATCAGCCTTGCAAAAATGGTGAGTGATTAGCATTTTGTGAGGTCAAAATGGATTATGTGCAAGGTCAAGATCAGTGCTACAATTTACTGATGTTCTATGGACCTTCACTGACCTTGCCACAGACACTGCCGCCCTTGTACTGACTATCCCTGACTGTTTTTTTATAATGTTGGTACCACTCTCCGTTCTAACTTACCCGCTCACTGAGAACTAAAACTTTTTTCAAACCCATAATTATTAACTTTACTGAAAAGCTTAAGTTGCCGTCATTCAGAGAGACTTCACTCCACAAAGTACACATAAAAGTATAATGCAACACTCACAATAGGGTAGGTACATAGGTTTTGTGGGATTTCCAGTACCAACAGACATTGCAATGATCAGAAAAAGTTAGAAAAGCGCTGCTCCAGAATCACGTGCGTCACCCACATTCCAATAATCCACTGGAATCCCGGAACCAGTAAAATGTAGCTTTTATTGAATTAAACCTTAGAATATGGATGAAAGGCTTTTTGACGGCCTCAAAAATCATATGAGCGCCATGATGGGTGTGATCAACGCCTGAAGCATTTTGTCTGAATGACTTAATCAAGGAATTTTGCTTCCCCTCATTAATACACAATAGCTACACCCCTAAAACTTAAACAAAGGAGGATACAACTGACACAAAAAATCAGGCCAAAGGTTTAACTACTTAGCGCATCTGAGCGTACATTGTGGCCCACCGCGATAATCTGTGCTCCAGACCCTGCCGGACACTGCACCGTTACCCCTCTATCAGATGAGGCTTCCCTGAGTGACGCTGGCCACAACGGATAAATGTAACTGACGCTCAAAGTGAGAACCGGTCCCATTGAATAAAATGGCGCCATGCCCGAACTTTAATAATTTGATCACTTTGTGGACAAAAGCACCAAACAACTTATATGCATTAAGGGGTTAACTATTTAGGAAATTAACTATATATTTAAAAGGCACTGACAGTTCAAAGAAATTAAAATATAAAGGAATTAAAACGACCAAACATGTCCCAAGCTGTACTGTAATCCCGTAAATAATCAAATTACAAAGTACAAATTACAATAAGAGGGTATAATAGTAACAAACTAAAATGGCATTCGCCAGTTGCATAAGAAAACTTTCATTTTAACCCTTAACTCCCCCAGCATTGCCAGTTTGCAGTTTATTCTGCTTTGTTACCTTGGAGTCAAGATACAAACTGTGATAAATTGCAATTATCAACACATGATGCTGATAAAGTGACAAGCGATGCAGGTTAGACAGGGTGGAATATGTTTATGTTAATAAAGCAGTATGCACATCACTGTCACAAGCTCTCTGCCGCGTATCTCCCAGTACTGTGCAATTTCCCATCGCTGTAAAACACGCGTTCATCTTGAACCGTTCATTACTAATTGCAGGGTGTGTGTGTAAAATGTATTACACGCTGTCTGTGTGAAACGCGCCGGTATATTATTACTGATGCGGGAATACTGCCAGTGATAGAATACTGAGCGCTAGCAGTATGACGACTTGTGTGTATGGATTCCCATCATTCTGGAAAGCATGATGATTTGCTAACAGTATTCCTCTATTATAAATTAACTAACGGGTCTACATGGGAAAGACCGATCTGTCCTGAAATGGGGCCAAATTGGTATTTGTAGCCGTATAGCGGATCTGAAAGAATTTCTGCTACTCAATATCATTGATTTCGGGGCCGAATCAGCTCTCTGAGTGGTTCAGAAACCGGAGCATTCAGATAACTTTGTTATAGAAAGCATAGAATGTCAGCTACACAAGAATTCAACTTGAAAAGCCTGTAAGTTATACTGTAAGGCAGGGCTCGACAAAGACAGGGCGCCAGGTCGCCATGGCGACTAGGAAATTGTACCTGGCGCCCGGGTAGGATCAGCAGCTCCACCGTCCTGAGACTATCGGTAGTTTAAAAAAAAAGTATTATTCTTTCACAGCGCGAGGGTAAGCAGAATGTGCACTTCCTGCTCCGCCCCCTCGCGCTGTAGTGTAGGATCGGTGGGTGTCACATGACATCCCACCGATCAGCAGCAGCATGCAGACGGTGTGTGCCTGTGTGACAGACATGGGCCAAGCTGCAGTAGAAATCCTCCCTCCCGTGTAATAAGGTAAAACAGCAGGGAGGGGGGAGTCATTCTCTTTTTTTTTTTTCCTTTCTCTTTTCTTTTAAGTGTCTGTGTCTGGCTAAGTGTGGGCGTGTGTGTGTCTGGCTAAGTGTGGGGGTGTGTGTGTCTGGCTAAGTGTGGGGGTGTGTGTGTCTGGCTAAGTGTGGGGGTGTGTGTGTCTGGCTAAGTGTGGGGGTGTGTGTGTCTGGCTAAGTGTGGGGGTGTGGGGTGTGTGTGTGGCTAAGTGTGGGTGGGTGTGTGTGTGTGTGTGGCTAAGTGTGGGGGTGTGTGGTGCATCTGGCTAAGTGTGGGTGTGTGTGTTTGTGTGTCTGGCTAAGTGTGGATGTGTGTGTGTGTCTGGCTAAGTGTGGATGTGTGTGTGTGTGTCTGGCTAAGTGTGGATGTGTGTTTGTGTGTCTGGCTAAGTGTGGATGTGTGAGTGTGTCTGGCTAAGTGTGGATGTGTGTGTGTGACTGGCTAAGTGTGGATGTGTGTGTGTGACTGACTGACTGACTGACTGTCTTTGTATGAATGTGATGGACTGACTGACTGTGTATGAATGTGACTGACTGACTGTCTCTGTGTGTGTGAGTGTGTGGTTTTGTGAATGTGCCGTTGTCTGGCTCCTAGATTTGTTTTCTGGCTCCTAAAAGTAAATTAAATTTGTCAAGCCCTGCTGTAAGGTATACTGTAAGGTATACTACAACATATCTGTGTAATTTTTTCACATGGAAATGGCTTCATATTTGTCACAATAATAACTATTAAAGATTACAATATATTTTGTTGGCACAGCTTGTGTACCAATGCTGTATTCTCCTCCACTGAGAAACTCTGCTGGTATTTCTTAGGTCTTGAATTTCCCCCTCTCTTGGTATCACTGTCCAGCTCACCCATCTCCCAACATTATCCCTGACTTGCCCTTGTCCCCTCCATGCCCTGATCCTTGGCTTGCCCCGGTTTCCTCCCTGCCCTGATCTCTGTCTTTCCCTGTTCTCCTCCCTGTCCTGATCCCCTCCCTGCCCTTATACCTGACTTGCCCTGATCCCCTTCCTGCCCTTATACCTGACTTGCCCTGATCCCCTCCCAGCCCTGATCCTGACTTGCCATGGTCCCCTCCCTGCCCTGATCACTGGCTTGCCATGGTCCCCCCCTGCCCTGATCCCTGGCTTGCCCTGGTCCCCTCCCTGCCCTGGTCCCCTCCCTGCCCTGATCCCTGGCATGCCCTGGTCCCCCCATGCCCTGATCCCTGGCTTGCCCTGGTCCCCTCCCTTCCCTGGTCCCCTCCCTGCCCTGATCCCTGGCATGCCCTGGTCCCCCAATGCCCTGATCCCTGGCTTGCCCTGATCCCCTCGCAGCCCTGATCCTGACTTTCCCTGGTCGCCTCCCTGCCCTGATCCCTGGCTTGCCCTGGTCCCCTCCCTGCCCTGATCCTTGGCTTGCCCTGGTCCCCTCCCTGCCCTGATCCCTGACTTGCCCTGATCCCTGACTTGCCCTGATCCCTGGCTTGCCCTGGTCCCCTCCCTGCCCTGATCCTTGGCTTGCCCTGGTCCCCTCCCTGCCCTGATCCCTGACTTGCCATTTTAATTTATTTTTCTCTTTTTATTATTTCGTTTTATTGCAGTACACTGCTGATCCTGCTATAAAATAGTGGTCTTGCCATGTGCTAATTACTTATGCACACATACCTCGACAGTGAACCCTTTATTTGCTGCCTCTTTACTTTACATTCTCAATTGCTAAGACAGGTAACAATTTACTATTTTACTCTTTCCCTTACTGACCAGTACACCCCCTGAATCATGGTATAATCCAGATTCCCTTACCATTACTCTACTTCACCCTATTGCCCAGTAACTCTCTCTGCCTGTCGCCCTATTGGCCAGGTTACCTTAGATCCCACCTTTCTTTCTACTGACCACTTTACCATTCAGGCTACTAGTAATGATTATTAACCCTTTCTGTCTCTCCTCTCACGTGGCATCACCAGCAGGCTGATGGGAATTATTATTAACCCTTTCTGTCTCTCCTCTCATGCTGTGCTCACCATCAGGCTGCCTGGAATTATTATTAACCCATTCTGTTTCTCCTCTTGTACTGTGTCACCAGTAGACTGCTGGGAATAATTATTAACCTTTTCTGTCTCTCCTCTCATGCTGTGATCACTGGCAGGCTGCTGGGAATAATTAGTAACCTTTTCTGTCTCTCCTCTCATGCTGTATTCGTCAGCAGGCTGCTGGGAATTATTAGTAACCCTTTCTGCCTCTCCTCTTGTGCTGTATCCATCAGCAGGCTGATGGGAATTATTATTAACCCTTTCTTTCTCTCCTCTCAAACTGTGCCTGTCAGCAGGCTGCTGAGAATTATTATTAACCCTTTTTGTCTTGTCTCTCATGCTGTGATCACTAGCAGGCTGCTGGGTATTATTATTTTTAACCATTTCTTTTTCTCCTCTTGTGCTGTGTCACCAGTAGGCTGCTGGGATTATTTGTAACTCTTTCTGTCTCTCTTCTCATGCTGCACTCACCAGCAGGCTGCTAGGAATTATTATTAACCCTTTCAGTCTCTCCTCTCGCACTGTGGTCACCAGCAGGCTACTGGGAATTATTATTAACCCTTTCTGTGTCTCCTCTCGGACTGTGGTCACCAGCAGGCTCCTGGGAATTATTATTAACCCTTTCTGTCTCTACTCTCATGCTGCATCACCAGCATATTGAATTAGGGAACATGAGGTATGGAGCAGTGTTTGTGTGTTCACATTGAATTAGGAAGCATGGGGTATGGAGCAAGGGTGGTACATTCTGCAAGGGAGAAATGGGGTTTGAATGAAACTGGATCTTTTTTCTGACACATTTCATGATTTGGGTGACCTATAACGCTTAGGACACATTGTACAATACACTTTGTGTGTACAATGCACTGTTGGTTGGTACCATGGGGCCCCACAAATAGATGCTTGGCCTTGGTCCCATTAACATTAAAGATGACCCTGCCCTTAAGGGAAATTGTCACTAATCTGAAATAATGTATGTATCTATATGTTAATGAACAGAATCAGAAATTTAGCACCACCCATTTTGGAGGCACATTTAACAATAATAATATTTAGTATTGCTCTGATGCAGTTTGTAACTCTATTTGGGTTCATTTTTCAATCATGGGAATTAAAAGATCACTTCAGACTGGAAAAACAGGCAAATAAATGCATATTAATGCTGACATTTTTAAAATGAATATGTATTTTCTTGCTCAACTTTTTTTTTCTTTTTTTTTTTTTATCTGTATAACCATAAAAAGTACCTTTTGCGGGGTATTATACCTCCCACCATTACATCTGTGTGAAAACGAACATATATGTGGCATTACTTACTACACATGTACACTGCTGCAACTGCCTTGTCCCACCAATAACTGCTGTCAGAGCTACAGAGCACATGCTCAGTATAATGGGACCCAGTACATCTGCACTGATCCTCTTGCAATGTTTTAATTTTCTTTGTTTACAAAACAAAGACTAGCGCAAAACCGTGAAAGTCATTGCTAAGGATTCCCTCTGTGCATTTGTATGCACAAAAAAATCAGTTCAATTTGCAGGTTAAAGCTTGTTTGATGGTTAAAGTGTCCGGTTCAAAGTAAGAAGAACAACACATTTTTAAATCACAGAGTTGACATTTAAATTCGTACAAGAAAGGTAAAGCTGTGGATCTCTTTTATGGATAATATCCATTCATGTTAGGCTTCTATATTAAGACTGATACATCAAAGGGCTTGTTAAATGAATCTCATACAACCACAGCATGGGGCCAGATCTCGCGTGAGATAAAATAGCTATGTTTGATATGTCTTTTCTAGGTCAGGCTATGTACAAATTGTAAATTTTACCAAAAACCTCTTTGAAAAGCTTTCTGCATGGGAAACATGAATGTGGTCTTTAGCCTGTAGACTCCTGTAGACTGCAGTTTAAATTAAAAGACTATAACTAATTATCTATACTATCAGTATTTAATAAAGATACAACAGGAGATACAAGCGGTACATTGTCATGGTCTATTGAGACATAAAACTCGAGTTTCTTAGCACTGGGAGCTGACTGGGGGGCTATTTACTAAAAGTGAGTTGAAGTGAGATCTAGTATTACATTGTGCATGTATGTATGAATAATGGATGTTGCACATTATATCTTCAGTAGTAAATAGAACAGACAGTTTCAAAATGGAGGTAATTATTATCCACTGCAAAGCATAAAAAAGGAATAGGGATCAATACACAATAAAACGTAATTTTTAATAATAGTTTAGGCCAATCGTAGCTTAACATATATGGCTGTAATTATATAGAAAAGAAAGGTGATCCCGGGATATCCACGTCTCACTGCATAATAACAGACTCTGTCCATTTGCAGGAGGTCTGGGTGATCCAAACCAATTACATACAGAAACCAACACTTTGCGGAGAGTGTCACTGCACACAGTCAAATCCTTCCAAAATGTAGGAATCTGAGTTAATCATTTATAAAAGGCACTTACAGACAGGAATAGGCACAGCGAAACGTTAACTACTTGGGCATTTCGTGCATATGGGCAAAGAGAGGGTGAGTCCCGGAGCATGTTCTAAATCAATCAAAGGTGTTGGAAATTAGAACAAACATCCAATCACATTTGAAGGACAATTGTAGCAAAAAATGAACTTATGTTTAATTAAAAGCTTCTGTCACATGTTATCTCGATAACATTAAAAAATGAATACAACATTTTTAAAATTTTTTATAAATTGTAGATTATTTTTTAATGGAAATCTTTAATAAAAGAATACAAATACATTGACTTATTGAGCCTTCTTTACTCCATATAGTTCTCTCAGGGGGCAGACATGTTGGTTAGAATCTTTACTTCATATCGTTCTCTCAGGGGGCAGACATGTTGGTTAGAATCTTTACTCCATATCGTTCTCTCAGGGGGCAGACATGTTGTTTAGAATCTTTACTCCATATCGTTCTCTCAGGGGGCAGACATGTTGGTTAGAATCTTTACTCCATATTGTTCTCTCAGGGGGCAGACATGTTGGTTAGAATCTTTACTCCATATAGTTCACTCAGGGGGCAGACATGTTGGTTAGAATCTTTACTCCATATCGTTCTCTCAGGGGGCAGACATGTTGGTTAGAATCTTTACTCCATATTGTTCTCTCAGGGGGCAGACATGTTGGTTAGAATCTTTACTCCATATCGTTCTCTCAGGGGGCAGACATGTTGGTTAGAATCTTTACTCCATATTGTTCTCTCAGGGGGCAGACATGTTGGTTAGAATCTTTACTCCATATTGTTCTCTCAGGGGGCAGACATGTTGGTTAGAATCTTTACTCCATATTGTTCTCTCAGGGGGCAGACATGTTGGTTAGAATCTTTATTCCATGTTGTTCTCTCAGGGGGCAGACATGTTGGTTAGAATCTTTACTCCATTTTGTTCTCTCAGGGGGCAGACATGTTGGTTAGAATCTTTACTCCATATAGTTCTATCAGGGGGCAGACATGTTGGTTAGAATCTTTACTCCATATTGTTCTCTCAGGGGGCAGACATGTTGGTTAGAATCTTTACTCCATATTGTTCTCTCAGGGGGCAGACATGTTGGTTAGAATCTTTACTCCATATAGTTCTATCAGGGGGCAGACATGTTGGTTAGAATCTTTACTCCATATTGTTCTCTCAGGGGGCAGACATGTTGGTTAGAATATTTACTCCATATTGTTCTCTCAGGGGGCAGACATGTTGGTTAGAATCTTTACTCCATATAGTTCTATCAGGGGGCAGACATGTTGGTTAGAATCTTTACTCCATATTGTTCTCTCAGGGGGCAGACATGTTGGTTAGAATCTTTAGAAGAAAGATCTGAACAAAGATTCTAAACAAAATGTCTGCTCCCAGGCAGCGCTATATGGAGTAAAGATGGCTCAATAAGGTACTTTATTTGTATTATTTCATTAAAGCATTTCTATATAAAATTCCTACACTTGATGCTGTCTTTCAATTAAACAGAACTTCGGATTTTGCTAGGATAATCCTTTAACAGTATTTTCTTTCTTTTCCTCTGAAGGATGTTGATCGATTCCTTTTATACCCAGGGAATCTCCTCTCACAAAAGACTCCTACAGACATACATAAATGTGAAATATATCAAAGAAAAGAAACATATTTATTTTTTTTATAAACAATAATGATATTTATTTTGTTACTGTGAGTTGAAAACAATAATTTCTTAAAAGATAAGTAAAGATGAGTTGAATTTATATAAAGGATATAATACAGAATAATGGCTTAAATCTTTCTCTCAGTTTAGATATTATTTAATTTATTATTTTTTTATCTCCTATCATCCTAAATTGTGTTTAAATTTAAATAGCTTTTATGAAAGTTATTGGGGTTGGTAAAAAAAATTATTGAAAAAGATACATTTCTGTCATTTAATTATTCCTAACTCCTCCAAGGGAGAACAGAAGTATTATGTCTGACAGGTTTCTTATAATAACAGACAGTGAAGGGATGTTAAATGGTTACCTATTTATAAAAGTACTGACATCAGGATTGGAGTTTAGACCATTAGGAAAATAGGTTTGTCGATTGAAGATCCATTAAACTTCATGTTTACCGTGTATATAAAGTTATCACCTTTTTATGGGTGACATTCGGATTGGTTTCTATTACAAGGTTTGCAGAAAAGCAGTGTTTGAATTGAAACAAGATGCAAAATGTTAGAATGTTTGTGGATCGATGGATAAGATTTTTTGCTCTCGTGTTCTGTCTGTTATTGGGCGAATGGTCCTTCTGACATATTGTTTTTTTTCAATTGCTGACAAGTGATTAAGTAGATCACATAGCTGGCAATGCAAATGTAAAAATCTATTGTAATTATAAGTATTATCTGTGATGTTTGACGTGAAGGTGTCAGCCCCAAAAATATTACAAGACCGTGCACCACTGCAAAATATATCTTTTTAGATTTATCCATGTATTTGAGATGTTTTTATTATCAGATGAAATACTTCGGGACAATTCTCTTATAAGAGATCTATTCTGCCCAATTTAAATAGATTTATTAGTCCCTGGCCTTATCTTATATCTAGGATAACCTTATACCTATCCCATGCATGCTTAAACTCCTTCACTGTATTAACCCCTACCACTTCTACTGGAAGACTATTCCATACATCCACTACCCTCTCAGTAAAATAATATTTTCATTAGTCCCGGGTCTTATCTTATATCTAGGATAGCCTTATACCAGTCCCACGCATGCTTAAACTCCTTCACTGTTTTAACCTCTACCACTTCTACTGGAAGACTATTCCATACATCCACTACCCTCTCAGTAATGTAATACTTTCATTAGTCCATGGCCTTATCTTATATCTAGGATAGCCTTATAACTATCCCACGCATGCTTAAACTCCTTCACTGTACTAACCTCTACCACTTCTACTGGTAGACTATTCCACACATCCACTACCCTCTCAGTAATGTAATACTTTCATTAGTCCCTGGCCTTATCTTATATCTAGGATAGCCTTATACCTATCCCATGCATGCTTAAACTCCTTCACTGTATTAACCTCTACCACTTCTACTGGAAGACTATTCCATGCATCCACTACCCTCTCAGTAATGTAATACTTTCATTTGTCCCTGACCTTATCTTATATCTAGGATAGCCTTATACCTATCCCATGCACGCTTAAACTCCTTCACTGTATTAATCTCTACCACTTCTACTGGAAGACTCTTCCATGCATCCACTACCCTCTCAGTAATGTAATACTTTCATTAGTCCCTGGCCTTATCTTATATCTAGGATAGCCTTATACCTATCCCATGCATGCTTAAACTCCTTCACTGTATTAACCTCTACCACTTCTACTGGAAGACTATTCCATGTATCCACTACCCTCACAGTAATGTAATACTTTCATTAGTCTCTGGCCTTATCTTATATCTAGGATAGCCTTATACCTATCCCATGCATGCTTAAACTCCTTCACTGTATTAACCTCTACCACTTCTACTGGAAGACTATTCCATACATCTACTACCCTATCAGTAATGTAATACTTTCATTAGTCCCAGGCCTTATATTATATCTAGGATAGCCTTATACCTATCCCATGCATGCTTAAACTCCATCACTGCATTAACCTCTATCACTTCTACTGGTAGACTATTCCATGCATCCACTACCCTCTCAGTAAAGTAAAATATATTAATTCTAAACATAGTCTGTGTAACTGTATCTGTTTTACCTTTTTTTCCTCACTTGATGGTTTATAAGGATTTGAATTTAGATAATCACCTCTTGACTTGCTCTTTGTATGCTAAATGATGAATCTCCTCTTTGTTTCAATCTTTGAGATAGAGCATGTGTTCGGGAAAACTCTCAGCAAAATCTACTTAGTCTAATAAATTCATCCACGGGAATCACATGGATGCCAACTGCTGGCAAGAAGAGAGCCAAGTCTCTTTCCTACAGCTATCAGTAATTATTTTTTCATTACCAATGTCGCCAGTCAGCATCAGGTCAAGCTGACTGTGGTTTATGGTAAATTCAAGATGGAGATTTATTCGTGTTCACATATAACCAAGAAGGAATCTTGTAGTATGTAGTTGGTCCAGGTGAGAAGCAGGTCATCAATATACCTGCCGTGCCATGCATGTACTGTCTGAAGGGTTTACTGCGGATAAAGATAGATTTTGTCTCCCATCGCCCATATACACATTTTCATAAAAGGAGGCATCCATTGTGGTCAGTAGTGTATCTTCCACAAGGCAAACAATGCACTCGCCTAGGGCGGCACTTTGCCAGAGGGCGGCACTTTGCCTGAGGGTGTTAAAGCACACTTCTGGTGCTTCAAACATTTTCTCCTTCCAATTAATCGGGGTGATGGGGGCATGTAATGGACGTGGTGGGGGTATGTAATGAGGGTGATGGTGGCATGTAATGTGTGTGATGGGGCATGTTGTGGGTGTGCAACGTGGGTGATGGGACATGTCGTAGGTGTGCAACATGGGTGGAGGGTTACCCGAATTATGTCTGCCTAGGGCAGCACAAAACCAAGATACACCAGTAATTGTGGTGCAGCATCTCTGTAAGTCGGGGCTTATTAAAGACACAGTAATTATGGAACAGGAGAAATTCTATACAGTTGGAAATAAAGATTGTCTTGTGATAGATTACTAACATGTTCAAGGAAAAACTGCCTTAAAAGCTATAGATGAATAGAGGTGACAGAGGTGTCATTTGTCAACCAGTTTCTTCCGTCCAGGTTTTCCAAGACATGCTCAATGTCTCTCCGAAATCCATTCAGATTGCACACATCATGCTGCAGATTGCACACACCATGCTGCAGATTGCACGCATCGTGCTGCAGATTGCACACACCATGCTGCAGATTGCACGCATCGTGCTGCAGATTGCACACACCATGCTGCAGATTGCACACACCATGCTGCAGATTGCACGCATCGTGCTGCAGATTGCACGCATCGTGCTGCAGATTGCACACACCATGCTGCAGATTGCACGCATCGTGCTGCAGATTGCACACACCGTGCTGCAGATTGCACACAACGTGCTGCAGATTGCACACATCATGCTGCAGATTGCACACATCGTGCTGCAGATTGCACACACCATGCTGCAGATTGCACACACCATGCTGCAGATTGCACACACCATGCTGCAGATTGCACACATCGCGCTGCAGATTGCACACATCGCGCTGCAGATTGCACACATCGCGCTGCAGATTGCACACATCGCGCTGCAGATTGCACACATCGCGCTGCAGATTGCACACACCGTGCTGCAGATTGCACACATCATGCTGCAGTCATATATCGCCCCGCTGGTCCAGGCGTTTCACCCAAAGGACACCATCCCAGAAATAAAGGGACGGCCGGGGGATGAAGGGACTGACTTGTGTAGTTTTGGCAGATGATATAATGTTGCTATGGATGGATTAAACTTGATTAATAAACCCTTGAACGCCTCATCATCAGCCAAATCTGTTATATCGGAAAGATAATGTTTTGTTGTATTTAATTTAGTACATGTGTTTAGCTATATAGATTTTTAATTTACCAGTCCCATGACTATTAATCCCCTCCCCCCGCTTCACTGACCTTATTAGCAGATTATTATTGTTATTTGTAAGATCTTTAATTGCGTCTTTTATTTCAGATATTGTGCAGTTTAGTAATATGATATTTTTTCATGCCATTTTGGATAATGAGGTCTACTACTACTATTGTTTACAGATCTTTTGAGTAGTACGGGGAAGCAAGTGCTGGAGACAGAGCGGCAGGAAGGTGAGTACTGGGGAGGGGGAAACAGGATATTTTTCTAGAACTAATTGTGGCATATTAATTGGGAATATCAATAGCGGAATATTAATTGGGAATATCAATAGCGGAATATTAATTGGGCATATCAATAGCGGAATATTAATTGGGAATATCAATAGCGGAATATTAATTGGGAATATCAATAGCGGAATATTAATTGGGAATATCAATAGCGGAATATTAATTGGGCATATCAATAGCGGAATATTAATTGGGCATATCAATAGCGGAATATTAATTGGGAATATCAATAGCGGAATATTAATTGGGAATATCAATAGCGGAATATTAATTGGGAATATCAATAGCGGAATATTAATTGGGCATATCAATAGCAGAATATTAATTGGGCATATCAATAGCGGCATATTAATTGGGAATATCAATAGCGGAATATTAATTGGGAATATCAATAGCGGAATATTAATTGGGAATATCAATAGTGGAATATTAATTGGGAATATCAATAGCGGAATATTAATTGGGCATATCAATAGCGGAATATTAATTGGGAATATCAATAGCGGAATATTAATTGTGGCATATCAATAACGGAATATTAATTGGGAATATCAATAGCGGAATATTAATTGGGAATATCAATAGCGGAATATTAATTGGGCATATCAATAGCGGAATATTAATTGGGCATATCAATAGCGGAATATTAATTGGGAATATCAATAGCGGAATATTAATTGGGAATATCAATAGCGAAATATTAATTGGGCATATCAACACGGAATATTAATTGGGCATATCAATAGCGGAATATTAATTGGGCATATCAATAGCGGAATATTAATTGGGCATATCAATAGCGGAATATTAATTGGGAATATCAATAGCGGAATATTAATTGGGAATATCAATAGCGAAATATTAATTGGGCATATCAACACGGAATATTAATTGGGCATATCAATAGCGGCATATTAATTGGGCATATCAATAGCGGAATATTAATTGTGGCATATCAATAGCGGAATATTAATTGTGGCATATCAATAGCGGAATATTAATTGGGCATATCAATAGCGGAATATTAATTGGGCATATCAATAGCGGAATATTAATTGTGGCATATCAACAGCGGAATATTAATTGTGGCATATCAATAACGGAATATTAATTGGGCATATCAATAGCGGAATATTAATTGGGCATATCAATAGCGGAATATTAATTGTGGCATATCAATAGCGGAATATTAATTGGGCATATCAATAGCGGAATATTAATTGGGCATATCAATAGCGGAATATTAATTGTGGCATACTAATTAGCCATATTATTGGGCATTTCAATAGCGGCATAATAATTGGGCATATCAATAGCGGCATATTAATTGGAGCATATTAATTGGGCATATCAATAGTGGCATAGTAATTGGGCATATCAATATCAGCATATTAATTGGGGCATATCAATTGGGCATATTAATTGGGGCATAATAATTGGGGCATATCAATTGGGCATATCAATAGTGGCATATTAATTGGGGCATATTAATTGGGCATATCAATAGCGGCATAGTAATTGGGCATATCAATATCAGCATATTAATTGGGGCATATCAATTGGGCATATTAATTGGGGCATATTAATTGGGGCATATCAATTGGGCATATTATTGGGGCATATTAATTGGGGCATATTAATGGGGCATATTAATTGGGGCACATTAATGGGGCATATTATTGGGGTATATTTATGGGGCATATTATTGGGGCATTTTACTGGGGCATATTATTCGGGCATATTATTGGGGCATATTAATCGGGGCATATTAATTGGGGCATATTAATTGGCATACTAATAGTGGCATATTATTGGGAATACTAATTGTGGCATATTATTGGGCATATTAATTGTGGCATATTATTGGGCATACTAATAGTGGAATATTACTGGGCATACTAATAGTGGCATATTATTGGGTATACTAATAGTGGCATATTATTGGGCATACTAATAGTGCCATAATATTGTGTATACTAATAGTGGCATATTATTGGGCATACTAATAATTGCATATTATTGTGCATACTAATAGTGGCATATTATTGGGCATACTAATAGCGGCATATTATTGGGCAAACTAATTGTGGCATATTATTGGGCATACTAATTGTGGCATATTAATTAGCATACTAATAGCGGCATATTATTGGGTATACTAATAGTGGCATATTATTGGGTATACTAATAGTGGCATATTATTGGGCATACTAATAGTGGCATATTATTGGGTATACTAATAGTGGCATATTATTGGGCATACTAATAGTGCCATAATATTGGGTATACTAATAGTGGCATATTATTGGGCATACTAATAGTACCATAATATTGGGCATACTAATAGTGGCATATTATTGGGTATACTAATAGTGGCATATTATTGGGTATACTAATAGTGGCATATTATTGGGTATACTAATAGTGGCATATTATTGGGCATACTAATAGTGCCATAATATTGGGCATACTAATAGTGGCATATTATTGGGTATACTAATAGTTGCATATTATGGGGTATACTAATAGTGGCATATTATTGGGTATACTAATAGTGCCATAATATTGGGCATACTAATAGTGGCATATTATTGGGCATACTAATAGTGCCATAATATTGGGTATACTAATAGTGGCATATTATTGGGCATACTAATAGTGCCATAATATTGGGCATACTAATAGTGGCATATTATTGGGTATACTAATAGTGGCATATTATTGGGTATACTAATAGCGCCATAATATTGGGCATACTAATAGTGCCATAATATTGGGCATACTAATAGTGGCATATTATTGGGCATACTAATAGTGCCATAATATTGGGCATACTAATAGTTGCATATTATTGGGTATACTAATAGTGGCATATTATTGGGTATACTAATAGTGCCATAATATTGGGCATACTAATAGTGGCATATTATTGGGCATACTAATAGTGCCATAATATTGGGCATACTAATAGTTGCATATTATTGGGCATACTAATAGTGGCATATTATTGGGTATACTAATTGTGGCATATTATTGGGTATACTAATAGTGGCATATTATTGGGTATACTAATAGCTGCATATTATTGGGTATACTAATAGTGGCATATTAATTAGCATACTAATAGTTGCATATTATGGGGCATACTAATAGTGCCATAATATTGGGCATACTAATAGTGGCATATTATTGGGTATACTAATAGTTGCATATTATGGGGCATACTAATAGTGGCATATTAATTAGCATACTAATTGTGGCATATTAATTAGCATACTAATAGCGGCATATTATTGGGTATACTAATAGTGGCATATTATTGGGTATACTAATAGTGGCATATTATTGGGCATACTAATAGTGCCATAATATTGGGCATACTAATAGTGCCATAATATTGGGTATACTAATAGTGGCATATTAATTAGCATACTAATTGTGGCATATTAATTAGCATACTAATAGCGGCATATTATTGGGTATACTAATAGTGGCATATTAATTAGCATACTAATTGTGGCATACTAATAGTGGCATATTATTGGGCATACTAATTGTGGCATATTAATTAGCATACTAATTGTGGCATATTAATTAGCATACTAATAGCGGCATATTATTGGGCATACTAATAGTGGCATATTATTGGGCATACTAATAGTGGCATATTATTGGGCATACTGATAGTGGCATATTATTGGGCATACTAATAGTGCCATAATATTGGGCATACTAATAGTGCCATAATATTAGGTATACTAATAGTGGCATATTATTGGGTATACTGATAGTGGCATATTATTGGGCATACTGATAGTGGCATATTATTGGGTATACTAATAGTGGCATATTATTGGGCATACTAATAGCGGCATATTATTGGGTATACTAATAGTGGCATATTATTGGGCATACTAATAGTGGCATATTATTGGGTATACTAATAGTGGCATATTATTGGGTATACTAATAGTGGCATATTATTGGGTATACTAATAGTGGCATATTATTGGGCATACTAATAGTGGCATATTATTGGGTATACTAATAGTGGCATATTATTGGGCATACTGATAGTGGCATATTATTGGGCATACTAATAGTGCCATAATATTGGGCATACTAATAGTGCCATAATATTAGGTATACTAATAGTGGCATATTATTGGGTATACTGATAGTGGCATATTATTGGGCATACTGATAGTGGCATATTATTGGGCATACTAATAGTGGCATATTATTGGGTATACTAATAGTGGCATATTATTGGGTATACTGATAGTGGCATATTATTGGGCATACTAATAGTGGCATATTATTGGGCAAACTAATTGTGGCATATTATTGGGCATACTAATTGTGGCATATTAATTAGCATACTAATTGTGGCATATTAATTAGCATACTAATAGCGGCATATTATTGGGTATACTAATAGTGGCATATTATTGGGCATACTAATAGTGGCATATTATTGGGTATACTAATAGTGGCATATTATTGGGTATACTAATAGTGGCATATTATTGGGCATACTAATAGTGGCATATTATTGGGTATACTAATAGTGGCATATTATTGGGCATACTAATAGTGGCATATTATTGGGCATACTAATAGTGGCATATTATTGGGCATACTAATAGCGGCATATTATTGGGTATACTAATAGTGGCATATTATTGGGTATACTAATAGTGGCATATTATTGGGCATACTAATAGTGGCATATTATTGGGTATACTAATAGTGGCATATTATTGGGCATACTGATAGTGGCATATTATTGGGTATACTAATAGTGGCATATTATTGGGCATACTAATAGCGGCATATTATTGGGTATACTAATAGTGGCATATTATTGGGTATACTAATAGTGGCATATTATTGGGCATACTAATAGTGGCATATTATTGGGTATACTAATAGTGGCATATTATTGGGTATACTAATAGTGGCATATTATTGTGCATACTAATAGTGGCATATTATTGGGTATACTAATAGTGGCATATTATTGGTTATACTAATAGTGGTATATTATTGGGCATACTAATAGTGGCATATTATTGAGTATACTAATAGTGGCATATTATTGGGTATACTAATAGTGGCATATTATTGGGCATACTAATAGTGGAATATTATTGGGTATACTAATAGTGGCATATTATTGGGCATACTAATAGTGGCATATTATTGGGCATACTAATAGTGGCATATTATTGGGCATACTAATAGCGGCATATTATTGGGTATACTAATAGTGGCATATTATTGGGTATACTAATAGTGGCATATTATTGGGTATACTAATAGTGGCATATTATTGGGCATACTAATAGTGGCATATTATTGGGTATACTAATAGTGGCATATTATTGGGCATACTAATAGCGGCATATTATTGGGTATACTAATAGTGGCATATTATTGGGCATACTAATAGTGGCATATTATTGGGTATACTAATAGTGGCATATTATTGGGTATACTAATAGTGGCATATTATTGGGTATACTAATAGTGGCATATTATTGGGCATACTAATAGTGGCATATTATTGGGTATACTAATAGTGGCATATTATTGGGCATACTGATAGTGGCATATTATTGGGCATACTAATAGTGCCATAATATTGGGCATACTAATAGTGCCATAATATTAGGTATACTAATAGTGGCATATTATTGGGTATACTGATAGTGGCATATTATTGGGCATACTGATAGTGGCATATTATTGGGCATACTAATAGTGGCATATTATTGGGTATACTAATAGTGGCATATTATTGGGTATACTGATAGTGGCATATTATTGGGCATACTAATAGTGGCATATTATTGGGCAAACTAATTGTGGCATATTATTGGGCATACTAATTGTGGCATATTAATTAGCATACTAATTGTGGCATATTAATTAGCATACTAATAGCGGCATATTATTGGGTATACTAATAGTGGCATATTATTGGGCATACTAATAGTGGCATATTATTGGGTATACTAATAGTGGCATATTATTGGGTATACTAATAGTGGCATATTATTGGGCATACTAATAGTGGCATATTATTGGGTATACTAATAGTGGCATATTATTGGGCATACTAATAGTGGCATATTATTGGGCATACTAATAGTGGCATATTATTGGGCATACTAATAGCGGCATATTATTGGGTATACTAATAGTGGCATATTATTGGGTATACTAATAGTGGCATATTATTGGGCATACTAATAGTGGCATATTATTGGGTATACTAATAGTGGCATATTATTGGGCATACTGATAGTGGCATATTATTGGGTATACTAATAGTGGCATATTATTGGGCATACTAATAGCGGCATATTATTGGGTATACTAATAGTGGCATATTATTGGGTATACTAATAGTGGCATATTATTGGGCATACTAATAGTGGCATATTATTGGGTATACTAATAGTGGCATATTATTGGGTATACTAATAGTGGCATATTATTGTGCATACTAATAGTGGCATATTATTGGGTATACTAATAGTGGCATATTATTGGGTATACTAATAGTGGTATATTATTGGGCATACTAATAGTGGCATATTATTGAGTATACTAATAGTGGCATATTATTGGGTATACTAATAGTGGCATATTATTGGGTATACTAATAGTGGCATATTATTGGGCATACTAATTGTGGCATATTCTTGGGTATACTAATTGTGGCATATTATTGGGTATACTAATAGTGGCATATTATTGGGTATACTAATAATTGCATATTATTGGGTTTACTAATAGTGGCATATTATTGGGCATACTAATTGTTGCATATTATTGGGCATACTAAGTGGCATATTGATGGGCAGACTAACAGTGGCATATTAATGGGCAGATTAACAGTGGCATGTTAATGGGCAAACTAACAGTGGAATATTAAAGGGCATATTGGCTGTGGCATATTCACGGGCAAATAGTGGCATATTAATGAGAAACCTGGTTGTGGGTATACACTGGCAAGACTGGTTGTAGAATGTCACGTCTGGGGGTGTATTAACAAATCTGAGGTGAGAATTGACAGGTTGACAGGCAGAGTGGCAAGTCTGGGGGTGCATTGTAAAGTCTGAAGGGCAGATTGGCAATTAAAAGATAAAAAGGCACAAAGAAATAAAAAAAAAAGCACAAGGCATTTGGTGGGTACAAGGCAAAAAAAAGGCACCAGGCATACGGAGGGGACAAAAGAAACATCAGGCATAGGGAAGGGAAAAAAGAAACACCAGGCACAGGGAAGGGAAAAAAGAGACACCAGGCATAGGGAAGGAAAAAAAAGAGACACCAGGCATAGGGAGGGAAAAAAAGAGACACCGGGCATAGGGAGGGAAAAAAGAGACACCAGGCATAGGGAGGGAAAAAAGAGACACCAGGCATAGGGAGGGAAAAAAGAGACACCAGGCATAGGGAAGGGAAAAAAGAGACACCAGGCATAGGGAAGGGAAAAAAGAGACACCAGGCATAGGGAGGGAAAAAAAGAGACACCAGGCATAGGGAGGGAAAAAAGAGACACCAGGCATAGGGAGGGAAAAAAGAGACACCAGGCATAGGGAGGGAAAAAAGAGACACCAGGCATAGGGAAGGGAAAAAAGAGACACCAGGTATAGGGAAGGGAAAAAAGAGACACCAGGCATAGGGAGGGAAAAAAGAGACACCAGGCATAGGGAGGGAAAAAAAAGAAACACCAGGCATAGGGAAGGAAAAAAGAGACACCAGGCATAGGGAGGGAAAAAAGAAACATCAGGCATGGAGGGGGGGGGGGGGGGATAGGATCACATTGCATGTGTAACTGTTTGGGAATGTGTGGCTGCATGTGCCATTACATGTGTTACTGTTTATGTACATGTGGTTGCATCTAACATTGCATGTATGTCACATTGTGTTACTGTGTGTGTAAATGCCTGAGGGTAGGAGCAGCAAGGGGCGGCAAAATAGATGTTTGCCTAGGGTGGCAAAAAATGTTGCACCTGCCCTTCTTGTTGCCATTCAAATTCTGCATTTACGCAATACCACATCATAGAAACAATCAGTATTCCACCCAGATAAGGTGATAAAACACTCTGTAAACAGGATCTTCAATCTACAAACCCATTTTCCTAATGGTCTAAACTCCAATCCTGATGTCAGTACTTATATAAATAGGTAACCATTTAACATCCCTTCACTGTCTGTTATTATAAGAAACCTGTCAGGCATCATACTTTTATTCTGTGTTTGAGGAGTTAGGAATAATTAATAGTGTTGAGCGAACCCGAACCACAATGTTCGGGTTCGTACCGAACTTTACGTTTTTTGGACCCCGGACCCGAACATGGACATTTCACTGTATGTCCGTGTTGGAGTTCGGGGTTCGGCGATTACATTGTATGTAATGCTATGGGCTTTCTATGAACCAAAATAGAGTCCCCATTAATAAGAAATTCTTATGAATGGGGACTCTAGTTCGGTTTATAGAAAGCCAATAGTATTACATGTATTCCATAAACCGAAAGTCTATAAACCGAATCTCTTTCGGTTTATAGACTTTCGGTTTATGTAATACATGTAATGTTATTGCTATTCTATAAACCGAAATAGATTCCCATTCATCCGAATAGGTCAATTGACCTATTTGTATCAATGGGGACACTCACCCACATTTTACTTAATTTTGCAGCCCTCTAGCCCTTTCCAGGACTTTTTTAGAGGCCTTTTAGTGGCCAAAAGTTCGGGTCCACATTGACTTCAATGGGGTTCGGGGTCAAATTCGGGGTTCGACCCCGAACCCGGACTTTTTTCCGAGGTTCGGCCGAACCCGCCGAACCCGAACATCCAGGTGTCCGCTCAACTCTAATAATTAAATGATCTCTTTTTTCAATATTTTTTTTTTCCAATAAGTTTCATGCCTGCTATTTAAATTTAAACACAATTAAGAATAATTGGAGAAAACAAAAGCAATTAAATAATATCCATACTGAGAGATAATTCTTTATTATATCCTTTATATAAATTCAGCTCATCTTTTCTTATTTTATAAGAAATGATTGTTTTTAACTCACAGTCACACAATAAATAACATTATTGTTTAAAAAAATATATAAAATACAATTATATATATATTTCACATTTATGTATGTCTGTATTAGTCTTTTGTGAGAGGGGATTGCCTGTGTATAAAATGAATCAATCAACAACTTTCACAGGAAAGAAGGATAACTGTTAAACTTGAACGGAGTATACATCTCAAGATTTCGGGCTTAAACCCTATACATGCACTCACAGCACAGAATATCATGAGTTCATAGAGTTGGGCCCTTAAACGACACTATTATTGTATGTTCCTTTAATACATGCTCAAATTGAACCCAATAAATGGAACATACATCTTAATTGCAGCCTAATAAGGTTACTTAATATGTCAGACTCTGTATCACACACAATGGGGGGGATACAATTACATATATATATATATATATATATATATATATATATATATATATATATATATATATATATAATATATATATATGTTTATGTTTCTGAGCACACTAATATCACACTAATACTACATCTTTAAACTGGGTTATCACAGTATCTGTGCTGTTGCTCCATACCACCTAGCGCTACAGTTACCACATGTCTGTACTATTTTGTATCAGATTTCTCCTTGGATCAATAAGCACTAAATAAATATTACTGGCTATACTAACATGCCTAGTCCTCTATGCTCCGGATCATTAAATAACTATCCAGGCCGCTCTACATATTTATATAACATTATCATATCCACTCTAAGCCGCCGTTTCTCTAGCGTGTACAGATTTAACTTTTCCAGACTTTCTTCATAACTAAAACTTTCCATTCCCCTTATTCGTTTTGTAGCCCTCCTCTGCACCCTCTAGTTCCATAATGTCTTTTTTTTTTAAATGGAGTCCAGAATTAAACTGCATATTCAAGGCGAGGTCTTACCATGGACCTATAAAGAGGCAAAATAATATCTTCCTCTCACTAGCTGGCACTATACATTATTGCTAAGTCTGTTGTCTATAATTACTCCCAAATTTTTTTCATTAGTAGATTTCAAGAAGAAAACACCATTTAAACTATTTGTTGCATTTTTATTATACCCAAAATGCATAATTTTACACTTGTCTACATTTAATCGCATTTGTGATTTATCTGCCCAATTACCTAATTTGTTCAAATCCTCTTGTAGTTAAGATACAACTAGATCAGACTGGATTACCCTACTTCATTTGGTGTCATCGGCACACACTGATTCATGGCTCCCTATGCCCTCTGGGAGATCATTAATAAACAAATAAAAAAGAAGAGGACCCAGGGCAGAACCCTGAGGTACTCCACTTATCACATGTGTCCAATTTGAGAACTTCCCATTTACCACCACTCTTTCCATTCTGTCTTTCAGCCAATCCACAAACAAACCTCTGGCCTGAAGCCTATTTCAGTCAATTTGTACAGAAAAGTTTTGTTGAACAGTATCAAATGCCTTAACAAAGTAAAAAGACATCATGTGTGAAACCATGCCCTCTGCATTCTAAGCACTTGAAACAGATGAATTTAATAAAACCAATGTAATAATTTGAGTAATAGGTAATGACAGCACTTACTCAGAGGGCAGGATGAAAACTTCTGCAGAGTGAGGCAGCCCCACCTTCTGTATACTCCCTCTCAATGATGTCACTGGATTTAGAAGCTCCGGTGAAATTATTATCAGTGTAAAACTACAGGAGAATTGTAATTTGAATTAAAGTAAAAATAAATGTTTATGTTTAATTTTTTTTTAGCATTCTTGAAACCAAATATTGCTATTTTATACCCCATCAGATGTGTTCCCAGGCTTTTCTATTTGTGAAGGAGTTTAAGCATGCGTGGGATAGGTATAAGGCTATCCTAGATATAAGATAAGGCCAGGGACTAATGAAAGTATTACTTTACTGAGAGGGTAGTGGATGTATGGAATAGTCTTCCAGTAGAAGTGGTAGAGGTTAATACAGTGAAGGAGTTTAAGCATGCGTGGGATAGGTATAAGGCTATCTTAGATATAGGATAAGGCTAGGGACTAATGAAAGTATTACATTACTGAGAGGGTAGTGGGTGCATGGAATAGTCTTCCAGTAGAAGTGGTAGAGGTTAATACAGTGAAGGAGTTTAAGCATGCATGGGATAGGTATAAGGCTATCCTAGATATAAGATAAGGCCAGGGACTAATGAAAGTATTACTTTACTGAGAGGGTAGTGGGTGCATGGAATAGTCTACCAGTAGAAGTGGTAGAGGTTAATACAGTGAAGGAGTTTAAGCATGCGTGGGATAGGTATAAGGCTATCCTAGATATAAGATAAGGTCAGGGACTAATGAAAGTATTACTTTACTGAGAGGGTAGTGGATGTATGGAATAGTCTTCCAGTAGAAGTGGTAGAGGTTAATACAGTGAAGGAGTTTAAGCATGCGTGGGATAGGTATAAGGCTATCCTATATATAAGATAAGGCCAGGGACTAATGAAAGTATTACATTACTGAGAGGGTAGTGGATGTATGGAATAGTCTTCCAGTAGAAGTGGTAGAGGTTAATACAGTGAAGGAGTTTAAGCATGCGTGGGATAGGTATAAGGCTATCCTATATATAAGATAAGGCCAGGGACTAATGAAAGTATTACATTACTGAGAGGGTAGTGGATGTATGGAATAGTCTTCCAGTAGAAGTGGTAGAGGTTAATACAGTGAAGGAGTTTAAGCATGCGTGGGATAGGTATAAGGCTATCCTAGATATAAGATAAGGCCAGGGACTAATGATAGAATTACATTACTGAGAGGGTAGTGGATGCATGGAATAGTCTTCCAGTAGAAGTGGTAGAGGTTAATACAGTGAAGGCGTTTCAGCATGCGTGGGATAGGTATAAGGCTATCCTATATATAAGATAAGGCCAGGGACTAATGAAAGTATTACTTTACTGAGAGGGTAGTGGATGTATGGAATAGTCTTCCAGTAGAAGTGGTAGAGGTTAATACAGTGAAGGAGTTTAAGCATGCGTGGGATAGGTATAAGGCTATCCTAGATATAAGATAAGGTCAGGGACTAATGAAAGTATTACATTACTGAGAGGGTAGTGGATGTATGGAATAGTCTTCCAGTAGAAGTGGTAGAGGTTAATACAGTGAAGGAGTTTAAGCATGCATGGGATAGGTATAAGGCTATCCTAGATATAAGATAAGGCCAGGGACTAATGAAAGTATTACTTTACTGAGAGGGTAGTGGGTGCATGGAATAGTCTACCAGTAGAAGTGGTAGAGGTTAATACAGTGAAGGAGTTTAAGCATGCGTGGGATAGGTATAAGGCTATCCTAGATATAAGATAAGGTCAGGGACTAATGAAAGTATTACTTTACTGAGAGGGTAGTGGATGTATGGAATAGTCTTCCAGTAGAAGTGGTAGAGGTTAATACAGTGAAGGAGTTTAAGCATGCGTGGGATAGGTATAAGGCTATCCTATATATAAGATAAGGCCAGGGACTAATGAAAGTATTACATTACTGAGAGGGTAGTGGATGTATGGAATAGTCTTCCAGTAGAAGTGGTAGAGGTTAATACAGTGAAGGAGTTTAAGCATGCGTGGGATAGGTATAAGGCTATCCTATATATAAGATAAGGCCAGGGACTAATGAAAGTATTACATTACTGAGAGGGTAGTGGATGTATGGAATAGTCTTCCAGTAGAAGTGGTAGAGGTTAATACAGTGAAGGAGTTTAAGCATGCGTGGGATAGGTATAAGGCTATCCTAGATATAAGATAAGGCCAGGGACTAATGATAGAATTACATTACTGAGAGGGTAGTGGATGCATGGAATAGTCTTCCAGTAGAAGTGGTAGAGGTTAATACAGTGAAGGCGTTTCAGCATGCGTGGGATAGGTATAAGGCTATCCTATATATAAGATAAGGCCAGGGACTAATGAAAGTATTACTTTACTGAGAGGGTAGTGGATGTATGGAATAGTCTTCCAGTAGAAGTGGTAGAGGTTAATACAGTGAAGGAGTTTAAGCATGCGTGGGATAGGTATAAGGCTATCCTAGATATAAGATAAGGTCAGGGACTAATGAAAGTATTACATTACTGAGAGGGTAGTGGATGTATGGAATAGTCTTCCAGTAGAAGTGGTAGAGGTTAATACAGTGAAGGCGTTTCAGCATGCGTGGGATAGGTATAAGGCTATCCTATATATAAGATAAGGCCAGGGACTAATGAAAGTATTACTTTACTGAGAGGGTAGTGGATGTATGGAATAGTCTTCCAGTAGAAGTGGTAGAGGTTAATACAGTGAAGGAGTTTAAGCATGCGTGGGATAGGTATAAGGCTATCCTAGATATAAGATAAGGTCAGGGACTAATGAAAGTATTACATTACTGAGAGGGTAGTGGATGCATGGAATAGTCTTCCAGTAGAAGTGGTAGAGGTTAATACAGTGAAGGAGTTTAAGCATGCGTGGGATAGGTATAAGGCTATCCTAGATATAAGATAAGGCCAGGGGACTAATGAAAGTATTACATTACTGAGAGGGTAGTGGATGTATGGAATAGTCTTCCAGTAGAAGTGGTAGATGTTAATACAGTGAAGCAGTTTAAGCATGCGTGGGATAGGTATAAGGCTATCCTAGATATAAGATAAGTTCCCCGGGAAACAGGCAAAGCCTAGGTGGGAGGGGGCATGTATGAGAGAGGGGTGTGAGTGGCACCTATGACAGTGCTGGGGGGGAGTGGCTGTGGGTGGGGGTATTTAAGGACCCCTCCATCTTTGATTCAGCCGCCATTTTAATTTCAAACGGACACAGCAGGTAAAATCTCCCGCCCACCCTCCCTATTGTTTTGTATTGTACTATTCAAGTCGTATTAACACCCCTTTTCTCTGTCACAGCAGGCGGGGTGGTCCTTGCCAATACTGTTATGAATGGAGGATCGAGTCAAAGGATGGACAGGGTGGCCCCTCTCCTAACCTCTCAGATATTAGAAGGATGGCTAATGGTCGTGCCCACCGAGCTAACTGTCGGCTGGTGGTTAGCATTAGGTTTGGAATAATGCTGGAATTAGTATGGACGAGGGGAGAGGGGTGTCCCTCTAGGGACTCCAGTTTAAAGGATGGTGATTTAATGTTTACAATTGGCAAGGACTATTTGGAGCTGTATGTTAATTATGTTTTGGTGTGTTATTAAAGTATTTATATTTATATTTATATTTTACAGAGTTAATAAGTTATAAGAAATAGATGAATAAAGTGGAGAAGGTTTGGCATACAGTTCCTTCGGTTTTGTTAAATAAAGAAAGCTGTGGCCTATTTAACTCCATACATGTCTCGTGTCATTATTGGGAAAGGGTATGGGGTTTATAAGTAAGTAAGGAACATTCCCCTTTACATCATACAAGGCCAGGGACTAATGAAAGTATTACATTACTGAGAGGGTAGTGGGTGCATGGAATAGTCTTCCAGTAGAAGTGGTAGAGGATAATACAGTGAAGGAGTTTAAGCATGCATGGGATAGGTATAAAGCTATCCTAGCTATAAGATAAGGCCAGGGACTAATGACAGTATTACATTACTGAGAGGGTAGTGGATGTATGGAATAGTCTTCCAGTAGAAGTGGTAGAGGTTAATACAGTGAAGGAGTTTAAGCCTGCATGGGATAGGTATAAGGCTATCCTAGATATAAGATAAGGCCAGGGACTAATGAAAGTATTACATTACTGAGAGGGTAGTGGATGTATGGAATAGTCTTCCAGTAGAAGTGGTAGAGGTTAATACAGTGAAGGAGTTTAAGCATGCATGGGATAGGTATAAGGCTATCCTAGATATAAGATAAGGTCAGGGACTAATGAAAGTATTACATTACTGAGAGGGTAGTGGATGCATGGAATAGTCTTCCAGTAGAAGTGGTAGAGGTTAATACAGTGAAGGAGTTTAAGCATGCGTGGGATAGGTATAAGGCTATCCTAGATATAAGATAAGGCCAGGGACTAATGAAAGTATTACTTTACTGAGAGGGTAGTGGATGTATGGAATAGCCTTCCAGTAGAAGTGGTAATGGTTAATACAGTGAAGGAGTTTAAGCATGCGTGGGATAGGTATAAGGCTATCCTAGATATAAGATAAGGCCAGGGACTAATGAAAGTATTACTTTACTGAGAGGGTAGTGGATGTATGGAATAGTCTTCCAGTAGAAGTGGTAGAGGTTGATACAGTGAAGGAGTTTAAGCATGCGTGGGATAGGTATAAGGCTATCCTAGATATAAGATATGGCCAGGGACTAATGAAAGTATTACATTACTGAGAGGGTAGTGGATGCATGGAATAGTCCTCCAGTAGAAGTGGTAGAGGTTAATACAGTGAAGGAGTTTAAGCATGCGTGGGATAGGTATAAGGCTATCCTAGATATAAGATAAGGCCAGGGACTAATGAAAGTATTACTTTACTGAGAAGGTAGCGGATGTATGGAATAGTCTTCCAGTAGAAGTGGTAGAGGTTAATACAGTGAAGGAGTTTAACCATGCATGGGATAGGTATAAGGCTATCCTAGATATAAGATAAGGCCAGGGACTAATGAAAGGATTAAGATTTTTTTTAGGCAGAGATTGGACAGACTGGATAAATTGAATGGTTCTTATCTACCGGTGACACTTTCTATTGAGTCTATTTACAAAAAGGTGAGGTGATGCATATCTATATTCACCAATTTAGCTATACATTGTGTATGGATAATCTTAGTGAGTTTCCCCAGGTAAGCATCTCACCTCAGCTCACCTTTTAGTGAATAACCCTGTATGTTTCTAATACACAGACTGCATGGACATGCTGGAAGACTTATACTTAACCCCCTATTTGCACAAACACAAAAAGTTCAATTTATCAACAGAAAGTTTCACAATTTGCAATGTTTGTCACATTTCTAAAAGCCCTTTAAATGGACTGTCTAGTGCCCAACATGCATCTTCCAAATGTGCTTCCAAAGTACTTTAAAATGCATGTTTTACATTTTTCGTTGCTTAAAATATAAGAAAACCTTATACTTTACATTTAAAAAAAAATTAAAAGTAAAATGACAGCAGTTTGCAAGAAACCAGGTCTGCCCACATTAGCTGAGTAAAAATCAAATTCCCTTTTTTTTTTTGCTGCAGGAACCAAGGTGAACAATTTCTTTCAAATGAATGGCATTTCCTGTCTCTATAGAGATGTCCTCAGACAATGTGTTGCACTGTTAAGAGATCCTACTGTGTACAAGTTTATTACATTCCCCACAATGCATTATATTCCAGCAGCACAGGAAGTGACTAAATGAAACAAATATGCTCAATGTATAAAGTTGCATCACCTGTAGTACATGCAGAGTAATCACTAAGGGAGGGCTTAAGCCAAAATTAGAATGCCTGCATCAAATCACCCTGGACTGTCCCTTTAATATAAACTGTACAATCACAAGAGAAAATAATATGACTGAAAAATCAATGGTTGCATTATAAAACAACCCCATTATATCACTTCATGTTGCCTTGTACAATGATTAGTTACATTTTGCATGTTTAAGCCAACAAACAAATAAACGTTGGCACTTGGGTTAGATACAAATGTCCTTTCTGTTGGTTTTCGATCACGAGAGAGAGAGGGAACACTTAAATATGCAAGAAAATAAACACGTTTTACATTTTAGCCTTTGATAAATGACGGCCCAACGAGTCACGGTTTATACCTAGCGAGGATCTATTCCAATCCCCAAATTGGCATCAAACTGGGATCAATAAGGCCCAGAGGGTCTATTGATCAGCTGTGCACAGTGCATTCCTGCATAATACTTTATACTAGAACAACATAAACATTTGGAAGCATTAATCATTTATTCATTAAGAGAGAAGAACAGTTAGGATGGATTCAGAGGAAAGTTAAAAACCAGGGAGGATTTGTAGACTTTTAATTTTCTGTGTAACCAACTTGTAACGTAGAATCATTATTAAAAAAAAGTCTCTTGTTCTGACAAACGTACATACAAAGGGAAATGTATCTGCTCTGAAGATAAACTACAAGTTGAATACATTAAGCTGTGATTATACAGTTTAGGAGGCGTAATAAGAAAGCCTATCTCTTTGTCATCCGGAGTTTGATTTCTCACTTTGATCTTTTTTGGGACCCTACAGGAAATTCTGTGTGTAGAAAAGTAACCGTGTCATTTTTGCCCTTAGGAGGTGTAATATGCTTTTATGCAAAGGAGTTCTAGTTACAGAATATTATAATCTCTCAAAATATGCCATTTTAATTATTTTTTTCCCCGTCTTGCCTCAGTTACGGGGAATGGATCAGTGCAGGAGGAATACGTACACACTCATTATTTAATTGCTAGAGTTCCGTTGTATAACACATGGTTATGAGCTACGATGAGCTTCAGGGAAGGTAGACTCTTGAGATGGGATCTCCAGATGCTGTTTCAGATAAAGTGGTATAAAAAGGTTGAAGGCTCTCGATAGATAATGGTATTGTGTAGTTTGACAAGACCCCTGGGACATAACAAATGAGAAAAGGCAGAAACAATTCTTCAAAAAGATATGGAAATTGTCAGAGTGAATTTCATCTGCATAAGTTTACATTTTCCACCAGGGAGCGACCATCTGTGGTCTTCGAACTGGCCAACACTCCAGTATTGTCTGAAGTGTTGGACCTCTTGGAAATGTGGTTTATCAGTAAATGGTAAGCTCCCAATCACCCTCACAAATTAATGAGCAGATCAGCAGACTAGATAGTGCTTGCAAAGCAGGGCCTTGAAGTGCTCAATCTAATTTTTTATTTGTTTATCAACAGCTCTGAGCCGACCCAGTTACAACTACTATCCTGCAATCATTAAAGAGGTGCACAAGGTTATTTTTTACCTTTGCTTCACTAATAGAAGCAAAAGTTAAAAACCAAGTGCAGCTAGTCCAGAGTAAACCTGACAAGGTTTGCAGACACCCATAGGTTAACTCTGAGAGCTAGCCTCTCAGCTTAGGCAGACGTCAATTCCTTTTGACTCCCAATGACAATCAGATTTCTCCTGGATCAACAAGCACTAAATAAATATTACTGCCTATACTAACATGCATAGCCCTCTATGCTCCAGCTCATTAAAAAAAAGTATGCAGGCTGCTTTTAAAGGCAACTAAGGTATTTGCTAGAGCTACTTCTTCAGACAGTGAATTCCATATCTTAATTGTTCTTACTGTAAAAAATCCCTTCAACTGTCGTAGACTAAATCTGCTTTCTTCAAGTCTTAGTGGGTGACCTCTTGTCCTTTGTACTGCTCTGTTAATGAACAGGACCTCTGCACTTTCTCTAGTTCTTTTTTTTTTAAAGGCACCCAGAATTAAACCGCATATTCAAGGTGAGGTCTTACCATGGACCTATAAAGAGGCAGTATAATATCTTCCTCCTGTGAGTAAATACCCTTTTTAATACACCCTAATATCATATTGGCCTTTGCAGCTGCCAGCTGACACTGTGCACTACTGCCAAGTCTATTGTCTACAACTACTCTCAAATCTTTTTCATTAGTAGATTTCTCCAAGGAAACACCGTTTAAACTATATGTTTCATTTTTATTATTGTACCCAAAATGCATAATTTTACACTTGTCTACATTGAATCGCATTTGCCCTTTATCTGCCCAATTACCCAATTTGTCCAAATCCTCTTGCAGCGAAGATACATCTAGTTCAGACTGTATTAATTTTCTGTCATCGGCAAACACAGAGACATGGCTCCCTTTGCCGTCTGGGAGATCATTAATAAACAAATAAAAAAGAAGAGGACCAACAACAGAACCCTGAGGTGCTCAACTTATCACATATGTCCAATTTGAGAACTTCCCATTCACCACCACTCTTTGCATTCTGTCTTTCAACCAATTGCCAATCCACAAACAAACCTCTGGCCTTAAGCCTATTTCACTCAATTTGTTCAGTAACCTTTTTATGTGGAACTGCATCAAATGCATTAGCAAAGTCTAAATATATCACATCCACTGCAGCACCGATATATCTATATTTTTGCTCACCTCCTCATAGAATGTAATTAAGTTAGTTTGACAAGATCTGTCTTTCACAAAGCCATGTTAGCTCCTGTTAATGAGATTGCTGTTCAATATGAGCAACCCCTCAAACAGTATCCCCACCACAGATGTCAAGCTTACAGGTCTGTAATTGCCCAGCTGGGATTTTGATCCCTTTTTAAATATGGGCACCAAATCAGCTTTATGCCACCATGCCTGTTATAAAAGAATTCATGAAAATCAAAAATAACAGTCTGGCCAGGACCTGGCTTAGCTCTTTAAGTACCCGAAGGTGTATGCCATCCGACCCCGGGGCTTTGTCTATCTTGACACCATTTAATTGTTTTAACACTTTTTCTTGTGTATACCAATCCAATGATTGCTGTGACTGTTCAGTATACGTAGCTTGCAGGTTCTTGTCCATTTGTTGTTCCTTGGTAAAAACAGAAGAAAAGCAATTATTTAAAATATCTTCTTTGTCTCTGTCTCCACTGACTGTCTCACCCATTTCAGATAACAAGGACCCAACATTTTCAGCCCTTAGTTTTTTGCCATTTATATATTTAAAGATTGTTTTTTGGATTCCTCTTGCTCTCCTTATCAATTGTTTTTTCATTCTAAATGTATCCAGTTTAATAGCCTTTTTACAGTCTCTGTTGGCTTCTTTATATTTTGTAAACGCCTCTGCTGATCTCTCAGCTTTATAATGTTTAAACGCTTCTTTCTTTTTATTTATTTCCTGATTTACCTTACTGCGTAGCCACATTGGTTTTAGTTTGCTTATTTAATATTTTTTACCATAGGGTATACATTTATATGTATATTTTTGTAGTGTAAGTTTGAAGGTATTCCACTTACCTTTGGGGTTTTTTCCCAAAATCATAAATCCCAGTCAACTAGACCAAGGGATGTATTAAACCTACAAAAGTTGGCCTTTTTAAAATTCAATGTTTTGGTGGGACCCATACCAATTTGCTTTTTTGAATTAATCTCAAAGGATACCATGTTATGGTCACTATTCCCTAAATGCTCCCTTACTTGGATGTTAGAGATAGGCTCCTCCATGTTGGTTATTACCGGATCAAGGCTTTTAGCAGAATTAGTGGTTCCATTTTTCCAATCTACTTCTGGATAGTTAAAGTCCCCCCTAATGATACTACACCCTAATTTAGAAGCCTTTTTGATTTGTATTAGTAGCTGTGATTCTTCAAGTTCACCAATATCTCCACCCACAATGATTCCACATGTTCAGTATTGTCATTAATTACATCTTACCCCAAATGAGGCAATAATGCAGGTTTGATATACAGACAGACCCCTCCAGTTTGATATACAGACAGACCCCTCCAGTTTTATATACAGACATACCCCTCCAGTTTGATATACAGACAGACCCCTCCAGTTTGATATCCAGACAGACCCCTCCAGTTTGATATCCAGACAGACCCCTCCAGTTTGATATCCAGACAGACCCCTCCAGTTTGATATACAGACAAACCCCTCCAGTTTGATATACAGACGGGATCCTCCAGTTTGATAAACAGACGGGATCCTCCAGTTTGATATACAGACAGACCCCTCCAGTTTGATAGACAGACAGACCCATCCAGTTTGATATACAGACAGACCCCTCCAGTTTGATATACAGACAGATCCCTCCAGTTTGATATACAGACAGACCCCTCCAGTTTGATATACAGACAGACCCCTCCAGTTTGATATACAGACAGACCCCTCCAGTTTGATATACAGACAGACCCCTCCAGTTTGATATACAGACAAACCCCTCCAGTTTGATATACAGACGGGATCCTCCAGTTTGATATACAGACGGGATCCTCCAGTTTGATATACAGACAGACACTTCCAGTTTGATATACAGACAGACCCCTCCAGTTTGATATACAGACAGACCCCTCCAGTTTGATATACAGACAGATCCCTCCAGTTTGATATACAGACAGACCCCTCCAGTATGATATACAGACAGACCCCTCCAGTTTGATATACAGACAGACCCATCCAGTTTGATATACAGGCAGGCCCCTCCAGTATGATATACAGACAGACCCCTCCACTTCTGATTGACCTGTCTTTTCTAAACAACATGTAGCCCTCCAAACTGATTGACCAATCATGTGTCATCCCTCCATGTTTTGTTTATACTAATTAAGTAATCATTTTCAGTTCCTGCTCCCAGCTCTAATTCCCCTATTTTACCAGTTAAACCTCAGGCATTTGCAGCATACACTTAGTTCCACTGCCATGATCCATTTGTGATTTAATGTATACGTTGTTTATAGGTTTCTCCCTACAATCCATTCTAACCCCGATCCACCCAGCCGGTTACTAACTAAGTCGCCTTCCCTTCCTATACTGTCTAGTCCAGTGCTTATTGGTCCTACCCCTCACCACCCCCATTCCTAGTTAAACACTCCTCCAACCTTCTAACCGTCCTATCCCGTAGCACATGAGCCCCTCTTGCATTTAGTTGCGATCCAATGCGACTGTAACGATTGTATTCCAACGCAAAATCAGCCCAGTGCTCTAGAAACCCAGAGCCCTCCTTCTTATACCAGGACTTCAGCCATGAATTAATCTCCCTAATCTCCCACTGTCTCTCTGGCGTAGCGCATGGCACAGGTAGTATCTCTGAGAACACTACCCTAGAGGTCCATTTCTTGAGCTTACTCCCTAAATACTTAAAATTACCTTTTAGGACCCTCCATTTCCCTCTTACTGTGTCATTGGCTCCTCACCAGCCCCTCCCAATAATCTGTCCACTCTGTCTGCAACATGCTGAACCCGGGCCCCCGGGAGACAGCAAACCATTTGGTTGCCGCGGTCAGAGACACAGATTACCCTACCACAACAACCTGCCTTGCCTTCACTAGCTTCTGGATCCCCTCTATGCTAGAGGAGCTGTCCACCCCTGGGTCTGCCTCTCCAACATCTTCTCTCAAGTGAGCAAATTTGTTAGGGTGGATAAACTTAGGACTGGCTGCCCTCTTCCTCTTCCCTCCCCTACTACAACCACGTCCAACCATCACCCAACTGTGTGCCTGGTTCCCTTCTGGTTGATCTCCTCCCTCATTTTTAGGTGACCCCCCTAAGCTCTGCTCAGTGAGCAACAGACTCCACTAAGGTTGTCAGTATCCCTCAGTGTTACAATATGTCTCCAATCTGAACTCCAGTGAGGACACCTGCTCACACTTGCAACCAGGGCCAGCCTTAGGGGTGTGCGACCTGTGCGAGGGCACAGGGCGCAACACCCCAGGGGGCGCCCTCCCGGCCGGTAGAAAAAAATAAAAAAAGCCAGTAGAGGCACTGGCTGGGGGAGATCAAAAGATCCCCCCTCACCAGCCCTCTGCTCGGCATTCTCTGCTTGGTCTGGGGAGGGGGCGGAGCTAACAGGCACAGCGGTGTAGCTCCGCCCCCACCCTGTGAAGCAGAGCAGCGTCTGCTTCACGGGGAGCCCCGGGCAGCATGAGATAGTGCTGCTCGGCTCCCCATGCCTGCATTAAGCATGGAGCCTGCATTAAGCATGGGGAGCCTGCATTAAGCATGGGGAGCCTGCATTAAGCATGGGGAGCCTGCATTAAGCATGGGGAGCCTGCATTAAGCATGGAGCCTGCATTAAGCATGGGGAGCCTGCATTAAGCATGGAGAACCTGCATTAAGCATGGGGAGCCTGCATTAAGCATGGAGAACCTGCATTAAGCATGGGGAGCCTGCATTAAGCATGGAGCCTGCATTAAGCATGGGGAGCCTGCATTAAGCATGGAGCCTGCATTAAGCATGGGGAGCCTGCATTAAGCATGGAGAACCTGCATTAAGCATGGGGAGCCTGCATTAAGCATGGAGAACCTGCATTAAGCATGGGGAGCCTGCATTAAGCATGGAGCCTGCACTAAGCATGGAGCCTGCATTAAGCATGGGGAGCCTGCATTAAGCATGGAGCCTGCATTAAGCATGGAGCCTGCATTAAGCATGGGGAGCCTGCATTAAGCATGGGGAGCCTGCATTAAGCATGGAGCCTGCATTAAGCATGGGGAGCCTGCATTAAGCATGGGGAGCCTGCATTAAGCATGGGGAGCCTGCATTAAGCATGGAGCCTGCATTAAGCATGGGGAGCCTGCATTAAGCATGGGGAGCCTGCATTAAGCATGGAGCCTGCATTAAGCATGGGGAGCCTGCATTAAGCATGGGGAGCCTGCATTAAGCATGGGGAGCCTGCATTAAGCATGGGGAGCCTGCATTAAGCATGGGGAGCCTGCATTAAGCATGGGGAGCCTGCATTAAGCATGGAGCCCGCATTAAGCATGGAGCCTGCATTAAGCATGGGGAGCCTGCATTAAGCATGGAGCCTGCATTAAGCATGGAGCCTGCATTAAGCATGGAGCCTGCATTAAGCATGGGGAGCCCGCATTAAGCATGGAGCCTGCATTAAGCATGGAACCTGCATTAAGCATGGGGAGCCTGCATTAAGCATGGGGAGCCTGCATTAAGCATGGGGAGCCTGCATTAAGCATGGGGAGCCGAGCAGCACTTTCTCTTGCTGCCCATGGCTCCCCGTAATGCAGACTCTGCTCTGCTTCCCGGGGTGGGGGCGGAGCTACACCGCTGTGCCGGTTAGCTCCGCCCCCTCCCTGGAGCCACCTTTTCAGGCAAAGGCAAGGGAGGGGGGGAGAGAGACAGAACAGGGGTTAGGGGGGAGAGACAGAACAGGGGTTAGGGGGGAGAGACAGAACAGGGGTTAGGGGGGAGAGAGACAGACAGAACAGGGGGAGGGGAGAGAGAGACAGACAGAACAGGGGTTAGGGGGGAGAGACAGAACAGGGGGAGGGGAGAGAGAGACAGACAGAACAGGGGGAGGGGAGAGAGAGACAGACAGAACAGGGGCAGGGGGGAGAGACCGACAGAACAGGGGTTAGAGGGGAGAGAGACAGACATAACAAGGGTTAGGGGGGAGAGAGACAGACATAACAAGGGTTAGGGGGGAGAGACAGAACAGGGGGAGGGGAGATAGAGACAGACAGAACAGGGGTTAGGGGGGAGAGACAGAACAGGGGTAAGGGGGGAGAGAGACCGACAGAACAGGGGTTAGGGGGGAGAGACAGAACAGGGGTTAGGGGGGAGAGAGACAGACAGAACAGGGGAAGGGGAGAGAGAGACAGACAGAACAGGGGTTAGGGGGGAGAGACAGAACAGGGGGAGGGGAGAGAGAGACAGACAGAACAGGGGGAGGGGAGAGAGAGACAGACAGAACAGGGGCAGGGGGGAGAGACCGACAGAACAGGGGTTAGGGGGGAGAGAGACAGACATAACAAGGGTTAGGGGGGAGAGACAGAACAGGGGTAAGGGGGGAGAGAGACCGACAGAACAGGGGTTAGGGGGGAGAGAGACAGACAGAACAGGGGGGGGGAGAGACAGACAGAACAGGGGTTAGGGGGGAGAGAGACAGACAGAACAGGGGGGGGAGAGACAGACAGAACAGGGGGGAGAGACCGACAGAACAGGGGTTAGGGGGGAGAGAGACAGACATAACAAGGGTTAGGGGGGAGAGACAGAACAGGGGTAAGGGGGGAGAGAGACCGACAGAACAGGGGTTAGGGGGGAGAGAGACAGACAGAACAGGGGGGGGGAGAGACAGACAGAACAGGGGTTAGGGGGGAGAGAGACAGACAGAACAGGGGGGGGAGAGACAGACAGAACAGGGGGGAGAGACAGACATAACAGGGGTTAGGGGGGGAGAGACAGAACAGGGGAGGGGTGGGAGAGAGACAGACAGAAAAGGGGCAGGGGGTAGAGACAGAACTGGGGTAGAGAGAGAGACAGAACAGGGGACGGGGGAGAGAGACAGAACAGGGGACGGGGGAGAGAGACAGAACAGGGGACGGGGGGAGAGAGACAGAACAGGGGACGGGGGGAGAGAGACAGAACAGGGGACGAGGGGAGAGAGACAGAACAGGGGACGGGGGGAAAGAGACAGAACAGAGGGAGAGAGAGAGAGACAGACATGGCAAGGAAGAGGAAAGGGACAAACATGGGAAGGGAGAAAGACACAAACATAGGGGGGTGAAAGAGATGGGGGGGGGAGCGCCACGTGGGAAGCCCGCACAGGGCGCCGGAACACTTAAGGCCGGCCCTGCTTGCAACAGTGATATAGACCCTGGAACTGCTGTTCCAAGTGTTCTTACATATAACAAGATGTGCATTGAGTTAGGTCTTCTGCCTTGCTCATCATGTGTGGTGCAAGTGCTTAAACAATAGTAAAACTTGACTTAGCTGTGTGTCTGGCTCTTGTGCTGCACTAACTGCTGTAACTGCACCAACTGTACACTTAGAGTACAGCAGTCCCTTGGAAAAAGCCAACTCAAACAGTGAGACTTCTAGATGAGAGTGTAGCAGATCTTCAATGGGCATCAGTAGAATTGTCAACAGTGGAGGAGTATGGGAGAAATAAGTCATGAGCTAAAAATGTTTGAAGAAATATTGGGGATTTTATGCAGCGTTTATTATTATTTGGAGAACATATTCACAATGGCGGTTAGGAAAAAGGAAAGCACACCCAGCAACAGCTCCTGACAGTAGTGCGGTCAGCATGTGCCCCAATATACAGTATCGACAACCCTGGCCAGTCCATCACTGCTTACCGCTGGCATAAACACCCAGGCAGATTGACTGAGAAGTGCTTTCCGCGGACCAAAGAGATGGAAACAAAACAAAAAAAGCGAAATTGCCATTATATATAACACACGCTGTCTGTGTCTTCTTTTAAGTTCCTTCTATATCGTTTGACGTACCATGTGTGATGCCCTTATCTCCAGTAACAGGACTCTGTCACCTAAACATTGCTTACATTTTGTATCTAGAGAAAAATGTGGAGTCTCCTGCTTATGACATCACCTTGTGGCTCGATATGCTAATGACGCATTTCCTATTGGACAATAATTAATTTGCATATCAAGACACAGGTGATGTCATAAGCAGGAGACTCCAAATTTCAAACATATACCGTATTTGCTCGATTATAAGATGACCCTGATTATAAGACGACCCTGATTATAAGACGACCCCCCAAACTTTGGATATTCCTTTAGGAAAAAAACTAAAAGCCTGAATATAAGACGACCCTATAGGAAAAAGAGTTCACCTTGTATATATTCACATGTAAATTGCTTTTTTAATAAACAATTATGATATCAAAAAATGCATTTCTTGTTTGTATTTCCTTTTATGTGCCAATGTTGACTCTCTCTTTCCCTTGCCCCCAGCTTTGTCTCTCTCTCCCCCTCGCTCCCCTTGTCTGTCTCTTCCCCCCTCCCTCCCCTTGTTACTCTCTGTGCCCCCTCCCCTTGTCTGTCTCTTTCCCCCTCCCTCCCCTTGTCTGTCTCTTCCCCCCTCCCTCCCTTGTCTCTGTCTCTTCCACCCTCCCGCCCCTTGTTTCTCTATGCCACCCTCCCCTTGTTACTCTTTGTGCCCCCCTCCCTCCCCTTGTTGCTCTGTCCCCCCCCTTGTTTCTCTGCCCCCCCTTGTTATTCTGCCCCCCCCCTTGTCCTTCTACCTCCTCCCTCCCTCCCCCTCACATTTTTCTTGCTCCCTGGTGACTAGTGGGGGCAGCCGGGGGATGTCTGCACGATACGTGTAGACATCCTCCATGCTGCCCGACACCCAGGGCCGGACTGGCCCACCGGGATACCGGGAAAATTCCCGGTGGGCCGCCTGCCCCGGGGCCGCCTTGGCCACTTAAAGTGAATCGGCGGCGGCCGCCACTTTAAGAGTTCGGCTGCTGCAACAACCGGTGGCAGCAGGCGAATTTCTTAAAGCGGCGACGGCCGCCGCCGAATTGCTTAAAGTGGCACCGCCACTTTAAGCAATTCGTCGGCCGTCGCCGCTTTAAGAAGTTCGCCTGCTGCCTCCGGATGCTGCAGTTGCAGTTCCGGCGGCGGGATGGGAAGCAGAGAAAGCAAGGTGAGTGAGACATACAGGGGAAAGGGGAGGGGGTGAAAGACACTACAGGGGGAGGGGGAAGGGTGGGGTGAAAGACACTACAGGGGGGGAAGGGGGGGTGAAAGACACTACAGGGGGGGGGTGAAAGACACTACAGGGGGGGGTGAAAGACACTACAGTGGGGGGGGGTGAAAGACAATACAGTGGGGGGGGGTGAAAGACAATACAGTGGGGGGTGAAAGACACTACAGGGGGGGGTGAAAGACACTACAGGGGGGGTGAAAGACACTACAGGGGGGGGTGAAAGACACTACAGTGGGGGAAGGGGGGGTGAAAGACACTACAGGGGGGGGTGAAAGACACTACAGGGGGGGGTGAAAGACACTACAGGGGGGGGTGAAAGACACTACAGTGGGGGGGGGGGGTGAAAGACAATACAGTGGGGGGGGGTGAAAGACAATACAGTGGGGGAGTGAAAGACACTACAGGGGGGGTGAAAGACACTACAGTGGGGGGAGTGAAATACACTACAGGGGGAAGGGGGGGTGAAAGACACTACAGGGGGGAGTGAAAGACACTACAGGGGGAGTGAAAGACACTACAGGGGGGGTGAAAGACACTACAGTGGGGGGAGTGAAAGACACTACAGGGGGGGGTGAAAGACACTACAGGGGGGGGTGAGAGACACTACAGGGGGGGGTGAAAGACACTACAGGGGGGGGGTGAAAGACACTACAGGGGGGGGTGAAAGACACTACAGGGGGGGTGAAAGACACTACAGGGGGGGTGAAAGACACTACAGTGGGGGGAGTGAAAGACACTACAGGGGGGGGTGAAAGACACTACAGTGGGGGGGGGGTGAAAGACACTACAGTGGGGGGAGTGAAAGACACTACAGTGGGGGGTGAAAGACACTACAGGGGGGGGGGTGAAAGACACTACAGTGGGGGGGGGGGTGAAAGACACTACAGTGGGGGGAGTGAAAGACACTACAGGGGGGGTGAAAGACACTACAGGGGGAAGGGGGGTGAAAGACACTACAGGGGGAAGGGGGGGTGAAAGACTCTACAGGGGGAGAGGAGGGTGTGAAAGACTACAGGGAGAAGGGGTGAAAGACTACCGGGGGAAAGGGGTGAAAGACACTACAGGGGGAAGGGGGGAAGAGAGATGCCACAGAAAGGACAGAAAGAGAGACGCTACAGAAAGGACAGAGAGAGAGACGCCACAGAGAGAGAGACGCCACAGAGAGAGAGAGAGAGAGAGAGACGCCACAGAGAGAGAGACACCACAGAGAGAGAGAGAGACGCCACAGAAAGGACACAGAGAGAGAGACGCCACAGAAAGGACAGAGAGAGAGAGACGCCACAGAAAGGACAGAGAGAGAGAGACGCCACAGAAAGGACAGAGAGAGAGAGAGACGCCACAGAAAGGACAGAGAGAGAGAGAGATGCCACAGAAAGGACAGAGAGAGAGAGACGCCACAGAAAGGACAGAGAGAGAGAGACGCCACTGAAAGGACAGAGAGAGAGAGACGCCACAGAAAGGACAGAGAGAGAGAGAGACGCCACAGAAAGGACAGAGAGAGAGAGACGCCACAGAAAGGACAGAGAGAGAGAGACGCCACTGAAAGGACAGAGAGAGAGAGACTCCACTGAAAGGACAGAGAGAGAGAGACGCCATAGAAAGGACAGAGAGAGAGAGAGACGCCACAGAAAGGACAGAGAGAGAGAGAAAGGACACAGAGAGAGAGAGACGCCACAGAAAAGCCTGAAAGAGAGACGCCACAGAAAGGACAGAGAGAGAGACGCCACAGAAAGGACAGAGAGAGAGAGACGCCACAGAAAGGACAGAGAGAGAGAGACGCCACAGAAAGGACAAAGAGAGAGACGCCACAGAAAGGACAGAGAGAGAGAGAGACGCCACAGAAAGGACAGAGAGAGAGAGAGAGAGACGCCACAGAAAGGACAGAGAGAGAGAGACGCCACAGAAAGGACAGAGAGAGAGAGAGACGCCACAGAAAGGACAGAGAGAGAGAGAGACGCGACAGAAAGGACAGAGAGAGAAAGAGATGCCACAGAAAGGACAGAGAGAGACACCACAGAAAAGACAGAGAGAGAGACGCCACAGAAAAGACAGAGAGAGAGACGCCACAGAAAAGACAGAGAGAGACGCCACAGAAGAGACAGAGAGAGAGACGCCACAGAAAGGACAGAGAGAGAGACGCCACAGAAAGGACAGAGAGAGAGACGCCACAGAAAAGACAGAGAGAGAGACGCCACAGAAAAGACAGAGAGAGAGACGCCACAGAAAGGACAGATACAGATATGCGAGAGACAGTATATGTCTCACACACTGCCCTGATATATACCTCTGCACAGGGCAATTCATATAACTCTGTGTACATACTGGAGGTATATATATTGCCCTAGACAGGCTTATATATCAGTCTTATCTATAAATAATACACGGTTCAGATGTGCTTTTTAAAATGCATGATTTTCCCTTCTATGAACAAAAAAATGATATTATGCTATGGGCTGCTTTAAAAATCTTATGCGATGGGGCTGGTATATACATTTTTTCCAGGGCTGGTTTTTGTTCCCAGTCCGGCCCTGCCGACACCTCCAGACATCCCCCGGCTGTTAGAGAGGGGGATCCAGGTCCCCTGCAGCTCCGCAGGGCGCCTGGATCCCTGTCTTATAGCCTGACTTCAATTTGAGGTCAAATTATAAGACGACCTCGAATATAAGATAAAAAAAAAATCTGAAAAAAACCTTGTCTTATAATGGAGCAAATACGGTATATCTCTTATTTTACGCATTTGCATGCAATCCTGGTAACACGGTGTATAGATAATTTTTTATTCTCTAAATTCCTAGAATACACTTTTTGCTAGGTAGTCCCTTTAATTTGGTTGTTTGTGGGGACAGAAAGAATATAAGCCATGGGCAGAAACTGGGGAAAGACATCTTCCTTCTGGTTGCAAGATAATATTATTATCAAGTGAAAGAGACTCCCTGATCCCTGTATCCCCAATACTGTAATACCCAGTAAATAAGTATTTCGGGAATATATCTTTATATCATAAGAGAATGTTACATTTAGGATCTGTTTCAGTGACGTCACTGAGTCTTCTGATTTGCACCAAATCCCTCTGTCTTTAAGACAAACAAGATGTAATCCCTCAACAATTAATTAAATTCAAGAAATAAAAAAAACATAACATGTCCAAGAGAAAAGATCTAAATGGTTTTTGTTTATTTAACGATTCCTAGAGCGAATTAATCTGAAAATGAAAAAGCTTACAGAAAGTACACGTTATTAGTAGAGCTGAACAGACTCGCGTCTCAGACTTCAGGAGACTTCAGGATTAGTGCTGAGTCTTTGGAGGGATCCAGCAGGTTGTTTCAGGGGATATAAAGGTGGATTTGCTAAGACCCTACCCCCATCTTTAATATTTCAGCCTCTACAGATGTAACATGAGCTTAATGAAGAATGATTAATAAACACAGTGGGCTTATGATATAAAAGTCTCATTAAAGTCCACTTAGTAAAACTCCTTGAACACAAGTGTCATGATCATCCCTTTAAAGCACTGGGTGTCCAAACATGTTTACAACATATTTTTATTGCAGAAAAAGGTACGTACCAAGGGCACTGGAGAGATGACTCCTGTGTCAAAGTAAAAAAAAAAAAAAAAAAGCAAGAGAAATAGAAGCTAAAGAGATATAGAATAATATATAGAAGAGCTCAGCTGGCCATGGATAATGCAGAGTTACATCTTTACACACTGTCACTTTATAACAATGCATTATACAGGACCAACTCTGTTCTTCTAGCAGGAGAAACTCACCAGACCCTGCACAATGTATAGAAGAATATATAGAAGAGCTCAGCTGGCCATGGATAATGCAGAGTTACATCTTTACACACGGTCACTTTATAACAATGCATTATACAGGACCAACTCTGTTCTTCTAGCAGGAGAAACTCACCAGACCCTGCACAATGTATAGAAGAATATATAGAAGAGCTCAGCTGGCCATGGATAATGCAGAGTTACATCTTTACACACTGTCACTTTATAACAATACATTATACAGGGCCAACTCTGTTCTTCCAGCAGGATAAACTCACCAGACCCTGCACAATGTATAGAAGAAAATATAGAAGAGCTCAGCTGGCCATGGGTACTGCAGAGTTACATTTTTAAACACTGTCACTATAACAATGCATTATACAGGGCCAACTCTGTTCTTCTAGCAGGAGAAACTCACCAGACCCTGCACAATGTATAGAAAAATATATAGAAGAGCTCAGCTGACCATGGATAATGCAGAGTTACATCTTTACACACTGTCACTTTATAACAATGCATTATACAGAGCCAACTCTGTTCTTCTAGCAGGAGAAACTCACCAGACCCTGCACAATGTATAGAAGAATATATAGAAGAGCTCAGCTGGCCATGGATAATGCAGAGTTACATCTTTACACACTGTCACTTTATAACAATACATTATACAGGGCCAACTCTGTTCTTCCAGCAGGATAAACTCACCAGACCCTGCACAATGTATAGAAGAATATATAGAAGAGCTCAGCTGGCCATGGATAATGCAGAGTTACATTTTTACACACTGTCACTTTATAACAATGCATTATACAGGGCCAACTCTGTTCCTCTAGCAGGAGAAACTCACACACACACACAAATACAAACTGAATGCACTCACCTAAGCTAGCATATATTATACGGGGTGCTGCTGAGACCAAATAGTTATACAAAATCCAAAGATCAGCGCACTCACCTCAAAGCAGGTAGGAGAAAAACTCTTAAAGCTATAGGTTTCATTAAAGCTACTTAAAAACACCTGTCTTACTAAGATAACAAAATTGGAGGCCACCACTACGTCAACGTATATATATATATATGATCTTTGGATTTTGTATAAATATTTGGTCTCAGCAGCACCCCGTATAATATAATATATGCTAGTTTAGGTGAGTGCATTCCTTTTGGGTTTGTTTGTATAGTAGAGGCTATGACCAGGCCTCTGGTTTAGCACCCCTCCCCAACACAGGTGCTCCATAAGTGGTGTCCTGACCTATAAATTGCAGGAGTGTCTCTGTATTATACAATAGGAAGGCCTTTTGGTCCCTGGTAAGTTATACATATAAAGAGATTAAGCCCCAGAAGCAACAGTATTTAGTGTTAGGACCCACCAATATTGGAGTAGTGGTGCGCTTAGCATGATATGGCCATATATGTGACTAAATCTCCAATTTTGTTATCTTAGTAAGACAGGTGTTTTTAAGTAGCTTTATTTAATACTATAGCTTTAAGAGTTTTTCTCCTATCTGCTTTGAGGTGAGTGCGCTGATCTTTGGATTTTGTGTGTATATATATATATATATATATATATATATATATATATATATATATATATATATACCCCTGATCAGCCTTAACATTATATATATATATATATATATATATATATATATATATATACCCACAATCAGAAAAAAAACCATTATATATATATATACATACACCCCTGATCAGCCTTAAAATTATTATTTTTATCTATATATACCCCCGATTGACCATATTATTATTTTTATATATATACTCCCGATCAGCCATAACATTATAGATAGATAGATAGATAGATTACAAAACATATAAATATTATATATTATCAAAGTTATATATTGTATATTGTTATAAAATTTATATATTACACTATTTAAAAATGTATATATTATGTGAAAACAAACACATATTAAATGAAATACTCTCAATATAATTGTTAAAAAAGAAGAAAATGAAAGTGAAATATGAAAAAGACTTGACTCACCCTAATAAAAGACTTACCCTGATAAAAGACTTACCCTGATAAAAGACTTACCCTGATAAAAGACTTACCCTGATAAAAGACTTACCCTGATAAAAGACTGACCCTGATAAAAGACTGACCCTTATAATCTGTTACAATGATTTGCTCTGAATCTGGACTGTATACTGGGAGTAATGTAATAACAATGCAGTTCACCAGTTGATGAACAGACCTGCAATAAAAAACAAAAACCTCTAAATAAATCAGTGGATGTAGATCCACGGATGCTACAATTATCATTGTTAATACAGTTTGAGAAGGAAATAGTTAATAAAATCATAAATAAATGAATGAAATAATAAATACATGAAACCATTATTTTAAATACAGCATAATGGAAAATCTCATAACTCCTGACAGTTATAAAACAGTATCTGACATTAACATGTATTTATATAGCGCTCTGTACAGAGCATAGAGGGGGATTATATACTATAACGAACAGAGACTGATACATAATTGTATGCTTCCTGAGCTTACAATCTAGAGAGCATGGGGAACACATGAGATGAGTTAAATGATTAAGGGGGAAGGTAGTGATAGTTACAGTATTTGGGGACAGTTGGAGCTGGGTGGGTTTGGCCAGAGGTTAATTAATGGGTGTTCTAGTGGGATGAATAGTAAGCTTCCTTATTCCTAACAGTATTTGGGGACAGTGAGAGCTGGGTGGGTTTGGCCAGAGGTCAATTAATGGGTGTTCTAGTGGGATGAGTAGTAAGCTTCCTTATTCCTAACAGTATTTGGGACAGTGAGAGCTGAGTGGGTTTGGCTAGAGGTTAATTAATGGGTGTTCTAGTGGGATGAATAGTAAGCTTCCTTATTGCTAACAGTATTTAGGGACAGTGAGAGCTGGGTGGGTTTGGCTATTGGTCAATTAATGGGTGTTCTAGTGGGATGAATAGTAAGCTTCCTTATTCCTAACAGTATTTGGGGACAGTGAGAGCTTGGTGGGTTTGGCCAGAGGTTAATTAATGGGTGTTCTAGTGGGATGAATAGTAAGATTCCTCATTCCTAACAGTATTTGGGGACTGTGAGAGCTGGGTGGGTTTGGCTAGAGGTTAATTAATGGGTGTTCTAGTGGGATGAATAGTAAGCTTCCTTATTCCTAACAGTATTTGGGGACAGTGAGAGCTGGGTGGGTTTGGTCAGAGGTTAATTAATGGGTGTTCTAGTGGGATGAATAGTAAGCTTCCTTATTCCTAACAGTATTTGGGGGCAGTGAGAGCTGGGTGGGTTTGGTCACAGGTTAATTAATGGGTGTTCTAGTGGGATGAATAGGAAGCTTCCTTATTCCTAACTGTATTTGGGGACAGTGGGAGCTGGGTGGGTTTGGTCACAGGTTAATTAATGGGTCTGCTAGTATTATGTTACATGCACATGGTAACAGTATGTCATATGCACATGGTAACAGTATGTCACATGCACATGGTAACAGTGTGTCTTATGCACATGGTAACAGTGTGTCATATGTACATGGTAACAGAATTTCACATACACATGGTAACAGTGTGTCACATACACAGATTTGCAGTATTTCATTTGATTATTTTTTCCTGGGTCTGAAAGATTTGTCAGTGATTTTTAGAAACTAGTTTAAAGTCATTGTTGTGCAGCTTATTATGTAGGAGTTTGATGTAAAATATCTGAGCCAAATGTTAATTATAACACAATGGAAAATGCCATGTCAACTAACAATGAATAAAACATTGCCGCTGTTTAATGAGCGGGGTAAAAAAAGAAATGGCTTAAAGTGGTACAGCTTCATAACTGTAATTAGAAGCAGCATCGAACTGCAAGAAAGTCACAAAGAAACAACAGCAAAAAGAAAGAAAGACAGAAACAAAGAACAAACAAAAGAAAGAATGAAACAACAAATAAAAGAAAGAAACAAGCAAAGAAATAGAGAAAAAAAGGAAGAAAAAAGAACAAAAGAAAGGTAGAAAGTAATAGAGAGTAATGAAGAGATGTGAGACTAAACACAAAATACTGCATTAGACATAGCTACACTTTACTCCAACCCCGGGGACCACAAACGACACAGGGAATATTGACAGTGCTAATGTAAACCTATCAACCCCCATTAACCAGTCTGAAAAAAGATAGTACGACACAACATGTGACCCAGGGAATATCAGCAGCCCAAAAATACACAAAAAAGGCACCACTACAGCCATCACCTGCTAACGATCACACACAGTCAGGAAGACATAAAACAAAACATTCACAGCACCAACATGAAAATACAAACCAGACTATAACTAGCCAGCTATCTGCAATAATACTGACATTTCCAAACAGCCAGGAGACAGCAGCATAACAGACACATGGACAATCCTTAAACAGCACAGGTTTATTCCCAGCCAAACATGTAAGAAAAAGCTGCTGTGTGACAGCAAGACAAACTCTGGGAATCCTGTCTCCTCGGGGTATAATCCTCCACCCAGGCTCTACATGCCAACATTATGCAAGAATCAGATTCTCTGAGGATCACACAGTGTCAGACATCATTCTCCTCCACAAAAATAATAATATGAACTATGTTACCAAGAAGAGAGAGAGCAAATCCAGAAGATCAACACAGAGCTCGGTATAAACACCTTGGAAAGCATGATATGCATCTAAACATACAAGGAATGCCTGAAATACATCACCCTGGGAAGAACCAGACCTTTCTTCTAAAGAGAAATCTTTCCAACATTACAGGCTGAAGAATGCAAACCAATGTATAGAAAGAAGGTCACCCTGACCACCCAACAGTCTATATCCCTGCCACTGTGAACCAACAAGGACAACTCCATACCCACATAGATATCAACCCAGATAAGCAAGGGATTAAGCTATCCCGTAAATCAAACCAAAACAAAACAGTGATCTCGATGGAATCTGCCCGTCTATGCTTAATTATAAAACACAGACAAGCTAAGAAATTATTCATGAACAAACAACTTGTACAAGTCAATTCGTCAGCAGGTAAGACATCTGAAATTCCCGGTGCTGCTGGAACATTCAGCGTCTGAGTTTGGCAGCTTTTGGAACCAAAATAAAACATTCCGATTTTCTACAAGCATTAAAAACTCTCTATACAAAAAAGAGAGAATAGCAGGGAATTGAGATGGGAAGTTCAAACTTTAGGCCAATGTAGCCGAGTTGGAACAATTCTATAATGAAGCTGAATGGGAGAAATGTTCCAACTCCAAACACTTTGGCATTAAGTTTGAAATTGCCTTCTCAATATCCTGCACAGCTCAGTTACTCCACAGGCTACAGTATTCATTCTAGTTCAGAATGTGGGGGGAGTAAAGGATATTTACAAAATATTTCAAAAGACAGAAGAAAGGTGATATCTAAAAAGCAAACAAAAGCAAGACCAAGAATGTAAAACATTAAGACGTAATCAACAATTTATATCCAGTGAAAAACACAGAAACCAAAACAAGCACAGACGTAAAGCAATATACTAGCAGACACTATAATTATACCAATATATTCTGGCTACAATGAAGAGGCAATAGAAGAGTAAAGTTGTTGGGACAAATGGAACCATCGTGATACAAAACAAAATAGCCATCATTTAACTATTACACAGGGAAATATTTGGATAAACTATTAAAAAAACTGATTCACCACTGACAGTTCAGCGCGGCTGATTAACCACTGACAGTTCAGCGTGGCTGATTAACCACTGACAGTTCAGCGTGGCTGATTCACCACTGACAGTTCAGCGTGGCTGATTAACCACTGACAGTTCAGCGTGGCTGATTAACCACTGACAGTTCAGCACGGCTGATTAACCACTGACAGTTCAGCGCGGCTGATTCACTGCTGACAGTTCAGCGCGGCTGATTCACCGCTGACAGTTCAGCGCGGCTGATTCACCGCTGACAACTCAGCGCGGCTGATTAACCACTGACAGTTCAGCGCGGCTGATTAACCGCTGACAGTTCAGCGTGGCTGATTAACCACTGACAGTTCAGCGCGGCTGATTAACCACTGACAGTTCAGCGCAGCTGATTCACCACTGACAGCTCAGCGCGGCTGATTCACCACTGACAGTTCAGCGCGGCTGATTAACCGCTGACAGTTCAGCGCGGCTGATTCACTGCTGACAGCTCAGTGCGGCTGATTCACCGCTGACAGTTCAGCGCGGCTGATTAACCGCTGACAGTTCAGCGCGGCTGATTCACCGCTGACAGCTCAGCGCGGCTGATTAACCACTGACAACTCAGCGCGGCTGATTAACCACTGACAGTTCAGCGCGGCTGATTCACCACTGACAGTTCAGCGCAGCTGATTAACCGCTGACAGTTCAGTGCGGCTGATTCACCACTGACAGTTCAGCGCGGCTGATTAACCACTGACAGTTCAGCGCGGCTGATTCACTGCTGACAGCTCAGTGCGGCTGATTCACCGCTGACAGTTCAGCGCGGCTGATTAACCGCTGACAGTTCAGTGCGGCTGATTCACCGCTGACAGCTCAGTGCGGCTGATTAACCACTGACAGTTCAGCGCGGCTGATTCACTGCTGACAGTTCAGCGCGGCTGATTCACCGCTGACAGTTCAGCGCGGCTGATTAACCGCTGACAGCTCAGTGCGGCTGATTCACCACTGACAACTCAGCGCGGCTGATTCACCGCTGACAACTCAGCGCGGCTGATTAACCACTGACAGTTCAGCGCGGCTGATTAACCGCTGACAGCTCAGCGCGGCTGATTTACCACTGACAGCTCAGCGCGGCTGATTTACCGCTGACAGCTCAGCGCGGCAGTTTGAATGCTGAACTGTCAGCGGTGAAGATGAATGCGGCTGCTTCATCGCAGCAATGTAAGCGCTGAACTGTCAGCTCTTACAAACGTACACCCCCAAATAAATTAACTCCCCCTGATAAATGAACCCCCCGCAAAAGTGACCCCCCAAACCAGTGGTGTATCTTGATTTTGTGCTGCCCTAGGCAGACAAAATCCGGGCACCCCCCCTACCCAAGCTGCACACCAACGTTACACACCTAAGACATGCCCCATCATTCAGACTCACATCAAGCTCACACTCCCATCACACTCAGTCACACACTCCTGCTCCAATCACGCACACTCCGACTCCCATCACACTCAGTCACACACACTGTCTATCATCACACACACTCTGACTCCCATCACACTCAGTCACACACAGTCTCCCATCACACACACTCTGACTCCCATCACACTCAGTCACACACACACACTCTGACTCCCATCACACTCAGTCACACACACTGTCTCCCATCACACACACTCTGACTCCCATCACACTCAGTCACACACACTGTCTCCTATCACACACACTCTGACTCCCATCACACTAAGTCACACACACACTCTGACTCCCATCACACACACTCTGACTCCCATCACACTCAGTCACACACACTGTCTCCCATCACACACACTCTGACTCCCATCACACTCAGTCACACACACACTCTGACTCCCATCACACACACTCTGACTCCCATCACACTCAGTCACACACACTGTCTCCCATCACACACACTCTGACTCCCATCACACTCAGTCACACACACACTCTGACTCCCATCACACACACTCTGACTCCCATCACACTCAGTCACACACACTGTCTCCCATCACACACACTCTGACTCCCATCACACTCAGTCACACACACACACACACTGTCTCCCATCAGCACTTACCTTTCCCTGGTGGCAGGCAGCATGGTCCCTCCATGCTGCCTGTTCGGCTTCCCGGCGATTGTGCCAGCAGGTCACGTGACCGGGCTCGCGTATGACGTCAGCGCGCCCGTCACGTGACTGTCCACACTTCCGTGTCGGCACACTGCACGGGGAGCCGAACAGGCAGCACGGAGGTTTCTCTGTGCTGCCTGTTCGGCTCCCCGTGCAGCCTGGCAGGCAGAGCGTTGGTGAGGGGGGATCTTCCGATCCCCTCTCACCTCCGTCTCTGCCTGCAAGCGCGGTCTTTTTTTTTTTTTTTTTAAAGGGCCGGATTTTTTTTTTTCAGTGCTGGGTAAATACGCGGTAAATACAGCACTGCCCCAAACCCTAAAACTAAAATTAACCCCCGAACTCTAATACCCCTATTAAACATTAATAATACTCACCTTTAGCAATGAAATGTCCTGTGATGACCACTCGCATGATGGACTGGCCCTCGGAAGATGGACAGAGACAGACAGAGAGAGAGAAAGTGTGTGAACAAGGAGAGAGAAAGAGAGAAGGAATGGAGAAGCCGTATTATTTTCCAGCTCTTGGTCTTTTCCTTTATTTATCCAGGTTTATGGTATAAAGTTATCAGTACACAGTGATCATATCTAACATTACAATAAGGGATCAGCTCCCTCTCTCTGACACTAACAGTAGACAACCAGCTCACTAATCAAAGCCTCTGCAAAGGGTACAGAACACATGGTCCCCTAGATCCCCTGACAAGGCCGCTGGATTAATCCGCCTCTGACTGTACCTGCCGTGGCATTATTAATGCAGCAATATCTGTGGCTAGAACAACAGGGCATGCTCTCAGGTGAGAAGTCAGAAAGAGTGGTGAACGCACAGAACAGCCTGCAGGCAGAGGTGAGAGTTTAATGTTTTCTAACCAAGAAAAAATGGTTTTAGCAATCAATTGCTGAAAAAAAATATCTCACGTCACAAAGATGCATAACATTAAAATGAATATATATATATATTCACAGGAGGGAAGAAGATGAGATTGTTACAGAGATCAAACAGAGTAAACTTTTACAGAATGGCAACTAGCAGGTGTCTCAAGAAAAGACATAACAAAACCTGGGACAGAGGGCAGGCAACCACAGTGACCCCACCGACAGACAGGGGTTCTGTGTAAAGGTCAGATATGGGGTAAAGTTCTGCAGTCAACATGGAAACCAATTGAATGTTCCTGCTGATTACATTACTTTTAGAACTTTACCCCCAGAATCACCATGGAAACCAATGGAATGTTCCTGCTGATTACATCCCTTTTAGAACTTTACCCCCAGTATCACCATGGAAACCAATGGAATGTTCCTGCTGATTACATCACTTTTAGAAATTTACCCCCATAATCACCATGGAAACCAATGGAATGCTCCTGCTGATTACATCACTTTTAGAACTTTACCCCAGAATCACCATGGAAACCAATCGAATATTCCTTTACATCACTTTTAGAACTTTACCCACACATGACTTTTATAACCCCCAGTGTGTTGCTGGAAAATCACATATGGGGCAATTATAAACACGAATTATAAGCATGCCGCACAGCATAGAACTAACTGTGACCTCTCCATTTGTCTTCAGTTTTTCACATGATACATTGTATATTCCTTGTCACGGAAGCCTCTGTGACTGGGGCTCCTGAAGGGCCCTGAGAGCAAAACATATGTGGATTATGGACCCTCCCAGGGTAAGATCAACTTTTCCACGAAGAAGCTATAATTGCTGCCCCAACCTCCAGCTCACTGTGCCCTGCTAACCCTGTATACCGCCTACCGGAGGGGGGAACCTCCTGGAACTATCAGGCGGCTTACAAATGTGAAGCGGCCACTGGGGACTACCAAGGGAAAGTGCTGGGTAGGCACTTCTCTGATTGGGCCATTCAAACATCCCGCACATCAGCCTGATCACTGATTGGCCCTGTTTTTAAAGGGCAGAAGTAGCTGGGTTCCTGATTGGCTCACGAGACCGAAAGTGTGAGCCAAAATGATATCCAAATTTTGCCCAAAGGAGCTATGCTCACTAACCAATGAGTACCAAATTCATATACTGACTTGATTGGATTACTGCTAAAGTGTTTAAAAGTTATTTTGTTCAATCATGTTTTATCCGATCTTGTCCTGTATAAACGTACTGTAACATAGTAACATAGTAATTTAGGTTGAAAAAAGACACAAGTCCATCAAGTTCAACCCATCTACCTATCATTCCAGCGTTTTGATCCAAAAGAAGGCAAAAAACCCCAAGGAAGCTATTTCGAATTTTGCCTCCTACGAGGAAAAAATCCTTCTTGACTCCAAGAGGCAATCAGATTTCTCCTTGGATCAATAAGCTCTATTATTAATGCTTATTCTATTATTAATAGCCCTGTATGTTCTGCTTTTCCATGTGTAAATGCATCTATTGTGGTTGATAGCACTACCTCTCTTGGCAGTGAGTTCCATAACTTTATTGTCCTTCCGTAAAGAATCCCTTCCTTTGCTGTCTATGAAATCTTTGCTCTTACAGTCTCAGGGGGTGACCTCTTGTTCTTTTACATTTCTATTAATGAATAGGTCACTGGAGAGCACTGTATATTGGCCCTGCACATATTTATATAATGGTATCATATCCCCTCTAAGACGCCTTTTTTCTAAAGTAAATAAATGCAATTTTTTAAGTCTCTCTTCATAAATAAGATCCTCCAATCCCCTTATTAATTTTGTAGCTCTCCTTTGCACTTTTTCTAGTTCCTTAATATCCTTTTTAAGTACTGTGTTTTCTGCATTAATTGTTGTTCCTGTTTCAAAGTTATACTGGTCCTGTCTGGTGATTTGGAAGCTCCATCTAAAACATTGGTTCCTCCTAATTGCTTGGGGTGACTGAAAATGTCATTGTGGGATAAAAAAACACACAATACTTTTGAAAATTATATCTCTGGTTAGAAACAAGGGATTAAATAAAAATGGACTACCTTTGCAAAGGTTAATGACTGAAACAAATGTCAAAAGAATTTTCAGTCTAGTCCCCAAACTCACTTTGGTGCAAGATGCTGCTTGTATAGTGCACAGGCTTTTTTTTCCAGTGTGATCTGATGTAGACATTCTGCATAAATTTTTAATATTTGACTCAACCCCACCTCAGTGATTACTCTGCATGTTTTACTGCAGGTGCGGCAGCATTGATTATATAGACACTGAGTATATAACGATTTGTTTTATTAAGTCACTTCCTGTGCTGCTGGATTATAATACACTGTGTGGACTGTAATAGACTTGCTCTTGTACAGAGTAGTACACATTGTCTGATGACATCACTAGAGAGACAATTATTCTCACTATTTTTACTCAGCTAGTGTGGGTAGTCCTGGCTTCTTACACACTGCAGTAAATTCACTATTTCATCTAGCAGTAAGTATTTTATATTTTCAGCAATGCAAAATGTGAAGCATGCATTTTAAAGTACTTTGAAAGCACATTAATATGCATTAATATTTAGAAGATGCATTTGTAAAGGACAACCAAAATATTTTTTTTACCTTTGCTTTCTAATTATTAATGTGATTTCTGTAAGGATATCCTGTAGTACAAATTAATCAGAATTAATCTTTTATTATAGACCAACAGAAGGGGCAGTTAGTTATTATCTGTTGGCATTATGTGTATTTGTAAAATCCCCCCAGCGATGGCTGTAAATAGTGAGCTTAGGTGAGATGAACATTTAACCTAACCAATTTCGCTATACCTTGGGCAGGGACATTCCTGAGCTTTCTCATCAGGTTTGTCCCTACATAATGTATAGTTACAGTGGTGAGAAGAAATGCTCACCTCAACTCACCTTTCAGTGAATAGCCCCCATGGTGGAGTGCGAGGGTAATATAAATGTTATCTGGACAATATCACCGCAACTCATTACACACAGAGTTCTTAGAACATCCTTTATTCTTGTGCAGAACCCAGGATTTGCACCAGTGGAATTCTGGGAGATATTGTACAGATGTGGCATACATGGTGTTAATAGTGTATATTTGTTAGGAGAGCAGGTTATTTCAGTTTGTTTATTTGGCGCCAGCTGGAGAGAGAGAGGGGCCGCACATTCCTCTGTGCACTCGTTGGGCATCAGTTGTGTGGCCTGAGGCAGAATATCACGTCTGTCCCATATTGTCTGCTCTCTGGGGAGCCGGGGGCTTCGTACACAGAGCTGGACCAATCTCTTTCATGCCTTGTAGCTCCCAGGCAGAGATGTGCATTTATCCACAATAATATCCTGTAATATCTTACAAAAGCTTTAATCCCTCATAAGCTAGTGTCAGACAGATCTATCTATCTATCTATCTATCTATCTATCTATCTATCTATCTATCTATCTGTCTGTCTGTCTTGTAATCTGTCTATCTGTCTATTAATTTGTCTTTATAATATCTATATATCTGTCTGGCTATGTTTTCTGCCTATCTATTAATATATCGTTCTAACTACTTATCTATTTGGCAGTCTGTCTATATATCTATTAAACTGTATATTTGTCTGTCTCAGTCGATCTCCATTTGTCTGTCAGTCTGTCTGTCTATCTGTCTCTCCATGTGTCTGTCTATCTATCTCTCTGTCTCCATGTGTCTATCTCTCTCTCTCTCTCTCTCTCTCTCTCTCTCTCTCTCTATCTCTTTATCTGTCTGTCTGTCTGCCTGGTTGTCTATCCCTCTGTCTATTTCTCTGTCTGTTTATCATCTATCTATCTATCTATCTATCTATCTATCTATCTATCTATCTATCTATCTGTTTATCTATCTATCTATATGTCTTTCTTTCTCTCTATTTAGCCATCTGTCTCTCTGACTATGTTTTTCTGTCTATCTATTAACCTATCTGGTTATCTACCTACTTATCTATCCATCTGGCAGGCTGTCTAGCTACAGAGAAAAACAAGAAACACACTGCGCCAAAATGTGATAGTAATAGCAGCAACTCAATCAACCAGTGTTTCACTCCTGGTTCGGTACAATAAACAACAAAAATAGTGAAAAAGTGCGCTTTAACCAACACTTAATATACAACAAAAAAGGGATTACCCTCAATTCAGTAGCAATCCACTTGATTAATACATGGAGGGAAAAACAGAAACAAAATAATGATAATATAGTGTAGTATTTTAGTGCAAAAACAGGGAATGTGAAAAAAGTGAAAATACACTCACATATCCCTGAGCAGTATACTGCTCAGTACATCAAGCCTCATGGGAGCCCACGCAGGGTAGGTGATCCAAGCGTATCCCAGAAGATGAGAGAACAGAGGAGAGACGTTAGTAAGGATGTAAAAATTTATTGTAGACAAAGTATAAAAGATCTTACATTAAAAATAAACAGGATCCAGCAGGTTTATGCAGAATACAATAAGTCCCAATGTCCTAAGATA